>JAYESA010000015.1:37351446-38053946 GCA_036927795.1 Iris macrosiphon | reverse complement strand
AGGCTTAGCTCACTTTATATTGCCCATAAGGGGCTGGGCCAGATCATAACCTCGTGCCATCATATTTCAAGTCATCCTAATTATAAGTGCACCCTCTTCGATCCAAAAGGAAAAATTATCGAATGGGTGGATTCAAGATTGGCCCAAAAGGGGCTAGGCCGGATTTATAACCCCGTGCCCTTCTATTCAAGTCACCGATTAAAAACACACCTATTTCGAATTATAATAGTCGAATAGGTGAATTCAAGATTAAGCCATGAGGGCAGGGCCGGATTCTAAGCATCGTGCCATTCAAGTCACCACAAAATCCTTCACAACGGGATTTGTTGGCGGGAAACTAGGTGAAGTGGTTATTTAAAGTTTGTTCTCCAAATTGTATCATCATTTAGGAAATTGCTTGTGTATTATGGTAGTGACATAGGATTTGTGATGATTGAATTAGTAGACACTATAGGAGTATTAAATTAGGAGTTATTCAAGTCATAAAGACCATATTATGCTTACTCTCTTACTTCTTTTAATTATTATTATTCTTTCACTCTAATATCATATCTTTCATTTGTTTACCGTTCTTGGCCGAGGACTTGCTTGTCGTTCTGACGACCTAGTATTGTTCACTAGGGATTGAAGAAGGAAATGAGGAAACGCTACCTCTCTACAACGTCGACGAGAGCGAGGGGTAATCAGCAAGTGATTTCATAAAGCATAGTACCTAGTAGTTGCAACTGTGATCATACAACTTTAACAGGGAGCTGTTGTAAAGACTTATCTAGTTGTATATAAATCAGAATGATATGGTTTAGATGTAATTGCCTAATTACTTTAGCATGACTTGCATTTTATTCTAAAAGACTTACAGGCGACAATCGCTGATACGGATGTGATAGTATTCGTATGGGGCGTAGCCTGGGGATGCAGTTACGTACCCGACTCACCGTATCTTGGGAAGCGGGGCGTGATAGGAAGCCCCTCAGATACAGCTGGCACAGTCCTCTGAGTAGGTGGTGGACCTCCGAAAGCAGCTGACACTCCAATCACCGGAGAAGTGACTGGTGCAGGCCTTTGGGATGTCGCAGACCTCTCAGAAGCTGTTCTCCCCTGCTGCGATCTAGTCTTAGGCGGCATCCTGAGATAAAATGAAAGAAAGAATCAATATGGTACATGATGTAAGACACTCAAGGAAAGGACAGTTTAAGAGATCAAGTATCAATATCAAAGGAGAATAGTTGAATGAATCAAAAGAATTTTCCTAGGTGTGATTGAGTATTCTCATCCTATAGCCTATATCCTAAATCAGGCTCGCAGTAGTATAACTATATTGTTGCACTACCACGACATCGCACAACTTGCGAAGCCAGACCTGCATGGGCCACAACTAAAAATGTGTCACGACCCACACCCGGTGTAAGGGTATAAGTCGGGAACAACGTCCAGCCTACGCCACAGAATCGACGGTAAAACGCTATCTGGGTAATCTATCTAGCAATATAATGAACCACCAACAATAACAATATACTCAATCACAGATCTAAGATGGAACGAGCACGAATATGATAAAGAATATAATAGTCACATACAACTCATGAGTCTAAAATAATACATCAATGAGTCTGAAAGAAATACTAACAAAGTAAGCTGGAGACAAATCCAGTACAAGAATACTAAGAAGCTACTAAACTCGGGTCATCTGTCTCAGTTGGGGTAAGTTCCTCCTGAACCAGGGTCTCTGACTCTAAACCCACAACATCCTGAGGTCCATAATGTGTAGGGTACCAGTCCTCAGTGTTATCTGAGAAAAATATATCCAATCAGGAAAGGAGCAGAGTACATTTCTAACAACAGTTCTAATCAATGATAAAACTATATAACAGTAAATAGATGTGAATAGACAAGATGCACAATAGATACAATGAGATATATACAATAAGAAAATACTGGAATAAATACAATAATGAGCAATATGTCAATGAACAAGAATACTAATGACTAAGTATGTGAGTACTAGCTTTAACATGTGATCGGCTTGGGAACATGATACAAAATTTATGGCCTAGATAATCATACGTGCAGTGTATGATTAACACTATTCAATGAACAAGACTTATCTACACTAAAATACTTCCCACCCCGACTGGTATAATAGATCCAACCATGATATGCTATGGCACGGGATCCTCTAGGAAGGTAGCAAATCTTCCCGAGAATCAGTGTCTGTACATGCACAAGATAATCAATAAAACAAGACTTGCACAAGATACACAATATACAAGAAATAACATCTCATGACGAGATCCGGATATACCAATCCGTGTAACCATCGTGTCAAGAAATATGGATATCTACACCAGATACAATGAACATAGAGGATATCATAAATGAGAAACTATCAGAGAATGTACTCACCTGAAGTCCAATAAATAGTCTCACAGATGTCTGATACGGTGCCTCGAAGACCTAGATATGGAATACAACATCAATACAAGGTTTCAGAAAGAAAATAAGTTAAACTAGTCAACTTCTAGGTCAACAAGCCAATTCTAAGTCAAAAGTCAAACTAAGTCAACTCTAAGGTCAATTATGGTCAAACTATGGTCAACTACCTAATTCTAGGTTACAAAAGTCTAACACAAAGATATTGGGTTCAAATACTAAAGTCTAGGTCATAAACTATATCTTAGGATACTAGGATACCGTATCTCTGGATACGTAAAATAATAGGTAAAGCATCACATATATGTCAAACAATATTAATTATATATAATCCTAATTACAACATTAAAATAGATGCCCTAATTTTGAACCAACTTGGTATCACCACACTAACCCATAATATTGATACCCAAACCCAATACCTTGGTATCTCCAAATACCTTGGTACTTACCTTGGTATCACAAGGTAAAACCCATTACTTTTACTTATGCTAACTACCCTTAAATATAATATATGCTACACTAATTATTATACATATAGTATACTATAATACAATATATATATATATATATATATATATATATATATATATATATATATATATAAACTACCAAACTGTCACTAAAAGTCCTGTCTGTTGTCGCTAAAAATCGTTGTTGCTGCTGATACTCTGCTGTTTTAGTGACAGATTCTTGCTGCTGTCGCCAAAGTTATCGCTAAAGCCTCTGATACGGCTGCTGATACTCTGTTATTTCAGCGACGCTTCTCTGCTGCCGTCGCTAACTGCTGTAACTATAGCGGCTGCTGCTGCTGCATTTAGCGACGCTTGCTGTCGTTGTTGCTCTTGCTGCTGTTGGTATTGATGCTGCTGTTGCGACGCTCCTACTGTCGCCAAAGCTCCTGTCTTCTATCACTAATATATATATATATATATATATATATATAACCCACATAATATATCTATACAATATGCATATAATACTACTAATAACTATACATACACCGATACATAGTAATATGTACATAATAACCCATAGTAGCATACACACACATACATAGTAATATGTTTATAACAACATCCATACGTATACGTGCATATAAACATATACACCAAATAAAACATACATTATATGATTATAAACACATATAAATATCTATTAACATATACATATCTATATATGTACTACAATATATATATATATATATATATATATATATATATATATATATATATATACACTTCTCCATGAAATAAGAACACAAGAGAATTAGATCTACAATTAAATTGCACACACATGGAACGTATCACCCCGTATCCCACTAGATCTAGGATACGCATGCGACACGAGTCCACCACACATCCAAACGCACCCCGAAGGACATGAACAAGTCATATATATTATTTATGAACAATACAAAGAGTAAAATATAATTCTACATGTCTGTGTCAAAATGTGACATGTTCAAAGTTCCGTGTCGGAGGAAAAACTCCCAAATCAACATGTATCACCAAATTATTGGGATACGGCTACACGTACCCAATTATGGACACGATACTAGCCCCAACCACACAAGCACATGCCAAATTGATCTATAGGACCAATTGACACACACAACAATGTTAATCTCGGAATTTCCCCAAAATTGACACAAAAAGCACCATAACTTTCTCAATAGGCCTCCTATGAACACAAAACCAAATCCTATGGGTAGCCTATGCATATGGGTTAATTTCTCATGGTTAAATATCATATTTAGAACCTAATTTAAAGGAAAAAACTGAATTGTACCTATTGGGAGATGGATTCCCAATGAAACCTCCAAATGTGATGAAATTGGCCTCCAACTTGTAGATCTTTGCTCCTCTTTGTAGATCATTGCTTCCTCCTTCTAGATCTTTGCTCCACTAGCCTCTAATGATGATTTGAAAAGGAATTGGAATAAAATTTGGTAGGAAAATGAAGTGAAAATGAAGAAATTTAGTTGAGAAAAATTCTAGATCTAATTTTGAAATAAAAAGAGAAGAGAGAAATCAATTCTCCCCCTCTTTAATAGGTCGGCCCCCTCTAACCCTTCCTTAAGCTACTATATAATGTCCATTATATCCCCTTGGAGCCTCTCATGAAGAAATAATTAAGGAGGGAAGCTTCTAGTCTAAAGGTTTAATTAATTTTAATCCATCTCCTAATCAATGGGCTTTCTAATTGGGCTCAAATCTAACAATTAATACATGTTGGTCCATGAGTCTAAACTAAACTAGTTAGGTCCACTAACACAAGTTCAAAATAAATAAATAACACCTAAAATAATTAAATAATATAACAAATAATTATTATCATGCACAATATTTAATTAATTATAAAATTACTAAAATATTATTTTCTAGAAAATATGGTAGTGATAATGTGTGTTGTTATATATATCTATCTATCTATTGAGAGGAGTGATATATATATATATATATATATATATATATATATATATATATATATATATATATATATATATATGGGTATATATGTATGGTGAGTGGTGGTTGTATATACACACACACACACACACACACACACACACACACACACACACACACATATATATATATATATATATGTGTGTGTGTGTGTGTGTGTGTGTGTGTGTGTGTGTGTGTGTGTGTGTCTATATATATATATATATATATATATGGGTATATATGTATGGTGAGTGGTGGTTGTATATACACACACACACACACACACACACACACACACACATATATATATATATATATGTGTGTGTGTGTGTGTGTGTGTGTGTGTGTGTGTGTGTGTGTCTATATATATATATATATATATATATATATATATATATATATATATGTGTGTGTGTGTGTGTGTGTGTGTGTGTGTGTGTGTGTCTATATATATATATATATATATATATATATATATATATATATATATATATATATATATATATATATATATGTGTGTGTGTGTGTGTGTGTGTGTGTGTCGATATATATATATATATATATATATATATATATATATATATATATATATATATATATGTGTGTGTGTGTGTGTGTGTGTGTGTGTCTATATATATATATATATATATATATATATATATATATATATATATATATGTGTGTGTGTGTGTGTGTGTGTGTGTGTGTGTGTGTGTGTCTATATATATATATATATATATATATATATATATATATATATATATATATATGTGTGTGTGTGTGTGTGTGTGTGTGTGTGTGTGTATACATAGAGTGTGGTATATAGGTATGAGTGTGTATGTTTACATATGTAGGTGTATGTATGTATATACATAAAGATGTGTATGTATATATACGCATGGATATGTATCTTTAAGTGATTATATATAAATGATGTATTAGATATGTTGGTGTTTATAGATATATATGTGTGTGTGCATAGGTGTTTGTATTTATGTGTGTGTGTCTTAGTGTGGGGAGTGATAGAGTGAGATGTGAGTGAGTGAGTGAGTGAGTGAGTGAGTGAGTGAGTGAGTGGGTGGGTGAGCGTTAGCGTGTGTGAAGAAGGGGGGCAGTAGCCAGCGCGTGCAGCGACAGCAGCGAAGCGCTGCAGCGAGCCTGCAGCAGCAGTGCACGATGCAGCGCGCAGCAGCAGCAACTGGTAGCTGCAGCGAGCAGCGTCGCAGCAGCGAGCTACAGCAGGTTTTAGCAGCACCAGCAGCAGCGTGTGCGCAGCGCACATTGCAGCAGCAGCAGCGAGGTGCAGCAGCGCAGCAGCGAGGTGCAGCAGCGCAGCAGTAGTAGCAGCAACTGGTAGCTGTAGCGAGCAGTGAGCTGCAACGGGTTACAGCAGCAACAGCAGCGTGTGCGCAGCGCACATTACAGCAGCAGCAGCGTATGTGCAACAGCAAGTTCAAGGCCGGTCAGGGGTTCAGCAAGGTAAGTTGTGGTTTATCTAGTTAGGTATGTGACTTAGTAGTTTATTGTTGAGTTTAGTTAGTAGATATAGCTAGTAATAGTATATTAGCTAAATACTTGGTTGGGTAGTTGTATATAGATACATTGTTAGTATAACAATTAGATATCTATATACTTGTTAGATTAATATTGATACGTTAGTATGTAGTACTATATCTATTTAAGTAAATGGGTATTGATGTTAAGTTAGTATCTAGGTATTAGTATATAATATATGTTTACTAGTTATTATTAGTGTAGTCAGTATACCGAGATAGTTATATACCTTGTTAGCTTGTAGTTAGATAGATATATTAGTACTTGTTAGTTATGTAGTATTGTATGGATATGTATTATAGGGTAAGTTAGTAAGTATTGTATTGATATATATATGATAAGTTAGTAGGTAATATCGATATGCATGGTTAGTGTTAAATAGATTAATAGCTATATGTTAGCATCTAAGCAGTCAAAAACGGTTATATATCGGTTATATAACCGATATATAATGGTATCGGTCCTGGACCGATATTTTTTTGCAGAAATATCGGTAAAATATCAAAACTGATATTATCGGCCGATATGGCCGATATTGTTCGAAATATCGGTTTACAAAAAATCGATTTCTCACGGTTTTGATTTTGCTACTGAAAAATCAAAATTGAATTATATGACATTCACATCAATGGAGAATGGAGATTACATCTTCTGCCATCAAAATCCTCATGCATCAAACTTATTCAGAGATATAATTCCTCAAGTGATCTCCTTTATCTTGGATCTCTTGGATTTATCGACGATATGTATACTTTCTGCATATTTTATAATAAAAAACTATTAAGTGTATTGTTCATATATAAAAATTATGTTAAAAATGCAAACCGATATTTACCGTTATAAAACCGATAAATTGGTGATATATCTATAACTCTACTGAACCTTTGTCATGAAAAAATCGTTATTAATTGCATAGGTTAGCGTATAGTTTGGTTATATTAGTATAGTCTAGTGTATTGGGTATGAGCTATATGTATGAGGATTTGAATTACCTTGGGATACCAAGGTAATATCAAGGTAATTGGTCGATACTCAAGGTATTGGGTTTGAGTATCGAGATAGGTGTGTAGGTAGTGAGATACGCATTGGTTCAAAGCCAAGGTATCATATTTGCATTAATTAGTTAAGATATTATATGTATTACCTTGTATATATTTATAAATTACTATTTTATATTAAAAACTTGCGTATCCTATGATACAGACTTTTGTGTGTCTCGTAGTATCCTAGTTTAGCTATTGTGGCCTAGTTTCATAGTGTATGGACCCAATATCCTAGAGATAGACTCATACAACCTAGAAATAGCTAGTTGACCAGTTTGACTTAGGGTTGACCTAGTTTGACTGTTTTGACTTAGAAATGGCTTTATGACCCAGATGTTGACTAGTTTAACTTAACTTCATCCCAAAACCTTATATTAATACAATATTCTATATATAGGTCTGTGTGACACCAGTTCGGACACAGTTTGACATTCATTGCTCGGGACCACAGGAGAGTACATTCTCTGATAGTTTCTCATTTATGATATCCTCTATGTCTCTTGTATCTAGTGTAGATATCCTTGATTTCTTGACACTATGGTTACACGGATTGGTATATCCGGATCTCGTCATGAGATGTTATTCCTTGGTATTTATGGTGTATCTTGTGCAAGCCTTGTTCATTGTTCTTCTTGTGCATGTACAGATATTGGTTCATGAGAAGAGTATCGCCCTTCTTGTGGAAACCTGTGTCAAGACGTACCATGGTTGGATCCACTATACCAGTCGGGGGTTGGAGAGTATGTAGTATAGATATGTGATCATACCCTCCTTGTGCATGTATTATTCCTTATGAGTGTTGGTCATACACCGCACGTATGACTAACCAGGCCCTTATCCTTGTGCAAGTTCCCAAGCCAATCACATGTTAAAGCTGGTACTCACTCACTTAGTCATTAGTATTTATTATTCATTCTATTTTTCTCATTCTTATATTTATTTCCAGTATTTCCTTTATTGCGTATCTCTTGTACATGTATATGGCATCTTGTATATTCACATCTATTTACTGCTACATAGTTTATATCATTGATTAGAACTGCTATTAGAGATGTACTTCGTTCCATTCCTGACTGGAAAATATTTTTCAGAGGATCCGAGAGATTGGTGTCCGACATACTATGGACTTCGACCTATAGATGATGCAGACGTGGACCCACTAGTTCTGGAGTGACTGTCGGGAGATTTAGCCGGATTCACTAGGTAGCATAGTTAGTTCTCTTTAGCATTTTGGTACCGGATTTGTTTTCGGCTTATAATTGAGAGTTGGATATTGTTTCTATTATTTTTGTTATATATTTTGACTGTATAGTTATGTTAGAATTATTTGATATCTTATCGTGCTATAGAATTATGATTGAGTATTGTATTGAACTAAGTTTTTACTCTCTTTTTGGAATTGAGATATTATTGGAGGATTATGCATTATTGTGAGATAATTAGATAGTATAGTTGACCAAGACAGCTTCTACCGCCGATGCTGCGACGTAGGCTGGAGTACCCACGTACTCGTGTCCCTTCACCGGGTGCGGGTCGTGACAATTGTACGTCGCGAATACGATAACTCGTGAAAAGCTCGTACTCGTGACTCATCATTCTAGGGAGTTCTCAAGTGTCCACGACTCGAGAACTTAAAATAATATTATAATGATTAAACAAGATAAGATTTACCTAGATCATTGGGAGGGAAGAATATTGCGTTATCGGCTACCCCGATCTCTAAGGGCCCCATGAGGCATGAACCAACCCTACTAGGCAAGGGCTCCATGACTGAGCAAGTTTACGCGTGCTGCGACACTTACAAGACAAATTTAAGTTTATAAAGCAAGTTTATGATCACAAGTTTAAGTTTGTGCTTATAAGTTCAATTTATGTTTATGACAAGTAACAAGTTATGTTATTGTATGGTTGAATGTGCATTTAAGTTTACTAGACAAGCGTACCCTTGACCATCCGGGTTAACTGCAGTATCGGTGGTAGCAATGTTCTTAACCATGCATTTAGTAATTAATGTCTGTGACAACTCTAGCTAGTTAATCATAGCAAGCCGTAAAGTTGTTTGGCTGTATGATGAATGATGTTACTTTCGTTATAGCTCGCTCTTCTAGTTTCATTTTCTTCCGGCACATGGTTAGGGTGCTAAGTTATGCTCAGGTGAAGGTCTGCAACCCGGTCCTTGTTTGGTTTAAGGATTGTGGTCCCGATCCAGAGTAGTTCCTTTGCTTTCTTGCCGCTCGTCACCTTTTTTGCACTTGGTATCAGTTCTTCCAGTATTATTCTTGAGACAAGTACATTGGTATTGTACAAGTCTCAATCAGCATTTATTTCTTCTATATATCTTTTTGCTTATATTACGATGTGTTTGGTCTATTACCTTGAGCTCCTTTGTGGTACTTGTTGCTTGGGGTTCTGACCCCACTGGCTTTGCATGGCCAGGTTACCCCGAAGAGAACCAGGATCCACCGCACTTCCAACAAGATAGCTCGCACTCATAGGACTGCGGCCGAAGCTCGCGAGTGGGTTTCCTTCTTCCACCCCTCATTTTGATTACTTTATTTTGTGGTATTTAGCTAAGGGCAGAGTTAGCTCCTTATATTTTTGAGACTACGGTCAACATGATGTGTATATTAGACCATGGCTGGTATATTTGATCATGTATAATTAAACTCTGCTAGTGCAGCATTTTGTATTCACTAGCTTCATGATCATATGTGGTATACAATTTGGGACACCTTTTTACTTTCATATATGATATACTCTTGTACTTGTTGTTGATGGATTGAGATACTAGGATCTGTCGGCCTTAGGACTGACGTCATAACATGCTAGAGTTAGTCCTTATGTCTTCTAGACAACCTTAATACATTACGGCTTACTTCGGTATTCTGCAAGGTGCGGTTGGTCATGTCAGTCCCTGTATTTATTCAGTATTCTGGGAGCGGGACGTGACATATATATATATATATATATATATATATATATATATATATATATATATATATATATATATATATATATATATATATAGTGATGATGTGGTATTGAGTATTTATATATAGTGTGTCTTGGGGGTTGTGTGTCAATGTTGGGAGTGGATGTGTCAGCTAAGATATGTAGAGGTGAGGACTGCACATGTGCAGTACTGGGTTCAGTCAGTTGGTAGGATATTGGTGTGGATCAGATACTTGTGTGTGTGCTCGAGTGCATACACAAGTATATGTGGTTGTACAACAACTTGGTATAGTGTATGTGCATGAGTATTAGTTGGTTGTGGCACATATTTGGAGAGTTAGAGGTCTGCAACAGTGTGTGCAAGGGTGTCGGGTTTTGGCAGAAGGAGCAGTAGCAGTTGCCACCTTCAGTAGCAGTAGCAGCAACTATAAGCTGCTGTGGTATGGGGCATGTGAGCAGGTGATGCTTAACATCAGTCTTTGGTTCAGATGGGGGTTAGCAATAAGAGAGGGAAAACTGTCGGCTTGACAATGCTTGGCAACATCATGTGAGGGATACCATGGGTAACTAATCTCTAGTATTAGTGGATTAGAGGTGAGAAATCGACTAAGGTTTCTGTGGAGTAGCATACACTGGTATCACAGTAAAGCAAGGTATGGAAGGCATGGTGATCAAGCAAGAGATTGATACTTAGAGTATCAATTGAGGGATGTAAGTGTCTTTGTGATTAGCTATAGATATCAGTCATTGACTAATGTGGTATCAGTCAGTTAAGGGAGGAAAGTAAGTACTAAGTTTTCTGTGGAGTAGCATACACTGGTATCACAGTAAAGCAAGGTATGGAAGGCATGGTGAACAAGCAAGAGATTGATACTTAGAGTATCAATTGAGGGATGCAAGTGTCTTTGTGATTAGCTATAGATATCAGTCATTGACTAATGTGGTATCAGTCAGTTAAGGGAGGAAAGTAAGTATCTTTTATATAACAGTTAACATTGATACCTAGTTTAGGGAGTTGGGGTATAGCCTGCAAGTGAGGTATTAGTGGGGTTTGGACTCATAGCTAGTATAAGTGTTAGTTAGTGTACATATTATGTGTCAATTAGTGAAGTGTACTAGTTAGTTATGTTGGTATCAGTTATCATTAAGTATTATATTTAAGTTGTATCAATCAGATGCATAGTTAGTATGGAGGTTAGTTAGTTAGATATCAGTTTATGTATTAGTATAGGATATGAGTTAATGTCAGTAGGTATATGGGAATATGGAATCAATTAGCTTAGTTAGTGTGTTACTAGCAGTATATATATATATATATATATATATATATATATATATATATATATATATATATATATATATATATATATATATAGACATATATGTTAGCATCAGATATGGTGTTAAGTTATGTTGGTATTAGTTACATATTAATATCTGTTAGTTAAGGTTCAGTTCTCAGTTAGAAGTTAGTATATATAAATATCAAGTTAGTGTGTGTGTATATATATATATATATATATATATATATATATATATATATATATATATATATATATATATATATATATATATATATATAATGACTGTAGTAAGTTAGTATCAGAGTTATGGAGATATCAGTTAAGTTAGTATATAGATTATATATGTATTATTGAGTAGCTAACATATATTATAGCTAACTAGTTTTTGCTAGTTAATGACCACTAGAGACCAATTAACTTGGTGTGGACCTAGTTTGGCCTAGTTTAGCTAGAGTAACCTAGAAATGGCCTAGAACATCATATTTAGCAAATTTATAACTCATTCTCATTCATTACATCTAGTGACATGATATTTCCTATATAGGATTGTGTGATACCAGCTTGAGCACCGAGTTACATTATTGCTCAGGACCTGAGGCGCGTACATTCTCTAACAGTTTTCTGTTTATGATATCTTCTATGTTTCTTGTATTTAGTGTAGATATCATTGGCTTCTTGACACGTGGTTACATGGATTGGTAATTCTGGATCCCGTCATGAGATGTTACTCTTTGTGTATCTTGGTATATCTTGTGCAAGCCTTGTTATTTTTGTATTTGTATAGACACTGATTCTTGAGGAGACTTACTACCTTCTCAGAGAATTTCGTGTCGTAGCGTGCCATAGTTAGATCCACTATACCAGTCGGGGACGGGGAGTGTTAGTGTAGATATGTGATCATACCCTCCTTATACATGTATTATTCCTTGTTAGTGTTAATCATACACCGTACGCATGATTAACCATGCCATAAATCTTGTTTAAGTTTCCAATCCGATCACATGTCTAAGCTAGTACGTACTCACTTAGTTAGTAGTATTTCTTGATTCTTGTATATGATGCTCATCCCTCTTGTACTATTTACAGCATTTCCATATATGTGTATTCCTGCTTATGTTCTATTTATTTTGTATTGTCTCTCTATTTACAGTTACAGTCTTTATCATTTATTTGGAACTGATGTTAGAGGTATGCTTCGTTCTATCCTAATTGGATATATTTTTTAGATGATTTAGACGACTGGTATCCTACACACTATGGACCACATGACGTAGTTGGTGTAGAGTTGGATACGGTGGCTCGGGAGAAGCCGATACCTGTGGATGATCAGCCAGTTGCAGATAGTTAGACTCTTGTATTATATTATCTCAGTTAGACATTTTGGCATGTATTATATTTGGGATTATTGTTCTAGTATATTGGACTTGGAGATGAGTTGTATTTGTGACTTGTGACTTGTGACTTGTGACTTGTGACTTCCATTTCTTTTATTCCATATCATGCCATATCTCCCTCTAGTTTATATTGTGATTGAGTATGGATTAACTTATCATATTATCATATTGTTCCTCCATTTGGAGTTGAGATGCCATGACATGTACATTATATATATTGTGTGAGATATGTAGATAATATTGATAATCTAGACAGCGTTCTACCACCGATGCTGCGGCATATGCTGGACGTTGTTAACTATTCGTGCCCCTACATCGGGTGCGGGTCGTGACAAGTAGGAAGGGAAAGGAAGCATATCCTAAAACTGCTACTAATAAAGCACCAAGGAAGCCATTCTTCCTCACATACACTCAACTACGGTCATGTGCATCGGTTTGCTCTATAGGGCGTCTCCAAGGAGCGTCGGTAATGATAAAACTAAGTTTATCCAGGAAGTGTTTGTGAATGGCATCTGCACATCCGATATTTTGGCTGATGACTATGTTGAGGCAGAAGAGTTTTGGCGGCGAAAGTCGATCGTCTGGTCGGTACTAGGTCGAGTTATGGCTCGATCTCTAGTACGACGAGGAGGCTATGGTAGCCTCGGGGTGGGTGGGAGCGATGTCGGTCTACTCCAGAGAAAATGACTTCTTCTTGTTCAAATTCGAATTAGAGACTGACGTGGAACGGGTGCTGGAAGGTGGGCCTTGAACATTCAACGGCAAACTTGTCATTACAAGACAATGAGATCCAGCCATGAGCTTTGAATGTGGCAGGCTTACCAAGATCCCAATTTGGATCCGGCTTCTGTGGTTGTCACTAGCAATATAGAAAACAACGATGATCATAAAAATAACTAGTTTAGTTGGTAATCCACTTAGGATTGATGCTCCTACTACACTTCGACAAAGACTAGCTTTTGCCATAGGCTTTGTTGAAGTGGATGCAGATGTGGTCTTCCAAACAAGAGTCCAATTTAGATTATCTTCGGGTCAGATCTGCCCCAGGGGACGAATGGCTTCCTACAAGATGTATGTCGTGTTGTTGCTTTGGATATGGCAGACTCACATCCGGTGGTGAAGGTGGAGTGTGAGGAGGACAGCCAAAGAAATATGGAAACAAAGACAAGAGGACCTGAAACACATCTAGTTCATGAGGACTTCCAAACTTCAAGCACCATCGAGATTTGGCAAGGAGCCAAGTGATCCAGACTAGAAAACTGGCTCGAAAGATGGGCCACCTGACTATGATCCACTGCATGAGGAGATTCACTAGACCTTCTAGACGGACATGATCCCATGGGTGCGAGACCAGCAGAGGAGGAGACTAGCGTAGTGTGTATGCAAGTAGAGCAGTCTGTTGCGCCTCTTCTGGATTAGGCTGGAGATACCCTTGGTTGTTACAACATGCCACGGGGGTATCAGGGATACATAGCTCCATTTAAGGATTCCATAGAAATCTAATACCAAAAAGTCAGAGGCCATAATGTCACTCCAAAATATCCAACATGTATAAGGGACAGTTAACTATGGTTAACTCTCTCTGGGAAGCGCGAAAGAGATTTAAGAGTGCAAGACACGTGAGAAACTCTGAAGAAGATGCTAGCGACCAGAACACCTAGTTTTTTGAATCACTAGAGAGCATCAAACTAGAAGAATTATTTAGACCCAAGACTATTCGAGTGTAAACAAAGAGTGGAGTGAATTCTACGTATGATGAGAATAGTCTGAAAAATCTGTGCCCTAATCACGGGATCTTAAATAATTTGATGTAAGTGATTTTATTTATTTATATTAATTACATTTTTTCTCATTGTTATGTTGCTTGTGGTTGGTCCCCGTGCATCCTCTTCACCGTTCCAATCAAATATTTTCTACTTTGTGGTCAGACCATTGCTTCCACATCCTCTCTTTGTCTTATTTTCTAGTAAAACAATCACATGAAGAAAACAGCATATATGTCTATAAAATAGACGACCAACCATGGTCTTCTTCTCCATTCCACAACTCCTCCTTGGCAAGATATTCTTCTCTGTTCCATAAAAGACGCCACTTTTAACTTCAGTACAAAGTGCTGGGTTTCCGTTGTGAAGTGTGATTGATGGGCAAGAACATGAGGATTAAGACGACCTCATCAAGCAGCAGGCAACCCCTCTTGAACAACCAGGTACCCAAAGTTGGGATCTTTTTTCAAGAATTGATGTTGGTTTTGTGCTTGGTTGGTGGATTTGGGCATCTGGGTTTCTTGTGATTGTTCAAAATTTTCAATTTTGATGCAATATTTGTTGACTTTTGTACTTCTTTAGGTGCTCCTTCAAATTTATTGATTAAAGTTTGTTGTACGGATCAATATGCCACTACTATTTAGAATATCGGTGGGAGTAAAGTCTCTCTCCATGTTCTACGGGAGGCCACATACAATAGCATAGGAAGTAAAATACAGGTAGAGAGAACCAAAATTAACACTAGTGACCTGACCACTACTATGATCATCCTCCATCTTTACTAATCAATATGCCATGATTAGCAATAGCTGAAGACATGTTTTTTGTGTTGAATTTTGCTTGTTTTCGAATATTTTTCCAATATGTCTGTATGTTGAATGGTAACAAGTAGACCGTCTTGAGCAGTCATGTACCTAAAAGTTGGGATTCTGGCACCTGGGTTGGTCTCAAGCTTGGATCTTTTTCAACAATTCATGCTAAAGTTGTGATTTTGGCATCTGGGCTTGTCTTAGATTTTGTGTTCTGTTGATTGTTCAAAATTTCAGTATTGATGCAATATTTGCTGAATTCTGTACTGCTTTAGGTGCTCCTTCAAATTTGGTTGATTAAAATTTGTTGTACTGATCCTGATTCAGGACATGCCAATATGTCATAGTTGGTGATAGCTGAAGACATGTTTTTGTGTTAAATTCTGTTTGTCCTGTATGTTGAATAGTAGCAAGCAGACCCTCTTGAACAGCCAGGTACCTAGAAGTTGGGATTTTGGCATCTGGGTTGGTCTCAAATTGGGATCTTCTTCAAAAATTCGTGTTGATTATGTGCTTGTTGGATGGGATTGAGCATCTGGGTTTCTTTTGCTTGTTCAAAATTTTAGTCTTGATGCGATATTTGCTGAATTTTCTGGTACTTTAGGTGCCCCTTCAAATTTGGTTGATCAAATTTTGTGCATTGATCATGATTCAAAGGTTCAAAGTATCGGTATCGGGATCGGTATCGGACCATTCCTATGAGTATCGGGATCGGCGGTATCGGTAGTATCGGAGGTTTCGGATCGGAGTATCGGATTTTTTGGTATCGGAAAGCAAACAACTATTAGTAAATTATTAACATTTTAGAGAATATATTTTATACATTTATGCATAATTTAAAGTATTTTCAGTATTGTTTCTTAGTATTTTTGATATTGAATGAAATAGTAGTCATCATTGTCGATTGATTTATATGCGATAGATAAGTTTTCCTCTTTTATATGTTTTTACAACCTTACTATGCTTTTACATCCTTTCTAATTGGTCTTTTTAATTCAATTTTTTTTGCCGAATTGACTGGAAAAGAGACCTCTAATGTCGGTATCGGTCAGTATCGGGTATCGGTCGGTATCGGATCTTGACATGCCAAACTGTATCGGTATCGGCCGTATCGGATCGGTATCGGCCGATACTTTAAACTATGGATTCAAGACGTGCCAATATGCCATGATTGGTAATAGCTGAAGCCATGTTTCTGTGTTGAATTTTGTTTGTCTTGAATATATGTACAATATGGTATGGATGTTGAATAGCCAGGTATCTTAAAGTTGATTTTGGCATCTGGGTTGGGCAAGTTGGATATTTTTCAACAATTCATGTTGATTTTGTGCTCGTTGGGTGGAATTGGGCATCTGGGTTTGTCTTAGATTTTGTGTTTGTGCTGTTGATTGTTCAAAATGCTAGTTTTGATGCAATATTTGCTGAAATTTGTACTGCTTTAGGTGCTACTTCAAATTGGATTGATTAAATTTTGATTCAAGACATGCCAATATGCCATGATTATTTTTTTTTTTTTTTTTGTCTTTGAATATTTGTCCAATATCTATGTTGAATATTTACTGAATTGAATTCATAACTTACTGTCATCGATTTTGTAGGAACCATCTGCTCCAGCTCTGTCGGATCTTGAACATGGGGATGCAGTTCAGGTGATTATTTTGTTGTTCTGTTACTTTTGTCTTTTGCTTGTTTATTCTTTGTGAATTTTGGTACTGACAATACTCTGTTGAATTCTCAGCCAGCAAATGTTGGGTTTTTTCGAGTTTTTAAACTGGTGAGTGGAAAATTGGTTTCTGATCACTATATTAAATGTATCCATATGTTTAAAACTCTCTCTATATGTATGATCCATTGTGCAGGCAAAACCTGATGCAGGCAGACTGGTTATTGCTACAATAGCATTGTTGATAGCTTCAACAACCGGTATTCTGATTGTAGGTATTTCTTCCTTGGCTTTCATGCATCTTCTTTTATAGATTTATATAGGATATAGTACTCTATCTTTGACTGACAAAAAAATTACAAACATCAGAATGACGAGCAATGGTACATTATTCACTCTTTATATACTATTTAGATAGTAGTTTTAGATCTTGTTGCAAAATTATTCCCCATGCACTCCAACAAGACTGTCAGCGAGTCACAACTTACCACAGCTAGAAACTATCATAGTCTTGGAATGGACTCATGTCAACATTTCAAACTATCCTTAGTCATTGGCGAAAATACTATCCCAGAAGTTACCCTTAGGAGGGAAATGTTACAGAGAAGGCAAAGTAAGTATTTGTTGGCTGAGCCCCACAATGGTTGATGTGGTCCTTCCCTATTAATTGATCCCTTATTGAGTTCCTCTCGTGGCTTCTACAATTGATGTGACATACTCATTCACCGTAACCTGTAGCAAACTGATCCCCGAGTGTTGAAGATAAAGCATCTATGTCTAAACCTCACGAGCCACGCTAGCGAGGAGAATCAATACTCTACCAATCCAATATTCACCACTCTCATGGCACCCCTACCATGCTATTAGTCGTTCACATCGCCGTTGTGCTGTGGTCTTCACCAATTCATCACTCCGATTGTTGTGGACATCATTATTCATAACATATGTTATTAGTATCTCACGATATACAATACCTATCATACAATGCAATATACTGCCATTTCTTTATGTATTGTTGATGCGATGCGATATGATACATGTATGGTGATAGTGTCACGTCACAGTTCCAAAATACACGGGACTAGGCCACGTGGCAATGGCCAGCCAATACGTAATCAAGGACTTGCCCAATTTAATGGAATCCTCAACTACGTATTTCGCTGTACCTAAAGAATAATATAGTCACAGGCATACTAAATCTCATCCACAGAATATAATGAACTAGTCTGAATACGAAATAGTCATGTAATCAGAATATGTCAATACAGAACTCAAATAAGTCTAGAGTTGGTTGAGACAAATCCACTACATAAATATGTTGAAATAAAGTGTTGAAAGTAAGATAGATAGCGACGGACTCAAGTAGAAGTCTGCAACCGGGATGGTATCATACCAAGATCAAATGTACTCGCCGGGGTATACCTCCTCTGCCTCGTAGATAGGGTCAGGACCCGGCCCGTAAATCTGCTCATACTCCGGCTCAACTAAACCTGGAAAGGAACTAGGTCCTCAGAGGGACATAACAAGATACATAGAAACATGCCACTAATGATATGAAAGTACTGCAATAAAATAATGGTGTACTAAACTATGTGTAAATGCAATGAGAACCACGTTCGACGCATGAGCTGCTGGCCAAAATGGGATTGGCATAATTTTCTGGAAAAAACAGAGGCCTACTACAGCGTAGCGTCGTGGACGCCAGAGGCCGAATCTGATACTAATATATCCATAGTCATCTCACCCGGTACTCCAGCGGAGGCGGCAGGTTACAAAAGGAAAAGTGTAGTCAGCCCATACGTCTAGTGAGTGTCCTCCCCACCCAATGTTGTTGTATCTGTCGTGCACCACGACATGTCCAGCTACTACTGAGTCGAGATCAAGTATCTAAATGCTGTCATCACGCATCTCGATTGTACCAGTGTACGGCTGGTACGCATCTGCGTCCACACATGAACCACTCCGTGCCATAAATATGTCAAGGTCATAGAGAGATTGGGACACCTCTCAAATAAGGGGTTTGGCTTCTAAGTACTAAGTCATGCGTAATCGGTCCAATACCGACTTGCACCCAAGTTATTCTTGGACGCGCAATATCGTTCAATCAGAATAATAAAATAAAATAAATGCAGTTGCAGTATTTAAAAATTATAAACAAGAGTGACAAGGTATACTTGCCTGGGTCTGGTAGCTGAAAGGAGAAAGCTAGTACATGATCCGAGTCCCGAAAATCCAAGAAACCTAGAGAATAATTTAAATTTAAATAATTAATTAAAGATATAAATTTATTTAAACATATATTTATAACTCAATTTTATCCTATATTATAAGTTGGCTACAAATATATGTATAAAACTTATTTATTCCTTTCCCAGCTTACTATTGCAACTTAATTCTCTAAGTCCTTTATTCCCTATCACAATGTACACTTGGCAACTCGTTTCAAAATCTAACTCATACTCACACATAGTTGCCATTAGTCAAAAACTACCAGTGCCATAATCACTTCCCTGTGAGCCCCCCACACATAATTCCTTCATTACATTCCTCAACACAGCATATTGTTGAATTTCCTAGGAATTCCTTTATTCTCAACTTCATGGAATTATTATCCATCTAGCTTACCACTAGCACTATTAATAAAACTTTATATATACATCGTATTCACAACCAGTCACCTAACACTCATCCATTTCTTGTCAGGATGTTCTATCAAGCATCCTGCTCGCATATCCTTTATGTATCCTTATATCATCCCCTCACCATGGACCAACTCACACTCATACTACCAACGTTATGTGTAAAATTTATTGGCTATGATGTTGAAGTCAAGAACACCATTTTCTCCCACACACAAGTCATCATGGCTATTTACCACAACACACATACAATAATTATTCAAGAGCACACAGAACACAGCAATTGTCAAGGCATTCATTTATACAATCGTCTTTTTCTTCTTCCTTTCCTTAAGACAATGTTAACACTCACTGATACATGGTCCATCTACATTTTTCCTCCTCTCTTACAAGTTTTCCAATATGCACTAATTTTAAACCAGTTATTTTCACTAGTAAAGAAGTGAAGGAACCTCTACATCACTGCCTGCTCGTTCCATGGAGCTAACATAATATGCATGAAATTTTCTGGTTGAGGAAAAAGTTACTGGTAGTATCTATAAGTGTTGTGCTAATCCTAAGTACATCAATATCACCAATCTAATTACTAGTCTAAGAATCCAGTGCATCAAGTTATTAAGTATAGTCATCAGTGATCAGATTTTCCTTTGTTAAACACTCAATCGCTGCTCTTAACACTCTCCATTTCATGTTGGGAGGAACACACATATGTCAAATGCACATGGAGTACTTCTCCTTCTCAGTCCTCAAATGCCTTCCTTTATTTTCACATAATACAACCACACAAACTCACAGGTATCTAGCTTACTAAAGGAGCACATGAGTACCAAGGTTCTACTCTAGATTCAGCAAGTATCATTTATAATAAAAAAAAACATTCGTAGTTAACATATGAAGCTTAATCTATAGTTTGCTGAGAACATGGAGGAAAAGTCGGCAGGGAAAGACTCACCGAGATCGGTTAACAGGGGCTAGATAAAGAACTCATCGAGACGGGGGTCGTCGTGCCGAGAAGTCGACGACGGGAATGCGGAGTCTTCAGATGATGGACGAACGGTTGATTGAAAGCTCGGTTAAAAGGGCGTCGCCGGGAACGCACACGTCGAACGAAGGGGGCGCTGATGTTGCTGGTTCAAGGTCGAGGCTGTCGTCGAACTCTGTAAGAAGGTGGTGCAGGGAAGGAGCTGTGGCGGAGTCGAGTTCGACCAGCCAAAGGAGGAGACGAAGTATGGGGGGTTTCCGTCGGCTCTTCTAGGAAGGGTGACGGCTCATTTAGGGTTAGGAAGGAAGAGATGAACTATATAAAGAACGGATAGGCGCATTGGACAGTTGGATGAACGGCTCAGATGTGGGGGGGTTGGTCGCCGTACGGCGTGGCCTCTGCCTGGAGTTGCACAGGTACTACAGTACCATGCACAGCTCACCGATGTTGTCCTTATCCAACATTTGAATACCAAGCGGTTTGGGTGTTGGTTCACCAAAGGAAACTTCGTTACAATGGTGCATTAACTTGGCTGAGTTGCCAGGAGGTTTGCAACCAAGGAAAGTGCACGGTTTGGGCTGAAGTAGCAAAGGTTGGGTTGATAGGAATTCATCTGGCCGGGTTCAGTTGTTTCAAATGGTGAGTTGGAATATACTAGGGAAAGGTTAGATCTAGGAAACATAGACAATTAATGAGTTGGGTTGGTAGCAACCATCGTAGGAAGTGAACGGTGGGTTGAGTCATTGATTGGCCTAACACATATAATGGAAGGAATTAATATGATGCCTTCAGGATTTAGGTTAGGTCTAATAGATAGCATTCAAATCTAATTAAGTCCAATAAGCACAATATTATATAAAAAAAAAAATTCTAAATTAAGTTTTGATACAATAAATTACTAGATATAAGTAAATTCAAAATAGGGGAGTTTACAGATAGGTAGTATCGTTTTTTTTAAAAACTTGATTCATGTTTTCTATACTTTAGAATCTGGATTCTAAACAAGATATACATGTAAAGATAAAACAAATAAAAATTTATTAGAAAATTATATTAAATCATGTTCCTATATGGATTTAGTAGTGTGGACCTATAACCCTAAGGTTATTGTATAGTATAATACACGGTAGTATACGTGATACAATACGCAAGTAAATTGATATATGATACATATCGTGAGTTGACAACCTAGTTCATAGCCCTTAGACCCTCGTATAGACCCTATAGAGTAATACCATAGGAAACTCTTCGAGCATAATAATGTCATGGCCTCTTGCCAATTGCTCACCTCATTTTACTTTGTTTGTCATTTCCATATAATTTCTAGTCTCTGATTGATCATCCGATCCGCATGATGGAAAAACTAATAGCAGCACTGATTGACGGGTCTATGTATAGAGGTGGTGTTGGCAACTTGGTACTAGACTTGGTCAAAATTTCTCTCACTGGCCTCAGATCCTCTTGTTGGCATCCTCACATGACGAATCCACTAGCAGGATGCTAGCTCCCACGCCCTATCATCCTCAGAAACCTTGTGCTTTAACTAACCAATTAGCTTTATTGACTTTGCAAATTGAACGTCCTCTTCACTAGACCGTATCTCTCTTCCCGGAAGGAAGAAAGTGAATTTTTTTCCCTTTATACAGGTGATAGGTTTGAATCCAACAACCAACAACCATCAAAGCAGAATAAAGGAAATCACAGAGACGAGACATAATTTAACGTGAAAAAATTCTTGCAGTAAAAAGACCACGGAACAAACCAAACACAAATCCACTATAATCTAGTTATAGTTCTCTCGTAATCCGTTACCAAAGATGTGATGTATCCCTACAACTCTATAGATCAAAATAACGAAAACAAAGCTCGCAACACACACCCTCCTAATGAATCCAATAAAGCACTAACGAAACCCGAAGAGGATGTCGATCCACGGTCGTTGCTGATTTGTCCCTCTATTATGTTACAGTCTGAGCTCCCAACAAATCTTCGGCTTGCCGCCCTCTTGATTGATCACCAAGAATTAGCTCTCTGCTTAAGCTATTATTGAATTGTGTATACTAAATTACTACTTGTATGTCCTTTTTATAGACCAGTTGGTCTATTTGGAATCCTATTCAGTTAAAGAAACCGACTCAACAAATGTGACCGACTTTTCGTGCATTATTCCATTCTAGGAAAGAATAGGAAGCAACACATCTTGTTATAGCTCAACATATTACTTAAGCATCTGGCCAACCACAAATGAATAGTTGAGTTGGCCACCTCTTTACTACTCATTATAGGACTTGGTTGTCATCTTTGAGCGCTATAACAAAAATAGGATTCCCATTTTGGCCATTGCATGCCCATTTTGGGCTGGACCCGCCCAGTAATCTCTCCCTCCAACCCAACAAGGATGGATTGCCTCCATGTCGAGAGTCTAGGTCGGACGCCTTCTGACAAAACTCATTCTACTCTCGTGGTAAACACTTTGTGAACATGTTCGCACTATTCTTATCTGTATGAATCTTTTCCAACTCCAATTGCTTCTCATCCAGAACGTCTGGTATTTAGTGTTATTGTACATCAGTGTGCTTTGGCTTCGAATGAAAGATGGGAGTTTTTTGCTAAGATGAATAACGCTTTGACTATCACATTACACGATGTATCTACCTTGCTCCCGATTCAACTCCTTAAGGAACCACTTCATATAAAGTATCTCCTTACAAGACTCTCTAGCAGCTTTATACTCCGCTTCTATAGATGAATTCACAGCGCACTTTTGTACCCGGGACAGCCATGGCACAACTTCCTTGCAAAAGTGATCAAGTCCCCTGAAGTAGACTTCCTAGTATCCACATCTCTTGCCATATCAGAATCTGTATAGTCTTCAAACATTGGCTCCACTCCCCCTAAGCATAAACTTAACTTAGGCGTACCCCTGAGGTACCTAAGAATCCACTTCACCGCTTCCTAATGCCCTCGAGAGAAAAATGTTGAATTTGTATAACCTTCTAACACGGGCTCAGCTTCCCTAAGCACAAACTTAACTTAGAGATGCCACTGAGATATCTAAGAATCCACTTTATCGTTGTCCAATGCTCTTTGTCTTGGTTCGAAAAAAATTATAGACCACACCGACTGCGTGTGCAATATCTAGTCTTATGCATACCACGTCATATATGAGCCTGCCGTCGAAGCATAGGGGATCTTTTGCATCTCCGCCTTTCCTGCTTCGCTAGTAGGACATTGCTTGGTCGTGAGCTTGAAGTGGCCTAATAGTGGAGTACCGACGGGCTTCGCCCTTCCTATATTGAATCTCTCCCAAACCTTCTTGGCATATGTCTCTTGCGACAACCAAATCTTTCTTGCTTTTCTATTACGAGTTATCCGCATGTCAAGATTCTGCTTCGTCAGTCCTAAGTTCTTCATAGCAAAATACTTAATTCACCTCTCAACCCTTTATTTATCCTTCCTCACTATCAACATGTTGTCAACGTAGAATAAGAGAATAAGGAAGACGCCATCATACCTCTGTGTATAACTTGCATAACTATGATCTACCATGAAGTCGAACTTAGTGTACCATTGCCAAGGTGCTTGCTTCAACCCATACAACCTCTTCTTCGATAGCATCTTCTTCGATAGCAGACCATATCTTCTTTGCCTCGAACTTTGAACCCTTCAGGTTGCAACATGTAGATCTCCTCTTGCAAATCTTCATGCAAGAACACAATATTTACATCTAGCTGCTCTATCTCCAAGTTAATCTGGCAACTAATCTGAGCACTACCCGAACCGAAGACATCTTTACCTCGGCGAAAATATCTCCTTAAAGTCTATGCCTTTCATTTGACTAAAAAAACTTCACAACCAAACTTGCCTTGTACTTTGGTTGCAGACTTTGGTGTCTTTAATCTTCAACTTGAACACCTATTTATTTTTAGAGTTTTTCTGCCTTTCAACAAGGGCACTAGGTAATAAGTGTGAATCCTATGAAGGGAATCAATCCATCTTGTCCTTCATCGCCTGAATCCATTATCTCTGGTGTTCATCCTCTTGTACCACTTGAAATTTTTTTGGCTCCCCTGCATCTGTGAGCGTGACGTACTCATCTGTAGGATATCTCCTGGATGGATGTCCATCCCTGGTAGAACTTCCGACTGTCCCATGATCATTGTGAACCATATATTCTGCAGGAATATCTGCTTCATCTTCTTAGGATTGAGTTGCTTCCTCTACTCTGTCTGGTGTAATGGAAGGGCCAGTATCCAAGTCGACGAGGCCATCAATATTTGATCGCTAGGCTGACCTTTTGGTAAGGCTATCAATTGTCTCATCCTCAACAAATACAACATCTCTATTATGAATAATCTTTTTGTTTGTTGAGTGTTGAGTCCCATAATCTGTTGTTGTACAAGTCGTCTATATAACCCAAGAAAACACACTATCTGATTTTGTCAACCAGCTTACTTCTCTCGTCACTTGGAACATATGCATAAGCCCTGCAACTTGAGACCCTTGGATGCTGGTAAGAGACTTTCCTCCTTGGTTACTCGTTCTTCGGTATACATCCTCCCAATGCAACTAAAGGTGGGAGATTTATTAGACTAGTCGTAGTCCTCAAAGCCTCTTCCAAAAAGACTTAGCCAACTTTCACTGCAATAGCATACATCTGACTTCTTCGATGGTGTGGTGTCATACATTCCGCCATGTTGTTCTACTGTGGAGTCTTCGGGCGGTCCTTTCATGTTTAATCCTATGAGTTCTGTAGTACCCATCAAACGATCTAATGTACTCACCGTCATTATTCGACTGAATATACTTGAGAGGTTTTTCGATCTCCTTCTCAACTCTCACATGAAACTCTTTGAAGTTCTTCAGTATCCGATCCTTACTCCTAATAGCATATATCCATACTTTCTTGGAGCTGTCGTCTATGAAGGTCACAAAGTAGGAAGCACCTCCAAAAGTCTTCATCTCCATAGGTCCGCAAACATCAATGTGCATCAATTCCAAAACGCGTTTTCTTCTTTGAGATAGACTTCACAAAGGAAACACGATATTGATTACCAAATAAGCAATCTACATGAACTCAATCTATTACCTTTGAGACTTAGTAGAAACTTCTTTTTGGCAAAAGTTTGTAGACATTTCTCGTTAATGTGGCCCAACCGTTTATGTCAAAGCCCAAGTGATTTCTTCCTCGCTACATTCGTCTCTCCTTCTGATGTCTTTGCTTACATGCTATATATGCAACACAAACCCCCTCTTGCTACAACAAGAGCACCCTTGGGGAGCTTCTACTTCTTCTTTCTAATTGCAAGATCTCTAATTGTCAAGCCTTTCCGTCGAAATCAGATTGAGGCATAACTCAGGTACATGTCTTACATCCTTGAATACCAACTTGTACCCAAGACTCGTCTGGAGATGGACTTCTTACTTCCCGACGATATATGATGTGCCTTTATTTTCCACCTTAACCACTCCGAAGTTGTCGCCTTCTTATGTTGCAAAAAAACTCCCTTCTTAACGAGGCATGGAAGGATGTTCGAGTATCAATGACCCAGTCAACATCAAGATGTGTTAAATTTAGGCCCGACTATGATCAATTTTGCTTCTTTTTTCGCGACGGTTTTCTTAGTTTGGTCTTCCTTACACTTTCCTTTATTTTTCGGTTCTTGTTTCAAATTTATACTATTTCACTTGAAGTGGTCCACGATGTCGCAGTGATAGCATCCTTCCTTCTTGGACTTGGATTTCAATTTGTTGCGACCTCTGGATTCACTTCTCTCCTTGATTTTGATATTCCTCGTTTCTCGATGGCTAGGACATCTAATGATGATAACGATGACAACAACCCTAACTCTTTCTCCTCACCTCCTTGTTCAGAAGAGAATTAGTCACCTTAGCCATGTGATTACACCGTCCTCCGGTGAATTGCTGAGAGAAACCAAAAATGTCTCCCATGAGTCCGACAAAGAACTTAATAGTTTAAGTGCCTGCAGCTCATCTTCCAACACCTCTTTATGGTCTCTAGGTGATTGATGATACCCTGAATCTGGTTCAGTTGATCTGCAACTGAAGAATCATCCTTGTATTTGAGATTGACTAACTTCCTAACTAGGAAATCATTATTGTTCGTTGTCTTCTTTTCATACAATTTTTTCAACTTGCTCCAAAACTTTCTTGCACTCGTCTCCGTCGATACGTAGTGAAATACATTATCGTCTAACCATTGCCTGATAAATCCAATCATCTTACGCTCGATCTTCTTCCAATCTTCAGAGGTCGTGTCCTTCGACTTTTATGAAATATACTCCAAGGGACCATGCGGGTCCTTGCAATATAACTGGTCCTTCATTCTCGGCTTCCAAATTTGCTAATTGGTTCCTATAAGGGTGATCATCCGTAATGTAATGCATTTTTTAAATGTCGATGTCATCTTCTTCTCCGAATCTTGGGTGTTGGTACCAATATATTGCTCGGGGACAGAAAACAATTATATATAAAACACTGTGCAGGCAGTATACCGTATGCACAATATAGGGACAGTTTTGGGCCTGAACCAGTGTCGTAATGCGCGGAATTGTTCGTTGGTCAACCCATTCACAGTCCAATCTAAATTCAAAAAGTGTGTCATGCTCGTAATAATGTGTCGGTGCCGTGGAGAAAGATCCATGACTTGTCGTTGCGATAAAACAGGTTGTCGACAAAACCAAGCAATTCAATAAAACGATCGATCTCGGTCTATGCGAGTTTCGTCAAAGGCAGCGGGCTCGGTATGTCGAGTACTCACGACTGCGGACAATAACAATCTAAAACAAAGATAAATTCCAAGGGTTCACATGAAAACCATATCAAATCTCAACCGAAATCAAAGTTCAATGTCGAGAGCAAAGTGTACTTACCTACGGGCGGACGATGCGATCGATACGGTGCTTAGGATGTGTGCTCGGTCAATATTCTCCACCAGGACGGTTCAAAAGAGAGTCTCGCTCCCTCAATACTCATGAGCTCACGGAAAGTGAAAAAAAGTGTGAGAGGAGAATGGAAGATCTCTTCCTTGGCTTCCAAGAGAAACCAAGAGAGAGAGAGAGAGAGAATAATGAAGGAAATGAAGAGGGTTAACACATAAATAATCAGATCTAATCACAGCCGTTGGATGTCATCCAATGGTCCAAAGTGACATGCAAAACTGCTTTTCCCACTCACAGCAGGAAAACAATATACTGCTATTCCCACTCACAGCAGGAAAACAAAGTACGGTCACGCATAAAAATTAGGAAAAACCTAATTTCAAGGGTCCCGGTTCTACGTGCAGGTCCTAATTGGGGTACGTGGGCGTGCCATGGGCCTCTACAAGTCTCAGGATGTGGGTTGACACGGTTCTAAATAAACTCAGGAATACATTAAGTTGTATAAGTCATTAATAGATTTTCCAGAAAACTAGAATATCACACAAGACCTCGTACGATCCTCGATGCACGCAAAACAAGAAAATCTCGAAAACAAGTAAAACCATCTATAATCAAATCTAGTATGCCTTCATGGCACGATATCAATAATCAAGACTCGCCTCGCGAAAATCCATTATCCTTGATTATGGTACCAAAATCACGATAACCGAGAAAATAAGATATACGATAAATACTCGCATATCCGTATACGAATACTGTTACTGTGATGCAAGCCTTACACAAGCTATGTAACAAGTACAACACAGTTATACATGAATAGATTTAGAATGTTCTTTTTTCATTCTGTTTCTAAAGTTGATCAAACATATATGTTCCCCTTTTGATGCTGGTACTCTGGCCAATAGTTGTAGAATTACATTTTAATGCCTCTACCTTCCGTAAATAAGGTAACTACAATATAGTATCTTATTGGCCCTTCTAAATAACTTCTCGTACAATGTAAGTCTATAATAAATGTATATCAATTCATTCTGATGGCAATTCTAGTCATGCAAAATCGCTCCATCATAGTATTTTTTTAACTGCAAGCCTTACTCTATTCTGTATTCTGATTCATTTTGGGTGTGCCAATGCCATTTATGGGATTTGGTCTACTGGCTAGCCTAGCCTCGTGATTCTCTTATCAAATTTTACAAATGGATCACCTACAACCCTAGCCATAAATATTCTGCTTTTATGCAAATCCATATCATTGATGCACAGCGGCGGCAGCATTTGTTTTAGACATTTGGAACATCTGATATATGTGTTGAGTTTATCTGGGGTTTTAAATTTTAGTAGATTATCCTAACAGAATAAAGCCTTAAGCAGAAAATAACTGAAATATGATATACTAGATTCTATACTTAATCAAACCAATATACTTGCCTGTAGCGTCATTTTCTGTTACCAACTCTTGATGTTCTCATGTGTTCCTTACAGATTTTGTTTCATGCTGCAGCCAAAGTATGGTGGGAAGATAATAGATATTGTGTCAAGGGATGTTAGAGAGCCTGAACAACAGGCTGAAGCTCTAGCTGCTGTGAGGAATACCATATTGGACATCGTGCTGATAGTTGTGACAGGGTAATGCAAGAATGTCATGTTTAATATCTTCTTTCTATACAAATGTTATCAATTGTTCTTAAGTTGCGTTCCGCCGGGCACCTCAAAAAAGAAAAAAGTTCTTCTAAAGTTTGTTATCACTTGCATTGTCCTACTTTAATATAGTGCTATTTCATCTTTTACATATAACTATCACTAAAGTGAAGTTCTAGGTTTGTCCTGATTTTAGTTGTCAAAGTTGACTAGAATTTCATTTTTTTTTTCAGCAGCTAACTTGCCGGTCATATGCAAGTGTTTATTTTTCAAAGAATGCCCATCCTAGTTTTTTCATTCTAACCTTCCAGTTACTGAATTTGCACGACGAGGAGTGAAAGGATAGGTTCAAAGGTCCTTTATGAAATTATTGAATATAGCTCCACGAGTCCATTAAATGAGATTCTCCATAGTAATGACATGTTATTGACTGAGCATGTTTATGGGACCAACAAAGAGTCTGTCAAATATGAGGTAGAAGGAGAAAGGTTGCAATGACAAAAGAGCCTTTATACCATACTTTTGAAGTTGCCTATGTGAATCCAGGATAAAGGTTCTATTGTTTTTGCCACTCTTCACATTCTAGCTCATATGAAAGGTGTACTCATTTATTTAGTTATTATCTTTAAGAGATAGAAACAGCTCATTAGTTACTTTCACTAATGTTCAGTAAGCACTCATTCTAGAGTTTAAATTGTTTACAACAATCAAATAGAGGCTAAGACATAAGAACTAATCTAGTGTTCTTTATTGAAGGTCAATTTGCACTGCATTGCGGGCATGGTTATTTAACTCTGCAAGTGAAAAGGTAGTTGCTCGCTTGAGGAAGAGCTTATTCAGTCATCTTATAAACCAAGTAAGTTTAATACTCAGTCTATAATGTTCTGTTACTTTATAGGAACATTGCTATTTACATTTATAATTTGAACCTTGTTATCAGGAAATTGCATTTTATGATGTTACCCGGACAGGGGAACTTCTGAGCAGACTATCTGAAGATACACAAATTATAAAGAATGCTGCAACAACTAACTTGTCAGAGGCCCTGCGGAATGTTACTACAACAATTATCGGTCTTGGTTTTATGTTCTCGACATCATGGAAATTAACATGCAAGTACTTTTAAATCTACATAAAATGATTATGTATTCAATTGACATTTCATGTTTAAGGATATTGTAAAAAAATAATCCGAACCCACTCATTTTCCTATCACCTATCCCCAGGTAGGTATGCCAGAACATACTAGGGACTGGTTCAAAGTATCTTAGTTCTGAGAGTAATATATATATATATATATATATATATATATATATATAACAATGCCAGGGCCTAAATGATATGAATGCTTGAGAATTAACCTTGCCATTTTATACAAGAGGGGCTCATGTGAGCCATCTATGTCCTGGGGGAGAGACGTAGGATATGACCGTCCCTGATCCTTGCCACTACACCAAAACCTATGTTGCACGAGTACGGTATATGGGCATTTTCAAATATGTAGTGTAATCATCTATGTTGCAAGAATAGTGACACAGATACAAGTACGGACACGATACAGATACGGGCACCAATTTCCTGTGTCCGTGCTCCGAGCAACATTGACCAAAACTCTAGAGTTGTAATGTGGGTTAAATATTATATTGTTCCAGTTAAGTTTGGAGATAGAGAGGAGAAGGGAAAGTAGGAGAAGAGAGAATATGAGAAAGGAGAATGCAAGTGCCTTAAACCCTAGGTTGCATCTCATGTCTATTTATATTGATATGCAATACACCAACAATTACTATTATACCTTCATATGATAAATAACAAAATAAAATAACTCTAACACCCTCCCTCAAGCAGGAGCATATAGATCAGACATGCCCAGCTTGCTACATAAATCAGAAAATGGACCACGAGCAAGTGGTTTGGTGAGGATATCACCTAATTGATCCTCTGACCGAACATAATGAGTGACAATATGTTTCTTCGGCAACAAATCACGAACAAAATGACAATCCACCTCGATATGCTTCGTGCGTCCATGAAACACCGGATTACTTGCGATAAACATTGCCGACTGATTATCACAATACATCTCCATCGGAATAGGAATCATAATTCCCATTTCATGAAGAAAAGAATGCACCCACATCATCTCAGAAGCTGTATGAGCCATCGCACGGTACTCGGCCTCTGCACTAGAACGAGCCACAACATTCTGCTTCTTACTACGCCACGTGACAAGATTGCCACCCACAAACGTACAATAGCCAGAAGTAGACCTATCACTGTGACTGCCTGCCCAATCACCTCACCCTTCAAGTATGGAAGAATGCGAGAGATAGCCTCCCAATGTAGTTGCCGAGGGGCATGCATAAACTGACAAACTACTCCAACTGCATATGTGATGTCTGGTCGAGTAACAGTAAGACATATAAGTTTGCCAATCAAACGTCTATAATATCCAACATCCTCAAATAACTCTCCCCTGTCTGCATCAAGCTTGTCATGATAATCCATAGGAGTCTCAACTGGCCGACACTCCAACATCCCAGTCTCGGAGAGCAAGTCTAGAACATACTTGCGTTGTGACAGATACACACCCTTCTTAGATCGAGCAACCTCGATTCCAAGAAAATATCGAAGAAGACCCAAATCCTTAGTATGAAACTGACGATTAAGGTAGGCATTCAAGTCCACAATTCCAGCATGATCACTCCCAGATATAATGATATCATCAACATAAACAATCAACACGATAATACCTGCTGAGGAAGAATGGCAAAATACTGAATGATCTGATGTGGTACGCCGAAAGCCATACTGAATGAGAACTGAACTGAACTTGTCAAACCAAGCACGAGGTGACTGTTTCAGTCCATATAATGCTTTCTTCAATCGACATACGAGTTTTTTATTTTCTGCTACAACATATCCCGGTGGTTGATCCATATCAACCTCCTCTTGTAAGTCACCATGCAAGAAAGTATTTTTTATGTCCAGCTGATATATAGGCCATTGGTGATTAACCGCCACAGAAATAAGAATCCGAACTGAATTCAGCCGAGCCACTGGAGAGAAAGTCTCCATATAATCTACGCCATATGTCTGAGTATACCCTTTGGCAACCAACCGTGCCTTGAGGCGCTCAACAGAACCATCAGGGTGATACTTAACAGTATACACCCATCTACAACCCACTGTTTGCTTTCCAACAGGAAGTGATGTAAGCTCCCAAGTCTGATTTTGATGTAAAGCATACATCTCCTCATCCATTGCACTTTTCCAACCAGAAGATGACGTAGCCTGCTTGTAAGTTTTGGAAACAAAAATAGAAGACAATGAAACAGCAAATGCATGAAAAGATGATGAAGCACGGTGTAATGAAACATAGTTAGAAATGGTATGCTTATTCTTTGTGGTACAAAGGCGTTGTCTTTTTCTGAGAGCAATAGGAAGATCATCTGGATCTGTGGTGATGGGAGCAGAAACCTCAGGTACGGAAGATGATTAGTTGAAGGCTGAATTTTGCAGAACCACTGGCCTGTCCTTGGATCTCTGATAAACCTGTAAATGGGGAATTGAGACAGAAATTGATTCAGGAATAACCGAAAGTGGTATGGAAGATATCAAATCTGTTGTAAAAGGAATACAACGGTCTCCTGAAGGAAAGAAAGGGGTAGACTCAAAGAATGTAACATCCGCACTGACATAATATTTGCGTGACTGTGGATTGTAACAACGATAACCTTTTTGAGTACGGGGATAACCAAGAAAGACACACTTCAGAGATCTAGGAGCCAACTTATCTCGATTAGGTTTCAAGTTATGAATAAAAGCGACACACCCAAACACTCGAGGAGATAAGGAAAAAGGTGTGACATCTGTATGTAATATGGTAAATGGAACTTTGTTATTTAATACAGATGATGGCATGCGATTAATAAGATAACATGCAGTAAGAACGACATCTGCCAAATACTGTTTAGGGACATGCATATTGAACATGAGAGTTCGAGCCATATCTAAAATTTGCGTTCGGCTATACCATTTTGTTGAGAGGTGTGGACACAACTGGTTTGATGAATCATACCACGATCAACATAGATACTGTTCACAGAAGATTGAGTATACTCCAAAGTATTATCAGAACGCAGAATTTTGATACGTTTATCAAACTGAACATAGACTTCATTATAAAAGGCAGATAACACATTTGGAAACTCAGATCTTTCTTTCATTAAATAACACCAAGTCATTCTGGAATAATCATCAATAAAAATAACAAAATACTGAAATCCTTTTGGACTTTTGACTCTAAACGGACCCCAAATATCAGAATGAACAAGATCAAAAGACTCTAATTGACGACTCTCACTACGACGAGGAAAGGAACTATGGTGATGCTTGCCTAACTGACAAGCCTCACATTCAAGACTAGAAACATGACTCAAACTAGGAACAACTTGACGCAACTTAGCCAAAGACGGATGTCCCAAACGATAATGTCACTGCAACGGAGAAGTAGAAACAGAAGTGAAGGCCTTTCCAGGTAGATCCAAGTAGTACAGTTCATCTTTTTCATGCCCCGAACCAATCATCTTCTTCGTCCTGAGGTCCTGAAAAATACACGAATTGGGAGAATGTCACAGAACATTGAAGAAATTTGGTTAACTGGCTCACAGATAACAAATTAAATGGAAAATTAGGCACATATAATGAATCAAATAATGATAGTGATTGAGTAGGGTGAATGACACATTTTCCAAGCACAGGACGAGTAGACCCATCAGCCAAGATAATATTATGTTTCATGGAACTATGATTATGAAAGATAGATGTTATACCAGATATATGAGAACTTGCTCCTGAGTCGATGACCCAAGAGGTGGATGGTGACTGGGTTGCCACAAAAGCAGGATTATCTATATGTGCCATGGTTGCAGTAGGTTGGGAGGTGGTACTAGCAAACGCGTTCAACTTCTGGATGATCTGTTGAAATGGAGATGAGGTATCGGACGTTGAAGTCTGATTGAAACCCGAAGTATCATCTCTGGGAGCAGAAGTGGTGACCTGGGACTGCATATTTTCATCATGCACTTGATGTGCATATTCTGGTTTGCCCCACTTGTCCCAACAATAGTCTTCTACATGACCGAGCATTCCACAATAGTTACACTTCCGTGGTTGACCACGGCCACCACCACCGTCGCGGCCACCACCACCACCGCGGCCACCACCACTACCATTGTCTCTACCACCACGGCCTCCTCCTCGACCAAAACTACGACCACCATCTCTACCGCCACGTCCAATACCACGTCCACCACCAGGACCAACAGCACTAGAAACTAGGACAGAAGAGTCAGTACTCGGCACCACAGAACTCTATCCCAGAAATGAACGATTGAGGCGGGAAAAAGTATCTGCCACCGTAGGTAACTGCTCTCCAGCAAGGATTTGAGCTTTATAAGGTTCGAGCGCAGGATCCAAGCCGGCTAGGATAAGTGAAACATGAAACTCTTTCTTCTGTCTCTGAGCTTCCTTCAAATCAGTAGTAACAAGATGATATTGAAGCAGTTCCTCCCACAAAGCCTTCTTTGAAGCCAGATATTCATTCACAGGCTTCCCATTTTGCTTTGTATTGAACAATAACTCGTACAACTTATAGATGCTGGCAACGTTTCGCTTCTGCGAATATGATTCTTCCAGAGATGCCCAAATCTGTTTGCTTGATTCACACCACTGAACATTAGCAGCGATATGTGGTTCCATACTATGCCACAACCACGACATAACGTATGCATCTGCACTCATCCAATCTTCATACTCAGCGGACGTTTCAGGCAGGGGTTCTTCCGTCAAAAACTTCAACTTCTTCTTCGCCCTTAACACCACTTTGATAGACTTGGACCAGGCAAGGTAGTTCACACCATTGAGTTTCACCGCTGTAATCGACTTTTCCAATTCATCATTATGAATAACAGTAAAAGGAGAACCACCTCTGCTACCACCACCACTATTAACCTCGCTAGAAGATTCGGTCCCCACCATACTTGCAGATGCAACAGAAAGAGAGGTCTTTGAAACCCTAGATCTCACAACGAACCTCAACCGACGATGAATAACCAACGGAGATCTGTAGAAACCCTAGATCTCATAAACGAACCACGAACGACCACGAACAACGAACGACGAACGGCAAATCATGAAAAGTAGACGAAAAACAGCCGAAAAAAATATATGCTCTGATACCAAGTTAAGTTTGGAGAAAGAGAGGAGAAGGGAAAGTAGGAGAAGAGAGAATATGAGAAAGGAGATTGCAAGGGCCTTAAACCCTATGTTGCATCTCATGTCTATTTATATTGATATACAATACACCCACAATTACTATTATACCCTCATATGATAAATAACAAAATAAAATAACTCTAATAGTTCCAATAACCGTTAAGTGTCGTTCTCTTTCTTATTCATTCAGGCCACTGGAGCCCATTTTTTCCATCTATTATTAAGTATTTTTATTTATAACTTTTAATTTCTGAATAAAACCTATCAAATCTTTTTTGGAGCTTCTTATGTCCATGACTCCAAAGGAAACCCCATTCTGAGGGGAGAGCTTGGATGGTGATGATGAACTTCTATTTTCTTAATGATTAGTTTTACAAATCTTCGTGGTTTCCAGTATGCGTATTCTGGCCTAAACTAATTCAAATTAGCACCCTTTATTTCTCTGCAAAAGAGTTTCTTTTTCTCTCGAGTGTTAACAGTTAGTCTCTTATTGTTAGTAAGAACATGAAGAATGCTGCTACCTGGGTATATTCTAGCTTGTATGCAAGGGGTACATTCCTGGAACACATGCAGCACAACAGAAATATAGAACCACAGTAAACATTAGGGAAGGTGGTGGTTAGACCTTTGCAGTAATGCCCCAACTTCAGGAGAAGTTTAGTCTCGTTTTTTAACTTATAAATTCTAATATTTTTCCTAGTTTTCTAAGCTAGTATTCATGAACATTTATTTTTGTCATTGTTATAACATATTTGATTGTCATATGTTCTATTAGTTTGACATTATTGTTTCTTTGTAGTACTGGCATTGGTGATTGTCCCAGCTATATCTGTTGCAGTGCGTAAATTTGGTCGCTTTCTTCGTGAGCTTTCCCATAAGACCCAAGCAGCAGCAGCTGTAGCTGCATCCATAGCTGAGGTTTGTTTCCACTGTGCTACCTTTGAGGTTTTAATTTGATGGAAATGTAAGAGTTGTTGTCAACTTTGTCAAATTCTGCCCCGTTATGTACCATGTTTCAGCAAATTTGGTGCTGGGATCTTGTGTTATATCTGCATGGAAGTTTTTTTTCTCAACTCTCAATTTTCTTGGAAATGAAATTAGGGGCATAATACAGTTTGCACTATAGACATCACATTAGACATCATCATTCTCTAAGCAATTTGCAACCAATACATGTTATACCTAGATAATCAGGGAAGCTTTTGAAAGGAAAGGATAGACAATTGTTGACCCTTTAAGTAGTTGTAGATGCTTATAGGCATCGTTATGTTTCTATAAGAATTACTGGAGCAGTTGATATTTATCAATATTATAACTTGCAAATAACCAGGTAACCTTAGAATATGTATGGAAATTATCAGTCATGAACAATTCCCCTCTAGAATGAGGTCATCCCTGTGAGTCTGTGACAGGCATCCATATGACGATAAGACTTAAAACCAAGGTTCAAAGTATCGGTATCGGAATCGGTATCGGACCATTCCTGTGAGTATCGGAATCGGCGGTATCGGTAGTATCGGCGGTTTCGGATCGGAGTATCGAATTTTTTGGTATCAGAAAGCAAACAACTAGTAAATTATTAACATTTTAGAAAATATATTTTATACATTTATGCATAATTTAAAATATTTTTAGTGTTGTTTTTTAGTATTTTGAAATTGAATGAAATAGTAGTCACCCTTGTCGATTGATTTATATGCGATAGATAAGTTTTCCTCTTTTATATGCTTTTACAACCTTACTATGCTTTTACATCCTTGCTAATTGGTTTTTTTAATTCAATTTTCTTTGCCGAATTGACCGAAAAAGAGACCTCTAATGTCGGTATCGGTCAGTATCGGGTATCGGTCGGTATCGGATCGGGACAGGCCAAACTGTATCGGTATCGGCTGTATCGGATCGGTATCGGCCGATACTTCAAACTATGCTTAAAACTTGCATGCTGGAGGATGCTGGTTTGAGGCACAGAGAAATGTTCATAAAATGAAGGTTAGGTTGTGTACATTTGACCCTCTGAGACCCTGCACTAAGTGGAGTTCATAGAACTTACTCTTTTTTCATTGTGCATATCAACATTTCATTTTGTAGTTTGGTAGTCTTAGCAAAATATGATCTTTGACATGGATAACGTAACCGAAATTAGCAGATTTGGATTGTGGGCGAAAATAGTATATTACACACCAGCATCTCACTGCAAGGTCATACATAATGTCCTGTTCAGGAATCTTTTGGAGCGATACGGACAGTCAGGTCTTTTGCTCAGGAAGATTACGAAATATCTCGGTACTCTGAAAAAGTTGATGAGACCTTGAAACTTGGTCTTACACAAGCAGTGAGTACTGTGTCCATTTTGTTATACTCGCACAAATATTAGAGGACTTTTGATTGTGAAACTTTTAAACCTTTGCTACAGAAAGTTGTTGGACTGTTCTCCGGAGGACTGAATGCAGCATCAACACTATCAGTTATTACTGTAGTGATTTATGGAGCCAACCTGACGATCAAAGGGGCCATGACAACTGGTGATCTCACGTCATTCATTCTTTACAGTCTTACAGGTATTTCCTCAAGGCTTATGATACTTAATGAGCTACTCCTGTGGATAGCATTACTTGTGGTTCAAGTGTCCGGTGTTGCCAAAGCGGTAAATTAGCACAGTATTAAATCAGTTTTTTTCTTATTGTACAATATAAACCCTGCACTAGTACTACCTAGATCTAGCCTAGTTTATAATCTTAGCGTGCCTGCAGTTGGTTCGTCAGTATCTGCTCTATCAGGACTGTACACAACAGCAATGAAAGCTGCAGGTGCAAGCAGAAGAGTTTTCCAGCTTCTGGATCGTATTTCCACCATGCCAAAAGCAGGAGACAAACATCCCATGGGGTTGGTTATCCGTCTGTGTTGATTTAAAGTTTCTTTGACCTTTTGAAAATTTCGATTGGTAATAAATGGATTCTTTTGTAGTGAACAAGATGGGGACGTAGAGTTAGATGATGTCTGGTTTGCTTATCCATCTCGTCCTGATCAGATGGTACTGAAGGTAATCATATCATTCAATATTTTAACATGCGGCATTGCGGCTCAAGAATTATAGATATATGTGCCTAATTTTCCATTCATTTGTAATTGTGACATCTAACAATATTGTCATTTAGGAAGCAAATGGTCATGTAATATGGTATCTCCTCTCTACATTTAGCAGTATAACGGAAAATGCTTATCCACAAAAACAAGCATTATTTTCAACCATTTTTAGTGACGAGTGTATTTTTCTGATCTCTTGACGTAGAACTTCTCAATTATGTAGTGGGACGTAGTTTAAGATGATACAAGGCATGAATGAAGATGGTGAGATTGAGGAGAATGTAGTTCAGAGAAGTAAAGGAAGATGGTTGAAGTGGGGAAGTGCTTCTGGAGTATATTATGACCAGAGCATACTACTGCAGAAAAAAAGTGGGGTTAATGACAGAATTAAGCCCGAAGCACTCAACCCAAAAACTGCTATAAGCCCGTCCATTGTTTATGATAAGAATGTAAGAAAATCACGAAAAGTCATGTCCAGAAAATTAGAATGTTGAGATGGATGACTATGATAAAAGATAGCAAAAGAATGAAATCATTTGGAGAAGGTTTTTTTTTTTTTGGCAAATATTTGGAGAAGTTAAAGTGGTGTTAATTGAGGATCATACAAGAAAATTGTTTGAGATAGTTTGGGGCATATGGAAAACCAACAAGTGAACATTTTAGGAGGGTTAATAGGATCTTAGTTAAAAGATATGCTAGAAGGAAAGGCATACCAAACAAATAAGGCTCACGTCAGTAGGATATATATGGAATTTGCTAATGTTACAAAGGAGATGTCTCTTACGTAGCTAATGGACGACAAGAATCTATGCATCCCAATTAAAAAATGGGAATAAAGATTGTACTTTTTAAAAAATTAGAACGGAAAATGATTATTTCATTGTTTACTAAAGTCAAAAAAAACTTGTGAAATTCTAACGAAACTCGTAGTTGAGGTGATAAAGAATTTTAATAAAAATGTCTTGATTAAAGTTCATAGATTCAATCCCTGATTCATATTAAATACATAGCTAGCCTTTCAAAGCTGAATATTTTTACATCTTCCAAAGCTGAACTTTTTGATGCAACTTGAATTGCTTGTTTTAAGTTTTAGATTCAGGATTGCAGAATTCACACACTTGTTTAATGTTTCAAACTGTAATCTCAATTTGTAACCTCGATTTTTTAGCTAAACTTAAATTTAGTTATCAAGTTGCACAATCAGGATTTACAGCTCACGCTATCCTTGTGCTGCAAGCTAGATTAGATTCATGATATTCTCAATAGCACACATGAAGAACGACAGAAGAAGTTAAATGGATATATGTGGGCAGTCACCCATGACTGGCCTCTCCAATGTTCTAACTTAGAAATTTCCATCTCCAATGAGGGCTCTTAACCACCAATATGTGCCTCTTTGGCACTAAATAAATGTATCTATTGACTGTTAGATTCCATGCGCAAAATATGGGTTACCATGAGCTTAGTTTTCTTCTAAATGTAAACTGAAGGCCTTCTTTGGAGATCAACTTCTGAAGTAAATGATTTCATGGCTATCTAACTTGATTGAAGTGCTTAATTTTTGGGTTAATTATTTTTCATGAATTGCAGGGAATTACTTTAAAACTGAAGCCTGGCTCAAAAGTAGCACTCGTTGGACCAAGTGGCGGTGGAAAAGTAATTCTCTTTTATTTTGGGACGCAAATAGCAGCACTAGTTTGTTTCTCTAATATTTTGGCCATTTCAAGGAGGTAGCTTATACAGTTTGTTCAGACTGCATTTCATGGAACACTTGTGCTCATGCGTGAGTTATGAACTTGCAGACGACCATAGCAAATTTAATCGAACGGTTCTATGACCCTCTCAAGGGAAAGATCTTATTAAATGGGATTTCTTTGGTGGAAATGTCACATGAGCATCTCCACAGACAGGTAAACTTTATAGCCTTTTTATATTTATATTACACTTTGTATCATATTGGAAGAATCTTCTGATGCGAACAGAAGATATCTTCATTTTAGATAACAGTGGCAAGTATAACTTTATAGCTAGGTTTCTAAACTCGCGATGCGTATCTTGTATCGAATTGGTTGTCTCGTATCGTGTATCGCATAACCTATCGTGTATTGCTTATCATATTGTGTATCCTATGGTATATTAACTATAGGAGTTTAGATCTATACTTCTAAATCCATATAGGATCATGATTTAATATTTTCGTCATAAACTTTTTATTTATTTCATCTTTACAGCCTTACAGGTTTATCTAGTTTCAGAATCGATATTCTTAACTATATGTTATATGATTCGAGTAAAAAAATGATACTAGCTATTAGCCTACGTGTACCATATTCGCTCAATCGATACGTAACGAAATGGTTGTATACCTTATTGTGTCATAATATATGTATTGTGTATCATAGGATGCTAACAACTTAGCTTTGTGAAATTTCCACATTATATTGGGACTCGTGCTCTAAATTAGGTTCCAACTTTACCATTGCAACCGATTACTATCCAACACTCAAAATCATTTGTGTAATGTAATTTCCCCTTTTGGGTAGAATAACAATATAATCATCTGTTATTGTCGATCCAAAAGTATTCCCTGATTCATCTACATAAACAATCCATCTTGAATTGTAGGTCAGCATAGTGAGCCAGGAACCCATCCTTTTCAACTGCTCCATAGAAGAAAATATTGCATATGGCCTCAAAGGGAATGCCAGCAGTACTGACATAGAGAATGCTGCTGTAAGTTTCAGATTTCCTTTCTCCAGCAATCTTTGTCAACTGTCTCACTAATCATCTGTCTTCACCCTGGTAACTGCAGAAAATGGCCAATGCACACGAATTCGTGTCGAAGTTTCCTGAGCAATACAAAACCCATGTTGGGGAACGAGGGATAAGACTATCCGGTGGCCAGAAACAGAGAATAGCAATTGCCAGAGCTTTGCTGATGAACCCGTGCGTTCTCCTCTTGGACGAGGCAACAAGTGCCCTCGATGCCGAGAGTGAATATCTGGTTCAGGTACATATTCCTAATTACCACTTCAAAACAGTTGGGTCTCTTTTGTTTCAGTTCAGAGAGTGTAAGACTTGTCTATGGACTGACTAGCTAAGAATGGCCACTTTTCTGTAGTTGTCAATGTTCTTCTGACATTCAGTGTTATACAATTCTCACAGGACGCAATGGACTCCTTAATGAAAGGAAGGACCGTTCTGGTGATAGCACACAGGCTTTCAACCGTTAAAACTGCAGACACGGTCGCAGTTATATCAGATGGTCAGATAGCAGAAAGCGGCACCCATGATGAGCTCCTGAGCAAAGATGGCATCTATACAGCACTGGTGAAGAGGCAACTCCAAGGACCCAAAGTTGAGATATAATGATGTAGTATGTTGCGATTGCGTTGTAGTTTGTTGCGATTGCGTAGCCAAGGCCACGTTGTCACCTCAGCATGTAAGCAACATCACTAAAATGACCAGTCAGGCCAGAATATACTCCTGATAATTCATACTTGTTCATACATGAAAACTCTAATTGGAAATTTGGAATAAATTTGTCAGGGAAAAATTGCTCCAATATTCTCCTATATAGCTAGATGCTTTATATCGATTTACTAGTACGCATCTCTAATCTAATGTATGATGACTAGTGATTATCACTCAGTTTTCCTGTCTTCTGTCCTGCTTCTGCTTTTGTTAGCAAGTAATCTTCAATAGTTTGGTGCAACAAATCACCGGCCGCAATTATATTGTTCTTCCATCAGAAAATTTTGGAACCATCTTGCCAAAAAAATAAAAATTCAAACAGGCCTATATTAGCCCTCTTTTTATCACACGAGACGTCGGTTACCAAAGCCACCTGTTCTGCTGTCATCAATACATAAGCTAAATTGAAGTCATAAAGTGAAGAGTATGATTGTGTTACCATTCTCCCATGATGTTTCAAGAATATATATATATATATATATATATATATATATATATATATATATATATCAACGACAACAATGGAACATAAAAGAAAAACTTTTCAAGTCTATTGTCATAAATTCATTAGAGAGAGATGTACAAAATATAATAGAGCTGGCATTATGCATGTTTTGTTTATGCATTTGAAAACACCCAATAGCTTGAACACTACCAAAGCACCTCTTATTTGAGCAAACACTGATCAAGATAGAATCATCAGATACATTACTGGCTCAAGGGGCTGTACCATGTAAATGCTACGTACTTTAATGGAATCAAAGACGTGGAATACCAAAATATTAGTGGGACTGCTCCAGTAATAATGGAATAAAACGACAGTCACATGAATGCAGCTTTAATCTCCAAGAATTATCATCAAATCGAACAATGCAGATAATAATCAAGCTTCGAAGATGCCCTTTCAAAAAGTGATCACAAGGTCAATAATGATTTGCAAACAAAATAATTTTGTAAACAAAACAGATGCTACCCAATTATACATTTGAATCCAACTTAAAATTTGGTGACATGGATTAACATGTTCTAATTCACTCAATCCGAGCAAAACTACAGCAGAAGATTGTCAGCATATCAACTTTGGACTTAAAGGTCCCAAAACAGTTTGTTGCACTCTTCATAAAAGTATGTTCTAAGAAGTGAATCACATCAAATAGCATCAGCTGCAAGATTTACTTCCACATAACTGCAATGCTTCATTCAGTGAGATCCAGAACCGTGTAAAACAATTCATCTTGTTGTCACGCCTTGCATTGCCTGTGTTCCTTCATCAGGCTTGTTTGCTTGGATGGTGCTGATAGCATTTGCAACATTGGCCTGGACAACCAATACAGCGGGTATACTTCAAAACATTAGATACATGGAGAGGCTCATACACATTATTGGTAGCAGGGAACTCCAAAATTGAAAATATAAGAGGTTCAACTTCAACATGCATAAGTACTGCTACACCAACCAATCAAGGGATTGTTTAATAAACATGGTGAGTGGGTAATGGAGCCTTATTGTCATGACCATACCAAGCATATGGTCCTTCGAAGCGAGACAGATGGGCTAATCTAACTTTTCCAAATATTCTGAGAACTTTGCGTAATGAAATAAAATATCTAGAACTGGGAAATTGATATAATTCACTAGGTTAAACACAGGATAATTAATAACAAAGTGACAGGCTGAAAAACTCACCCTCCAAACAGCAAGTTTAGATCGAAGAGCTTGCCACTGCGACTGTCCAAAAACTCGCTCTGTACGGCGGCTGCACATTAGAGAACGGACGATTATACCTTTCAACATAAGCAAACAACTGTATTTGGAATTTTTTTTTTTTAAACAAATCTAGAAATTCGAAAAGCAAAAAACCATTGCCTGCCATGTAACAATGCATTCCAAAGCCTCGAACATATAGAAGCGTGTGATAAATCACTCATAGCTACGTACCTCACAATAACAATTTGGTTCATCTGATCCATCCTACAGTCAAGAATTTTGGAGGTGATTGCTTTGACAACCCAATATTCTACCTCATCTTCTGTAATCTGTGACGCCAATTAATCTTCAGAAAAATACTTTGTATGAATAAAAAAATGTGCATGATCATGAACAGATGAAGAGAAATGACTTACTCCAAGGGTTTCCTTGATGAGAGAATATGAGATTTCACCAGAATCGGTGGAACTGAGATCTAACAACGACATCAACCTCATTTTTGTTATGCAATCTTCATGGACCAGACCTAGATATAGTCCCATTGTCATAAAAGATACGAACAAACGAATAAAACCCATTATAGTTCATCTCCTAGAGTGAATAGATCATACCATAGCCTTTCAAAAAAGTAGAATCTGCAGCATGGAACTCTAAGTAAGCATCAAGCCTTTGAGTGAGAAAGATCTTCAACAGCTGGTAAACTAAGGAATACTTTCCGTCCTTCTCTAATTGCCCAACAACAGGCATATCAAGCAGATCAGACTGCAAGAAAACCAAAATTTATTACCCATCCATTCACCATCAAATATGAATTAAATGAGGCAAGACAAATGGTTTAATATATAACTGCTCACAGTTATACATCAATAGGAAAGGCCTGATAAAGAGTATCTTCACATTAGACAACAGTTAAAGGTGAATAAACAAAAGAATGAGAGAAGGAAACAAATTAATGCATGTATTCCATATTTCCCTACAATGGTCCAAGTCTTGTTGATACCCACAACATGTTCAATTAATTAGAATTATAGCAAATGATATAGAGTACAGGTCAAATAAGTGAAGTTTTGGAACGTATACCATGTAAATAACCCCCCCCCCCCCCCCCCCCCTTCTCCCCCAAACACACACACACACACACACACACACACACACACACCTTCTTGAATAGAAGAAGGAATGGTACCACAGTAGTTACAGAATACAGATCTCTATCAAGAGTTTATCATATGTTTTGCCTCAACCATATGGTGGTAACTGCTCGTTAACAATTCTATGGGCACTAACACCAACAATATTATCCATGGCATGTCATGCAGATTTGCTAATTCATGTAGGTGCTTAAAGTACACTTCAAACACCAAGTTCAAAACAGTAAATGGTCAGCTTTATGGATCAGGTTAGGAAGTAATACGGCTCGTAGCGCAATGGCAATTCCAAATTTAAGACAGAATACAACTCCATAATCCACAGTTAAGCTAGATATATTCCAAGGTTCTGTAAGCAAGTATGGTGTTCATTCCTTTTTAAAGCCAGAGAATGCACAGTTAAGCTAGATATACTCCAAGGTTATGTAAGCAAGTATGGTGTCCATTCCTTTTTATATGATTCAAGAGCACCATAACTTAGATTTTGAATTACACTGATAATCTAAAACAACATTTATGTTAAGCCAATTCAAAGTTGAGTTATAAAAGGATCATTTACTTTCTGGTAATGAGGGATCTGTTCCCTCGTATGAGAACAGAAACATCAGAGCTTGTACTAGTGCTGTGCAATCCAAAGTTCTAACACTCGACGAAATCCTATTCAACTCTTGTAATTTCCAGTGTTCGAGAAGAGAGTGATATGACACTATCACATTTCCAAAAGCTCCATTTTCATTTGATTATCTTCTATTATTCTCGGTCTTAGGATCAATCTACTACACCACTCCACAAACATTAGTCCAATTGACGATCCAAATATAAAACTAAAAACTAGTCAGTCCACGTGAAGTGATGGCACAGGTACACCACCATTCGAAGGTAAGGAAACAAAATACCTATTGCTCATCCTAAAATCTTAAACAGAACCAAAAAAAAAAAAACAATAGGCACTGTCCAGACCATGAATTGGCATATCTCTGTAGCCTGCTCAAAACCAACAAAGACTGATAGCGGTCACAGAGGCTATAGTTTTACATAATATCAAGACATTTACCATTTTCTAATGTTCACTTACTGCCATACCAAAACCCGAACCAAATAATTGAAGGGCTGTGGGCTTCAAATCAATGTTTATCATTATTCCAGTGCTTCCATCCTATTAAGGAGTGAAGAAAATTATCATATTAATTCAACACTGGATACAAGGGTGTGCATGCTCCTTAGACACCAAATCAAGCGAAACACATCAATGATAGAGATAGACAATCAAATTTAATAAGCCTACTCACATATACAAGAGGGTTATGCATGTGCGTTAGCATTCTACTCTTTAGTTTCATTTTGTGGTTTAGACATTTCAAATTCTCATGCAATTCATCACCGTTCAACCAACTATATACTGTAATAGGAAAATGAATTGAAAATAATCACCAAGTAGTTAAAGTATCACTCTATAACACTAATAACGAGCATATCCTTCTTCACTAACTCCATTTATGTTTGTTTCTATCCCTAGCCATTCCAACAACTAAGATCCTATTGCTCCTAACTCCTGCATCCATAAAAAAATGGGCGTTCAAGTGCCACAAAGCTCCTGCTTATGTAGGGTCTTGGGAGAGTCAAGATGTACGCAACCTAACTCATATAATGGAGAGCTTGGTTCTGTAACTCGTACCTGGATCCATCACAAAGCTTAAAAAATCAGCAAGGTTCAAAAAAATCAGCTGATATCAATACTTAATGCTCAGTATAGGATTTGACCTGAACCGGTCCCCAATTGCACTGTAGAATTGCTATCAAATGGTAGCCCCTATGTCTAGCTAATACTGGAAATTCCAACCAACTTTGGTCAGTTATGGCCCAAAAGGTCTGGAACTTACCACACCCATCAAAAAATTGAAATTGGTTGAAACCTCCCAATTTTCCAAATTGGTCTGACTTTGTCTAAAACATCACAAAACCCTGGTAAAATAGCCAAAACTTTCTAAATTTTGCCCACAACAGCTAAATGTATGTTCATTCAGTTTCACTTTCATGTTCATGCTTTAGAAAAAAAACGAAAAAAAACTAACTTTTTCAAGCCTTTATATATTAAGTTGCTATTAAGGTATGCAATTATCATGTTATAAATTTCAAAGAAACTATGTAATTTCGCAGTCAGTTAGAATACCCAAGAAAACTACATAATAATTTTGAATTGCATTCAAACTTTAACCTTTCATTTCTTATATCCTGATCAAACGTAAAGCATTTTTTAAACTTCTATGAAGTGTCAAAATATGATGTTCTCAAATACAGAGGGGTGCTTACCAATAACATACCTTGTTTTTAAATCTGCTATATTGATCCTCTAATAACAGCACATTTAATTTCCCATGAATGAACTAATTTCTTATCCTAACTCCAATTATATTTCCGTTCATCTGTATAAAATCCCTTTAGCATAACATAAGCCTCAGCTTATTTACTCCAAAAGCATTTGGGTAGATAAGGCTCTTAACTACTGAGGCAAGCCAAGATTCTCATATCCTTTGAACTACTTCATGGCTAATGTTAATTTAATCTTTTAGCTAGAACCGAACAATTCGAATAATATGAAAATAATAAAGATTGAAGGTGCTTAAACATTGCCATACCATAAATAATCCCTGAAAATCATATTTGCTAGACAAAGACCACCTGATCCACTGCACAGCAATTCAGGATGCCTTACAACAATACAGAAGACAATATCAACCTATAGTTAATGGGGATAAAAAACATTGGCCAGCACCTACAAATTTTGATGTAACCAGAGACACCTACAAGTCTACAACCATGATAGAAGACATATATACCATACCTCCCAAAGGATAATCAGCAATCACATATCTACTTATGCACTACAGGGTATCCTTGGTGTTTCTTGTCACATATTATGGTAATACAAGTAAATTACATATAACACTAGAATCCAGAAGTAGCATATGAAGTGCAAAATATAAATCGTCCATAAAGAATAGGTAAAATGAAATTCATTTTGCGACTAGAGATAAGTATCATGTCTTGGAAAGATATGAGTGAATGACTGACTAAAAGCAAGTAGGCAAAATACAGATCAAACACTCATACGTGAAACATGTCAGGGGACTTGACAAACTCTATAATAGCCCGCACTGCTTCTTCTTTAGCCTCAGGCAACGTGGAAGATTCCTCAGCCTCACCCGAAAAAGTAGCCAAGTACTTGGTCAGGAAAGTGAAAGAATCTTTGGCCAAGCTACAAATAGTAAAAGAAGGAATTAGACAAAGATAGGTATCGAAAGAAGGGAATTTCAAATAATGACGTCTTTCTGTACCACAATGTACCTTTTGTTCTCCTTCAAAATGTTAGATATCGTGAGGAAAAGATCTCTCTGGTCCACTTTACCAATGTTCCATTCTTGCAATAAACTCTCAATTTTTTTAAAAGAAGGAATAATGCTCTCAGTCACCTTTCCACTGACTGCTAAATTGAGTGCTTTTGTGTAAACAAAGAACTTGCTGTATGGGTTCTCTAATAGGTTGTACAAATTGAACAAGCTGTTTGAAAGATGTAGAATATAAGATATTAACAATAAAACAGGACATCTTGAGCAAAATAGTTCATTCACCATACATCTTCAAACGCAAAGCAGGCCTGTCGTTTGGTTGCTGGATAACTTTTGCAGAGATCAGCTTTGCCATTTCGAGTGCCTCATCTGGACTCGTGGCTCTTGTTACTAGGTTGCAGATTACTGTGAAGATGCACTCTAGATCTACAATCAAAGAAACAATTATCAAAATCAAAACCAAAAAAAAGAAACTCAGCTTACCATTCTTAACTCCTAACTGCACTTAATCTCAATACTGAAAAAGCTTGACAAGTCTTCGCAAGGTAGATCCCAAGTCCTAACCTAAGCTTTATTTGTCAACATACTTATCAAATTTAACAAAATGTAGTAAGAGAGGCTTTCTAAGTCAAATAGAATGGTGTCATAAATATTCTATAAGGAAATGGTATCGTTAATAGACAAGTGGATACTTGCATTACTCTCTACGACAAGATCAAATTGACCAAGACAAATTCATCCAAAACTCTATATGATTGTACATACATTCTCATTTAGGGAACACACTCCAGAAATCAGTGCTGTGTTCATTTTACTATGTGTTGAACACGTATCGGACATGTCATGCACTCCAAAATAAAATAGGACACACCGAAAATCAATGGCAAGTGTGTTGCCGTAAATGTCCATGTGATATACTTCTCATACAGGACAGACCAAATGGCCAGTAATCAGTCATAGATGATCAAATACATATAAACAAAAAATTACAAAAGGTAAACAACCATAAATAACAAATCCTGTAATCCAGTCATCCAATCATGTTCCAAGTTTGGACAAATTTTCGGATGATCACTGCTACCATTCCCACGATCTCACCCCTGTCAGGGGCAACGCCAAAATCAACGACCGTTCCACATGTTGAGTATTTATGATATTGTTGTCTTTTATTTGGCATAAATTCACACTTGTAAATTGTTCAAGTTTTTAACTACACTAATGAAATACTATCTTCATAAATTCACTCTTACAAGGCGTTTAATTTTCCTGACGAGATGGTCTCTTTACGTTGCAAAACGAACTAGGTCGCAGTCAAACTTCCGGTGCAATCATACTTTTATCACAATGTTGGAAGAGGAAACCGAAAAATATAATTCAATCTCACCTTCTAATCCACTAAAAGATGATATGAGTAGGGCCAATTTCATATCAATATATCTTATCTTCATTTGCATTCCATGAGTTCATTATAAAATTAGATTTTAAAGAGACACTTAACAAACAATAATGCCTACTTTAAACTAGTACAGTGGACAGGAAAGCTTCTATATCATAAAATAGATGTGGAAGTCGAAGGACAAGATTTGGTGAACTTTGAGAAGTCTTATATCACGATAAACATATGAATCACCTAATCATGCCTTTTTACAATGATTAAAGTCAAGCAAAAATCGCATCATTTTTTAACTCCTAATTAGTGGTGTTAATGAACTGATTCTTCTTCAAAGGAAGTCTTAGACCATTTGATGTGAGTTTGATGTGAGGGAGACGAAGATGCTTAAAACGATTATTGATTGACTTATACTTCCGGCTAGCCGCTAAAACCCTTTCTTTATACAACCTTGAAACTCCTAACTAGGGGTGTTAACGAACCCAGCTATTCGTTAACCGGCTCGAGCTCGGCTCACTGAAAAGCTCGTGAGACAAGCTTTTTGAGCTCGAGAGCAAGAGCTTGACCCTAAGAATAGGCTCTCGTTAGATCAAAGTTGTGTAGGCGCCCAAAAGGTGAAGGCAATCTTTCACCGCCTAATCCAAAGGCATGCGAGGTGTCTTCTCTAGGCGACGCCTAGACAAGAAAGGTGGCAAAGGCAAAACTAGGTGAATGAGTAAATAAGCGAGCCTAGCCTCACGCTTAAGTGTGTTTGGTATTTTATGCAACTTTTTGGGACTTTGTTTGATCTTTTTATTAGTTTTATTGGCTTGTTTGGTTTTATTAGTTTTTAAAATTGCATGCTTAAGTTTTAAAGGCCCAAATATAATCGTTTCTAAGTTTTAACACTAAGTTACTAACTAAATAGACAAATAACAAAAGAGGAGAATAGAACAAATATATCATTTAAAAGATTTCATTTTCGATAATGATATTGATGATAATCTTCATAATGATTTCTTAAACTTAGATGATGAATATGAATGATGGATGATTGAGTAGGAAGAAGAAGGGATTCTCGTTAAGTCATTTAGGAATGTGGAACCAATGTTCTAAATTTTGCTAGACGGAATCGATGCGGCCCTTCATTTAGGAATGTGGAACCAATGTTCTAAATTTTGCTAGGCGGAATCGGTGCGCCGGAGGGCCGCCTAGCGCCTAAGCCGCCTAGACGTCGAACTGATTTTTTTTTAAGATGTATGGGAGATAAATAGATTGTATGTATTTTTATGACACAAAAACATGTGTTTATATGGCTAGTTGGATGTGTTTAAGTGTTGTTGTTGTGTGCTGAATGTGGACCAGTTGGGAGTTCGAATCCTACTAAGGATTCAATTTTTTTATTTTGGACATTTAGGGCAGGTCCCACCCAGTTAATCCTAACCTAAACATAAAAAGGGATGAGAGGAGAGAGTCCCGATGAAACAATCGGGCCTCCGTCTCCTCTCTCCTCTCCTCTCTCTCCTCCTCCTCCACCACCACCACCACCACCGGATCCTCAGCAGTAGCGGATCAAGCAGCAACAACAACGGCGGATCCAAATCGGGTAAGGTAAATTTGAATTTTTTTTAATTTTTTTTTACATAATTTTATTTTTTTGATATTTGAAATTTCAAATCTGAAAATTTTGAATTTTTTGAATTTTCGAACGACCAAACAGGCCGAATAGGCCGCCTAGGGGGTTTCCGGTGCCGCCGCCGGCCGCCTACGCCGCAATTTAGAACACTATGTGGAACATTGACTCATTGATTATCTTATATTTGTTTTTCCATTTGAACAATTTATTTTCTATCATAATTATATATTGTGATGTTATTGTTTTTAAACTTTATGTCTTGTTTCTTAGACTATTTTGTGTTCATGTTAAGTTATTTTATTATTTTCTATTGGTAATTTGGTATTTTCCTTATTATTTTTACACTTTTTAGTTTGGACTAATTAGCGTTTAGACCTTGGATTTTATACCAACTTAGAGTTTAAGTCCTGACATGTCCAAATGGAGATTTAGACCCTGAATTTTTTATTTTTTTATCCTTTTTTCCATTTTACCCTCAACATGAGTATAAATGCAAAACCAATCTATGTTGAAAATGAGGGTATAATTGGTAAATTGAAAGCAAAAATAAAAATCCAGGGTCTAAACTTTCCAATTGGACATGTTATGGCCTAAACTCTAAACTGATATAAAATTCAGGGTTTAAAGGCTAATTAGCCATTTTAGTTTTTTGTCTAAAAACTCAAATTTGATGAATTTTTAGGGATATCCGGAAGATTTGGATTACCTCAAATGAGCTACAAAATGACAAAACGTGTTGTGAAAATAGAATTTGAGAAGTTAGGTAGTGCTTTTCTTCTCTAAGCGAGGGTAAGCTCTACCAGGCGATGAGACGAGACAACTTGCCTAGGAGTGCCCAAAAAAATTTTAAAACACTGGTCTAAAGAGCCCAAATAAGAGCTTAGATATATTCGGCTCATGAGTTTGCGAACCAACTCGTTATATATATATATATATATATATATATATATATATATATATATAGAGAGAGAGAGAGAGAGAGAGAGTCAAAGGCACATTCGAGGCGCAAAGGCCCATATCGTCCGAGGTGCAAGGTGCACTAAGGCGCACACCCTAGCAAAACGATGCACAAAAACAAAAAATAATAAAAATATACATACATATAAAATAAATTAGTAATGTAAGAAATAAAACCAAATAACATTAAGACCAACAAAAACATATTAAAACATAACAAAGTAAACTAGTAGAGCAGCAGTAGCAATCAACATAACTAACAAGAGTTTGTATTCTCCCAACCACGATTTTAGTAAATTTTAGCTTTTTCAGTTAACTGTAGTCATCTTTGGCAACCATGGAAAGTGCTACCTCTCCCACTTGTATAAGATAAGGGCTCTCTCCATAACTCAAGTTTTTTACAAAAAATATAGGCGCGCATTTTCTTGGTTGTGCCTTGCTAAAAGGCACGTCTTGGGTCGCCCGGAGAAAGGTGTATTGCCTAGTGAGTAGTGAGGTGCGAGGTCCAGCTAGTGCGCCTTTCTAAGTTTCTATGAGGTGCGTCTGAGACGCGCCTTTGACTACCATTATATATAGACGCACCTTTAACTACCATTATATATATATATATATATATATATATATATATATATATATATATATTGATCAATAATACACTTTTATATTATTCTTTCAAATTTGTTATGTAGTTTGTATAAACACTTTGAATTTGATATTAAGATTATTTGAGCTAAAATTTTCCTTTGAACAAAGTTTATGAGTTCATAAATAAAGGCAATTTTTGGCTCAAGTTCGTTGGTAATTAAACATTCTCAATTTAAATAGTTGTTCAGGAGCCAAGCTTGAGCTCGTGAATATTATAGAGAGACGAGCTAGCGCTCAATTATAGGCTCACCATAAAACTCGAGCTAAGCTCCATCTCTATTTTTCCTTAACAGAGTCGAGCACGAGCAATGGACTGCTCACTCAAAGCTTGGCTTTAATTGCACTTAATCCCAATACTAACTAATCTCAAAATGTCTTCATAAAGATTGTACGCTAGGTCCTAACCTAAGCTTTAATTGCTGAGATATTATTTAAATTCGGCAATATGGCGTACTGGTAATCGAGGAGGTCTCTTAGTCAGATAGCATGGTGTCATGAAAATTCTAACAGGAAAAGTTATCATAAATAAAGGGGGTAAAGTGCAAAAAAAAATCTCGCAAGAATTATACTTTTGCAAAAAAAAAAGATTCAATAGATTTTTTGATCAATTAAACCCTCGCATTTGGGTACTTTGATCAAATTACCCCCCCCCCCTTCGTCCACTAGTCATTACAATTTGAACAATATAGTCAAATTTTGACTAAAAATATACTTGAAATATCCAAAATACTCATACACCTAACTATTAAAGATTGTAACGGTCTTACCACCCTTCTGTATATAGGTTTAAAATATCACATTTTATCATTCTTTCCATTTTCTCTTCCATGTTTCACTCTGTTCCCACTCGGTTTCACATTTGTATATTATTAGTTTGTTTATTTCTATGTAAATAAACCAAAAAAGTCTTGTTAACGGTAAATTGGTTGTATGTTGACATCGTCGTTCAATTTGGGTACAAATTGCACCAAATTAAAATTTTGAGATTTTTTAAACTATGAGTTTCTTTTTTACAAAAAGTGTGAATCTCGCGAGAGATTTTTTGCACTTTACCCTAAATAAAGGAGACTTTGCATAACTCTCTACAACAAGATCATATTGACCACCAAGCCAAGCTTCATCTGTAGTTATGTATCATCATCTCATGTAGGAACAACAACAACTATCACAACTATCTGGGGTTGGGCTATTTGAATCTTTTTCTTCCGTTCAGCCATGTTAAGGATATGTCCTCTGTAACATAAACACAAATCATGTCTCTTCTATAACTAGACCGTTAACTAATCGTTCATGATTAAGGTTCCCGATACACTTCTCAAACAAAAAAAGTACAACTGATAGACAACCAATCATTTATAAATCCTATTAACCAGTCATCCGATCATATTCAAGGCTCCGACCAACTATCAGACAAAGGTACAGCTACAGTTCTCACCTTTGTCCGATACCCGTGAAATTACCAAGTCGGCCGACGTAATCATAAGAGACGCCAAATCCAACCACCTCGACAGAAGGATGCACTGTTCCGCTTCGTAGAACTCTCTTGCAACCTGAGCCTCTGCAACCTATAAAAAAAAAAAAAACTTTGACTAAATAAATATGCAGTCTTTACATTCCAAAGTTAGTGCCGACTCCGTGTGTGGGAGTGTTAAACATGCATTGGACACAACACCGACACTCCATACCAAAAAAAAAATCGAATTTTTGGACCTTAGATTCAAAAAGATTACATTTATATATCATTATGCGTGTCCGTAAACGTCAACTCTTGGTCCAAAATGTTAAAAAAAAATGGATCAAAGTTGGGGTTTCGCTTCACCAACCTCAGGTCCGGCATCTTTCCACGCAAGCTCCGATGTGAACCGGACGACAGCTGCAACTGGATCTTCCTCCGACGTGGGCACGATCGTCGTCATTGATGATGAATCTCGAGAGTGGTTTCAGCAGCAAAACCCTAACCCTAATTTTCTTGGAAACGGCTGAGAAAAGAAAGGACAGACTGAGATGGGAGAGGATATGGAGATGGGCCAAGTCTAACAGCTTGGGTTAGGATTTATTGAATAAAAGCCCAACAAACAAATAACTCTTAAACTTCATTTGGTAAGAGTAGATGGAAAAGTGAAAGAAAAGGAAAAAATAAATTAAATTATATATTTGTTTTTTATATTGAAAGAAAATATTTTTTTCTTTTTTTTGTGTTTGGTTGGAAAGAAGGAAAAAAGGAATGATATACGAAAAAATGGAAGGAATAAAATTAAAAAATATAGATTTTACCAATTATATCATCAACTAAAAATACTTATTTTTATCATTTGACTTCATGAATAATTTTTAAATAATACAATTAATATGGGGGTATAATTGTTAATTAGTATGAATTTCCATTTTTTTTCTTCTATTTTTTCTCCCACTTTTGGTGAGATTGAATTTTCAGTCCCTTCACCTTTTTTTTCCTTCCATTCTTTCTTCCCTATCAAATAAGAGAAAATGAATCATTTCCTCAACTTTTTTCTCCTCTATTTTTTTTTTCTCACTTTTCTCTCCTACCAAACACACTCTTAGTAAAAATAACTAAAAATATAAAAGTTTTATGTTTTTGTCACGTCCCAGTCCCAAATTATCGAGGGACTGGACACGTGGCAATGGCCAGCAGCACACACTGATGGACAAACCCAATTTAATGGATCCACCAGGGCGTACTTAAGCTGTAATACAACAATAAATAGGTCCAATGATACAAGTCATAGTCTAATCTAATCTCATCCACAGAATATATAAACACAGATCAAATGCCAGAATAAATGCAATAAAATAAACTAACAGATCTCAATAAAAGTGTCTCGGAGAACAATCCGAGAACAAGTCTGATACATCAATGCAATAGACTGGAAATAAAATAACTAGAAACAGAAATAAATGAGTATCTCAAGCCAATACTCAGGAGAAGTCCTCTGGTACGATCTCGTCCTCAGATCTTGGTTCTGCCACAATGTATGCACCTGCTTCTGCTGATGCTAATGCTCCGGTCCCGTATACCTCGGGATAGATATCGTCAGCTAATCCTGGGGACATAATCCGGATCCAGGTCCTCAGGGGACATAACAAGGTTCAGATAATACAAGCCAAAATAAATGCGGTGCAGCAATAAATGAACAATAGGGTAAATAAATAAACCAGCTAAGTGATATGCAAGTGAGAGTTTTAGTCATACTCAGGCTGAGACTACTACAGGATCAGTGTCGAAGAAACCATAGCAATATTTTCTCGAAGGGCCAGTAAGGTACCAAAGCTCTATGTCAGTGTCTAAGGCACAATCCATTAAAGTATTATATATATATATATATATATATATATATATATATATATATATATATATATATATATATATATATATATATATATATATATATTCAGCCTTTTGTATGGTAAATCTTTCCCCACCCAATGTAATCTCACGTCACGGTTTCATAATGTCTCATGTCCATATCGCGCAAGATCAAACTAATGCAATAAGTCATTTATTAAGATCTAAGAAAATAATGTCCAAGTCATGAAATCTGTATCCTATACAGAACCACCTTGAATGTTTCAGGAAGATTCTGTCTCATGATCAGTGTCAGGTGTCCTGGGTATAATGTACTTGATATGGCAAGTACGAGAATGTAAATGTCACGATATCCATCTCTAGTTGACCTTACACAACCCCGCGTACGGTGTTGGCACCCGACTATTAATCGGAAGCTAAGTAAGTCACACGGTCCTAGGTTTAAGCATGTACAACAGTTAATTAAATCAAGAAAATAAGTAACAATACTGCAGGATTTTGGCAAGGTACACTTGCCTGGGGTTCCGGCTCTATTTGTAGCTCTGGCAGTAGCGGGATTTGTAAGCAATACTTCGGTTGCTGAAATAGACATCACCATCAGATCTAAAAAATATCAATCAGCTAGAAACGCCTGTTCTTGAGTCCAATTTGGAGACAAGGGCAAAAATAACAATTTCGGGTCAAAGCGGGGTCCACATGTAGGCCGCTTTGCACCGAAAAATGTGTCAGGGTCAAAGGTCTCCAAATCTGTCAAACTTAGTGTCAACAAGTCAGGAACGATGATACGAACCCAACGGAACTTCCAGAATTGGATTCCGATGAGCCGATCACAAAATCGCCCGTCAAGTGAAGCCTGTGGGGCCCACGATACGCGATTTTGTCAACGTTCTCAGAATCGAACCAAACCTGGGTCACAGGACCAGCGTATCGCTACGAGTCTGATGGCGCAAGTTTTATTTCGATCCAACGTGTGTACACAAAGTTACGACGTGTTTCAGAACAGGCGGATATGGGGCGTTGTTTTTCCTGTTTTTGGATCGCGGTTCGCGATCGCCACAGGATGCGATGCACTAAACGGGTTGCACGGGCACCGAGAGGGTCACGCAGGGTTCGCGATGCAACAGACGGAATCGAAAATGGGGCAGCAAGGAGAGAGAAATGGGTACCTGAACAGGGCTCCAAAAACCGAGTTTTTTCGTGTCCGAGTCGACACGACACAGCGTGTCTGAGTCGTGTCTGACCTAGGGTTAGGGTTAGGTTTCTGTCGGAGTAGTGGCGGCCGGAGGCGGGCCGGAGGGTGGCACTCGAGGGCCGGAGGTGGTCGAGGACGGTGGCGCAGGGCTCGGCTGAGCGGCCGGAGGCGACTGCGCGCGGGAGGCGGTGCAGAGGGCTGAGCCGGCTGCTGCTGCGGCTGAGGCTTGTTGTCGAGGGAGGAGGAAGGAGAGGGAGGCCGGGGCGGTGCGGTGCGGCGAGGCGGAGCTGGGCAGCGGGTGAGGGAGGAGTCGTCGGCGGGGGGATTTGGCCGGAGAAGTGGGAAGGGGCTAGGGTTTTATAGGGAGAGAGGGCGAGGGGACGGGGCCGAGCAAGGCGGCGTCGTGGCGGGGGAGGCGGAGGTCACGGGGGAGTGAGCCGAGCAGAGCGGGCGGGGCGGCCGGGAAGCGCGGGCGGCGCTGCGCGTGGCCGAGCGGGGCGCGGGTCGTGGGGGAAGTGGTCAGGCGGGTCGGGTCGGAGGCGGGTGCGGGTTGGGCAGACCCGACCCGACCCGCTAGGGCTGAAAACGGGTTCGGGTCGCGAGTTCGCGTCGCGGGTTTGACCCGAATCCGACCCGTGGCTGAGTGGGTTGGGTTTGGGTTGGTTTGGTTTAGTGAACCGGGTTCAGGGTTAAAATTAAAAATAGATTTTAGGGTTTTAAAAATAGGTTCGGGGTCCAATAAATTTCCAGAAAATTACCCTAAGTCTAATATTTTATTTTACACCATAAATATTATTTACATAATATTTTAATATTATTTAACATCATTTAAAAATCATTTAATAATTAAAACACCTTAGTTTAATTAGAGAAAAATCTCAGAAAATTCCAAAAAATTGTGAAAAATTTCAAATTAAAATTTCTTGAAAAATCAGGGGGTTTACAGTTTTTTATTTCATACTCTCGTAGTCAATGATTCCATTTTTGTTCACCTATAAAAAATTGGGTGATATTCCCTGTTCCACTAGAGGATTCCATCTATCAACCTAAACTTATTTTTATTATTATTATGAGATGAGATAAATTAAGTTGTAAAAAATTAGGATAATGATTCCAGTTTTTTATTTCATACTCTCGTAGTCAATGATTCCATTTTTGCTCTCCCGGAAAGAATTAGGATATTGATAATTGGACCCAGTGATATATATAGCCAGCTTCCTATATGGAAATAGCTTACGTGAATAACTATGGGAATCAAATCTCTCTTATGAAAAAATATATATATATATATATATATATATATATATATATATATATATATATATATATATATATAATTTTTTCCACAAACAAAACCATGTTTCTCTTTTAAATTTCTCTTTTTTTAAAAACAAATCTATCTCTATCTTAAATATTTAAATCTCTCATTTTAAAAAAAAAAAAAAAAAATCTATCTATATTTAAAAGACAAAAAATATTTTTATTTTTATTTTTAGTGTCAATTTTAATTTTAATGTAAATGTTAAAACTAAAATAAAAATAACATTAAAGTTAACATTAATATTAAATATATTTAAATATTTAAACTATCATGTTTAATGTATATATATATATATATATATATATATATATATATATATATATATATATATATATATATATATATATATATATATATATATATATATATATATATTGGTTTCAAAATGGTTTCAAAAATGAATCGTTTAAGCCGAATGTATATTCTCAATTAATTAAAAAAATAATTTAAAATTTAAATCTCTCTCTTTTTTAAGCAAAACCGAAAAAAAATACGTGCAACGCACATACATGTGACTAGTATATCTCTACTCTTATAATGAGGTTTCGAAACGGCTAAAAATTGAGCCGTCTAAGTCGTCTGTAAATCCTCCACCATTTATTAAAATAAATTAATATTATATAAAAAATATTTAAAAAATTAAATTTATTATAAATAATGACATAGAAAATTGAACCTAACCAACCTAGAAGAATTTCTCCCACCTTAACCACATGAGCTATAAGAGATGTTTGGCTATAATTGTATAATATTACGTAGTTAAACATTAGAATTTATTTATTTATTAATTTTCAATTACGTGAGGATATACGTACGCTTAAGACGGCTAGTCTTTTAAAGTTTTTTTTATAAAGAGTAGAGATATATCCATAGTGAATTATAATTAAAATATAATAAAATCTTATAATAAATTATAATTAAAATATAAACATATATATATAACAAATTTTAATTCAAATATATTTAAACTATTTTACACTAATATCATAAAAAATTATTTTACGTAGAACACACGTGAATTTACTAGTATATATAAAGAGAGAGGACGGATCGAGATTCATGCTCTTAAGCATCTACGTATGTTTTTCAAAATAGTACTCATTGGATAGCTTTTTTAAAACGTTCTGATTAGATTCTTAAATTATGCTTGCGAAATTTTGATCTAATCTGAACGATCAAAAAATTAACACTTAAAATTAACACTAAAATATACTAATAGCACCTCAGTTATAGAACTCGGGCGCTTTTTTATACCTTAACTTTCCACTTGTCGATTTTAGCCCCCCAACTTTATAAAATTTTCTTTTGAAACATATTTCGTCAATTTTGAATCAATCAAGTCAACTTCAAAAGCATATGATTTTTTCTATAGGCACTACGGATTTTGCTTATGACAGTCCATTACTTCAGGACTATCTAGTTTTTATAATTTTTACTCAAGACAGCCCAAAATTTACTCAGGACAGCCCAATCCCCCTTCCCAAACCCTAACCCTAATGTCGTCGTCGTCGGAGGGGCGACGGGACAAGGAGGAGGGGGATGAGGCGGAGGAGGAGGAGGAGGAGGAAGGAGAATAGAGAATGATGGAGGAGGGAGGAGGAGCACCCCGCCGCCCGCTCCCTCGCCGCCTCTTCTGCTGCTGCTGCTTCTCCTTCTTCTTTTAGGACTGTCAACAATGTTGACAGTCCTATATATTTAGGACTGTCAACACTGTGACAGTCCTGGAAAAAAAATAAGCTAGTATGGAACAACTTTTTCCAATGGCAAACTTGTAAATAACTCAAAAAATGCGCTAGCCTAAGAAAAAATGTAGTGCCTATAGAAAAGACCAAGCATATCTTGTAGTACAAAACCACAAATTTAAATAATTGTGTTGCCAAATATTCTTTTGAAATAGTTCTGATATGCTTCATAATTGACGAAAGGTGTTGCAAAAGAATAATTTATAAAATTTAGGTATCAAAATCGAGTACTAGAAGGTTAAGATGCCAAAAACGTCCTAAAGTTATGGGCTATGCTAGGATTACAACTAAATGCCTAAAACTCTCTTACAACCGCCATGTGATGGCCACGTGGCGTCCATGTGGCAGTCGTCCATTGGAGGAGGGGGAAGAGATGGGACCTGGTGGCTGTCCGGATGGTCGCCACGTGGCTGAAACGTCACGTGACGGTCGTTCATTAGGGAAAAGATGGGACAGGGGGTGGCCCACATAGCGGGGGTGAGAGGGTCGTAAGAAAGTCGTAAGCATTTGGTAGTAAACTTAGCATTATTGTAAAGTTATAGTTGGAGTGTCATTATAATAATTTAGCCTATTCTACAAAGAAGATGTCACGTCCCAATCTCCCGCAAGCTCGATAGACCCTACTGAACGTGAATCACCACATTGCAGCTCTCCCGCAGGACAATCGTTCCCATCAGGACGTGATGCCGTACGAGCCTGGAGTTGCGCTCGTACAAGGCGATGTTGTCAAACACTAAAGTTATCATCGAAACAACCAAGTTACAGCGGAAGTCGTTTTGTGTACCAAGCACACATCAGAGTATACGCAGCGAAGCTCACGATAGGGTCCAAATGAAATGCCCCGAGGCAATGCCACAAAGGCGATGCCACAAAGACGATGAAATACTCTTGCTCTTTTCTCTAGCCCACAAAGGTACTTACAGTTCATACATCTTATCCCGTATATCCAAGCAGCGCCACTACGCATGCGTACCTGAAATATTGTGTAAACCCCCTAATTTTTCAGAATTTTTAAATTTGGATTTTTCATAATTTTCTGAATTTTCTGGGAATTTTCTGTAATTAAAATCAGGGTTTTAATTATTAAATGATTTTTAATTGATAATAAATAATATTAAAATATTATAAAAATAATATTTTTGGTTGTAAAATGAAAAACTGGACTTAGGGTAATTTTTCTGGAATTTATTGGGCCCCGGACCTATTTTTAATCACCTAAAAACTATTAATTATTTATTTAGTTATTTATTATTTAATTATTTATTTAATTTAATTTAACCTACCCAGCCCACCTAACCGGCCCAAACCCACGGCCCAGCCCGCCGGCCTGGCCCAATAGGGCCCAGCCCAACCGAGCCCACCCGCCTTAACGGGTCGGGTCGGGTCCACCCGACTGAACCCGACCCGCCCGGACCCGCCAGCACCCCTCTCCCCCTGACCCGTTCTCCACCGCGTCCACCGCCGGATCCGCCGGCCACGCACCCCACGACGCCGGCGGCCCCGCTCCGCCTAGCCCGGCCCACGCCCCACGACCCCGCCACGTCGCCCGCCTTCCCCGGCCACCCCCAGCCTCCTCCACCACCTATAAATTTCCCCCCGAGCTCCTTCTCCGGCCACCTCCCCTGCCCTAGCCCTAACTCCGGCCACCGTCTCCCTCATCGGACGCCGCCACCGCTCCGCCCAGCCCCGCCGTGAGCCGCCCCAGCCCTCTCCTCCTTCCTCCTCCTTCCTCCCCTCCTCTCCTCCGGCAGCAGCAGCAGCAGCTGTTCCGACGCCTCCTCCGGCCGCCGTGCCCAGCCACCGCCTCGAGCCACCTCCCCGTGCCGTGCTGCCGCCCAGCCTCCTCCGGCCAGCCTCCCCACCGTAGTGCCGGAGCTCCGGCCAGTGGCCCAAACCCTAACCCTAGTTCTCCCTGTGTATCGGACACGTGTCGGACACAGTAAATTCGAGTTTTTTGGACCCTGTTCAGGTACTCGTAATTTTCTGCTCGTAACCCCGTTTTCAATTCCGTCAGTTGCAACGCGTAGCCTGCATGACCCCCTCGGTGCCCGGGAAAACCGCTCGGTGCATCGCGTCCTGTGGTGATCGCGAACCGCGGTCCAAAAACAGGAAAAACAACACCCCGATTCACCCCGGAACTGGGTACGCCCCGCCAAACGGGACGACTTGGTCGCGCACGGTCTTTACAGATACGTGCGCGCCGTCGATACGTGTCACCACCCCATTTCCAGAGCCGGGTATTTTTTTTTATTTTTAATTTGGTTAATTGTGTATTATTTATAATTAATTGTATTTATATTTAATTAGTGATTGCATTATTTTTTTATTATTTTTATTTTGTTTGTTTTAGGATTTTGGCTAGCCTGGACCCATGTCAGACCCTAGTGGACCCATGTCCGACCCAGCCCACACCCCTGTGAGACTTATTTTGAGGCTTAGAATATTTATTTTATTTTTAGGAGGTTAGTTGGAGAGATTTGGAACTAGTTTGAGCGCATTTGGAACCCGGAACCCAAAACCGAGTTTCGGGAGGGCATTTTGGTAATTTCCCAACTTGGCAACCCCTATTTACTATCCTTGGCCGACCATTTCAGCCCCTCCCAGACCGAACACAGCAGCTCCCACTCCCCCATTTTCATTTTCCTTTTCTTCTTCACTTCTCCTTCTTCTCCACTTCTTCTTCTTCTCCTTCTTCCTCCAAAGTAAGTTTTCTTCCACTTTTCTTCTTCTTTCTTCCATTCCTTCTTCTCTAAGTTAACCCTAACCCTAGATCTTTCCCTAACCTAGGTGGGTAGAGCCTAGATTTGGTGTTGGAGCTTGGATTTGAGGCTTGGAAGCTTGGATTGGAGGATTTGGAGCATTTTGGGGATTTTTGCTTGGGATTCCAACTCCCAAGAGGTAAACCCTAAATTTCCTCTTGTAATTACTCTTTTATAGTGTAATTAATATTTTAGAACCTTCCTAGACCCGTAGGCTACCCGTGGGGGGGAAGTTGGAACTAGTTTGGTTGGGTTTAGAGACTTTGACATTAGGTTTTGTGTCAATTTCGGGTGAAATCCGAATTTGGCCCAATTTTGGGTGATGCCCTAGGTTAGATGGACCTAGGTAGACGTTGTCGGGTGTCGTGAGGGTGAGAGCGTGTCTCCGTTCGGACACGGGAAGCCGCGTCGCGGAGAAACGGGCGTTTCGGGCGAAATTGGGGCTTTTCGTCGTCGCCGATTCTAAGTGCGTGTGCGTTTCCGCCACGGGCCTAGAATCGACGCGGGAGCGCATTTTCTAGGATCTAGACATCGTGTAGAGCGCGTGGGTAAATTTTGGGCCGATTCCGAGTTCGTTTGGTGTGCGTTTCAGGAGGTTTTCCGAGCCGCGCACCACGTGTTCGTCGAAATGACCGAACGGCCATTTCGACTTGGTTTCCTCGTTTCGGCTTTGTGCGTGCGTTGGGTTAGTATCGGGGAGTGTGTGCTAGAGGTTTCGAGTTATATTTTATATATTTTTGGGTGTTTGGGCGTGTCGGGGTCGTTGGGCGTGCGTTGGTGGGCGTTGTGGGCGTGGTGTGCGTTGTGTTGTGTTTGTTTATATATATGTGTATATATATATTGTGTGTGAGTTTTTATATATATATTTATATATATATGTGTGGTTATGTGTTTGTGAGCGTGTTAGTGAGTGCTTGTGTGAGTGTGTAGGTGAGTGTGCGTGAGTGTGAGTGAGTGTTTATAGGTATATACATATGAGTTTATATATATGTATATATATTTGTATATATATATGTATGAGTGTTTATGTGTGTGCTAGTGTGTGTGAGAGTGTGTGTGTGAGGGTGTGTGCTAGTGTGAGTGAGTGTGTGTGAGTGAGGATATATAGATATTAGTATATATGTTAGTGTGTGTGTGTGTGTAGATGTATAGATATATATATTAGTGTATATATATATATAGATATATGTGAGTATATGTAGATGTGTGTTTATATATATATAGAGATATGTGTTTGTGTATATGTGTGTGTGTATATTTGTGTGTGTGTGTGTTGATTTGTGTTTGAGTGTGAGTGTGTGTTAGAATGTATAAGTTAGTGTGTATATATATATCTATAGAGTTATATATATATGTATATATATATATGTATATATATATAGGGGTGTGTGTGTGTGTATGAGAGAGAGAGGGGGGGGCAGATTCTGGAGCAGCAGCAGCAGCTTCAGCTGCAGTAGCTGCAGCAGCAGCTTCAGCTGCAGTAGCTGCAGCAGCAGCAGCAAAGTTGCAGTAGCAGCAAAAGCAGTGGCAGCAGCAGCAAAAGCAGGTGCAGTAGCAGCAAAAGCAGTGGCAGCAGCAGCAGATAAGCACAGTAGCAGCAGCAGCTAGTATTCGCAGCGCTAGTAGCAGCAGCAAGCAGCGAGTTCAGTAGCAAGGAGAGTGGTTTAATAGATAGATAGATTAGTAGATTGATAGATATTATAGATTGTTAGATAGATAGCTAGCTAGATTCATAGATAGATAGATGTTTCTATATAAATAGAATAGATAGATATATAACTAGCTAGATAGTTAGTTAGATTGATAGATTAAATAGATAGGTATTAGTTAGTTGATAGATAAATAGGTAAGATGAGTTATGGATAATTAGATAGATGGATAGATAGATATTGATAGATAGATAGCTAGGTATTAGGTATATATCTACCTAAGTGCATAGATATCTATATACATATAGTTATATCTATATCTATAGATATCTAGATAGGTATATATATATGCATTTTGAGTTGGGTAAGGTATATATGGGTAATCGGATAAATGTGTGTGGATAAATATATACATAGGTATATACATACTTAGATATATATAAATATGATAGATATATATATTATCTAGCCTAGATTAATAACTAGGTATATATTCAATAGCTAGATAGCTAGTTAGAGGAGTTTTAGAGCGAAACCTCAATATCTTGAGATACCAAGGTATTTCAATACCTTAAGATAACTAAGGTATTGGGTTTCGAGCGGGGTTTTTGAGCAATAGCCTAGGATTTGTCTTGGAATGATTTTTATATGTTTATATATATATAATTACGTGTGCTAGCGTAGGTTTTAGCGGGTTTAGGCGGGGTGCGTAGCCTAGGTTGAGGTATCGGATACCGAGGGTATCCCGGTATCTCAAGGAGGCGAGTTTGTGAGTTTTCTAGCTTAATGACCTCGGTTTGACCTAGAATTTCAGGAGCACCCTAGTTTGACCCAGACTTGACCGTAGTTGACTCGGTTGACCGCCAAAGTCAACTTTTGACCTAGTTTTGACCTAGAGTTGACTTTTGGACCCAGAGTTGACTTTTTCACCCAGATTTCACCGGTTTGACCCGTTTGACCTAGAACGACCCTAGAAACCTATTTTTAGTTATTTTATATCTGTTTAACTCATTAGAACCCTGTTTAACCTTGCTTTTCGCATTAGGTCCTTGCGACACCAGTTCGGATCGCCAGTTGCTCAGGACGTCAGGCGAGTACATTCTCTGATAGTTTTCATTATCTGATATTTATTATGATTCAGCTTCTAGTATAGTATCATCTGATTATTCTGGCACCACACGGGACACTGACTGGTATTTTTGGATTCATTTACTTGCGACACGTACATTTCATGTTTCTGGCCTCTATTCTGGAATCACTACTGGCATCACCTACAGGCATCACTACAGGCATCATTCATGTACAGGCTGGACTCATCTTGATTTGCGTGTCGGGTCTTGGATCCACTTGTATTAGTCGGGGCAGGGGAAATACTCGAGTAGACATGTAAACATTCCTATCTGGCATCATCAGGAATCACTCCCTCTGGTCTAATCTGGAATGATAGCAGCCGTGCACCCAGTGCGCGGTGAGCCGTACTTACCCCTAGCCGTTTACATGTCGAAACAAGTATTTCAAAGACACCGAGTTCATTCTTTATAGTCTGGACTCTCATGCATTTCTTGACTTGTCTCACTTACATGTTTCTGGACTTGACTCACTACATGTTTTTCATGCTGGACTCACTACACGTTCATGTGCACGGACTTGATCTTAGCTTAGATTTCCTGTATCTTGCAGTCATTACTATCTTGCTCTGATATTCATGCATCTTTACCTTTATGCACCAGTGACTTACATATTTTTCTTGTTCATACTTGCTCCATTTTTCTTGCTACTTGCTATAACTGTTTTATAGTTTTTATCATTTAAATGGAACTGCTGTTAGAGATGTACTTGCTCCAGTCCTGACTGGACATATTTTTTCCAGAGTATCCGGAGGATTGGTGTCCGACTTTCTATGGACCTGAGCCTGTCGATGGTGCAGACAGGGACCCTCTAGTTTAGGGGTGATTTCCGGGTTGGTAGCCGGGATCACTGAGACCTTGTTGTTGTTTTTATTAGCTTTAGCACCGGATTTGTCTCCGGTTTTGGATTGAGACCTTGTTGTATATTATTTTGGATATTGTTGTATTATTATTTGATGTTGTGGTTGTTGTAGTAGTTGGAGGTGGTTAGACTTTTTAGTTGTTAGACTCTCTGTGTTATCTTATCGTGCTTAGATTCGTGATTGAGTATATTGTGATTATCATTTGATATTGCTCCTCCGTTTGGAGTTGAGATCTTGGCAGATTATATATATTGTTTGTGTGGTTGCCCTCCTTTTGGAGAGGTCATGCCCGATTTTTGTGTGAGATTATTATTTAGTTAGTTGACCTAGACAGCGTTCTACCGCCGATGCTGCGGCGTAGGCTGGACGTACCCACGACTCATGCCCGATTTTCGGGTGCGGGTCGTGACACGTTTTTGGTGGTGGCCCATGCAGGTCTCGATTCGCAATTAGTGCGATGTCGTGGTGGTACAACAACTTAGTTGTACTGCTGCGAGCCTGCTATAGGATTTAGGATCTAGGATGAGAGTGTACTCAATCACGACTAGGAACAATTCCAATCTTATTATTCTGAAATTGCTTCTTTTGAAATATTATGTCCTTCTTTGATGATATCGTATCTTGCACCGTATTGACTTCTTTTGATCTGTGTTCAGGATGCCTCCGAAGACACGATCCCATCGTACCGTTCCAGCAGTTGCCTCGGAGAGGTCTGCTACCTCTCGTCCAGCTCGTATTCAGGCAGCTGCTACCGCTCCACTCACCACTCCTGCGGTTGAGGGAGCCTCTGTTTCTCTCGGGGATCCTTCTCCACTTATCGATCCGAGGACTACCCCAGTCGTTCCGGTGGTTCCTCCACCACTTCCTGCTCCAGTAGATGCCGCGCAGTTGTTTGCGTTCTTCAGGGAGATGATGGACGCGCAGCACCGTCAGGTGGATGTGATGAGGCTGGGCATTGAGAACGCCCACCAGGTGGCCATGACGGCAGTGGATAGGGTGGCACAGAATCAGCCACAGGCAGATCAGATTCAGCATCCGAGGCCAGGCAGTATTATCGACTTCCAGAGGATGCGGCCCAAGGAGTTCCGTGGTACAGAAGGGATCCTGTACGCGGATGACTGGATAGAGCAGATTGAGGGGATCTTCAGGCTGGTGCAGATTCCAGACAGCATACAGATAGAGGCAGCGGGCAGTCAGATGTTCGACCTTGCCTTGACGTGGTATCGCACAGATACGAGGATCGCAGCGCCAGGGCTTACTTGGGAGGCTTTCAAGAGGCTTTTTAAGGAAAAGTTCTTCCCAGATGTGGCGCTCAGTGCTTTGGAGAGCCAGTTTGAGGCACTCGTCCAAGGGAGCATGACAGTGGACGAGTACACAGCGGAGTTCTGCCGTTTGGGCAGATTTGTGGATGGCTTGAGCGAGGCAGCCAAGGCGAGGAAGTTTCGCAAGGGCTTGGTTATGGCGGTCAAGTCTTTGACCAGGAGCGATCGCGAGGCGACTTTTGAGCAGATAGTAGGAGATGCTCAGAGAGCAGAGGATGACTTGGAGCTCAAGTCCAAGAGAGGCAGGGATGATTCAGGCAGTGCCAGTGGTAGTGCGGGACCAGCTAAGCGTCCCTATGTGCAGAAGGCAGCGCAGCAGGGTCAGGATCAGAGAGCGCCCACTTGTGCCTACTGCAGGAAGGCAGGACACACCTGGGATGTTTGTAGGAGGAGGCTGAAGGTGTGTTTGTTCTGTGGATCCGCTGCTCACCAGATGAGAGGTTGCCCCACTGCACCTCTATTGGGTGGAGCACAGGATCAGAGAGTTGGAGCTAGGCCATCTGTGGCACAGCATCATGCCCCGCACCAGCAGAGGGATACACCCCAGCAGGGCAGGGCTTATGCGTTGACGGTCGAGGAGGCCGATGCTACGGATGTCGGGTTAGCAGGTCTGTCTCTTGCTTCTTCTTTCTGTCCTTTTCCATTCCTGTGGTGTGCTTCATTAGTACCTGTTAGACTTTTTCCTTGTGCTGTGGTAGATAGTGTAGTGACCCCGATTGAGGCTGTAATAACACGACCAGTAGGACCCTGATCTTGTGTGTTGTTTAGGTAGAATTTCTTGACTGTGATTGTTGGGGGTTTGACCTAGAGGAGTGTGATTGACTTTAAATTTCGAGGACGAAATTTTCTAAGGAGGATAGGCTTGTCACCACCCCATTTCCAGAGCCGGGTATTTTTTTTTATTTTTAATTTGGTTAATTGTGTATTATTTATAATTAATTGTATTTATATTTAATTAGTGATTGCATTATTTTTTTATTATTTTTATTTTGTTTGTTTTAGGATTTTGGCTAGCCTGGACCCATGTCAGACCCTAGTGGACCCATGTCCGACCCAGCCCACACCCCTGTGAGACTTATTTTGAGGCTTAGAATATTTATTTTATTTTTAGGAGGTTAGTTGGAGAGATTTGGAACTAGTTTGAGCGCATTTGGAACCCGGAACCCAAAACCGAGTTTCGGGAGGGCATTTTGGTAATTTCCCAACTTGGCAACCCCTATTTACTATCCTTGGCCGACCATTTCAGCCCCTCCCAGACCGAACACAGCAGCTCCCACTCCCCCATTTTCATTTTCCTTTTCTTCTTCACTTCTCCTTCTTCTCCACTTCTTCTTCTTCTCCTTCTTCCTCCAAAGTAAGTTTTCTTCCACTTTTCTTCTTCTTTCTTCCATTCCTTCTTCTCTAAGTTAACCCTAACCCTAGATCTTTCCCTAACCTAGGTGGGTAGAGCCTAGATTTGGTGTTGGAGCTTGAATTTGAGGCTTGGAAGCTTGGATTGGAGGATTTGGAGCATTTTGGGGATTTTTGCTTGGGATTCCAACTCCCAAGAGGTAAACCCTAAATTTCCTCTTGTAATTACTCTTTTATAGTGTAATTAATATTTTAGAACCTTCCTAGACCCGTAGGCTACCCGTGGGGGGAAGTTGGAACTAGTTTGGTTGGGTTTAGAGACTTTGACATTAGGTTTTGTGTCAATTTCGGGTGAAATCCGAATTTGGCCCAATTTTGGGTGATGCCCTAGGTTAGATGGACCTAGGTAGACGTTGTCGGGTGTCGTGAGGGTGAGAGCGTGTCTCCGTTCGGACACGGGAAGCCGCGTCGCGGAGAAACGGGCGTTTCGGGCAAAATTGGGGCTTTTCGTCGTCGCCGATTCTAAGTGCGTGTGCGTTTCCGCCACGGGCCTAGAATCGACGCGGGAGCACATTTTCTAGGATCTAGACATCGTGTAGAGCGCGTGGGTAAATTTTGGGCCGATTCCGAGTTCGTTTGGTGTGCGTTTCAGGAGGTTTTCCGAGCCGCGCACCACGTGTTCGTCGAAATGACCGAACGGCCATTTCGACTTGGTTTCCTCGTTTCGGCTTTGTGCGCGCGTTGGGTTAGTATCGGGGAGTGTGTGCTAGAGGTTTCGAGTTATATTTTATATATTTTTGGGTGTTTGGGCGTGTCGGGGTCGTTGGGCGTGCGTTGGTGGGCGTTGTGGGCGTGGTGTGCGTTGTGTTGTGTTTGTTTATATATATGTGTATATATATATTGTGTGTGAGTTTTTATATATATATTTATATATATATGTGTGGTTATGTGTTTGTGAGCGTGTTAGTGAGTGCTTGTGTGAGTGTGTAGGTGAGTGTGCGTGAGTGTGAGTGAGTGTTTATAGGTATATACATATGAGTTTATATATATGTATATATATTTGTATATATATATGTATGAGTGTTTATGTGTGTGCTAGTGTGTGTGAGAGTGTGTGTGTGAGGGTGTGTGCTAGTGTGAGTGAGTGTGTGTGAGTGAGGATATATAGATATTAGTATATATGTTAGTGTGTGTGTGTGTGTAGATGTATAGATATATATATTAGTGTATATATATATATAGATATATGTGAGTATATGTAGATGTGTGTTTATATATATATAGAGATATGTGTTTGTGTATATGTGTGTGTGTATATTTGTGTGTGTGTGTGTTGATTTGTGTTTGAGTGTGAGTGTGTGTTAGAATGTATAAGTTAGTGTGTATATATATATCTATAGAGTTATATATATATGTATATATATATATGTATATATATATAGGGGTGTGTGTGTGTGTATGAGAGAGAGAGGGGGGGGGCAGATTCTGGAGCAGCAGCAGCAGCTTCAGCTGCAGTAGCTGCAGCAGCAGCTTCAGCTGCAGTAGCTGCAGCAGCAGCAGCAAAGTTGCAGTAGCAGCAAAAGCAGTGGCAGCAGCAGCAAAAGCAGGTGCAGTAGCAGCAAAAGCAGTGGCAGCAGCAGCAGATAAGCACAGTAGCAGCAGCAGCTAGTATTCGCAGCGCTAGTAGCAGCAGCAAGCAGCGAGTTCAGTAGCAAGGAGAGTGGTTTAATAGATAGATAGATTAGTAGATTGATAGATATTATAGATTGTTAGATAGATAGCTAGCTAGATTCATAGATAGATAGATGTTTCTATATAAATAGAATAGATAGATATATAACTAGCTAGATAGTTAGTTAGATTGATAGATTAAATAGATAGGTATTAGTTAGTTGATAGATAAATAGGTAAGATGAGTTATGGATAATTAGATAGATGGATAGATAGATATTGATAGATAGATAGCTAGGTATTAGGTATATATCTACCTAAGTGCATAGATATCTATATACATATAGTTATATCTATATCTATAGATATCTAGATAGGTATATATATATGCATTTTGAGTTGGGTAAGGTATATATGGGTAATCGGGTAAATGTGTGTGGATAAATATATACATAGGTATATACATACTTAGATATATATAAATATGATAGATATATATATTATCTAGCCTAGATTAATAACTAGGTATATATTCAATAGCTAGATAGCTAGTTAGAGGGGTTTTAGAGCGAAACCTCAATATCTTGAGATACCAAGGTATTTCAATACCTTAAGATAACTAAGGTATTGGGTTTCGAGCGGGGTTTTTGAGCAATAGCCTAGGATTTGTCTTGGAATGATTTTTATATGTTTATATATATATAATTACGTGTGCTAGCGTAGGTTTTAGCGGGTTTAGGCGGGGTGCGTAGCCTAGGTTGAGGTATCGGATACCGAGGGTATCCCGGTATCTCAAGGAGGCGAGTTTGTGAGTTTTCTAGCTTAATGACCTCGGTTTGACCTAGAATTTCAGGAGCACCCTAGTTTGACCCAGACTTGACCGTAGTTGACTCGGTTGACCGCCAAAGTCAACTTTTGACCTAGTTTTGACCTAGAGTTGACTTTTGGACCCAGAGTTGACTTTTTCACCCAGATTTCACCGGTTTGACCCGTTTGACCTAGAACGACCCTAGAAACCTATTTTTAGTTATTTTATATCTGTTTAACTCATTAGAACCCTGTTTAACCTTGCTTTTCGCATTAGGTCCTTGCGACACCAGTTCGGATCGCCAGTTGCTCAGGACGTCAGGCGAGTACATTCTCTGATAGTTTTCATTATCTGATATTTATTATGATTCAGCTTCTAGTATAGTATCATCTGATTATTCTGGCACCACACGGGACACTGACTGGTATTTTTGGATTCATTTACTTGCGACACGTACATTTCATGTTTCTGGCCTCTATTCTGGAATTACTACTGGCATCACCTACAGGCATCACTACAGGCATCATTCATGTACAGGCTGGACTCATCTTGATTTGCGTGTCGGGTCTTGGATCCACTTGTATTAGTCGGGGCAGGGGAAATACTCGAGTAGACATGTAAACATTCCTATCTGGCATCATCAGGAATCACTCCCTCTGGTCTAATCTGGAATGATAGCAGCCGTGCACCCAGTGCGCGGTGAGCCGTACTTACCCCTAGCCGTTTACATGTCGAAACAAGTATTTCAAAGACACCGAGTTCATTCTTTATAGTCTGGACTCTCATGCATTTCTTGACTTGTCTCACTTACATGTTTCTGGACTTGACTCACTACATGTTTTTCATGCTGGACTCACTACACGTTCATGTGCACGGACTTGATCTTAGCTTAGATTTCCTGTATCTTGCAGTCATTACTATCTTGCTCTGATATTCATGCATCTTTACCTTTATGCACCAGTGACTTACATATTTTTCTTGTTCATACTTGCTCCATTTTTCTTGCTACTTGCTATAACTGTTTTATAGTTTTTATCATTTAAATGGAACTGCTGTTAGAGATGTACTTGCTCCAGTCCTGACTGGACATATTTTTTCCAGAGTATCCGGAGGATTGGTGTCCGACTTTCTATGGACCTGAGCCTGTCGATGGTGCAGACAGGGACCCTCTAGTTTAGGGGTGATTTCCGGGTTGGTAGCCGGGATCACTGAGACCTTGTTGTTGTTTTTATTAGCTTTAGCACCGGATTTGTCTCCGGTTTTGGATTGAGACCTTGTTGTATATTATTTTGGATATTGTTGTATTATTATTTGATGTTGTGGTTGTTGTAGTAGTTGGAGGTGGTTAGACTTTTTAGTTGTTAGACTCTCTGTGTTATCTTATCGTGCTTAGATTCGTGATTGAGTATATTGTGATTATCATTTGATATTGCTCCTCCGTTTGGAGTTGAGATCTTGGCAGATTATATATATTGTTTGTGTGGTTGCCCTCCTTTTGGAGAGGTCATGCCCGATTTTTGTGTGAGATTATTATTTAGTTAGTTGACCTAGACAGCGTTCTACCGCCGATGCTGCGGCGTAGGCTGGACGTACCCACGACTCATGCCCAATTTTCGGGTGCGGGTCGTGACAATACGGACGTGTGGGATTTCGTAGAAGTCGATTCAGATGTGCGTGCACACCGGAATCAACGCGTATCCGCGGACAACGCCCCGTATCCGCCTTTTCTGAATCACGCCATAACTTTGTGTACACACGTTGGATCGAAACGGAACTTGCGTCATCGGACTCGTAGCAATACGTTGGTCCTGTGACCCAAGTTTGGTTCGATTCCGAGAACGTTGACGAAATCGCGTGTCGTGGGTCCCACAAGCCCCGCTCGACGGGCGATTTTGTGATCGGCTCATCGAAATCCAATTCTGGAAGTTTCGTTGGGTTCGTATCATCGTTCCTGACCTGTTGACACTAAGTTTGGTGAAATTGGAGACCTTTGACCCTGACACATTTTTCGGTGCAAAGCGGGCCCACATGTGGACCCCGTTTTGACCCGAAATTGCCGTTTTTGCCCTTGTCTCCAAATTGGACTCAAGGACAGGCATTTCTAGCTATTTGATATCTTCTGAGCATGATGGTAATATTTATTTCACCATCCGGAGATATTTTTGGAAATTTCTCGAGAACAGAACCGTAGTTGGAATCCAAACATCAGGCAAGTACCTGCACTTCAAGTTTATTCTTTATATTATGATAATTAGTTCCTTGCTCTACTAGCATCATTGGATGATTATACTTAGTGTTAGGATTTGGATTTCATGTCTTGCTTTTCGTGTCGGGAGGGAGAATACTAGGAGGCATGTAGTTTACCCTTCCCCCTGTCCTGACTGCTAGCTGTTGAGTACGTGACTGTACCTTCAGCCTGATACTCGATTATTCCTGACTGATAGCCGTCTATGACGTACCTGATTAGCCTTATAACCCCCTACATGCCAACTATGTATTCTAAATACACAATCACACACACATAGTTTCTTTATCTTGTTGCAGTTACATTTTCTTGTCTCATTATAATCCTGTTTTACTCATGTCTCTGACTTATAGCATTTAACTCTTAGTTAATTTTACTACTTATTATGCATATTCTTATCATGATACTTAGTCAGTTTTACTACTTGTCATAATTATTTAGTTTAAGCTTTATTGTGTATTGGTACTTTGCTCCTTTCCTAACTGGATCCGTTGATATTAGGCGATGATGAGGACTATGCCCCCACCTTTTATGGCCCATATGGCATAGCAGATGATACTTTTGAGGAGCCGGTTCCTACTCAGGAGACTACTTTTGAGGAGTAGTTAGCCAGTTAGCTAGTATTTTCTTTCAGCATAGTACTCGGGTTTGTCCCCGATTTATCTTCTGGTTCTGTATTAAACTGTGGATTTGGATGTCACAAATTTGTCTTATAAAATCTTAGCATTCCTATTTCCTGTTATTATCCTTGCCTATTTATTCACTGTGAATGAGCTAGATTTTAAATTACCTGTGAATATGACCCTAGACAGCGTACTACCGCCGACACTGCGGCGTAGGCTGGACGTACTCGCGAACCGGTGCCCGATTCATCTGGGTGCGGGTCGTGACATATTGCCCACAAACGTGGGTCAGTACACAACCGTACTGGTGAGCGGGGTAACCCACTCGCCTAAGCCAATACTAAGTAAAATAGTGAATGCATACAGTTAAATGGTGATCTTTCTAGTTGAATCCTAGATTCATTTTATGGCATATGAATGACATGTTAAGGAAAGCTGTAAAGCAGTTTACGCATGCAAGCATTCAATCTCAAACCAAACGACAAGCATTTATATAACCGACCCTTCTTACTCAATGCCATCGCTTGCACGATAACATATCGAACCATCAGTCTCGCCTCAATATCCATCCTCAACCAAAGTTTACATATTCCAATCTCAATTGCACACTCTTGCCGAGGCAAGGTGGCCGCGCCTACACGAAAGCCAAACCAACAAAAAAAAGCAAGCCATCACTTATACTATATGAAGTCACTGGCTAAAAGCCACGAAGGACATTGATCGGACCAAGATCAATAGGGCAATCCTACCCGATCCAGGGTTGGACAGCTACTTCCGCTTGGTGGTATCGGACTACCAGCATTGCGCCCAATCGCGCGATGCCCATTGTTTCCTCCATGGTGGAACGGTCCCGGTGCCCCGGTGCCTCATCCCGTTCCAGGAAACCAAACCCTGTGCCACACAGGTTGTCCGTGACAATGTAGACACAGTAGGTATGGCGAGAGGATCGAAACATTCTCGCCCCACTAAGCGATCCTAGACTCGTTCAATCGATATCCAACCAAAATATCCATAATCATTCTTCCAACATATCCAACCAAGAGATCCAAATCTCGACCTCAACATATAGCCCAAGGCACCAAAATATCAAGTGTTTTATAGGCACGATGCCTCTTCTCAACACAGAGTCCAAATAGGTGCAACACCCATGCTCAAAGCAAATCCCATAGCATAATGTCGTTTCAGTGGCACAATGCCCCATTCGTGGCACAATGCCCCATCAAGCGGCACAACACCCTCGCCGATGCAGTTGTTCGATTTCGAACCACAACTGCTCGCTTTGCAAGACAAAGCGACTCACTAATACTCGTGCATGGATGCACGTTCGCTCGCCCGAATTCCCGATATTCTCGATTGCCTCATATGTATCATTCCAACCATCCAAGTATAATCCCAAGTATCCAACCGACTGCCTCAAATGTAATAATCCAACTATCGCTCCAACTATCCAACGCGTAAATTATTTCAAGCCACAATCCTACCAAGCCAACGACGTACACTCTATGCACGCCTCAGTGTAGTGATTCCCAATGTTTCAACCCAAGTGTTCAAGCCTTTTTCGTATTTCCATATTATTAGGCATGAAGGATTAGAGGAGAAGGGAAAGAGCCCACTCACAATGTTTGATCCCGTTAGGCATCATGTCCTGCCGATACGGCCAATCCCTTGAACCCGTGGTCTGATGCAAGCGCGATCTACTCAACTGGTATGACCGTGCGAGCAGGCCGTGCTCTCCAAATCATCCGACCGATCGGACTAAGGAAGACGGCATTATCGCTTCCATCCAGCTATTCAGTACTGTTCTGAACGAACACCTGATTTCCATCGAACCCGCTAGCCATCTGCACATTGAAACTAACTAAGTCAATCCTTCTTCCCAAAATCCAACATTTCAAATGAAACCAACATTTGATTTATTCAATCCGACTCAGCGTAACGCTCCGAGCGGTTGCGGGGCGTTACAGAAGAGAAATTATTGACAGTAGGGGTGAGCACTAATCAATTTTGGACTAAAAACCGACTTGAACAGACCCGAATAAGGGATTCGGTCGGGGTTTGAAACATTTTGGATCAATTTCGGTTATTAAGAACACGTTATTCGATTCTCGGTTTCGGTTTCGGGTTATGGTTTTGGTTTGAAGTTACCATAATACGCTTGATTTCCAGCCCATATAAAAGTTAAAAAAACCCTACTTTTCCATTTCACTCACCGTCGTTTCTCTCTCCTTTCTTCTAGCGCTCTCCTCACCTCTCTTCTAGCGCTCTCCTCTCTTTCTCTTATGGGCTTTGAGTCAAAGCCGACATGTTTTGGACTCTCTTCTCCCAATAGTTAAAAAACCCTAGGATTTTTAGAAGAAGAACCTTCTCCAAATTTGTTCTCCCTAGATCTACAACCCGAACTCGAGATCTAGAACCAGATTAGAGTCTAAGACTCCGAGATCTAGAACCAGATCATCTCGGGGCTCGTCCAACTCCTGTGGAGGGAGGCGAGGCCGTGTCCAATGAAGCCATGTTGCTGTCGGCGAGGGCGATGAAGCTGTTCCTCGACCTCGTGCCGGCATCGGCGAAGGCGGTGGTGAGGCATGGAGGGGTCGAGGCGCTCGCAAGGAAGATGAGGGCGATGAGTACCTGGACTTGGCGGAAGAAGTCAATTTTTTGTGTTTTTAGGAAATTTTTTGTTGTTGTTTATCATATTTTGGTTGGAGGGGGCTGTGAATAGCAATCGAAATTCAAATTTTTTTTTTTAGATGAAAATATCATTGTTGTTGTTTGGTATTACCGTTGAATTTCTTGAAAATTTTAGATTTTTTGTGGTTTTGCCATATTTGGTTTATGGAGGGGTTTTGTGTAAAAAATTATCTGTTATTTTGTTGTGTTTGCCGTCGGCAGACTTCGATTTTTTAGGTTAAACCGAATAACCGAACAAATTTTTTTCGTTCGATTTATATCGATTTTTGGTTCGATTTTGGTCTGAAGAAATTTGAATTCGGTTTTCTCGGTTCTTCAAAATTCGGTTCGGTTGAAACCGAAATAACCGAATACTCACCCCTATGGACATGTACTCAACATGCTTCAACTTGCTTATTGGCAGCAGCTTCAGATATCTTAATATTTATAACCGATACGTACTTAAATGTTTCAACCGTTTATGATCAACTACTGATCATATTTTTCTACAAATAAGAAGAGTAATCATGAGACGTGCTTAATATGCTTCAATTCGCTTATTCTCAACAGCTTTGGACAGCTGCCTAGCTTACAGTGTATGTAGGAACTAGGAAGTGTTAGGAATCAAGTCTGCTGAAGTGGGCAGAGTTCGGTCCGAACTCGGTCGGTGAGGTATTCCAGAACCATCAAACCAAACTCGGTCCGAGTTCGGTGTCGGCGACGGCTGCTCGAGTTTTGGAGTTTTTATGTTATATTTTGGACCGTTGGATGTGTAAACCCCCTGATTTTTCAAAATTTTCAAACTTGGAATTTTCACAATTTTCTGGAATTTTCTGGGAATTTTCTGTAATTTAAGAACAGGGTTTTAATTATTAAATGATTTTTAATTGATATTAAACAGTATTAAAATATTATGAAAATAATATTTTTTGGTGTAAAATGAAAAACTGGACTTAGGGCAATTTTTCTGGAATTTATCGGACCCCGGACCTATTTTTAAACACCTAAAAAGTATTTATTTATTTAATTATTATTTATTATTATTATTAATATTATTATAGTTTTAATACCCAGCCCGGCCCGGCCCACGAACCCAGCCCGCGGCCCTTGGGCCGGCCCACCCGTTCCCCTACCGGGTCGGGTCGGGTCTGCCCGCGGCCCGACCCGCTACCCGACCCGCTTCTTCACCCGTCCGACCCGCCAGCATCACCCAGCCCCCACACGACCCGCACGCCGCCCGCGTCCGCCGACGCAGCTCCTCGGCCACGTCCACCCCACGCGCCGCCTTCTCCGCAACCGCCTCCGTCCATCTCGGCCCCCCTCGGCCACGACCACCCCCCCGGGCAGCCTATTTAAAACCCTAGTTCTCCCCCCCTGGCCGACACCCCTCACCGCCCTAGCCACCGCCACGGTCGCCGCCGCCTCCGCCCACCGCTGCGACGCCGCCGCCGCACCACCCTGCCCAGCCCAGCCTCCCTCTCTCCTCCTCTCGACGACGAACAGCCGCAGCGGCAGCAGCTCCAGCCCGCTCCGGCGCCGCTGCCTCCGGCCGCCCCCGGCCTCCTCCGCCTCAGCGCCGCCCGTAGCCGCTCAGCCCCCTCCGGCCGGCCTCCCCCGCCGCAGAGCCGCCCATCTCCGGCCAGATCCCCAAAACCCTAACCCTAGATTCTTCCCCTGTGTCCGACACGAGTCGGACACGTGTCGGACACGATCCAGACACTGGTTTTCGGGTCCCCTTCAGGTATTTATAACTTTCTGTTCGTAGCTCCGTTTTCGTTTCCGTAAATTGCGTTGCGAAGCCTGTATGAACCTCTCGGTGCCCGGATAAACCGTTCAGGGCATCGCGTCCTGTGGTGATCGCACACCGCGATCCAAAAACAGGAAAAACCAGACCCTGTTTTACCCCGGAACTGAGTACACCCCGCCAAACGGGACGACTTGGTCGCACGCGGTCTTCACAGATACGTGCGCATCGTCGATACGGACGTGTGGAATTTTGCAGAAGCTGATTCGGGTGTGCGTGCACACCGACCCGTATCCGACTTTTCTGCAATTTGCCCTAACTTTGTGTACACACGTCGGATCGAGACGAAACTTGTGCCATCGGACTCGTAGCGATACGTTGGTCCTGTGGGTCAAGTTTGGTTCGATTCTGAGAACGTTGACAAAATCGCGTGTCGTGGGCCCCACAGGCCCCGCTCGACGGACGATTTTGTGATCGGCTCATCGAAATCCAATTCTGGAAGTTCCGTTGGGTTTGTATCATCGTTCCTGACCTGTTGACACTAAGTTTGGTCAATTTGGAGACCTTTGACCCTGACACGTTTTTCGGTGCAAAGCGGGCCCACTTGTGGACCCCGTTTTGACCCGAAACTGTCGTTTCTGCCCTTGTCTCCAAATTGGACTCAAGGACAGGCGTTTCTAACTGATTGATATTTTTTGGATCTGATGGTGATGTTTATTTCAGCAACCGGAGTACCGCCTGTAAATCCAACTGAAGTCAGAGTCGCAAACAGCCGGAACCACAGGCAAGTGTACCTTACCAAACCCTGCAGTCTGCTATTTATTTCCTTGGCTTAATTTAGCATCATTGGGCTAGTAAAGCTCGTCAATTCTCAGTAGTTCCTGTGATAATATTTTGCTGGAGTTCTTGTGTAAAATCATATAAACTTGTTTTAACTGCTTAACCTAGGAAACGTGTGACGTACTTAGTGTCCGATCATAGTCGGGTGCCAACCCCGTACGCGGTGTTGGGTACATCATTTAGATATGGATATTCGATACCCTTACTCTTGGTACTTGTCCTATCAAGTACAACAAAACCCAGGACACTTGACACTATTCATGAGACAGAATCCTCTTGAGATATTCACGATGATTCTGTATAGGATACAGGTTATGACATGGACAGTTTATTCCTAGACATTATATGACTGTTGCATTAGTTATGATCTTGCGTGTCATGGACATGAGACGTGTGATTACATTGGGTGGGGAGAGACACACAGGCTACAGGCTGTTTTCATATATATATACTATTAGTGTGAGGTCGTAGACTCTCCAGCAGAGCTAGACCCTTTACGTGTTATTACTGCTACCGGCTCCCCGACACAGAGCTTGTAGCGGTCTCAGCCTGAGTTCTAGTGATGCTCTCAACTTGCATTTATCACTTAGCTGGTTATATAGTTTACCCTGCTGTTTCATTTATTTCTGCACTGCTTATATATTGGCTTGTATTATCTGTACCTTGTTATGTCCCCTGAGGACTTGGAATAGATGATGTCCCCAGGTATAGCTGAAGAGATCCACCCAGAGATACCCCGTACCAGAGCACTTCCAGGAGCTGTACCAGGACCTGAAGACGAGCTCGCACCAGAGGACTTCTCCTGAGCATTGGCCGTATGTAGTCATTTATTTCTATTTCCAGTTGATTATTTCCTGTCTATTTGCTTTGGATGTATCAGACATAATCTCGGATTATTTTTCGAGATAATTATTAAGATTTGATAGTTATTTCTATTGTATTATTTCTGGCATTTAATCTGTGATTATCTGTTGTGGATGAGATTAGATTAGTCTGTGACCTGTATCATTGATCTATTTCCTGTTAGACTACAGCTTAAGCATACCCTGATGGATCCATCTAATTGGGCTGTCCATCGGTGCGTGCTGCTAGCCATTGCTCACGTCTCCAGTCCCTCGACATTTTGGGACTGGGGCGTGACAGGATGCTAGTGGACGGCTGAATCTTATAGTTGGCTATTTTTAGGGTTTCCTAACACTAAAATATGTTTCTCATCCTATAAATAGGGAGGAGGGTGAAGACACAAAGTGAGAAGCACAATTTGGAGATTCGGAGTGCTCGTCCACAGAAAATCTAAGAGAAATCTCGTACTTTGCTCTTAGGACTTCGTCATCTAAGACAAAAGGAAGAATGAGATCTAATCGATGAGTCGTCAACTTCGGTTAGGGAGATTGCTACAGGTTGGTGAGTGATTTCAATTGTAATCTTCTGTTTTTCTTCTTAAGTGTGGTGAGGGAGTTGAACCTATTAGGGCAAAGGATTTTAACATTAGTTTTTAGCAATCTTATAATTTTATCTGAGTTATAAAGGTTAGAATTTGTCCAGGTGACGTAATCACCGCCATATACTTGTCTTTATCTGTGCTTGGTGTTCGTAGATTGGTTGGTCATCTCAGGTGGGTTGGCAAAACGCTTTCGCGACGCGCCCAACACATAGGTATCAAAGCCAGGTTCTTCTCGGGAGGGAAGGTGCAACTATGTCTACGGAGCAGATGAAAACTCGTATGATCACCCTCGCAGGAGAAAACTGGGTAATTTGGAAGCCAAGGATGGAGGATCTACTCTGGTGCAAGGACTTGCATGGTCCGTTGGAGGGCGACAGCGCAAAGTCGACGGACAAATATGCTGATGACTGGAAACGACTAGATCGAAAGGCTGTTGGATTCATCCGTCAATGGCTGGACGACTCGGTGTTTCACTACGTGTCCATGGAGAGTTCGACAAAAGCATTGTGGGAGAAGTTGTATTCGCTGTACGAAAGAAAGACGGTTGGCAACAAGGCATTTCTGATTCGCCAACTCGTCAACTCGAAGTACACGAAGGGTGCACCGGTGGCACAACATCTGAATGAGGTTCAGGGCATCATCAATCAGCTTTCTGCGATAAAGATGGTGATTGAGGATGAGCTTTAGGCCCTTTTGCTTTTGAGTTCTCTGCCAAAAAGCTAGGAGACGTTGGTGGTGTCGTTGAGCAACTCCGCTCCTGATGGAGTTGTCACGATGGAAGCAGTCAAAAGTAGCTTGTTGAACGAGGAGATCCGGCGTAAGCAAGTGGAATCGTCATAGGAGTCTGCTCTGGTGGCTTCCTACGGGAAGGGAAGACCCAAATCACAGGCGAGGACATGAGGGAGTTCTCGGGATCTTGTGACTGTGGACCGCAATATGGCGAAAAGGTCATATCAAGAGGAACTGCATGAAGTTCAAAGCTGAGAAGGTCAAAGGCAAGGATGATCAAGACATGGCTATGGGAGATATCATCATCACAACAACCGACGCAGAGGAACCTTGTGGCATGTGTCATGATGACGATTGGGCCATGGACACGGGGGCGTCGTACCACGCCACTCCATATCGGAGGATCTTCATGTCATACCGCGGTGGCAGGTTTGAACGTGTGAAGATGGACAACAAGGGGACGGCTGCAGTTGTAGGCATCGATGATGTGCACTTGACAACGGAGCTTGGTAAGAAGCTCGTTCTCAAGGATGTGCGACATGTACTGAATTTCCGCTACAACTTGGTTTCGGTAGGGAGGTTAGTAGATAATAGATGTCGTCGTTTGTTTGGAGACAGATTGGATTCTTACGAAGGGTTCCCAGCAGCTGGCTCGAGGAGATTTTTGTTGTGGCATGTACATGCTCAAGCCGTTGAGGTTTACATGCAGTCCACAGACACCGGATGGAGGCTCGAGGGTATTCGATAGGAGGTGGATCGTCGAAAACTTGTCTTGGAAGGGCTTCGAGATATTTTGAGGAATACAGAGGATTCTGTTCGTCGAGACAAAGCGAAGAATGGTGATGAGTCAAAGATTGAGGGTCAGTCTGTCGGTCCCATGACAGCTGGTTGGTCTCCAGGTGGGGGTTATTCCACGGATCCACTTTTGGAGACTGGTGGTTTGCCAAAGATTCATGGAGCGACATTGATTTCAACAGTTCGAGGAGGAGATGAAGGTTTGCAGCAAACTCAATCTGAGGCAGGAGCATCATCATTCACACAGTTCAGGGAAAGCTGTGGGTCATCGATGGCATGCACAGTGCATGATGTTCTGCTCAAGGATGCATGTGTATGGGGGAGCTTCAAGTTCGGACAAGAAGGTGGGCAGATTCAGGAGTTCGAATCTCGGAAGAATTGTACCGTCCGCTTGGTTGGGCCAGCCAAGGGTGAAGAAGCTCGTTGGAACGTTAACACGTTACGGTGGAAGACGAAAGTCGGGGACATGCAGCCAAGACTCACGGTGAGGCTGATCGTCAGTGACTTCGGTCTTGGCCGTGTCATTGATATCGGCAGGATCCCAATAGAACAGGAGGTGCTACGCATGACAGCTAGCGTCGACGTGACCGTCGAGAAGCTGGAGATGACGGAAGATGCAAAGCAACTCGGAGGATCGGATATCGGTGGCATGGGGGAACAAGAATTCTGTCGCGGGACGACAGGTATGGAGTCCAGTTGAGGAGCCATGGATCCAACACCTCCCATCAGACTGGAGGGGGAGATTGTTGGAAATCAAGTCTGCTGAAGGGGGCAGAGTTCGGTCTGAACTCGGTCCCTGGCCGAGTTCGGGCCAAACTCGGTGTGGTGTTCTAGAACCATCGAACCGAACTCGGTCCGAGTTCGGTGTCGACGGCTGCTGCTCGAATTTTGGAGTTTTTATGTTATATTTTGGACCGTTGGATCTTAGTGGACGGCTGGATCTTATGGTTGGCTATTTGTAGGGTTTCCTAACCCTAAAATAGGTTTCTCATCATATAAACTTGTTAGGAATGCGGTGTGATCCGAACCGGAGTTGGTCCAGGAGGTACGATATTGGACTGGGCCCATATGCCTTAAAAGAGAATTCTCATGTAAGGCCTGAATCAATTCCAATTATCTACACCTCATGATCCCACCTCCTATCCAATGTGAGACTAAATTACCAAACTATCATCCCCCATTGAGTATTCAACCGGAAATGAGACACAATCCAACAGGAAGGCCTTGACCAGTGACCAGAAACCTTGATTAATCAGACTTCTACGATCCCTGCTTTGTTGGCGATGCTATCCTTTGGAATTCTTAAATACACGTTTTCAGGATGTTCTAGGAAGGTTCAATAAATTATCGACCAGATCACAAAATCTGCATGTTGCCGAGTTCCTCATTCTAGCCGCACTTGATACCACTGGATAGAGCCGACCTCGCCATCGATCTCGAGCTCACAGACGGATCTAACAAGGTGGGACACCACGTCGTCGATCGTATCGAATTTGGCAAGATCAGGAGGCAGCTCATCCCCAGGCCGGTTTTCCAGCCATCCTCTCAACCTGGCCTTGAGCTCCTCTTCCGTGACAAACTCTTCAGCTTTCCCAGGTTCCAGCAGAACATAGGTTTCTGATTGCAGATACTGCCTCCTCCGACGAGCTGTGCCTACCTGCTTATGCTTTGTCAGTCAGTAACTAGTTCGCATTCATCCGAAGAAATAATATTTATTATACGGGTATCCTTATTTCGAAAATAATAAAAATAGATAATTACACTAAACATCCTTATTTTGCCCACAATAAGAATACCTCGTGTCAATATTTTCAAAATAGGAGTAATAAACATAAAATATAGGAGAGGTTGGTGTAATTAACTCTGATATGTACCTTTACATTTAGCTTCTTGCATTCCATCTTCTGTGGCAGTGCAGGAAAAGTCAGTAGGCAAGCATTGCTAGATAGGGATGTAGGCCTACAATATTCAGATATATGGCAGAATTCTGATACTCGCTTGCCTACAATTATAAGAGGACACTACATCATTCTGAGAAAATAGATACTTTCCCCCCTAACTAATCAAGGGTTTGGTTTGCACAATTCTCTCTAAGATAAAAGAGTATTATACTAAATGATAACGACAACAAAGACTTAACCCAAAATTTTGGAATATGTTGTTTTAATCATTTTCTTACATTCTGTTATTCAGCTATGCTAAAGGGTCGTGTCCTCTGTAATAGCTCCCTCCAAAAAAAAATCTATAAACTTATTAGTATATATGCACGTGCAATTTCATAGATCATTATTAGGAAGACTAAAAAAAAGTTATTTTCTAATCATTTTTAAGACTACTTAAAAGACTACAAGACAACTGCATTAATTATTCTAAATTAATTATTATATTAATATCATCGTATTATTATATATATTATATTATTATTTAAAGACAATTTTGAAAGACCAAACGACAACTTCCGTAATTACCTTGTTGTCCCTATTAACTTTAATGAATAATTTAAATTAGTACACAAATGCAAGAGTATATTTGGAAAGAAAAGTTTCACGGTGAAGCTGAATTTTTCTCATTATATAGTTAGTATAGATACTTGGACCATAGATCCGAGTGTATTGAGTCATTGACACCAAGAACTTCCATGTCATCCATCCGAGATAAAAATTCTCTATTACACCTCCATCATCTAATTATTGTGTCTCCAAACATCTCTCTAGTATCATTCATTTAATCGAACTCAACTGGCTCTTGTAGTCAGTAAGAAAAGGTATATTTTTTTTGGCTAGACGGACGATCTCGAGATCAAATCGCAAAAAAGATGTGGAATAGTGGACCCAAATGGTATGTAACGTAGCATATATAAAATTTAATACGTATCGCTGGACACCTCAAAAAAAAATAGTAGCATTCATTCAAGGGTTTCCTTATAGTGTCGGACAAGTCGAACCGGAAAGAATTAACACTCCAAAATACAATGCCATGTCTCTCGGACACCATGATAGCTATAATACCGAACTGTACAACAGCACTAGTACTGAACTCATATTGAACATATATCGAACATAACACATACAACACTACTCTCGGATGCTAAGTTGAACTAGGAAGACTACACTCGACACGTATCGAATACGCCACAGATATTGGAAATAACAACGGAAACTATTTCCCAAAATACACGTCCACCTACCCCGAAACATCAAACACGGTAACCAACTCTTAGAAAAAATAAAAATTACAAGATACATTGTCTTCGTGACTTTTTGCTAGAAAATTTTGAATTTTTACTGTAAAAAATAATTCTCAAATTGTATTACAATCGCATAATTTGTGAATACAATTTGAGGAATCATTGTTTACATATTTCTGTTTGATTTCAGTAAGTGTGACGGAGAAGATCTTGCAGGTCGATGTGTGACCCCTTTTGTCTGACCCTGACCCTGATCCTGCTGTTAGCTGACAAGGACACAGAAAGTATCGTCTTCAATGCGGGTTGAACAAGAATCTCTCTCTCTCTCTCTCTCTCTCTTTGAAGAATTTGGGATCTTCTGAACTCACCTCTCTTGAACCTAAATAACATGAGCGGAGCTATTTACAGGCTCAAAAAGAAAATCTTGGATTTCTTTGCAGAAATTGCAGAATTTGTGCGAAGAAGAGTTTCTGCTGAGCGGACAACATGGTTGGATGTCACGTGGCAACTTGGGGGCGTCAGTATCATCTTTGAAAGAATAATAATTCCTTTACTTCAATGCTTAGTTGTCTATCAGACCCACTTACTGCTTAAAAATGCGTAATAAGCTACTAGCAAAGTTGTTATTGCATTTAATGCATGTCAGACATGCTTCAGAATTTAACTATCTTGACAATTTCTGCGGGGTTGGAAATTCCTGTGAAGTCTATTTTTGTTCACCCACAAATACTATAGTGTTTGTTTATTCTCTATTAAAAAATGTATACGTAATATTTTTAAAGTTAAAACCATTTTAGTTGGTGAACAAAACTATTTGTAAGATAGTTTTGTTTGGATAAAAAAAAATTATTAGAGGATGAACAAATATTATAGTAATTGTAAGTGATCAAAAATGGACTCATTCCAGTGAAGCTGGGTCTGTATGAGAGATTTTCAGCAAGCTTTCTCATTACAACGAAGGAAGGAAAATTCTGTGCCACTTGGCTTGGCATTTAATGTTGCCATAATGCAGCGACCACATTGGCCTTCAGATATTATATTATAGACCCTGAATTTGTCTCTACCAGGGTTGGCTACATTCTGGATGGACTTGTAATTCCGTAGGTTTACTTTTTAGCATTTTATTTTAGTTTATTATTTAGTTTTCATAATATTATTATTATTATTATTATTATTATTATTATTATTATTATTATTATATATATATATATATATATATATATATATATAAGTTATAGGTTCATATTTCTATATGAACTATGCATATGTGGACCAATATAAATAGACTCAAATATCACATGTGCATCCATGTGCACTAATACACTTCATTTCTATTGGTCCACCTGTGCATTGGCTTATGTAGGAATATGAGCATATGACTCATATCTCGTTTATCAATATATATATATGCTATAATCGTTAGATTTGGATTGTAAGACTGAGATTACACATGTATCTTTTAATTAGATACCCTCATATTTTAATATTAGTCTTGCAATCCAAATTCAACGGTTATAGCATAAGTTGGTTCCACAATATGAAACCAGTGTTAGCTTGCAAATATTTCGTACCTAATACACGATATTCTAGGTCAATTTTTGGGTGTCCATAACTTGAGAATCGGAATGAAACATGTTAGGGTAATTGACTAGTGAATTCAATTAGTACATTGAGAGGGAAGAATATTCATGCTACTTGCAACCTCAATCGCTTCGGGGCATGAGGCATAGAAAATCTCGATTGGTGTGAGCTTCATGACCTACCAAATGCTTTTGCTGCGACACTTTTATATGTTTGATTTTGTACTATGTTTTGTTGTTGCAAGCACGTATAAATTCTTCCGATGATTTTAGTGCAGTTTGAATGTAAGCGAAAATTTTCAAGATTGAAAACATTAGTAATTAAAGATTATGATAGTCGCAGCTAGTTAATGATTAGCAAGCCATAGTTGATGGTTGGCCGTGAGATGTCGTTCGGCGGTATCTTTTTTGCGCGTGTTTTAGATATGTGTCAGTGCGTGACAAAATGCTAAGTTCTGCTCTGGATACATCGTGTAATTCCGATCCTTCTTTGATTTACGGGTTCTGGCCCTACTCCATAGTGGTTCCTATACTCTCTCGTCGTTCGTCGTCTCTTCTTGCTCTATAGCTAGTTATGTTTTGTATTCCATTTTAGTTTTCTCTATTTTCTCGAGATATGTGCATTGGTACCACAGTCTCTATTTTCTTGAGATACGTGTATTGGGAATGTAGATACGTGCATTGGTACCACACTAGTCTCGACCCGCATTTAGTTATTTTCAGCATATTTTTGTTATTGACGTTGATTTTGTTGATTGTTGGTGTTTTGTTGAGGTTTGTTTCTACCTCGTGGAGGCAGCCTTGAGGTACAAGTGAGTCTGACTTCTTTAGTACCTTAACCTAGGGTTCCAAGTTGACTATTGAGATATGATATATATATTGAGCTGGACTCATAAGCCTATACCAATTATAATTATCATAATCCAACATTTTACCGAACGTTTTACCGGACGTTGTACTAAACTACCAACTCCATTGTCACAAACTTGAACGTTCAAGTTGATACGAGATACAACTCAACAACAGAAACTTCCATGGTTATTTTCGTCACCATGACATATCTGCCAAATTTTCCACCAAAACTAATATATCCTAAATTCTCTAGCACAATTAATCTGTTCACTAATCTTTTTCCCCATAACATCTGCGATACATCCCAGCTTTATATAACATCAGATCAACTAAAACAGCATTAGTTTGTGCATTTCCTCATATTTTGCGTAACTTCATACAGAAACATTTAGCGGAACATAATATATACACAGGAATCTTTTCACTCTATTTCAAAATTGGTGCCGAATTTGTGTCAAATCCAAAATACGGAAATGTATGTTTTGCGCCAGTGTGTCTCTGTGTCGTGTCAATGTAATATAGATGAAATAAAAACGGGAAAAAAAATTGTGACCTGGAAAACTGTGAAGTCCATTGATGAAAAGTTCTCTCCTTACAGCTCCCTCCATCAGATAATGCTTTTCTCTCTCTCTCTCTCTCTTTTCTCTCTCTCTCTCATCCTACAGCATCTTATTATTTTTCTTGTGTACCAAAAACTTTTCACATATTCCCATTTTAGCCCAAAGCTAAGACAATATTCCTAAGCTTCCATCCTTTTCATTATACCCCTATCATCCCCACACTATCACCTAAATACCCCCACAAAATATTTTTTACTTTGAGCCCCTATGTTCCACGACGCCCAAACGCCCCCTCCAAGACCAATATCCCAAGTCTCTCTCTCTCTCTCTCTATTGTTTAAAAAAAGTTCGATTCAATTTCGATTTTAAAATACTAAATTTTAATTACGGTTCAAAATCGAATAAAATTTGTACAATTATATAAATACCCTCAGTTATATATATATATATATATATATATATATATATATATATATATATATATATATATATATACATACACGGGATATTGTACCAAGCAATCTCAATAACATATTTTTTGAAATATGTGGTCATAAATCATCCCATAAAGTTACAGTCACGTCAGTATACTTTATAACCACACATTTCAAAAAAAAATTGTGACTAAGATTGCTTGGTACAATAAATGATGCAATATCATCTCCCATATATATATATATATATATATATATATATATATATATATATATATATATATATATATGAGTGGGAGAGGGATAAATGGGATATGACCCATAGTGCTCATATTTCTACATGAACAATGTACATGTGGACGAATAGGAATAAAATGTACTAGTACACATGGTTGCACATGGAATGTAGGAGCACATTCATATTCGTCCACATATACATAGCACATGTAGAAATATGAGCACTATGACTCATATCTCGTTTACCATATAGGAATGTAGGAGCACATGGTTGCACATGGAATGTAGGAGCACATTCATATTCGTCCACATATACATAGCTCATGTAGAAGTATGAGCACTATGACTCATATATATATATATATATATATATATATATATATATATATATATATATATATGAGCCATAGGCTCATATTCCTACATGAGCCAATGCTCATGTGGACCAATAGGAATGGAGTGTACTAGTACACATGGGATGTAGGAATCCATTAATATTGGTCCACGTGTGCATGGCTCATATCCCGTTTACCCATATATTGTGATTAAAAATATGTATATTTTGAAAATAGTAATTCTATGTATGTGTTTTGAAGTCCAACTTTGATAATTTAACAAATAATACAACTGCGGACGCAACTTTGAAATTCAGTGTTATAAAAATTATATTTTTTTAATATAATTTAACCACAATTGCAAATTTGGCTTCGATTCATTAAACAATATAAATATTCCAACAAAAAAAACTGAATCGATTATTCGGTTCGATTTCAGTTTTGACTAATTTTGGTTCGGTTTCGGTTTTGAGTTTTTACAATTCTAGTTTATTTGGTTTTGACTATTTCGGTTCGGTTGAAACTGAACAAACCGAATGCTCACTCTACTCCTCTGACTTCCTTTATTATCGTCTTAAGCAAGCTATAAGCTAAGATTCATCATGGCCCTCCCTCCTCTCATAATATATTAGGTTAGGGGTGAGCATTATTCGATTTTGGACCGAAAATCGAGCCGAAACGAATAAGAGATTTGATTCGGTTGAAAAAAAATTATTTTGGTTTCAGTTTTGAAAATACTAAAAAAAAAAAATCGGTTTCAGTTTTGGGTTTCAACTTCGGTCCAAAACTGGAAACCGAATAAGATGTCTACAACTATAATAAGTACGCTCAATTCTATGCATATTTTGTGATTAAAAATGTGTATATCTTGAAAACAACAATTCTATATATTATGAATAAAAGTCAAGCAGACTTATTAAAATCCTTTTAGTCCCCGTAAGATGGGTCCGTTAGTCAAATTATTTTTCTTTTTTTGTGCACTCAATATTTCCTCAAACATTTTTACTTTTCTTTTTATTTATTTTCTGGAACACCATTTGTAATTTTTCTGTTTGGAACATATTCAATTTTATTAGTATTTCATTATGACATATATTATTTGGATATTATATTATATTTATTATTTTATTTCTTCAATTTTGTGTTGATAATACTATTGTATTATCGTCGATGGAAAAAAAAAATATACTTCAACATTAAGTTTTGAGGACACCACTTTTAGAGTTTGTCCCTAATCTGAAAATCTAAAGTCCGGCACTGCTACAAACTTGTATTTTCTCCAAAGTTCATCACATTAACTTTCTTAGTAACTCTAGCATAATTTTTTTTAATATAGATATATTTTTTAAATAGGTAAATGGTTTATGTAGTAGATTTTTTTTTACATAAAACTAAATCACTTCTATGAAACTTTACATTTTTTTTAAAGATTAATTTCGCAATTTGTTACAACTTTGTATGTCTTTTTTATTTTTATAAATGGGTACCCTGATAATAGTTCTTTATTCATCTCGTATTTTGTTAGTCTTTAGAATTTGGTTTAAATAAATTTATTAAATAAATTTCATATACAACTAAATCTAACAACAATAAGACATATCTTTACTAATATAAAGTGGCTGGAAAATAGCTCAAAATTGAATCATCTTAGTCTTTTATAATTTCTCAAAATTGAGCCGTCTAAGTCGTATATAAATACCCCATTAACTTTTTTTTAAATAACTAGTTATTTAACTATCTAATATTTTTTTTACAACTAATTAATTTTAACTAAAGTGGTTATCTAATATTATTATTTTTACAACTAATTAATTTTAACTAAAGTGGCTAAGGTTGGAGGTATTTTTCTTGGTTGCTTGAGTTTGATTCCTAGAAACGACAATATTATAATAATTTATATTTAATTTTTTTATGTACGTGCTTAAATTTTTGGATAATGCTACGGGTACAACCAAATGCTTACAACCCTCTTATAACCGCTGACGTGATGGCCACGTGACGGACGTCCATTAGAAGAGTGGGACCCGGTGGCCGTCCGACGACAGAAACGCCATGTAGCGGCCACCGATTGTGGGAGAGGGTGGGTTCTAGGTGGCCCACATAGCAGGAGGAGAAATGATTGTAAGAAGGTTGTAAGCATTTGGTAGTAAACTTAGCATTATTGTAATTTTTTTAACATTTTTTACGTACTAGTAATGCACGTTACTAGTAACACTTTATAACTCCTCATCTATAATAATATATTTTTTTTGAGAAATTTTGACTTACCTCCCACTTTGTTTTACCATATTTAAGGGTGCACCCCACATTATTTCTATAATGTACATGTCCCCCCATTTTTAACGAAATTCGTCCAAAAGTAACTATCACTCCCCGTTCCCGGAATACGTATTTGGAACGTATTCTTTTCCTGCCTATGTTATTTATTGCTTTCATGTTAATTATGTTACATGTCGTGGAGACTAGGTCCATTCTTTGGTTCAATTAGACCCATGGTTTAATTGTTGGGTTGGTTTGGTCATGAGTTGAACCTATGGTCTAAATCTTAAACCATACCTATATAAGCTAACTTCTTTCTCTCTCTTCCCGCATTTCTCTCATTTTTCTCCTCCTTTCATTTAGGTAAGTACACCTTGCATGACAAGAAAAAACTCTTTGATTTTAGTTCTTTCTCTTTACTTGCATTTTATTAGTCTATTATGTGTATATTATAATTCTAAATACTTTTAATACTTAGAATTTTTTGTTTTGATGGATAGATTTGTGTAGATCTATATTTTTGTTAAGGATTTTCATGGGTTACAAAGTTTTTTTTGGTTTTGATCTACTAAAATATGTTGTTTAAGAAAATTAGTTTTTGAGGTTGATAGAGCATTCCATTTCAGGCGTTTTGGATTTTGGTTCACTTAATTTGGAGTTAAAATAAAGTTTTTATGGAGAAAATAAATTTCAGTTTTTTGAGCTTTTTCGTCATGGCTGAACTTGCTGTCTGGAGAAAATGAAGTTCTCATGCGGCCGAGACTTCCATGATGCATGATCCTTATGCGACCTTGACTCTTTGCCTAATAGCCAACCAGCATGCGTCCATCTTGTTGGAAGCATGACTGATCATTACACAAAGTGTTCTGGAGCTAAGTGACAGAACTCCTTGTGTTTTGCTCGCTGAACGAATAAGAAATTCGCTAAGTCTAAGAGACATCTACACGACAAGCATAGCATGTGGCAAGCAGACTTGTGCGGCAACGATTATGCGCCTCTTCTCTTGTGGACGCATAACCCTGTTTCGCTCTTGCACATTTTTTTATGAGTTTTTTTCTTCCTGACACTTTATGGCTTGTCACATCCGTCACTTCCCTAACACATATTAAATGCACGTCACTCAACACTTGTCCCAAGGATTGGACTTTGTCCTGTCATATGCGACACTGATCCCATGCGACACCGACCCATATGCGGTCGAGACTTTCCATGCGGCACCGACCCATATGCGGCTGAGACTTCCTATGCGACACATGTCCTATGCGGCACTGACTCTATGCGTCCCTAATCCTCATGCGGCCTATGTGCATGTTTTACTGTTTTGCTTGGTTTAGATGCTTTATTGAATTTTTGTGATTTCATGTGTAATTTTAATGATTGCTAATGTATGTGAGCTAAGTGACTATGTGTTAGACCCGACTATGTGCTAGAACCCATATGATTTATCAAAGATTGGTAACTTGACTCGAGTATTGGTATCCGTGCTGATACACTTACTACGTGCTATGTGTTCCTACGTGCTAAATGTTTCTATGTGATTATGTTACATGTTTCACACCGAGGATTGCCTACGTGCTAAGCGACATGTGATGTAATAAAATTTCTCCAGCATGGACATGATAGTTGGTCAATAACCAAGCGTGGTTAGGATTTGTTTGACTGTTGCATCACGCTCGGGTGGATCCAAATTGAACTGCTAAGGGACAAGTGAATTCGCATCTAGCGTGCCCGTACTATGGTATGACATATAAGGGGAGTAACATGTGACCACGCCATATGATTCCAGCTAACCGTAGGGTTAACTAGGCAACTAAAACATGTAGAGCATTGGGAGGGATAGAATCCCGAGATCGTGCTTGACTAGCCACCCTAAATTATTATATGGGGAGTGAAGGCTGGCCCCCATGTGTCTTGTTTAAATTCTCATTAGTGGATGGCAATATCCGACTATTATATTATACTATGTGTTCTATGCAATCTTAGCACAGTGGCCTTACGAGGGACCGGTTTATACTACTATGTACTAAGCGGCGATTTATGACTCAGCTAGCCCCTGTTATAACGTGGTTCGATATGGGGATTCCTATTATATGCATAATACCTCTTGGATAACCCAGACTCCATCTAGCAAGCTGTATAAGTGATTGGCCGATTATGTAACTGAGCTTGTTTGTGTAATGTATCTGCTGTCAAATAGTTTTAGGGACATGGGCTATCATGGTGCGATGGTCTAACCATTTTCCTTGTTTGGTTGTAGGGTTAGATTATTGTGTCACGATAGGCTATGAATCGAAACTACGTGACCGAATTATATATATGTATCTATTTCATAACCTGATTTTATTTCTTCATTCGTGCTTTCTTTGTGGTACTTGCTATTTGGGGTCTAACCCCACTGGTTTTGCATGGCCAGGTTTAGAGCCAGCACCCGAGGATCAAGTATACTTTTCCTGAACAATGGCGTACACCAGACGGATGGCCGCTGAGAAAAACGAATGGGTTTCTTCTTTCCTTCTCGTTATCGCACATTTTACTCTTTTGGGAGTTTAGCCACCGGCACTTGTTAGCCATAAATATGGACATTTAGCTTTCTTACATAATTGTAATTAATCAGACTGCAGCTGATCATGGTCATGTTTTTTTTTACTCTACCAGCTTTCTTATTTTGTACAGCTGGATTCCAAAATATTTTGGCAGTATGTTCTATGTTTACTATCCTTACTTGATCGATTGAGACAATAGATGTGATGTGTGACCCTAAGTGACTTGCTTGTAGTATGCACCCCTTGTCTAGTTACAGCCGTAACTGTCGTACGACGTTCTATACCTTGTATTGGGGAGCTGGCCATTTTCGTCTCTGTATTTCGGTACTGGGGTGTGATAGTAACGGTCAACCCATTTGACCAAAAAAATTGGACGAAAATACCCTCGTCTTCTCCCTCTTTCCTCTCAACCCCTCCCCCTTCTCCCCACCGCGGCTGCGGTCGTCGACCCCTGTCACGTCCCAGTACCGGAATACGGAGACGGACATGGCCAGCTACCCCGTACAAGGTGCTATACGTCGTACGACGATCATGGCTGTATAAGACAAGGGGGTGCATGCTACAATCAAGTCTCCTAGGGTCAAGAACTTCTATGTCCCAATCATTCAAACAAAAAACAATAAGCATATATCATATATGATAAAATAATAAGGAGTCCCAAATGCTTTCTCAAAATATTCTGGAGACCAGCTATGCAAAATAAGGAGCTGAAAGAGTAACAAAAGTATATGACAGTGATCAACTGCAGTCTGATTTAATATAATCATGTAAGAAAACTAATGTCCGAACGAGCCGGCTAATAGGTGTCGGTGGCTAAACGCCCAAAAAGAAGTAAATGTTCAATGATGAGCAGGAAAGAAGAAAACTTACTTGCTATCCCCTGCGACCGTGTTCCTGGTATGCGCCATGAGTTGGGGGAAGGTACGCTGGATCCTCGAACTCTGGCTCAAAACCTGGCCATGCAAAACCAGTGGAGTTAGACCCCAAATAGCAAGTACCACAAAGAAAGTACGAAATGGAGAAACAAAAATCCAAGGAAAACATATAATAATACATATGTTCAGTGTCGTAACTTAGATCCATGGCATATCCTAGCGCATGTCACGCCCCGATCTCCCGCAGGAATCGGTCGTCCCCACTAGGGGCGAATCACCTCGCCAGTGCTCCCGCAGGACGATCGTTTCCATTGGGACGTAATGTCGCACGAGCCTGGAGTTGCGCCCGCGCGAGGCAAATACCGAAACGACCGTTGATAACTAGTTCACCAAGTCAATATAGCGAAAGCATAGAATAAACACAAGTATGATACATAATAAGATCTTTATTGATAATGAACTAGGTTACAAGCGGCGCTAGGTCGATATTACAAGTCGCTCAAGCTCTCTCTCAAACAATAAAGGCGTGCCTAACGGCTTACAACTTGGGATGATACATAGACAATGTTCCAACATTATGTCATGTATATGTGCTCCAGCTCCGGACGGAACACTCCAAGGCTCCAGAGCAAACTTTACCCCTTAGCGCACATGAGGGGACATTCCGTACCGAACGAGGTTCTCCCGTACCCTGCAAGCAATCTAGTGGATTATCAGTACCTGAATGTACTGGTGGGGAGGCTTCTCGCCCGCTCGACAAATCCAACACGTTATAATAGTTCCGTGCACCAACTATTAAGTTATCTTTCTATTCTTGCCTTAGGATCAATTTTATGGCATAACATACAAAGTCTAACTCGTGTGGCAGTGCACCGTGCGATATACGGGAAACACGACGATACTTACCAACTTACCATTTGTCCTTCCCTGTCCAAGTATAAAATTAAGTTAAACCAAGCAAGAATATATATATATATATATATATATATATATATATATATATATATATATATATATATATATATATAAATCCCAAGATCGCATAACGAACACATGTATGCTACGAGCGTGTTTCTAAGTCAGGTGCACGATATACACAAATTACGATACTCATATTACTTTGTGACTCAGGTTGTGCAAATGCGTTATACTCAGGACATACATATTTCTCAGATGTCTTATATTCATTTTATACATGCATACTATACTTATATAGGCATGTTATACTCATACTATTTTGAAATGTGTTCAAAGCATCAGATTACTTGGTTCAACTAACGATCTGCACGCAGAGTGCACCATACATCCGTTACTTGCCACAAGTTCATACGAGCCCATACGCGGGTTGCCGCCACATATGAAATATACTTAATGATACATAGTTGGTCTTATGACCCGACGAGCTGCCATGGACAAGTTATAGTCTCGGCACGGGAATGGGATGCAACGCAGGTAGTGAGCGTCGCTACACACCTTCCTGTCCGAAGCAAACGACTATCTGAATATTCCCGACCGGTTCGGATCGGTCCCGATGCGACCAGCGTACCATCCGTAGGAACCATAAGCTTGTGAACATGTTATCCATGACCATTGACGATCAACACTAAGCTTTTATTATATGCAACATTTTATGGCCTTGAATAAACATAGCTACTTGACATAGTGTGAATGCATTTACTTGTTCAGAGGTCTCATGATCTGGTGTGTTCCATTCAATGCACTGTTTATGCTGGTATTTTACTACTTACTTTAGCTCCTATTTTGGGAGTTGCCTTGGTGACCCAACGGTCCCAAAGACTTTCCATGTTTCTATTGTTTGCCTTGGAATGACTATTTTGATAGTCTTCCTATCATAGGTAAGTGAACCATGATCTGTGTTGTGCTTCTATATCGAGGCAATATCTATGTGACGAGCATTTCAAGACATATGAAGCAATATACTTGAATGAACATATAAGGAACAAAAGTAACACTACTAGGTTGAGGTTATAAGAACTGTAAAGTGAGCATACCATTCCGTTCAACCGATCTACTTTCATGTTCTATGCAAAGAGACATAAGATGGGATTATTCCCTAAGCTAGGTGTGTGGTATTCTTTATTAGCATTCAAGGGGTGATTCGTCTAGTGACTAGCATATATCAACCATATTTGTAAGTGCGCAGGCTAAGCAAAGATAGGTTCATCGTAGCCACCCACCTTAGCGATGATTCGACTCGGTCGAGCGATACTCCGAGTGAACCTTTGAAAGTCTAAGTTTGAACTCCTGAAGGGCCAAGTCTAGAATCTTTTGCCTTGAACTAGTCTTCTCGCTGAGCAAAGTGGGTCGGGTTATCGCAGTTGTGCCATTTGAATCGGCTATTCGTATTGATGCAGAGCAGGTCGTTACAACGCAAAGGCTCAACCCTACAACCAAACAAGGACAAGGGTTGAACCATCACACTATGATAGTCTATTTCCCTAAGCTACTAACCGAATAATACAATCCCAACCAAGTCAATTTCTTATATCGGCCAATCATTTGTACTGCTTGCTATTTTGTGGAGTCTGAGGTTATTTAAAAAATAATGCATAAAAAGTATCATCAGATCACGCTAGTGCCGAACATTAGCTAATTAAACCAATAGATAAATAAAACATGCACTTGCAGAATGCACCAGTCCCCCGTAGGGCTACTGCGCTAAAAATACGGTATTAGCGGTTCCAGTGCTCCTATAGTGAAACAGTGGCTCGCTATAATAATAGGTCAGATACTGTACTCAATTAAGGCAGATGATATACAGTATCTGTGGTGGCCAGCCCATAGTGCACTTAGAATAAATCTCTATGGGAAGGTTCGTTGGCATGATCTCCGGATACCGTTCCCTCCAATGTTACTACCACTTTTAGTTACCTAATTAGCCTTATGTTGTGTTTGAAATCTCAAGGCGTGGTTACATAAAATTTTTTCTTAAGATGTCATACAAAGTACGGGCACGCTAGATACGAATTCATGAAAGTCAAATCTGGATTCACTCGAGCATGTATGCAACATTCAGACAATCAATATCCTAGCCATGCTTTGGCAGTTGACTCATTTATTATTCCCGTACTGGGGAAATAATATATATTTATAATATCACATATTCAGGAATTTGGAGACATTCTCGATGCACAACCCAAATATAATCACTTAACACGTGAAATGATGTATCGCACATCGACACATTAAATCATGGACAATTATCAGGCAATAGTGGTATCAGCATGGATACAGTATTCGAGTCCAATTACAAATTATACATTGGGTCACGAAGAACAAGAAACATTCAATCAAAACTAGCAAGGCCGCATGGGTTTCTAGGCCGCACGGGAAGTCGAGGCCGCATATAGATCTAGGCCGCATATGAAGTCAGGGCCGCATGACAAATCTTGGCCGCATATGAAGTCAAGCCGCATGAACCACCTGGCCACATATGGTGTCTGGGCCGTGTCACACCCGGGTCCGGTAAGGGACGATCGTCCTCGCTTGGTCCCTACGAAACCGATCATCCTCGCTTGGGCGCGATATCGTGCAAGCCTAAGTTGTGCTTGCACCAGGCATAGTATATGCACAAGACACAAGTTAGACAAAAATATACATATATAGAGGCACATGATTCAAAATACAGAGAACCAAAGTTGAACACATTTGATAGGAACACAAAATACTTTTTTTATTGAATACTTGAAGGTTGGGTTACAAAGTACTTGCTTGGCTGATAACAAAATATGCCATAGATGGCTACATCCCTTTTTACAAACCCAAAACTAGCCACAACGTCCATACATCATGTCCTTGTTGTCACTACCCGTTCTAGAAAATAGGGTTATTTTTTTTATTTGGTAAATTGTGTATTGTATTGTATTTAATTAATTATATTTATATTTATTTAGTGCTTGTATTATATTTTAATGATTGTTTTAGGGTTTTGGCTAGCCTGGACCCATGTCAGACCCTAGTGGACCCATGTCCGACCCAGCCCACACCCTTGTGAGAATTATTTTGGGGCTTAGATTTATTATTTTATTTTTAGGAGATTAGTGGGAGAGATTTGGAGCTAGTTTGAGTGCTTTTGGAACCCGGAACCCAAAACCAAGTCAAGTAGGGGCGTTTTGAGAATGTGGAACTTATGTAAACCCCATTTATTTCCTTTGGCCGGCCCCCTACCTACCCCACCCGTGTAATCATAGCAAGGAGCAGCCCTCCTCTTCATTCCACTCTTCTTCTTCACTTCTTCTTCTTCTCCACTTCTTCTTTCTTCTTTCTTCTTCCTTCTTCTTCAAAGTAAGTTCTTCTTCCATTTTTCTTCCTTCTTTCTTACATTCCTTCTCCTTATGCTAACTCTAACCTTGCATTTTCCCTAACCTAGGTGTGAGGAGCCTAGATTTAGTGTGGAGGCTAGATTTGGAGGCTTGGAGCTTGAGGGAGGTGATTCCAAGGAGATCGGAGACTTTGGCCTTGGGATTTCAACTCCAAAGAGATAAACCCTAACTTTCCACTTGCTAATTACTTTTATGTAGTATAATTAGTGTTTTAGAACCCTCCTAGACCCTAAGCCTACCCGTAGGAGGAAGTTGGAACTAGTTTGGTTGAGTTTAGAGACTTTGACATTAGGTTTTGTGTCGAATTCGGGTGGAATCCGAATTTAGCCCAATTTTGGGTGATGTCCTAGGTTAGACGGACCTAGGTAGACGTTGTCGGGTGTCTTAAGGGTAAGTGTGTGTCTCCGTTTGGACACGGGAAGTCGTGTCGCGGAGAAACGGGCGTTCGGGCAAATTTGGGGCTTTTCGTCGTCGCCGATTCTAAGTGCATGCGCATTTCCGCCACGGGCCTAGAATCGACGCGGGAGTACTTTTTCTAGGATCTAGGCATCTTTTATGATGCGTGGGTAAATTTTGGGCCGATTCCGAGTTCGTTTGGTGTGCGTTTCAGGAGGTTTTTCGAACCGCGCACCACGTGTTCGTCGAAATAACCGAACGGCCATTTTGACTTGGTTTCCTCGTTTCGGGCTTGTGCGCGCGTTGGGTTAGTATCGGGGAGTGTGTGCTAGAGTTTTTGAGTTATATTTTATATATTTTAGGGTGTTGGTGAGTGTCGGGGTCGTTGGGCGTGAGTGGGGCGTGTTGTTTGTGTGTTGTGTGCATTGGGTGGTGGTTGGGTATATGTGTGTCTATATATATATATATGTATATATTTATATGTATGTGTGTTTATGTATATATATTTATATATATATATATGTGTGTATTTATATCTATGTGCTTGTGTGTGTATATGTCTATGTGTATATATATATGTATATGTGTAAGTGTGCTTGTGTGTGTATATGTATATATATATATATATATAGGTGTATGGATATATATATATATATATTTGATGAGTGTGTGTATATATATATATAAATAGGTTATATATATATATATATAGCTATGTATATATTTATATGTGTGTGTGTGTGTTGATGTGTGTTTAAGAGAGTGTGTGTGTGTATTAGTGTGTGTTGTGAGTGTGTTAGTGTGTGTGTTAGTATATAGATATAAGTGTATATATATATATATATATATATATGTATTTAGTTGTATATATATATAGTTATATGTGTGTATATATATATATATATATATATATATATATATATATATATATATAGGATGATATATATATATGTATAGGAGTGTGTGTGTGTGTGTGTTTGCGAGATGGGGGGGGGGGACCAAACAGCCGCAGCGAGCAGCAGCTGCTACTGCACTGCAGCAGCAGCACAGCAGCAGCAGTAGAAGGAGCAGCCAGCAGCAGCAATAGCAGCATAAGGAGCAGCAGCAGCAGGAATAAGAAGCTCCAGCAGTAGCAGCGGGTAGTAGCTAGTGAGGGAGGAAGAGAGATTGATATATATATATATATATATATATATATATATATATATATATATATATATATATATATATATATATAGATAGATAGATAGGTAGATGGATAGATAAATAGGTAAGATAAGTTATTAGATACTTAGATAGATAGATATATCTATCAATAGATAGATAGTTACCTAGATAGGTAATACATAGGTAGATAGGTAGTTATTCATCTAAGGTATATATATATATCTATATACATATAGTTATATGCATACCTAGAGATATCTAGATAGTATATATATATATATTTATGTGATGGGTAAGGTAAATGGGTATTAGTATATATGTGTGTGGATATCTATATATATATGTATATAGATACTTAGATATATATAAATATGGTAGATATATATATTCCCTAGCCTAGATTAATAACTAGGTATATAATCGTTAGCTAGATAGCTAGTTAGAGGGGTTCGAGAGCGGTGTCTCAATACCTTGAGATATCCAAGGTATTGAGTTTCGAGCGGGGTATTTGAGCAATAGCCTAGGATATGTTTTGGAATGATTTTTATATGCTTATGTATATATATTTACGCGTGCTAGCCTAGGGCGAGGTATCGGATACCGAGGGTATCCCGGTATCTCGATTAGGCGAGTTTGTGAGTTTAGTAGCTTAATGAGCTCGGTTTGACCTAGAATTTCAGGGGCACCCTAGTTTGACCTAGCTTTGACCATAATTGTCCTCGTTGACCGTAAAAGTCAACGTTTGACCTAGTTTTGACCTAGAGTTGACTTTTTGGACCCCGGGTTGACTTTTTGACCCGAATTTCACCGGTTTGACCCGTTAGACCTAGAATAGCCCTAGAAGCCTGTTTTTAATTATTTTATATCAGTTTAAATGCTTAGAACCCTGTTTAATTCTGCTTTTCGTATTAGGTCCTTGCGACACCGGTCAGGATCTCGATCCTCATCAGTTGCTCAGGACATCAGGCGAGTACCTACCTCTGATAGTTTCTATTTCATGATAGCGTTTATATCACATGTTCTAGAACTGTAATACTTGATTCTGACATATTGTTACACGAGCTGGTACTAGTAGATCCCGTCATGAGATGCTATCCCCCTTACCGTGTTCAGCGGGTACTCTATCACGTGTATTTCATCATGTGCTTCGGGTATTGATTCTCATGTGCTATCATGTGCTTCTTGTGCTCTCGCCTTCATGTGCGCGAGCTACTTATCATGTACGTAGCGTGTTGTGGTTGGATCCAATGGTATTAGTGGGGGAGGGGAGTAGGAGTTGGTTATGTGATCAAAGCCAAACAGTATTCATGTGTATGTCGGTTATGCAACTCACGCATAACGGAGTTATCGTAGTGTTTTTCATGTGCAACCTAAGCCGATCACATAACGAACTTGTGCTCAAGGCACTTAGCTAGTATTCATGTTTCTCACCTGCAGTTACTTTTCCACTACTTGTATTGTTCTCCAGTTTATATTGCAGCTACTTATTGTGCTCCAGCATATATTTATTTCCTGTGCATCTTGTATACTTTTCTATTGCTCGTCATATACACCTTACCATGTATTTGGAGTTGCTTTCAGAGTTATGTACTTCGCTCCAGTCCTGACTGGACATATTTTTTCCAGAGGATCCTGAGGACTATTGTGTAGCGCCCCGTTCTCCCGGTGCGGAGAGCGCGACTAAGAAACACAAGACGGTATCGTTCGATCGGGATAGATTGAATTAAGAACTCGTCCTCGTTATGGATTTGTTTCTTCGGAATCGATTCCCATATTCAGTGGACTGCGCCCCAAGGATCGGCTTAGCGGCAGAGTCAAGAGGGACCTCTCCGCTGCTATCTTTTATTTGCCTCGGTTTTCGATGTCGCTTGTTGCTTTCGTGCTTTGAGTTGGTTTTGGGATTTGCTTGTTTTCCTTGAACGATTTCGATAGTTTTCATTATTTTCGTTCATTGACTTGCACTTCTATTCCGAGACTTGGAAAGAGAGGAAGAAGGATTAATCGAGCTGTTCGTGTGCAGGTGAACGAGCAGTAGGTGGCTTGCGAGCGGAGTCGTGAAGCGCCTCTTTCCTTCTTCTTTCCAAAATCTAAGTGAGTGGCTACCAACCCGATTAGCTAGCCCTGCTTCCAAGCTTCACTCCTTGCCCCGATCTAACGATACCAAGTAATAATAAAAGAAACCAAGATAAAAGAGAATAGACTTGGTTAATACTGCTTGTCAATCAAACTGTGAACGGTTACTTACTTGCATGCTTGTTCGTTGGGGCATTTATCATATGCATAAATACAAGTTAGAATGTTTGTTCTTCTTTAAATTATGCTATGAAATATACTGAATCAAGAGGCTATGCAACTGAATCATAATACTGCTTGTCCTGAACTGGCATTGCCTCAACTGCATGAACTGTTAGCTAAATGAAACAATACCGATTCGATCACGGACAACTTGTGCACAAGGTCACTGGTTCCTGCGGACGGTCGCTGGGGCACTGGCACCGATCCGATCCGGACGGAACTCACTGTAGTCTATTGCATCTGAACGGGATGGATTGCAGCCACTACTGAATCTTCGCTGCATTCCATCCTCGTTCAAGACTAAACGGTCCATTATGGCATCCTAGCCAGTGATCCACTGTATATTTAAACCTGTTGCATACTAACTTGTGTCTTCGTGGCAGGGAAGGCATGGTAAGTATTGTGCAGGTCATTCAGACGGGCAGGTAAAATCCACCGAACGGTGGCACATTCATTTCAGTAAATTTCTATATGCTGCTTACTTGTAAATGAACTAAGGCAAGATAGAAACCCACAAAATATGCATGCTTCACTAAACAACGTGTTGATTGGTATAGTCAGGCTAGCTCGCCTTCACCAGCATGTTTCGATATGCTGACCCTCGTTGAAACAGGTTCTCCGCACCAAGGCGAACCGAGCGAGGAGCCGAAGTCGTCTACCCGATCCAGTCCAGCTGTTGGCGCATCTTCACCGCGCCCTTGAAGCCTTTTGAAGTCCGAAGCTGCAACTCTTCATACACAAATGCAGCTCCGTGGCAAAGCGATCCTCCAGCCTGGAGGTCTTTATCGTTTGAGTTTATAAAAGGATGTAATGTACAGGACCGCTATCTCATTTTGAGTCAACCCTTTTGTAAGCCGTTCGGCATATTAGCTGACTCGTTCAGGAGTTTGTAATAGATGTTCATTATCAATAAAGAGAACTTTTCTATGTTTCCAATCTGTGTTTCAATTTATCTGCGTACTCTGAATATGTGCTTGCTATGCAAATCATTAAAGCCTTGTGCGGACGCAACTCCAGGCCTGCACGGCGGTCACGATTCGGGGGACGCCTCATTTGATTCTATGGAATTGGGTCGTGACTTAGTGGTATCAGAGCACAGATTCAAAGTTCCTTAGACTTCGTGCTGGAAAAGTTTCTTTAACGATCGAAATTCCTGTGCGAACTCTTGAACTCGCTAGGCCAAAATGAGATACGTTCATGCAATAAGTCCATAATATATTATGATCCTAATGTAATTTATCTTCTTTTGAAGGAATGGATCCAGCGCAATCTGCAGCGCAACCACTGAACGAAACACAAGAAAGTAGTTCGGGTACTTCGGGAAGCTCTCGGAGCCAACGAGGCATGTCTCAAGTCGACCCGCTTGAGCGGGTAATGCAAATGTTAGAATCACAACGACAACGAGACGATGCTCGCCAAGCCAAGCTCGAGAGAAATCTAGAGACCCGATTTTCAGTCCAACAAAAGCAGGTAGATGCCCTGCAACAGATCGTTCAGACTTTGGCTGCCAACCATTCCGCTGCAACAGCAACCACTCCGGTGGAACAGCCCGTGCTTGAAGTGGAGACGCCTCAAATTCCAAGGCCGAGGGACGTGATTGCCTTCAACTTGGGCCATTTCAAGAAAGTATGCAACACCCTATTCAACGGGACTGAGGACCCAGTGGTAGCTCTAGATTGGCTAGCCGAGCTTGAAGATCACTTCGCTCTGCTAGAGGTCCCCGAAGATAAGCGCGTCGCCTGCGCGCAACTACAGATCCGCCTCAACGCACACGATTGGTGGGACGTGCATCGACGATCTCTCCAATTTGATCACGGAGAGGAGGCGATCTCGTGGACGACCTTTCGTGCCGCATTCGAAGAGGAGTTTATACCGCCTCCAGTACAACGTCAAATGGAAAATGACTTCGTACAACTGAGGCAAGGCAGGATGACAGTTAAAGAGTACTCCGCCGAATTCAACCGATTCTCCAAATTCGCTAGGGCCTATTTACCTGATGCAGCGAGTCGAGCTAGAAGGTTTGAAGGTGGACTACGCCCTGCCATCCATTCGCACGTAGTCAATAATCAGTACGGAATAATGCGTGAAGTCATGAATCACGCCCTATCGCTAGAACCACAATATCCTCACGTTTCCACCGGCACTGTGCATACCTACAATCACAAACGCCAAGGCAACGATGGAGGAAACACCGCTACAAAGCGCCCTAACCACGGCGGTCCACGGAGAGGTAACCCAGGGCAACCGTGTGCATATTGTAAGAAACCAGGGCACACAGTTGAAAAGTGCCGCAAGAAACTTGGGCAATGCCTCATTTGTGGTGATCCTGATCATACCGTTCCTGCCTGCCCACTGAGCCGCCTTAATAATCACTAACGGTAGGTCCTATTCCTAAGTTTCGGGACGAAACTTCCAATTGGTTGGGTAGGATGTAGCGCCCCGTTCTCCCGGTGCGGAGAGCGCGGCTAAGAAACACAAGACGGTATCGTTCGATCGGGATAGATTGAATTAAGAACTCATCCTCGTTATGGATTTGTTTTTTCGGAATCGATTCCCATATTCAGTGGACTGCGCCCCAAGGATCGGCTTAGCGGCAGAGTCAGGAGGGACCTCTCCGCTGCTATCTTTTATTTGCCTCGGTTTTCGATGTCGCTTGTTGCTTTCGTGCTTTGAGTTGGTTTTGGGATTTGCTTATTTTCCTTGAACGATTTCGATGGTTTTCATTGTTTTCGTTCATTGACTTGCACTTCTATTCCGAGACTTGGAAAGAGAGGAAGAAGGATTAATCGAGCTGTTCGTGTGCAGGTGAACGAGCAGTAGGTGGCTTGCGAGCGGAGTCGTGAAGCGCCTCTTTCCTTCTTCTTTCCAAAATCTAAGTGAGTGGCTACCAACCCGATTAGCTAGCCCTGCTTCCAAGCTTCACTCCTTGCCCCGATCTAACGATACCAAGTAATAATAAAAGAAACCAAGATAAAAGAGAATAGACTTGGTTAATACTGCTTGTCAATCAAACTGTGAACGGTTACTTACTTGCATGCTTGTTCGTTGGGGCATTTATCATATGCATAAATACAAGTTAGAATATTTGTTCTTCTTTAAATTATGCTATGAAATATACTGAATCAAGAGGCTATGCAACTGAATCATAATACTGCTTGTCCTGAACTGGCATTGCCTCAACTGCATGAACTGTTAGCTAAATGAAACAATACCGATTCGATCACGGACAACTTGTGCACAAGGTCACTGGTTCCTGCGGACGGTCGCTGGGGCACTGGCACCGATTCGATCCGGACGGAACTCACTGTAGTCTACTGCATCTGAACGGGATGGATTGCAGCCACTACTGAATCTTCGCTGCATTCCATCCTCGTTCAAGACTAAACGGTCCATTATGGCATCCTAGCCAGTGATCCACTGTATATTTAAACCTGTTGCATACTAACTTGTGTCTTCGTGGCAGGGAAGGCATGGTAAGTATTGTGCAGGTCATTCAGACGGGCAGGTAAAATCCACCGAACGGTGGCACGTTCATTTCAGTAAATTTCTATATGCTGCTTACTTGTAAATGAACTAAGGCAAGATAGAAACCCACAAAATATGCATGCTTCACTAAACAACGTGTTGATTGGTATAGTCAGGCTAGCTCGCCTTCACCAGCATGTTTCGATATGCTGACCCTCGTTGAAACAGGTTCTCCGCACCAAGGCGAACCGAGCGAGGAGCCGAAGTCGTCTACCCGATCCAGTCCAGCTGTTGGCGCATCTTCACCGCACCCTTGAAGCCTTTTAAAGTCCGAAGCTGTAACTCTTCATACACAAATGCAGCTCCGTGGCAAAGCGATCCTCCAGCCTGGAGGTCTTTATCGTTTGAGTTTATAAAAGGATGTAATGTACATGACCGCTATCTCATTTTGAGTCAACCCTTTTGTAAGCCGTTCGGCATATTAGCTGACTCGTTCAGGAGTTTGTAATAGATGTTCATTATCAATAAAGAGAACTTTTCTATGTTTCCAATCTGTGTTTCAATTTATCTGCGTACTCTGAATATGTGCTTGCTATGCAAATCATTAAAGCCTTGTGCGGGCGCAACTCCAGGCCTGCACGGCGGTCACGATTCGGGGGACGCCTCATTTGATTCTATGGAACTGGGTCGTGACATATTGCCCGACGTTCTACGGGCCGGGTGTTGACGACTGTTGTGACCCCGTGATCGAGGAGGAGTGCGCCGAGGAGACGCCGTTAGCACCCTAGTTAGCTAGGTGGATTTCCTGGGTTGTTCCCAGTGTTATATTTTGGATGATTGTACTTATTCTTTTGATGCTGTGAGATGTTGTAGCTATTTTGGCCTTGGACTGTATTATTTTGGATTGTCTTGCTCTCTTTGGTTTCGTTTCTTTGTTTATATCATATCGTGCTTTATTTCTTCCCCTAGTTTCTGTGATTGAGAGATTATATATATATTGCGTGGTTGCCCTCCTTTTGGAGAGGATTATTCATATATATATTGCGTGGTTGCCCTCCTTTTGGAGAGGTCATGGCGGATTTTTCTGTGAGATATAGATAGATATGGTTGATCTAGAACAGAACTTTACAGCGTTCTACCGCCGATTCTGCGGCGTAGGCTGGACGTACCCACGGCTCATGCCCGATTTTTGGGTGCGGGTCATGACACGTTTTTGGTGGTGGCCCATGCAGGTCCAGTTTTTAGGTTTACCTGCAATAGGATATAGGATATAGGCTGAGAGAGAGTGTGCTCAATCACAACTAGGACCCTTCCTGCTTCCTTTTGCTATCTTTAATTTTTTCTAAAATTGTTTTCTTTTGTAATATTGCTGTCCTTCTTTGATGATATCGTTTCTTGCACTGTATTGACTTCTTTTGATCTTTGTTCAGGGTGCCTCCGAAGACCAGATCTCAGCGCACCGTTCCAGCAACTGCCACCGAGAGGTCTGCCACCTCTCGACCTGCTCGACTTCCGGCAGCCCTACTGCTCCACTCGCCACTCCTGCGGTTGAGGGAGCGTCAGTTTCTCTCGGAGATCCTCTTACTACCATTGATCCGAGAGTCACCCCAGTTGTCCCGGTGGTACCTCCTCCACCACCGCCTGCGCCAGTGGATGCCACACAGTTGTTCGCATTCTTTCGAGAGATGATGGATGCGCAGCACCGCCAGGCAGATATTATGAGGATGGGCATTGAGAATGCTCATCAGGTGGCTATGACAGCGGTCGACAGAGTGGCTCAGATCCAGCCACAGCCAGAGCAGGCCCAGTATCCTAGGCCGGGTACTATTATCGATTTTCAGAGGATGCGGCCTAAGGAGTTCCGCGGCATAGAGGGGATCCTGTACGCCGACGACTGGATCGAGCACATAGAGGGCATATTCAGGCTGGCGATGATCCCAGCCAGCATGCAAATTGAGGCAGCGGGCAGCCAGATGTTCGACCTTGCCCTCACTTGGTACCGCACGGATACGCGGATAGCAGTTCCGGGATTGACTTGGGAGGCTTTCAAGAAGCTTTTCAAGGAGAAGTTCTTCCCGGATGTGGCTCTCAGTGCCTTAGAGAGTCAGTTCGAGGCGCTCGTCCAGGGGAGTATGTCAGTGGACGAGTATGCAGCGGAGTTCTGCCGTCTGGGCAGATTTGTTGAGGGGTTGTCTGAGGCAGCAAAGGCGCGGAAGTTTCGCAAGGGCTTGGTCATGGCGGTCAAGTCCTTGACTAGGAGTGACCGCGAGGCGACCTTCGAGCAGATTGTCAGCGATGCTCAGAGAGCTGAGGATGACCTAGAGCTGAAGACGAAGAGGGGCAGAGACATTTCCGGAGCAGGCAGCAGTGCAGGCCCAGCCAAGAGGCCATTCCAGCAGACCCAGCAGCACCAGGGTCAGGGTCGGGCGCCCTTCCGGCAGGCGCCCCAGCAGCAGAGGCAGGGTCAGCAGCAGGGCCAGAGGCAGCCCATCGTTTGCCCTTTCTATAGGAAGCCAGGGCATGGATGGGACATATGCAGAAAGAGGCTGGGCAGATATTTATTGTGTGGCGCAGCAGATCACCAGCTGAAGGATTGTCCTTCAGCTCTTGCCCGTAAAGCTGAGGGCGGAGGAGCCGCTCAGAGGGCACCAGCCAGAGCACCTGCAGCTCAGCAGAGAGGACAGCCTTTGCAGACTCAGCAGCAGAGGTTCGTCCAGCACCAGCAGCAGCACCGAGGAGGACAGCAGGGGCGAGCTTTTGCCCTGACAGTGGACGAGGCCGAGCCAGTTGGTGATGTGATCTCAGGTTCTGTTCTTCTTGATTCCATTCCAGCACTTGCTTTATTTGATTCCGGTGCTTCCCATAGCTTTGTGTCTGTATATTTTGCTGTTAGACACCATCTTGTTGCTGAACCTTTAGCTAGACTCTGCAAGATCACGACCGGGGGTGGTATCATCCTAGTCCGTGATGTCTGCAGAGACCGGAGAGTTACCTTGGGAGGCCGGGAGTTGAGTGTATGCCTACTCGTAATGCCACTTTCGAGCTACGATATTGTACTCGGGATGGATTGGTTGAGTACGCATTATGCTAGTATAGATTGTCGTGGAGGCAGAGTTTTGTTTAGTCCGCCAGGTGAGCCAGAGTTTCAGTTTGCCAGAGGAGCAGTGGAGCAGACCGAGGGAGTCTTCTGCGAAGCCCTGGTGGTAGAGCCGAGGTCGCTACATCCACTAATAGAGGAGTATATGGATGTCTTTCCGGAGGAGTTGTCAGGATTACCTCCGGACAGAGACGTGGAGTTCTCTATAGACTTGGTGCCAGGCGCGGAGCCGATATCCCAGCACGTCTATAGAGTCAGCAACAGTGAGCTGATAGAGTTGAAGAAGCAGGTGGATGAGCTACAGGACAAGGGATTTATCAGATCTAGTTCTTCTTCGTGGGGTGCTCCGGTACTTTTTGTGCCGAAGAAGGATGGGTCGATACGGATGTGTATCGACTACAGGGCTCTGAATAACCTCATAATCAAGAACAAGTATCCGCTACCGCGTATTGATGATCTTTTTGACCAGTTGAGCGGAGCGAGGGTGTTTTCCAGGATTGATCTGAGGACAGGCTACCACCAGGTGAAGGTCAGGAAGGAGGATATTCCGAAGACAGCGTTTTGGACCAGATATGGACAGTATGAGTTCTTGGTGATGCCGTTTGGGTTGACTAATGTCCCGACAGTGTTCATGAATCTGATGAACAAGGTGTTCCATCAGCATCTGGACAGGTTTGTGGTGGTGTTTATAGATGATATCTTGGTGTATTCGAAGACCCCAGAGGAGCACGAGGAGCATCTGAGGATAGTGCTGGAGACTCTCAGGAAGGAGAAGCTTTATGGAAAGCTTTCGAAGTGTGAGTTCTTCCTTGACAAGGTGGAATTCCTTGGTCATATGGTGACTGGAGAGGTATCTCGGTGGATCCGAGAAAGATCATGGCAGTTGAGGCATGGAGTGCTCCGAGTTCAGTAGCAGAGGTCAGGAGTTTCTTGGGACTGGCAGGCTACTACAGGAGATTTGTTCAGGATTTTTCCCGGATTGCAGAGCCGTTGTCCAGGCTGACCCGGAAGGACGTGGAGTTTGTTTGGTCAGAGGAGTGCCAGACCATCTTTGATGAGCTGAAGAGGAGGTTGACGACAGCTCCAGTGTTGACGTTGCCATCAGGTTCTGGAGGATTCACTATATATAGTGATGCATCGGGAAAGGGACTGGGTTGTGTGTTACAGCAGAATGGGAGGGTGATTGCCTATGCTTCCAGGCAATTACGTCCTCATGAGAAGAACTACCCTACCCACGATTTGGAGTTGGCAGCGGTCATCTTTGCTCTGAAGTTGTGGAAACACTATTTATACGGAGAGCGTGTGGAGATCTTCACAGACCACAAGAGCTTGAAGTATGTGTTTACCCAAAAAGAGCTGAACATGAGGCATAGGAGATGGTTGGAGTTGATAAAAGACTTCGACATATCGTTGCAGTATCATCCAGAGAAGGCGAACGTAGTTGCGGATGCATTAAGCAGGTATCCGGTAGCTATGTGCCTGACTACAGATCGTTATCTTCTGGCAGATCTAGAGAGCTTGGGCATTGAGGTGATAGTGCCTGGGGTTGAGATGCAGATGTGGGGACTGCAGATTCAGTCAGAGTTGGTAGACCGGATCAGGGCTACACAGTTTGAGGATGAGTCCCTGAGGAGCATCAGGGCGCAGGTTCAGATGGGTTTATCAGATGACTTCACCATTGCTGATAATGGTTCTTTGCGGCACAGTACCAGGTTGTGTGTGCCGAGTGGGTCGTTGCGCGAGGAGGTTCTCCAGGAGGCACATCGATCCCAGTATTCTATGCATCCAGGTGCCAATAAGATGTATAGAGATCTGAGAGAGCATGTATGGTGGTACGGGATGAAGCGGGAGGTAGCGCGCTTCGTATCCCGATGCTTAGTGTGCCAGCAGGTGTAGGTGGAGAGGCAGAGGCCAGGAGGATTACTCCAGCCGTTACCCATTTCGGAGTGGAAATGGGAGCATGTGACCATGGATTTTGTTTCTGGACTTCCCCGTTCTCCAGGCGGGAAGGATGCGATTTGGGTCATCGTGGACAGGTAGACCAAATCGGCCCACTTCCTACCATTCAAAGTGGGTACATCTACAGAGAGACTAGCAGAGATGTATGTGCGCCAGATAGTCAGACTGCATGGAGTTCCAGTGAGCATAGTATCAGATCGGGACAGTCGCTTTATTTTGTATTTCTGGAGGAGTCTGTAGGCTAGCTTGGGCACCCAGCTTAAGTTTAGTACTGCATATCACCCGCAGACAGATGGTCAGTCAGAGAGGACCATTCAAATACTTGAGGACATGCTTCGCACTTGTGTTTTGGATTTCAGAGGCTCTTGGGAGGATCACTTGCACTTGGTAGAGTTTGCTTACAACAACAGCTACCAAGCCAGTATCGAGATGTCACCTTTCGAGGCGTTGTATGGACGGAGGTGTCGCACTCCGTTGTCATGGGATGATGTAGGTGAGAGAGCTTTGATTGGCCCGGAGATGGTGGTTGATGCGGCAGAGAAGGTCAAGCTCATTAGAGATAGACTTCGGGTGGCGCAGGACAAGCAGCGGCATTGGGCCGATAGCCACCGGAGACCCTTGGAGTTCGAGGTATAGCTTAGAATCTAGATTTTGTTCTTGTGTTTGCTTGTGATTGCTTGTTTTAGACTAAGTGCAGAGACCTTGTTTGTGCTAGGTTGGAGATCTGGTGTTCCTGAGGATTTCTCCGACGCGGGGCACTATTCGCTTCGGTGGAGGCAGAAAGCTTAGCCCACGTTTCGTCGGACCCTTCCGTGTTCTTGAGAGGGTCGGCGCCGTGGCATATAGGCTTGAGTTGCCAGCTACACTGGAGGGAGTTCATGATGTGTTCCACGTGTCGCAGTTGAGACGGTACGTGGCGGATCCCAGTCACGAATTGGATCACTCGAAGATCGCGGTGGGCCCTACCCTTAGCTATCCAGAGCAGCCGGTGGAGATTCTGGATCGGCGGAAGAAGGTGTTGAGGAACCAGACTATTCCCTTGGTTCACGTCGCGTGGAGGCATCACTCTCCAAGTGAGTCCACCTGGGAGAGGGAGGATGAAATGCGCGAGCGATACCCCTATCTCTTCGAGCCCTGAGGTATGGTTCTTTCTTTGTATTCCTGTCCTAGTTTCGTCTTTTAATTTCGAGGACGAAATTATTTTAAGGAGGGTAGGCTTGTCACTACCCGATTCTAGAAAATAGGGTTATTTTTTATTATTTGGTAAATTTTGTATTGTATTTAATTAATTATATTTATATTTATTTAGTGCTTGTATTATATTTTAATGATTGTTTTAGGGTTTTGGCTAGCCTGGACCCATGTCAGACCCTAGTGGACCCATGTCCGACCCAGCCCATACCCTTGTGAGAATTATTTTGGGGCTTAGATTTATTATTTTATTTTTAGGAGGTTAGTGGGAGAGATTTGGAGCTAGTTTGAGTGCTTTTGGAACCCGGAACCCGAAACCAAGTCAAGTAGGGGCATTTTGGGAATGTGGAACTTATGTAAACCCCATTTATTTTCTTTGGCCGGCCCCCTACCTACCCCACCCGTGTAATCACAGCAAGGAGCAGCCCTCTTCTCCTCCTCCTCTTCATTCCACTCTTCTTCTTCACTTCTTCTTCTTCTCCACTTCTTCTTTCTTCTTCCTTCTTCTTCAAAGTAAGTTCTTCTTCCATTTTTTTTTCTTCCTTCTTTCTTCCATTCCTTCTCCTTATGCTAACCCTAACCTTGCATTTTCCCTAACCTAGGTGTGAGGAGCCTAGATTTAGTGTGGAGACTAGATTTGGAGGTTTGGAGCTTGAGGGAGGTGATTCCAAGAAGATTGGAGACTTTGGCCTTGGGATTTCAACTCCCAAGAGGTAAACCCTAACTTTCCCTTGCTAATTACTTTTATGTAGTATAATTAGTGTTGTAGAACTCTCCTAGACCCTAAGCCTACCCGTAGGAGGAAGTTGGAACTAGTTTGGTTGAGTTTAGAGACTTTGACATTAGGTTTTGTGTCGAATTCGGGTGGAATCCAAATTTGGCCCAAATTTGGATAATGCCCTAGGTTAGACGGACCTAGGTAGACATTGTCGGGTGTCTAGAGGGTGAGTGCGTGTCTCCGTTTGGACACGGAAAGTCGTATCGCGGAGAAACGGGCATTTTGGGCGAATTTGGGGCTTTTCGTCGTCGCCGATTCTAAGTGCGTGCGCGTTTCTGCCACGGGCCTAGAATCAACGCGGAAGCACTTTTTCTAGGATCTAGGCATCGTTTATGACGCGTGGGTAAATTTTGGGCCGATTCCGAGTTCGTTTGGTGTGCGTTTCAGGAGATTTTCCGAATCGCGCACCACGTGTTCGTCGAAATGATCGAACGGCCATTTCGACTTGGTTTCCTCGTTTCGGGCTTGTGCGCGCGTTGGATTAGTATCGGGGAGTGTGTTCTAGAGTTTTTGAGTTATATTTTAGGGTGTTGGTGAGTGTCGGGGTCGTTGGACGTGAGTGGGGCGTGTTGTTTGTGTGTTGTGTGCATTGTGTGGTGGTTGGGTATATGTGTGTCTATATATATATATGTATATATTTATATGTATGTGTGTTTATGTATATATATTTATATATATATGTGTGTATTTATATCTATGTGCTTGTGTGTGTATATGTCTATGTGTATATATGTATATGTGTAAGTGTGCTTGTGTGTGTATATGTATATATGTATATATGTATATATATATATATATATATATATATATATATATATATATATAGGTGTATGGATATATATATATTTGATGAGTGTGTGTATATATATATATAAATAGGTTTTATATATATATATATATATATATATATATATATATATATATATATATATATATATATATATATATATATATATATATATATATATATATCTATGTATATATTTATATGTGTGTGTGTGTTGATGTGTGTTTAAGAGTGTGTGTGTGTATTAGTGTGTGTTGTGAGTGTGTTAGTGTGTGTGTTAGTATATAGATATAAGTGTATATATATATATATGTATTTAGTTGTATATATATATAGTTATATGTGTGTATATATATATATATATATAGGATGATATATATATATATATATATGTATAGGAGTGTGTGTGTGTGTGTGTTTGCGAGATGGGGGGGGGGACCAAACAGCCGCAGCGAGCAGCAGCTGCTGCTGCACTGCAGCAGCAGCACAGCAGCAGCAGTAGAAGGAGCAGCCAGCAGCAGCAATAGCAGCATAAGGAGCAGCAGCAGCAGGAATAAGAAGCTCCAGCAGCAGCAGCGGGTAGTAGCTAGTGAGGGAGAAAGAGAGATTGATAAATATATATATATATATATATATATATATATATATATATATATATATATATATATATATATATGTTGATAGATAGATAGATAGATAGATAGATAGATAGATAGATATATCAATAGATAGATAGATAGGTAGATGGATAGATAAATATGTAAGATAAGTTATTAGATACTTAGATAGATAGATATATCTATCAATAGATAGATAGTTACCTAGATAGGTAATACATAGGTAGATAGGTAGTTATCCATCTAAGGTATATATATATATCTATATACATATAGTTATATGCATACCTAGAGATATCTAGATAGTATATATATATATATTTATGTGATGGGTAAGGTAAATGGGTATTAGTATATATGTGTGTGGATATCTATATATATATGTATATAGATACTTAGATATATATAAATATGGTAGATATATATATTCCCTAGCCTAGATTAATAACTAGGTATATAATCGTTAGCTAGATAGCTAGTTAGAGGGGTTCGAGAGCGGTGTCTCAATACCTTGAGATATCCAAGGTATTGAGTTTCGAGCGGGGTATTTGAGCAATAGCCTAGGATATGTTTTGGAATGATTTTTATATGCTTATGTATATATATTTACGCGTGCTAGCCTAGGTTTTAGCAGGTTTAGGCGGGGTGCGTGGCCTAGGGCGAGGTATCGGATACCGAGGGTATCCCGGTATCTCGATTAGGCGAGTTTGTGAGTTTAGTAGATTAATGAGCTCGGTTTGACCTAGAATTTTAGGGGCACCCTAGTTTGACCTAGCTTTGACCATAATTGTCCTCGTTGACCGTAAAAGTCAACGTTTGACCTAGTTTTGACCTAGAGTTGACTTTTTGGACCTCGGGTTGACTTTTTGACCCGAATTTCACCGGTTTGACCCGTTCGACCTAGAATAGCCCTAGAAGCCTGTTTTTAATTATTTTATATCAGTTTAAATGCTTAGAATCCTGTTTAATTCTGCTTTTCGCATTAGGTCCTTGCGACACCGGTCCGGATCTCGATCCTCATCAGTTGCTCAGGACATCAGGCGAGTACCTACCTCTGATAGTTTCTATTTCATGATAGCGTTTATATCACCTGTTCTAGAACTGTAATACTTGATTCTGACATATTGTTACACGAGCTGGTACTAGTGGATCCCGTCATGAGATGCTATCCCCCTTACCGTGTTCAGCGGGTACTCTATCACGTGTATTTCATCATGTGCTTCGGGTATTGATTCTCATGTGCTATCATGTGCTTCTTGTGCTCTCGCCTTCATGTGCGCGAGCTACTTATCATGTACGTAGCGTGTTGTGGTTGGATCCAATGGTATTAGTGGGGGAGGGGAGTAGGAGTTGGTTATGTGATCAAAGCCAAACAGTATTCATGTGTATGTCGGTTATGCAACTCACGCATAACGGAGTTATCATAGTATTTTTCATGTGCAACCTAAGCCGATCACATAACGAACTTGTGCTCAAGGCACTTAGCTAGTATTCATGTTTCTCACCTGCAGTTACTTTTTCACTACTTGTATTGTTCTCCAGTTTATATTGCAGCTACTTATTGTGCTCCAGCATATATTTATTTCCTGTGCATCTTGTATACTTTTCTATTGCTCGTCATATACACCTTACCATATATTTGGAGTTGCTTTCAGAGTTATGTACTTCGCTCCAGTCCTGACTGGGCATATTTTTTTCAGAGGATCCTGAGGACTTTTGCCCGACGTTCTACGGGCCGGGTGTTGACGACTGTTGTGACCCCGTGATCGAGGAGGAGTGCGCCGAGGAGACGCCGTTAGCACCCTAGTTAGCTAGGTGGGTTTCCTGGGTTGTTCCCAGTGTTATATTTTGGATGATTGTACTTATTCTTTTGATGCTGTGAGATGTTGTAGCTATTTTGGCCTTGGACTGTATTATTTTGGATTGTCTTGCTCTCTTTGGTTATGTTTCTTTGTTTATATCATATCGTGCTTTATTTCTTCCCCTAGTTTCTTTGATTGAGAGATTATATATATATTGCGTGGTTGCCCTCCTTTTGGAGAGGATTATTCATATATATATATTGCGTGGTTGCCCTCCTTTTGGAGAGGCATGGCGGATTTTTCTGTGAGATATAGATAGATATGGTTGACCTAGAACGGACCTTTACAGCGTTCTACTGCCGATTCTGCGGCGTAGGCTGGACGTACCCACGGCTCATGCCCGATTTTCGGGTGCGGATCGTGACACTTGTAGTAGGACCAAAAATCAAAACAACTAGCAGAAGAAGAGCTTGTATACATGAGAGGAAAGCTAATGAAGTAGCACGAGCACGGTTATGCTGGATTGATACGCTAACACTGGTTCAAAATGCTCGCCAAGCTCTCCCTACCAGAACCTGAAGATTTTTTCACAAACATGGTTTAGTACTATAACATGTACTGGTGAGCGACCGTGGCCAAACTCACCTTAAAATCCACACTAAGTATACAAGTGAAGCTAGCATTCTATTATGTGATCTTTCTACTTGTCTAGTTTCTTTTTAACAATTCATGCAAGAAGCATAAACGATAGATTGAACCATGCATATGATAATTTCTTACCCACGGTCGAATGGTTATCCTGCAGTAGACACACAAGTTAGCAACAATTTGCATATACGTATTTAACTTATGAATCAATCTTAGCATCAAATATTATGTATGCATGAAGGTAAACCTAGCATGCGAACTAACTACATGATGGTCCATGGGTTGCCCCATGATTAACAGCAGTGACTCAAGGTTTATCTCTACACTAGCATGCGTGATGTCAGCATCTGTGACTCAAGATTCAGTTCTTCACTAACACACACGAATACTAGCATCTGTGACATCATGGTTTCGCTCTTCACTAATAGACAAAATACCCCACTAGATCACAAGGATCGTATACCTCAGGATGCAACAAAATCTCTTCTGGATCGACCGATTTCCAGTGCCCCAGGAACCGTTCGAGAGATGAACCTTGTGCACAAATTGTCCAAGACCAATGCATGACATAAAATATCTAGCAGACAATACACTACAATGCACAGGTGAACAACAAACATACGAGTTTATCTTTCTCTTTCTTATCTTACAGATTATGTTCAAAACATAAGGACTTGCAATAGATCGGGTTACGCATCATAGGAACAAGGGATATGCAACTTAATTGATAGTAAAGCAAAATTCTAATACTTCAAGCATGCAGTTCATTTCTTTTAACTTGTCTTGTTAGTGAGGTATCATTTGAAAAAAGTAATTCAAGTGAACTAGAAATCATTTTATAAGGTGTGTAGACTAATAATTCATCGAAGGACCAAAGCCACTCACCGAACGGATTAACGAGAAGATGGGGAAGCCTTATGCAATGACCACTCCTTGGTTATGCGTCCAAAAATTGCAACAATACTTGGTTAGCACCCTTCGATCTCTTTATCTTACGATTCAAAAGGAATGCACAAGCGAGAAAAGCGAATCATGAAAACCAAGTCATCGAAAGCAAGACAAAATACAAAGCAAAACAAAATAAAGCAGCAAAACAACCAACAAAAACTCTTGTACTCATTTTAATAGAAATCGTTCCATCAGTTTGAAGGGTTTATTGCACTTCATCCGTGTTGATTTTGGCGGCAAGGTTTCTCCGAGAATCTATTCTCAACCGAGTCAAAGTAACAAGTGTTCCATAAGTAAACCGCTAAAAGCGGGGCATTACATAATACCCCACCAAAAAGAAGTTTTGTCCACGAAACTTAATAGATTAAGGAGTCAAAGATCAAGGCATCAAGTGGTCAAAGGAATCAGACTTACTAACATCGTGCCCGCTTGTATCACGCTCAATATTTAACTGATACACTCTAGCCCTTCTCGTCTGATCATTTTGTCCATTAGCTTGAGCTGGCACTGGCACGGGATTCTAATTCTCATTCTGACTAGTGTTGTCATTAGGTGCAGTGCGGAAGCCCCGACACTTGGACAATCTCGGATCATATGACCCTGTTGTCCACATCTGAAGTACCCCCTGAGAAAATAATGACAAAGTTCCTTATTGTGACCCGGACGACCGCAGAAGATGCACTCCTTCCCGCGGTACTCATCTGTATTGGCCTTATTCTAAGTATCAGCCTTCATCTCACCATTGTGGTATCTTTTAGCAGGAGGGTTTTGAGGAGCCGATGCCTTTTTCGGAGCACTTTGTGGTATGAACTGCTCATTCTACACCGCTGCCTCAAAAGCTTATATGTATGATTTACATACTCGGTTCATAACATCCTTTCTCAGGTTGTCATTTAGGTCTCTTATGAACCGATGTGTACGGTGTAATACCCCGTTCCGTTCAAGCGGACTGCCGATTCAAACGGCAAAAGTGCAATGTCCCGACCTGCTTTGCTCAGGCGAGAATACTCGTTTGAGGCAAAGGATATCCAGACTTGTCCCTACAGGCTTTCGGCTTAGGCTTTCAGAGGCTCGCTTGACGTATCGCTCAACCGAGACGAATCATCGCTAAGGTGGGTGGCTACGGTGAACTTGTCTTTGCTTAGCCAGCACACATAAAATATGGAACGATACATATTAGTCGCTAGGTGAATCACCCCCTGCATGCTAATAAGAACCCAACGCACCTAGCTAAGAGAATAATCCCAACTTGTATTTGCTTGTGTTAGAACATGGAATTAAAATATTGCTTATATTCAGACCCTCGCATGCTAAGTTCCCTTACGGTTTTACCTCTCGGCTTACCTTCGGGTCTGAGCCAACGTGTTTGCTTAAGTTTCTTACAAACACATGCTTGCCTGCTTAGACATGTTAACTTGTAATGTTGCCTCGATTTATGAACTCATGCCATAAATGTCTAACGTTATTCGTATCGTGCATGCATTGAGTCAGTCAGAAGACTATCAAGTAGTCCTTCTGTGTAATTGAACCTGCAAGTATCCGGGACCGTTGGGTCGCTAAGGCAGACCCTGTACCAGGAGAATGCATCAAGGCAAGTTGTTCAATAATCAAGAATCTTGTCACGTTACAACTGAATGATAATCACATCCAGTTACATCTGAACGAGAATCACGTCAATCATAAATCCCAGCTCGTGGAGCAAAATACTCGGTTCAGAATAAGAATCATAGATTATCATGTCAAGTTATGGATTTGGAAAGACCCTGACCTGCATATCGCGGACAACTTGAAAAAGGTGATCTTCGAATCTCGTTCCACGGGCGGTCACCGAGGCACCGGGGCCTATCCAATCTGGATGGAACTTAACGTATTAGTCTCATGTGATTGGCGGGATGGCTTGTAGCGCACCACGTACATTCATTGCATTTCATTCCCGTTAATGACTAAGATCCTTTATATAACACCCCGTTCCGCTCAAGCGGACTGCCGACTCAATCGGCAAATGTGCAACTGTCCCGACCCGCTTTGCCTCAACGAGAAGCAAAGAATATCCAGACTTGTCCCTACAGGAATCCGGCTTAGGCTTTCAGAGGCTCGCTTGACGTATCGCTCTACCGAGACGAATCATCGCTAAGGTGGGTGGCTACGGTGAACTTGTCTTTGCTTAGCCAACACACATAAAATATGGAATGTTCATGCTAGTCGCTAGGTGATTCACCCCTGCATGCTAATAAGAATCCAACGCTCCTAGCTAAGGGAATAATCCCAACTTGTATTGCTTATGCTAGAATATGGAAATAAAATATTACTTATATTCAGACCCTTGTATGCCAAGTTCCTTACAGTTTTATCTCTCGACTTACCTTCGGGTCCGAGCGAAATGTGTCTGCTTACGTTTCTTAGAAATGCATGCTTGTCTGCTTGTATGTTGCCTTGTTTTCATCCAAACCCCGAGAGACTACTAAGTAGTCGTTCCGTGAATGATTGAACCTGCAAGTATCCGGGACCGTTAGGTCACCAGGCAGCCCCGAGCCAGGGGAATGCATCAAGGCAAGTTATTGTACAGAACCAAGATTCAAGTATCCCGTGTACTCGTGTACTTGTGTTCCCGTGCACTCGTGTTCTCGTATTCTAGTGCACGCATGTTCTCGTGTATCTCATGATAATTGGAAGACCCTAATTGCATGTCACGGACTAGTTCCACGGACGGTCACCGGGGCACTAGGGCCAATTCGGTCCGGATGGAGCTCGTGTGTTGTCATCGTGTTCAGGAGAGGATAGCTTGCAATGCATCGTGTTCGTGTACGCCTCGTGTACTCTCGTAGCATGCTATCCTTGTCCTTGACTATGTCCATAAATGGCTATGTCAGCGACTCGTGTTCATATAGATAAGTCATCCTCGCTTAGCGGCTATCTGCATGCGAGTCATTGCATCGCATCAAGAAACAACTGAACACCTGAACGATCATGTTATAATGACCCTCGTATTTGCATATGCTATGCCTCTTGAATGGTTATACTTGCCCGTGCTTGAATTGTTAATGTTTGCCTTGGACAAGGAAGGCTAAATGGTAAGTCTCGCCGTATTTCCTCTTATATTGCATGGCACACTGCCACACGAGTTAGGCTATTCAAATCTTGCATGAAACTGATCCTAAGGCAACTAGAAAGACAACTTAATAGTTGGTGCATGGAATATGTATTACGTGTTTGGATTTGTCGAGCGGGCGAGTAGCTTCCCCACCAGTGCATTCAATGTACTGATAATCCACCAATTTGTATGCAGGGTGCGGGAGAACCTCGTTCGGTGCAGATACCTCCTTCGTGTGTGCTAAGGCGTGAAGATCACTCCGAAGCAGCGGCACGTCCGGAACTGAAGCACATATACAAGACATAATGTTGTGAACTTGCCTGAACATCGCCTGTACAATCATTCCATAATTGTAGCCACTTGGCACGCTTTTACTGTTTCAAGAGAGAGGCTTGAGCGACTTGTAATCTCGGCTATACGTCGCCTGTAACACTTGTTTATATCAATAAAGAGTTGCTTTACTCAACTTGTGTTATTCAATGCTTCCACTATATTGTCGACTCAGTGAACCTGTTATCAAGTCGCTATACGTTTATGACTCTGCTGCACTCGGACAATCTGTGCGACTCTGTAGCTTAGAACTCTTAACGCCAGCCAATGAACCACGGCCTTGCACGAGCGTGGCTCACGCTCGTGCGACATCATGCTCGGATGGGTCAAAGCGATCGTTCCGCGGGAGCGCTGGCGCAGTGATTCTCGCCTAGCGGGAACGGCCGATTTAGCCTGCGGGAGATCGGGGCGTGACATGTTGGTAACAGAACCTGGCTTCTACGCCTTTGGACTTCGATTTGATATCTCTGTTTCGAAAACTCGTTCGTGGATTATGTGCACGCTCTCTCTCAATGCCTCGATGGGATGTTCCAACAATAAGTCTAAATACTTTCAAAATATGTTTTGAATGCTATGATATGATTGCTTGTATGATATGGTGTTGCGAGTGGCCTTTGTGCCAACCTGTGCGAACCCTTGAGAGTATCGCTAGTAGCTTGTCCGATTTTACTAACTCTAAGTTTGGTTGAATGCATCTATTCGAGGGACGCCTTGAACTTGTGCACCATCCAAGACTTAAGAAAAGGTAAAACTCGAGTGCTAAGACTTCGCTATCACTAAGCGGGTTGACGTGCTCACGCTAGAAGTGCACTTCGAAAGTGCGCACGATCCAGACTAAGCAATATGCCGATCTCGATGCTTGTGCAAGTGAATATCCAAATAAACAAGTACAATGACTTGTATAGGTTTACCTCAGCCTTGTATCGTTAAATCAAAATTGATTGAAACGTACTGCTTGTCCTCAGTAAGTCTCAATGACGAGACTTTTTCTGAGTTGGGTAGGATGTAACACCCCGTTCCGCTCAAGCGGACTGCCGACTCAATCGGCAAAAGTGCAACTGTCCCGACCCGCTTTGCCTCAACGAGAAGCAAAGGATATACAGACTTGTCCCTACAGGAATCCGGCTTAGGCTTTCAGAGGCTCGCTTGACGTATCGCTCTACCGAGGCGAATCGTCGCTAAGGTGGGTGGCTACGGTAAACTTTTCTTTACTTAGCCAGCACACATAAAATCTGGAATGTTTATGCTAGTCGCTAGGTGATTCACCCCTGCATGCTAATAAGAATCCAATGCTCCTAGCTAAGGGAATAATCCCAACTTGTATTGCTTATGCTAGAACATGGAAATGAAATATTGCTTATATTCAGACCCTCGTATGCCAAGTCCCTTACGATTTTATCTCTCGACTTACCTTCGGGTTCGAGCGAAACGTGTCTGCTTACGTTCCTTAGAAATGCATGCTTGTCTGCTTGTATTTTGCCTTATTTTCATCCAAACCCCGGGAGACTGCTAAGTAGTTATTCCGTGCATGATTGAACCTGCAAGTATCCGGGACCGTTAGGTCACCAGGCAGCCCCGAGCCAGGGGAATGCATCAAGGCAAGTTATTATACAGAACCAAGATTCAAGTATCCCGTGTACTCGTGTTCCCGTGCACTCGTGTTCTCGTGTTCTAGTGCACGCATGTTCTCGTGTTCTCGTGTATCTCGTGATAATTGGAAGACCCCAATTGCATGTCGCGGACTAGTTCCACGGACGGTCACCGGGGCACTAGGGCCGATCCGGTCCGGATAGAGCTCGTGTGTAGTCATCGTGTTCAGGAGAGGATAGCTTGCAACGCATCGTGTTCGTGTCCGCCTCGTGTACTCTCGTAGCATGCTATCCTTGTCCTTGACTACGTCCATAAATGGCTATGCCAGCGACTCGTGTTCATATAGATAAGTCATCCTCGCTTAGCGGCTATCCGCATGCGAGTCATTGCATCGCATCAAGAAACAACTGAACACCTGAACGATCATGTTATAACGACCCTCGTGTTTGCATATGCTATGCCTCTTGAATGGTTATACTTGCCCGTGCTTGAATTGTTAATGTTTGCCTTGGACAGGGAAGGCTAAATGGTAAGTCTCGCCGTATTTTCTCTCATGTTGCACGGCGCACTGCCACATGAGTTAGGCTATTCAAATCTTGCATGAAACTGATCCTAAGGAAACTAGAAAGATAACTTAATAGTTGGTGCACGGAACCTGTATTTAGTGTTTGGATTTGTCGAGCGGGCGAGTAGCTTCCCCATTAGTGCATTCAATGTACTGATAATCCACCAGTTTGTATGCAGGGTGCGGGAGAACCTCGTTCGGTACGGATGCCTCCTTCGTGCGTGCTAAGGCGTGAAGATCACTCCGAAGCAGCGGCGCGTCCGGAACTGAAGCACATATACAAGACATAATATTGTGAACTTGCCTGAACATCGCCTGTACAATCATTCCACAATTGTAGCCACTTGGCACGCTTTTACTGTTTCAAGAGAGAGGCTTGAGCGACTTGTAATCTCGGCTATACGTCGCCTGTAACACTTGTTTATATCAATAAAGAGTTGCTTTACTTAACTTGTGTTATTCAATGCTTCCGCTATATTGTCGACTCAGTGAACCTGTTATCAAGTCGCTATGCGTTTATGACTCCGCTGCACTCGGACAATCTGTGCGACTCTGTGGCTTAGAACTCTTAACGCCAGCCAATGAACCACGGCCTTGCACGGGCGTGGCTCACGCTCGTGCGGCATCACGCCCGGATGGGTCAAAGCGATCGTTCCGCGAAAGCGCTGGCACGGTGATTCTTGCCTAGCGGGAATGGCCGATTTAGCCTGTGGGAGATCGGGACGTGACACTTTATGGCTATGCCAGCGACAAACGTTCATATAGATAAGTCATCCTCGCTTAGCGGCTATCCGCGTGCGAGTCATTGCATCGCATCAAAAGAATAACTGAACACCTGAACGATTATGATATAACAACACTCGTGTTTGCATATGCTATTGCCTTTGTTTCATTATGAATGCTCGTGCTCCAATTAACTTGTTTGCCTTGGACAGGGAAGGTCAAATGGTAAGTTGGTAAGTCTCGCCGTATTTTCTCTCATGTAGCACGGTGCACTGCTACATAAGTTAGGTTATTCAATATGCCATGAAACTGATCCTAAGACAACTAGAAAGACAACATAATAGTTGGTGCACGGAACCTATATTACGTGTTTGGATTTGTCAAGCGGGCGAGTAGCCTCCCCACCAGTGCATTCAATGTACTGATAACCCACCAGATCATTTGCAGGGTACGGGAGAACCTCGTTCGGTGTGGATGACTCCTTCGTGCGTGCTAAGGCGTGGAGTTTACTCTAAAGCCTTGAAGCGTTGCATCCAGAACTGAAGCACATATACAAGACATAATGTTAGAATTTTGCCTGAATATTCGCCTGTACAATTATTCCAAAATTGTAGCCACTTGGCACGCTTTTACTGTTTCAGAGAGAGAGAGATCTGAGCGAATTGTGTTACGCCCCAGTCCCAAAATATATGGAACCAGGCCACGTGGCATTGGCCAGCTGACACGTCACTAAGGGATTATCCAATTTAATGGACCCAAAGAGACGTGCTACATTGTCCTAAAATACTAACAAGTCTAATACAGGTAAAGTCTAATCTCATCCACAAAAATATCAAGTTAAGACTGAAATGAGTGCTGAATAAATATAAGTGCTGATGTCTGAAATGTCATAGTATAAATCAGATAAGTCTGGTAGGAACAAACCCACTACAAAAGATAATAAAATAGAAGTGCTGAACGTAATAAGACTAGAGCATCGTCTGTCTAGGTAAGAAGCTCCAGCTCCAGGTGAACATACTACTAAAGATCAGGGAGACTCTGATGGCGTCACCTCTAACTCCTCCTCAGTTGCGTACCTCGTCTCTTGTCCGGGTCCGTATACTGTGGGGTAGTACGCCTCATCTAGATCTGGAAGGGAACCAGGTCCTCAGTGGAACATAACAAGATACATAAAAATATGCCATATGTAAATACTGAATAAGTAAATAAGGGTGTGCTAACCATCTAAGTGAATGCAATATGAAGACCTCATAGTACGTATGGGAAAGTGTAGGCTAGACATATGCTGACTTAATTCACCAATCGTCATGACTGGCTAATATATGCCACATATGCCCCCAGACACATGGACACTCTGCAATCGGCCATCTCCGAGGAGCATGGTATCCGAAGGTATAACATTCAAGGAGGTGGGTGTCCCATACGCCTACTAGTTGTCTTCTCCGCCCATTGTAGCTATATGCCAAGTCATAACTTTCCTGAATATTCCTGATTTTGTGCTAAGCCGTGATGCACGTCACACGCACCGATAGCTATTCGAGTACGCAGACTCGCATCCCAAAATGAAGTGCAGCCTATGTTGCGTGTACAAGTATTAGGGTCTAGGAGGATATTAGGATACCCTCGCAGCTGTCAGGTAGGGCTGCTAAAGTCTAAGTCAGTTGTACTATATGTCAACATATTTTTTGACGGTACCCGAGGTAATCTCGGACGTACACAGTTATATGTAAGATTTCTGGAAATATCATACAGCAGTTTATTGAATTAAACAGTAAGACTTGGCAAGGTATACTTGCCTACGTCCTCAAGCTGGGTATGCCAAAAACCTGTTCCTACAGTCGTGTCTGAGGGGTCCTGTGACCTGGGGTCACTGACTGCGTTGTAGGTGCACTCTGTTCAAGACGCACAGGGTTCGTGAATTTAACATTTAGATAAGGCGTAATATAGTATAGTATATATTTATACTTATGTATATATAATAAGGACATAATATATATAATTTAATACATGAATAATATATATATATATATATATATATATATATATACATATTTATAGCATATAAATGTAGTATTTATATACTTAATATAAATATATACATATATATATAAATATATTATATAATATAAATACATATACATATTTATATATATATAATATATATAAATTGCAAGAAGAAAGATAAAATAATAATAATATATATGTTATATATATTTTATATACTTAATAACATATATAATAATATATTTATATACATATGTATAAAATAAATGCATATATATATATATATATATATATATATATATATATATATATATATATATATATATATATATATATATATATATATATATATATATATATACATATGTACATATATAGCTATATATATAAATAATATATAATAATACATATAATGGTAGATATATAGTAATTATATATATATGTATATATATATATATATATATATATATATATATATATATATATATATATATATATATATATATATATATATATATATATATATATATATATATATATATATATATATATATATATATATATATATATATATATATATATATATATATACATATATAGAATAAATATATATATGTATATAAAATGAATAAATATATATACATATATAATTACATATATGTATAAATATACATATATTCTTATATAGAGAGAGATATACATAAATAATATATATATATAAATAATAACACATATAATATATAATATAATTATATATATACTGTATATACATATTTAATATACAAAATAATAAAATACATATTTACATATATAATTAATAATACATACATATATATATATATATATATATATATATATATATATATATATATATATATATATATATATATATATATATATATATATATATATATATATATATATATATATAAATACAAAATACATATATTAATACATATTTAAATATATAATAATACATATATATATACTGTATTTAAGTATATTATAATTATATAATAAATAATATATATAATTATATATATATTATAATATATAATATATATATATATATATAATTATACATATATATATAGGTATATATATATATACATATAGGTATATATACGTATATACGTACAAAAAAAGGGGGGTAGTATACCTGACAGGTAGGGGGGACCCATGCCTCGTCGCCGGCGGGAGGACCGGCGGAGCTCCGGCGGTGGCTGGCCGGAACGGCGATTGCAGCAGCAGTTGCAGTCAGTAGCAACAGCAGCAGCAGCTTGCAGCAGCTGCAGCGGCGGCTGCGGCGACGGAGGCGGCGGTGCAGGGGGTCAGTGCGGCGGAGGAGGTCGGGGCGAAGGGGACGGTGGCGGTGGTCTGAGGTGGCCGGGTGAGGAGTTTAGGGAGGTCGGGTGGGTGGCTCGGGTTGGTGGTCGGGGAGTCGGGGGGAGAGGGTCGGGGGTCTGTGGCGGAGCTGGTGGTCGGGGTTGTGGTCGTGGGGTGGCAAAAAGGTGACGGGTCGATGGAGGGGGTCAAGGCGGAGAGGTTGGTGGTGGTGGCGGTGGACTGAGGCGGCGGGGGTGGTGGTTAGGGTGGCTCGGGTGGCGGGGTGTGGTATTGGTGGTGATGTGGGTGCTGGAGCTGCAGGGGCTGCCGGCAGCGCGGCGGCGGCCGGAGAGGAGGCTAGGGGGTGGCGAGGCAGGGGACGGAGGCTCGGTGGTGGTGGTGGCCTGAGTTGGGAGAGGGATGAGTTCGGGTGAGGGGTATTTATAGGGTTTTAGGTTTTAGGTTTTTTTGTAATTAGGGTTAGGGGAAGGGTATTTAGGTAATTTGCAATTAAAATATCTTTAGATATTTTAGATATTTATTTGTAGATATTTATATGGTGGGGCCTGTAGAAGCATAAAAAATACGCTGGGAGGATCTACGCGGAATCTTAATGCTGAGCAGCGTAAGCAGAGGCCTCTAGAGCCGTCGAAAATGCAACAGAGCTCTTCCGCCGAATACAGCGTGAAATATGAGCTCAGAAGGACCATCCGCGTAAGTACGGTACGTCCAGGCCGCCCCAGCATAAACAGAGTTCTTCATCGCCTCCATGGCGTAAAACTCAGCCGCTCTCAAAGCAGCATTTAAGCGTACGAGGAACGCTTCGTCTTCCCCGAAACGAACATGTCAAGTCACGCAGTGAATCTGACCCCTGACAAAAAGTGCTGCACGGTTACCCAGACGACGGCTGGAAACGGTGGCAGACCCCTCGGGACGCGCTCCACAATATGATGGCAGATCTCTGCATTTAATGCAGAGGATTTGGTTAAAATATCACCAAGCCGTCGTTTACTGAAGTCCCCTCAGCATAAACCGCTCTTCCGCGTACAAGGGGATACACTGCCTTATTTTATACAGGCAGACGTGAGCTGTTTACGCTCCACAATGGACAAACCGCCTGCCACGTCAAAAGCTGCACGTTGCGCAGGGCTCGAGGCACGTCTCTGCGATTGGCGCACAAGGCGGTAACGGTCTTCTCGAGGCACGTCTCTGAGACGAACGCACAGGAGAGCTGCAGACCTTCAAAAATATGCCTCCGTATTTAATACACAGAATGATGGCGGATCTCTGCATTTAATGCAGAGGATTTGATTATATCTTGAAAAGCCGTGATTCCGGCTAAAGACGTCCACATCAGCATTTTGGCACGGTACGCAGCGGCTTCTATGCCCATTCAGGATCTGTGCCTATTCGGCTTCAACGCCTGTCCGGCTTCAACGCCCGCTCAGTCTCTACGACCATTCGGCTTCTATGCCTGTTCGGCTTCTATGCCTGTTCGGCTTCTATGCCTGTTCGGCTTCCATGCCTGTTCGGCTTCAACGTCTGTTCGGCTTCTATGCCTATCGGGCTTCTACGCCCACCCGGCTTCTATGCCTACTTGGCTTCTATGCCACCATGACAGACATCGGTTTTTACGCCCACCTCTTCTACACGGGGGATACCTACCTACGTGGCTTTTACGCCGTGATCTTCGTAGCAATTGTACGCGTTGTGTCCCTTAGTTGGACCCGCGTCACACGCTCATTCAAAAGATCATCCATACGCAGGCATTGGTTATTTTAACCGTCGTGTAAAAGGGTGCTGTATTGTCCACTCCTCGGTTTTTATACCAACTGAGTGGTCACTGTCACTAAAACTCTATAAATAGAGACCTCTATCAACAGAGGAAAAGGTCAAAAAATTGGAAGATCGAACAATTGAAGACTCAGAGAAGAGGTCGAATAATTGAAGATCGAGCAAGGAGAGAGGAGATCGAGAGAGAGAGAGAGAGAGAGAGAGAAGAACCCGGAGCTCAGGCAAAGGATAGGGATCGGCGACCGGGGCATCGCGCATCCACCCTTTTCTGCAACCTCCGAGGCTGCTTCCTGTCTTCTACGGCACTTCTTCACCATCGTGTGGTCCAAAGGCTAAAGTGATCGACTGCAGATCAGACACCTATAGCAATTTATACCCAGATTAAATAAATTGTACTCCCACATCCTCGTATAGGATTACATTGTACAAGTTTGTTTGTAAACAAAAGAACACGGGTCCTGTATAAACCCCGTCTTGAATACATCTTTCGTTCTTTTTGTTTTCTACCACAAACAAGATGGCGACTCTGCTGGGGACATCTTTCTCTTCTGATGAGGAAGTAATTGCTCAATACGATGCGGTATCTATAGGAAGCGTGAAGAAGACACTGGTCGTCCAATTCGACCAGTCTGCCTACGAAGACATGCTTCGAACCGGGGGTAGCTCTCACCCTCTCTCCATCCAAGACAACAGGAAGCTACGCAAGGTCTGGATGCCCAAGACATCCCCTACCGTTCCTGTGGACTCTCCGATCTCTCCGATCTCTCCGACCAATGAGGTTGTAGCATCGCTCCCTCCGTGCCCCGCACGTAAAATTCAGTCTCCCGCTACGCGCGGTACAGACAAAACTTCGGGCAAAGCCTCAGCGTTAACCCAGTAGTATCCACTGCGCTCTACACGTTGAAACCAGTCTCCCGCTACGCGCGGTACAGACAAAACTTCGGGCAAAGCCTCAGCGCTAACCCAGAAGTATCCACTGCGCTCTACGCGTAGAAACCAGTCTCCCGCTATGCGCGGTACAGACAAAACTTCGGGCAAAGCCTCAGCGCTGACCCAGGAGTATCCACTGCGCTTTACGCGCAGAAATCAGTCTCCCGCTACGCGCGGTACAGACAAAACTTCTGATGATGCCTTAGCGCCAAATCAGAAGTACAGGTCATGCTCCGCGCACAAGACGACGTCTGACCTCTACGAGGAACCAGATGGATGTTGTGATCTCCACGGGGGAAAACAGGCGACGGAATGCGCAACTGCTCGGCCCTTACGCCAGCGAGGGAACAATCTGTATACCCTCCGGATTACGCAAGAAGCCGATGGCCGACTGAGGACCTCTTCAGCTTCACGCCAGCCTGAGCAAATCTCCAAGATACGCCAGGCGAAGTCCCACGACGTAGTGCAAGCTCGATTCGCGGAAAGATAACCTCCCCGGGGGTTATCCGCCACCCAGACGGCCAACCTGTTGTACACAGGTGGCACAGCAAGGGCTATGGTCCCCAACCTCCGCATGACCACTGGTGGGAGCAGAGGAAGCAAACAATCATCCTCTTCTGCAACTCCTCCTGACCTGCGCAAATATCTAATCCAGAAGCGCAAAGAGAGGGAGCCTTCCAATATGTCTATTACGCCTCCTGGCGAGCACTGTTGCAATAGCCATAAAGTTGTGATTAATTATTGCTGCTCTAAAACAAGACGACCAGTCTTCGACCGGTTAAGCTACTCTCTATCTTTTCAGGGAAAGGAGCCTGCGCATGCATCTGTGAACATGGCTTCACACATGCCTAGACGGGGTTCGAACTCAAGACGTCATCCCTCCAGGCCTCCAGGCCGAAGGAGGTTCAATGAACTCCTCAGAAACGCTGAAGCCGGGGTATTCCAAGACACTCGTGCAAGATCACGACGACCAGCTTCATCCTCTTCTGATTCCGACGCTGAGGATCGTCGGGCCCCTGAATCAGATGCTGAAAGCGTAGAGTCGACTTCTACAGCGACCTACACTCATCCTTCAATGACACCCATGGAGATGGGAGTTTACGCCATTGAAGATGAACGCGAGAAGGCTTCACCATCAGGAAACGCGGAGCAACGCATCACTACGCTGGAAACATCTCTGAAGCAAATGCAATCCATGATGGAAAATATGCACCAGATGATGCTAACCCAGCACGCAACTACCATGGCTCAAGCATCGGTCCCGCCAACTCAGATACGTGTGGGGATGGACTTGCCACCATCTAATCCAAGCCAAGGACCTGCTCTAGATCAAGAGTCGGCGGTTCCTCCGCTTTCGGAGAATGTATTGCCTCCCGTTGGGGTCACAATACAACCAACTCCGCACCACTCCATAGTCCCACTTTCGGCTGAAAATTCGATGCAGGCAGTGCGAGAGTTGAAAGCCCAGTTTGACGCCTTGAAGCACAAAGATCAGCTCAAGAAACTGGGAATCAACCAGCCTTACCCAGCTTTCTGGAAAGAGGTCCCTTTTCCTCCGAGGTACAAACCTCAGACCATGGCCCTGTTCGAAGGGAAAACATCACCAAGTCAGTACATGAACTATTTTAGTATGATGACGGTGTTGCTACAAGGGAACGACGCCCTCCTCACCCGGGTGTTCAAAGGCTGCCTCTCAGGAGTAGCCTATCAGTGGTACCGTAGCTTGGCGGACAACTGCATCACTTCCTTCGAGGACTTCAAAGCTTTATTCTTCACGCGATTCTACGAGGGAGGAATGGACATGTCCATGTCCTCTCTCATCGAAGTCAAGCAAAGAGAAAAAGAAGACGTTCGCGCCTTCATCGAGCGTTTTCGTCAGGCCACCTTACAGATGCCTCCAGGAGTTCCAGACTCTGCATTAGTAGACATTTGCAGGAAAAACCTCCTTCCCGTGGTCTCGGTGTTCACAGGACCATATCAGTTCCGTGATTGGCCCTCGTTCATCCTCTCGGCCGTAGCCGCTGAAGACAACAGTTGTAAGGCGCGCGACAATGGCATCATGATCTCCGCCTCTAACAGAGGCAAGAAGTCATCTCCCAGCAGCGACCATCCTCGTGGTCCAAAAGGGAAAGAAGCCCTGACGGTCAATACGTCCAGACAAAAGATTGCGGTAACCACGCAAACGAGACCAGGGACGTCCAGGCCCGTAGAAGTCTACTCCTTTGACGACGAGGATATCCCAAGTATATTCGAGTGTCTCGTCAAAAGTGGCAAGATCACCCTTCCGGAGTTAAAACGACCCCAAGAAGTCGGCAGTACTGACGACCCCAAATACTGCATCTTCCACAGATATGTGCACCACCCGACAAAGGCGTGTTACATACTGAAAAAGAAGATCCAGGGTTTGATCGATGCCAAAGCCATAACCCTGCACAACACTGAGAAGACAGTCACAGCCAATATGGTCTCTCTACAGTTTGGCAATCTGTCTCCCCAGGAGGTCCCGAATGGTGTTGCGCCTATCTCTCGGACCACGATGAACATCGTCAATCTCCTTCCAGCTAGGGGTCAAAATTATGACCTGGTACCCCTAACCACCCGGCGAGGCGAGATCATATGGGTTCATCCGGATCTGGTGTCAGAGCTCGAGGAAGAGTCTAATGCTCCTAGAGCTGCATCTAAAAAGAACTCCAAATGTAAACCATGTCGTATGGTTGCGACTTCTTCACCGTCAGACGAGGACGAGGTACTAGCCGCAACCCGTTCAGGGAGAACTTACCTCAATGACTACGAAGCAAATCAGGAAGGTGCACCGGCGGGTACTTCAGCCACCAAACCTTCGGGACCCGAGTCCGGCATGCTAGAGACCGATCCTGCACGGCCGACTCCAACGGACAAGGGGAAGCAGAAGGAAGTTCGCTTTGATAAACCTGTGAGAAATATTCCTAACAAAGGTTTAGAAAAGCCCTACAACTTCGACATCCTGGCCCAACTGGCTAATACACCAGCCAGGCTGTCTATCTTCGAGCTACTCAGGCTCTCCCAGGACACTCGTCTAGCCCTGAGTGAAGCACTAATGCAGGCAGAGGCATGCTTGACCCAGCTCAAGTCCCCCGACGAAGAACCAGTGGCGTGTCCCCACTGCCACAGTGTGATGGAGGTGGTGCCGAATATCACTTTCACTCAAGACGACATGCTATTGAAACATAACAGGCATGACAGGCCCCTCTATTACACCGGGTACGTCGGTTCCATGGAGGTCGACCGGATTCACATAGATCCGGGATCGTCGATCAGCATAATCCCCCACAGTCTGCTCAGGCCACTGAGGATCCCTACTAGCGAGTTAGCTTTCACCACCACCACAATCGTGGGTTTCAACGCTGGAAAGAGCAAGCCTTTGGGAAAAATTCGCCTGAGAATCCAAATTGGCAACCTCAGATCGGTAGCCACATGTTACGTCATCGATTCAGAGGTGTCCTACAATATTTTGCTGGGAAGACCGTGGATCCACGACCACAACATTGTTCCTTCAACTCTACATCAATGCTTTAAGTATGTAGACGCACAAGGAACAGTACGAACGAAGGTTGCTGACTTAAACCCATTTAAAGGAGTAGAATCCTACTATTCCGATGCCGTATTGTACTCTCAAGACCACACAAAAGAGGTATCAGACGAGGCAGAGAAGGAATCCCACCGGGAGCCAGAAGAACCCTCTGTCGCACTACCACTGTCAATCAGGGTAAAGGGACGAACCACTCGCCCAAAAGCCATGGAACCTATGGCTATCCGCCTTAACAGATCCGGTTCAGGAAAAGGGGGTGATCCTCTCGTGATCACTTCAAACCGGAAGCTTCCTCCCTTGGTCATCAACCTCCGGCGCCACGAGCAGCTGACTGATGTAAATGCAACCAGGAACCGAGCCCCAGATGATAATAAACATCCTCTTTTCCAGTATGTCAACACTCTGGTTCCGAACCAGGAATCCTCTCTCCATGACGATATAGAACCTATAGCACCAAAAATTCTTGGCAGCTATGGATTCCTATCACCCGTACATATGGGAGGTGACATCATCATCCAATGTCGTCACGGCATACGGACCGCAAGAAGACTCTATCTTCCTCGTCCCATCTACCTGCGGCAATTAGCGTACAATAGTCTTCGGTCGCATGCGCAATCAACCGACGGTCCAAGAGGATCCTCTCGATAATGATACTGGGAAAATGCAGGTCCACCAATACAGCCCACAAGCATTGAGGATCATGCAAAACATGGGCTACGACTTGGAGCGGAAGCCAGGCCTCAACTACGGGAAGGGCAGACGAACGCCACTGTTCGGCAATCCCCGCTATCAACAGACCCGCTTCGGGTTAGGGTATATCGCCTCCCCCAAATCAAGCGAGAATATCTTCTCCTCCTATCAGGACGGCTTGTCACCCCCCCGACTCACCCGACGCTCTCGAACGGACATTATCAGTAAATATGGTAGTGACAGATCCCTACGGAGCAAACGAGCCAGAGTCTGAGCCATTCAAAAATGACTCTTGGGCTCAGCAGATGGATACACAATGGGAGTTCCGCTTCGAGCAGAGAGAACCTCCCACTGAAGATGAAGTTATCCAGATCGACGTTGGGGATAAACTCTCACCGAGGCCGATATTTATCAGTAACAATCTTTCCCCAGTCGAAAGGGAAGAAGTTATTCAACTGATAAAAGAATACATCGACGTCTTCGCGTGGAATTATGAGGATATGCCAGGACTTGATCCAGAGATGGCTACCCATAAACTCAACATATCACCCGATTCAAAGCCTGTGAAGCAACACCAGCGCCGGTTCTGCCCGGATATGATGGACGCCATTGAAGCCGAAGTCAAAAAGTTGATAGCCTACGGTTTTATTCGGGAGGAACAACATCCCGACTGGGTCGCCAACGTTGTCCCAGTCATAAAGAAAAATGGGAAAATACGCATCTGCATCGATTACCGAGATCTGAATGCGGCCTGCCCCAAGGATGAGTTCCCTCTTCCCATCACAGACATCATGATCGACAACACCTGCGGTTTTGAACGCATGTCTTTCATGGATGGATTCTCGGAGTACAATCAGATCAAGATGCATCCTGGAGACGAGAAGTATACCGCCTTTCGAACACCACTGGGGGTATATTGCTATACAGTAATGCCCTTCGGATTAAAGAACGCCGGGGCAACATACCAACGAGCTATGAGTAACATATTCTATGAGCATTTACGCAAAATGGTGGAATGCTACGTAGATGACATAGCTGTCAAAAGTCACCTCAAGGACGATCACATTCGAGACCTGAGGACGGTGTTCGAGTTAATGCGCCGACATCAACTCAAGATGAATCCTACGAAGTCCTTTCTGGGTGTATCTAGCGGCAAATTCCTGGGATTTGTCATTACCGCCAAAGGCATCTAAGTGGACCCTGAGAAAGTCCAAGCCATCATAGAAATGCGATCGCCCCACAATCTGAGGGAACTTAGGAGATTTCAAGGTCATCTGGCTTACATCCGGAGATTCATATCCAACCTCTCCGGAAGATGTCAGCCTTTTTCTCGCCTCATGAAGAAAGGTGTATCCTTCGTATGGGACGAAGCCTGTCAACAAGCGTTTAACGATATCAAACGCTACCTCACTCATCCACCAGTTCTGGTACCTCCCGTCGTAGGAAGACCATTCTTCCTATATGTTCGAGCAATGGACCATTCCCTGGGAGCTCTTCTTACACAGAAGAACGATGTAGGGCATGAACAGGCTATCTACTATCTAAGTAGAATGATGGTCGGAGCCGAACACCGGTACAACCCAGTGGAGAGAATGCTTGGCTCTGATGTTCGCCATCCAGAAAACGCGGCACTATGTCACCGGCCAGACTATCCATATCATCTCCAGGATCAACCCTTTTCGAGTACTAATGAGCAAGCCAAGTGCTCTTAATTCCCGACTCGTAACGTGGGCGATGCTGTTAACACCATATAACATGGTGTACGTCCCTCAGAAGTCCATCAAAGGCCAAGCATTGGCCGACTTCCTAGCTGCTCATCCAATCCCGGAGACCTCCATGTTGTACGAGGACATCCCGGACGAAGTTGCAGAATGTAATTCCGCGACAGAGAGTGACGCATGGCAACTATTCTTTGATGGTGCCTCCAGAACCGGTGCTAGGGGAAGTGTGGTCTCAGGAGTAGGAATCGTCCTAGTTACTCCCGACAAACTCGTCATCTACCGGGCATACTCTCTCAACGAGCCCTGCTCCAACAACGTGGCAGAGTATAACACTCTGTTAATCGGGCTCCAAGTCGCTAAAGAGCTGGGGGTCGAATCCCTGGAAGCTTTCGGTGATTCCCTGCTTATCGTCAATCAAGTCAGAGGAATATATGAAGTCCGGAATCCAGACCTCATCCCCTATCACCAAGCAACGGTCGAGATAGCCGTGACATTCAAAGGGTTCTTCCTGGAGCATGTACCTCGATCCCTGAATCTTGAAGCTGATGCCCTAGCCAGTCTAGCCGCAGATCTGGCTACTCCTATAAGAAGGCAGGACTCGGTAGTCCTTCTTAACAGAGATTTATTCTGTGTGAAAAATAACTTGCATATGGAACGCAGCTACGCTGCATACGCCAATCCTCCCAGACGAGATTGGAAGAGTCCTTTCATAGATTTTGTGGCGTACGGAATCTTGCCGGAAGACCCTAAAGAATCAGTATCCGTCAAGAGGCGATCCTTACGCTTCTACTTCGATGCATCTTCACAATGCCTATATCGTCGGACCTATAACGGATTGCTATTAAGATGCCTCTCTGGCAACGAGGCACAGATGATCATCCGTGAAGCTCACGACGGCATATGCGGAGCGCATCAACCCGGTCCTAAGCTACAGGATCGTATCAGGAGAATGGGCTACTACTGGCCCACTATGATTACAGACGCGATCAGCTATGCAAAATAATACAAGGCCTGTCAGGTCCATGCGGACTTCATACATCAACCGTCTGAATATCTACATCCTACGGTTGCATCTTGGCCTTTCAAAGCATGGGGTATGGATGTCATTGGTCCTATCCACCCGTCTTCTTCCAGGGGTCACCAGTTCCTACTGGCCATCACGGATTACTTCTCCAAGTGGGCAGAGGCAATCCCTCTCGCAGAGGTAAAAGCGTCTAATGTGATCAGCTTCATCAAGCATCACGTCATCTATCGCTTCGGGGTACCTCGGAGGATAATTCACGACAATAGGCCTCAGTTCATCAGTCAAGTGTTTCATCGATTTTGCGATAAAAATCGAATACATAATATTGCCTCTACGGCATATTATCCAGCTGCTAATGGTTTGGCGGAAGCTTTCAACAAAACCATTATCAAACTCTTGAAGAAGTTCGTCTCTTCAAACAAGAGAGATTGGAATGAGAGACTGGGCGAATGCCTCTGGGCATATCGCACAACGGTACGAACACCGACAGGTTGTACTCCATTCTCACTGGTCTACGGGAGCGAAGCAGTTCTCCCCATTGAAGACCAGATCTCGTTACTCAGAATAGCCGTGGCTAACGAGCTGACTCAAGAGAAGAACGACCTTTTAAGACTTCAGGAGCTAGAAGGATTAGACGAGAAATGCCTCCAAGCTCAGCAGCGCGTGCGCTGCTCTACCAAGCACGCATTTCCAGAGCTTTCAATCATAAAGTAAAGGAAAGAGTGTTCAAAATTGGCGAGCTAGTTCTAGCCGTAAGAAGGCCGATGATTCTTACTCACAGGAGTAAAGGCAAATTCCAGCCCAAATGGGAGGGTCCTTATGTGATCGAGACAACGTTCTCAAATGGCGCTTACAGGATAGCCCAGCCTAATGGAGACCTGTTAATGGCTCCTATCAACGGCAAATTCCTAAAAAGGTACTATACTTAATCTCCTCTGCTCGGGTAGAATATAGCAGAAACCTCAATTCTGACAAAACTACTTCCAAAACAGAGCCTTAGCCAAAGCATATTCTATCATGTCCGTACGACCTCTGAATAAATGTGTCCTGCTAAATTTTCTTAAGAGTCTATCATGTCCATATCACCTCTGATAGTATCTTACCCAGAACCTCAGCCAAAGCATATTCTATCATGTCCGTATGACCTCTGAATAAATGTGTCCTGCTAAAGTTTCTTAAAAGCCTATCATGTCCATATCACCTCTGATAGTATCTTACCCAGAGCCTTAGCCAAAGCATATTCTATCATGTCCGTATGACCTCTGAATAAATGTGTCCTGCTAAAGTTTCTTAAGAGTCTATCATGTCCATATCACCTCTGATAGTATCTTACCCAGAACCTTAGCCGAAGCATATTCTATCATGTCCGTATGACCTCTGAATAAATGTGTCCTGCTAAAGTTTCTTAAGAGCCTATCATGTCCATATCACCTCTGATAGTATCTTACCTACAAGCCCTAGTCAGAGCATATGCTATCATGTCCGTATGACCTCTAAATAAATATGTCCTACTAGAGTTTTCTGAGAGTTTATCACGTCCATACTACCTCTGATATCACTTTCGCCCAAACCTGCCATTTACATTCCGAAATGGTGGGTCCACAAAGTCAGGAAAGAGTTCGCTTTATTCCCAAGAAAGAGCAGAATTATACTGGGAAAGCAAGAAAAAAAAGGGGGGGGTACATCATTAAGGGGGAGCAGTCAGATCATGAATCTGCTGCGCCAGTACGGCTATCCTCTCATCCCTGCAGGCCAAGGCATCGACGCGGGCCCGCTCCAGCCGTGCTTCGTTGTCTCCCCTGAGGGACAATTCGGCCCTCGCCCGACGAACACCCGCGCGGGCAGCTTCTGCACGATCCAGATCTCGTCGTGCTGCACTCAATCGAGCGGTCGCTACGTCTAAACCTGCCAACGACTGGGAAGCCCACTCCTCTGCCTGAGCAAGCTTCTCTTTTAACTTGCGAGCCCTCGCTACGTTCCCTTCATGCTCGGATTGGCACTTCAGTTGAAGGGCAAGGGCCTCCTCCTCGACGGCCTTTCTTTCGTCCATCTCCAACTGACGTGTTTGAGCGAGTTTATCTAAGCTCTCTATCTGTTTGGCAAACTGCGCAATCATGAAGTTATATCTGGACTGGACCTCAGCTTCAATATCGCCCCGAGTTAGCCGCAGATATTCGTTAATGGGTTGCTCCAAACCATTAACCATCGCCTCCAGGGCATCAGCTATCCCGGTGCCATCAAAATCTCGGATCGCCTCTATCGGAATCCGAGAGGACTTCTTCAGGCGCTCGAAATCCAGATTCCCCTTCAGCACCATCGGTATCAGCGCTTTCAAAGTAGCATAGAAGACGCTGGTATATTGCTCAGTCAACGCAGCTAGAACTGATTGGGCGCCAGGAGTGGCCGCGGCATTGGCAAGTCCCCCTCCAGGAACGATTGCGGACGAAGTGGTCACAACCGTCGCCTCGACAGGTGGTGCGACCAAAAGAGGCACGTCGACCGAAGTGGTTGCAACGGCAGGCTCTCCCTCTTCTTGGGATATCGAAGCCTCTTCAATAGGCGAACCGGCCCCCGAAGATATCTCCTCCTCAAGATCAAACGCCTCCGTATCATCTCCAGGAGCCGGAGCAGAGCCAGAAGGCGCTTCAAAGCTATATTCCCCGTGGACGCCATCCCCTGGGAAAAGGACAAGGGAGTTGATATCAATATGATGGTACTCTTTCTAGAAAGAAGACCTAAAGATGACATTTACCAGTGGCCAGCGGTATATACGATGCATCTGCAGCCAAGGTAGTTAAATTACACCTTAATGACATAATACGAACTGTCATACCTGGAGAAGGGGGTGGGCCAACCGACATCGCCAAGAGCTCTACCAAGCCTCCACCAGGACACGGTCGAGGTTCGCCAGCTGGAACCTCGCCAGGCATACTCACGGACACGGCAGGGGTTTCATCCTTCGCCGGTCCAAGGGAAGACTCTCCCATCTGCTCCGGCCACACCGGCAGTCTCGTGCCACAACCGGAGGCAGCAGCGGCAGCGACATCCTCAAGACGAAGTGTTCCGGCACCGCCAACCTAAATTGAGGATCCCTCCCTAGAAGGCGAAGAACCTTCGATCAAGGAAACATCCTCGACAGGCGAAACAGCAGATTCCTCTCTAGGAGCCTCGATGCCAGGAATTCGAAGAGAACGATTGACCGTCCTCTTCCTCTTGCGAGGAGAAACCTCCTTGAGAGCAGCGGCCCTTCGTTTCCCAGAGACTACCAAGGCCCCCGCAGGCAGAGGCACTTTACACCTCGGCACCGACACCAGCGGCTCATCAGGAGTAGCGAACTCCTCACCCTCGTCAGGAGAAACCGAAGGGACTTTGACTCTTCCCCCAGGCGTGGAAGGCGGCACCCTGAAACTCCCGCGCATGTCAAAATCATGTTGGAAGGTGTTAACCGCCACGTAGAACTGGGCATACGAATGTAGGATGCGCAGCTCCGTGGAGGGTGTGACGACCGGCACGGTAAAGATTGCTCCAGTGCATCCCATGATGAAATATCGCCATCCTCTGGCTCCATCGATGAGGCCGCCCCTGGACCTGAAGCTGGTAACGGCATTGCCCACTGCAACTGGTCGTACCCAAATTGCCTTGCAAACCGGCTAGGCAAGTAAGGCTCGAAGAAGCAATGATCTTCACTTCTATACAACAAGTGGGAAGGCCTGATACAGATCAACCACTTGAAGGCCTCCGGAGAAAGATTGGTCTTCTCTCCACCTAAATCCTCCAGCCTAATCCCCGATTGATTGCGATGTACTGAGGGGACAATGCAAAGGAGCTTCCAACCGTGACTGAGGCCCAGTGTCAGCCTACAGTCTAAAACGGTGTTCACATTCCAGGGAGAGTCCTTATAATTCAGCAGGAAGCTACCCCCCGAGCTACTACCGGAGCCAGGAGACATCACCCGAGGGTTGTGCAGAATTAACCATCCCATCAAATACAGGTATGGTAATTCCACCCTGGGAAAGCTCTCACGCCGAGTCTCATCGGCAAGCAGCCCGTCAGTCATGGCTCTTAGGCCAGCTTGTATACGGCACACCATAGCAGGGAGCAAGCCCAGTCTTGCCCCAAACACCAGACGCACCGCGGGCCACAGGATGTTCCGATGAATACGGTCCGCAGATGCAGTATCGGGCACCACTACTCGACGCAGCCATATGGAGAGGAAACCGGCCAGCTGGGCTTCCTTAGACAGAGGCCTGCGGCAACGCCTCAAGTAGCTATAGGCCCTAGTGCCTTCGGGATACTTTCCTACCCCGTCGTCAAGAATCTGGTCCGAAGCCTTGGCGTCATCCATAAGAGCCTCGACGACCTGGGCACTAAGCACGCCCAAACAATTTACGGGCTCATCCTTGCCCCCCGAAACTTTTTCCGGCTTGGCAGCCCTGGCCCGGTGGAAGAAGAGGTAAGACGTCCACTTGGTAGTATGGGCCAAATCAGAAGGCTCGTCATAAAAAGTCCACTACTAGAATAAGCGGGATTAGCGACATTTTTTAGCGACTCTAGGTAAAAACGTCGCTAATTTAGCGACTCCATGTAAAACGTCGGTAGACGTCGCTAATTGGCGACATTTAACGATGTTTAGCGACTTATGTTCAGTTTTTATAAGATTAGTCGCTATAAGTTCAATTTTGGTCGCTAAACGTCGCTAATATATCTAAGTTAGCGACGTTTAGCGACGCAAATAGCGACGTTTATATTAGAAATATTTAGCAACGTGTTTAGCGACGACCGTAACGTCGCTATAATTTAATTTAGCGACGTCCTTATTTGACGTCGCTAAACGTCGCTAAAATTTGGTTAATTAGGGCTCGGTTTCGTTTTTCCCCATGTGTTGAAATTTCGAAACGAAACAAAATTTCTCCCGCCCCCCCGCTCCGTCGACCGCCTGCTCCGTCGACCTCCCCCGCGGCTACTCCGGCATCCCCCTCCTCTTCCTCGAGCTCTAGGTAAAGCCTAACTCTCTCTCTCTCTCTCTCTCTCTCTCTCTCAGAACACATGTGATACTGACACAGACACGACACACACACACAGATGGTGACACAGACATGACACGACACACACACACACTGACACAGACACTGATAAGGATCTAGGGTTAGGATTAAGTTTTTTGACATGGACACAGACACTAATATCACATGGACACAGACAGACACTAATATCACATGGACACAGACACTAATATCACATGGACACAGACACTAATATCACATGGACACAGACTTGGGACTCTGGCATGGGGCACTGCAGCAGTGCACCCAAATGGTGTCTGTCAGTTAGGCTTGGGGGCAGTCCCTAGGCAGTGCAGAGGCATGCCTTAGTGCATCTCAGTTTCAGTTTGGTATCAGTCATCAGTACTTATACACTGATACGTATCAGGGACTGTGTGAGGTATCAGTACAGGCAATTGTAGGAGTTGATGCAGGCAAGGTATAAAGTCAAGTGTTAATAGGGTATATATAGATATGTAGGTTAGTGATGTTTAGAGATGTTAGATAGGAGTGTACTAAGATGGTATCTAGAATAAGCGGGATGGCATGCTCGAGCCTTGTAGTGGGCAGTGAGAAGGAGGTCTGCAACAGTGAGCAGGCAACCGAAGAGGAAAACCATCAGCACTGTGTCATTTCAGCAACCATGTATCAGTAAGTATCAACAAGTCCCACTGTATCAGTATCCGTTTTCAGTTGCATTTAGTGAGCTATGTATACTAGTTTTAGTTAGCTTAGTGTCCAGGTATTGGTTAGTTGGTTTAAGATGGGTTAGCATGAATATTGCTTATTTTAGACTTTGATAAATAAAAGTATGTATTATATCAGATATGATTTTTATAGTACGGTTAAGTTATGAAGCTAGGTGATAAACCACTGTATGTAATGATTTATATGATACATACTGTCATTTTTGCAGAAGTATCTAGAAATGGATATGAATTACTATCGGCGTCATCGTTCGTGGATGTACAACCGTCATCCTGATGACATGTGCAGTGTGCGGGATGAATTCATTGAGGGTGTACAGCAGTTCCTGCAGTTCGCCAAGGCGTTCCCTCAGTACATGGACGGTACCAAAATTAAGTATCCGTGTGTGAGATGTCGCAACAGGAAGTATTATCCAGAAGTGGAAGTTACGTATCATTTATACTCGAAGGGCTTTACGCCAAATTACTATCAGTGGACCGCACACGGAGAACTTGTATCTCTAGCATCGGAGTCGGAGCCCTATGTGGAGCCGTATATGGATGTCCAAGACCACGATGCTTACGACGACGGGTTGGTGAACATGGTTTATGATGCGGCGGGGCCTAGTTTCAATCCTGACAATTATGATGCGGCGGGACCGAGTTTCAATCCGGACAATTATGATGCAGCTGAGGAGGCACCGAATGCCGATGCTGCAAAGTTTATGGAGTTGCTTGAGAATGCAAGGACTCCACTATATCCTGGTTGTGAGGATCATTCACCGTTGGAGATGGTTACAAGATTATTGAGCATCAAGTCCGATTTTAACATGTCGCAAGAATGCTATAATCGACTGCTCGATTTGATTATAGAGATCTTGCCCGAGGGTGCAAAGTTGCCTAAAGACTTCTATCGATCTAAGAGGATGGTGAGATCGCTTTGGATGGGATACGAGAAAATTGATGCATGTCGCAACGGGTGCATGTTGTACTACAAAGACGACAAGGATGAAGATGCGTGCAGATTCTGTGGTGCTGATCGCTACAAGGCCACTGTTAGAGGAAAGTCTGTCGGTGCAAGGAAGCCTACCGATTCGATGCACTACTTGCCTTTGACGCCGCGGTTGCAGCGGTTGTTTATGGTTAAGGAGACTGCAGAAAACATGAGTTGGCACAGGCGAAAACAGATCGAAGGAGTATTGGATCATCCATCCGATGGAGAAGCATGGAAGCACTTTGATCGAGAGTATCCATATTTTGCCGAGGAAGCACGTAATGTCAGATTGGGGCTCTGCTCTGACGGTTTTACCCCATTCAGACTTTCGGGCTCCAAGTATTCGTGTTGGCCTGTGATCGTCACTCCGTACAATCTACCGCCTTGGATGTGCATGAAGACTCCGTATATGTTCCTAACCGTTATTATCCCGGGTCCGAACAATCCGAAGAGGAACATCGATGTGTATTTACAGCCTTTGATAGATGAGTTGAATCAGCTGTGGGAAGTAGGTGCCAACACGTACGATGTTTCTAGGAAGCAGAATTTTCAGATGAGGGCAGCACTTATGTGGACCATCAACGACTTTTCGGCCTATGGAATATTATCGGGATGGAGCACCCATGGTCGTCTCTCATGTCCGTATTGCATGGACCGTTCTCAGGCTTTCCGTTTGAAACACGGAGGCAAACCGTGCTTCTTCGATTGTCATCGACAATTTTTGCCGAAGGATCATCCGTACCGGAGGAATCGGAATGCTTTTCGTACGGGAGTTGTGGAGAAGGCCAATCCACCGCCAAGGTGGCCCGGATGCACGATATGGGAAGAGGTAAAAGATTTACCAAGTGCTATCGAAGAGCCTGCTAAGGGGTACAAGTGTGACGAATTTGGTCGCACCCATAACTGGACGAAGAGGAGTATATTCTGGGATCTGCCATATTGGAGCACCAATCTGATCAGACATAACCTTGATGTCATGCATATCGAGAAGAATGTGTTTGATAACATAATTAATACTATAATAGATATAAAAGGGAAGACAAAAGATAATCCGAAGGCCAGGTTGGACTTAGAAGACATATGTAGACGTCCTGCATTGCATTTGATAGAGGAGGGGAATGGAAAGTTAAAGCAACCTAAGTCAGTTTTCTCACTGGATAAAGAGGATAAAGGTAGACTTTGTAGGTGGATTCAGGGTCTCAAGTTTCCAGACGGGTACGTGTCGAACTTGAAAAGATGCGTCGACCTCAAGGAGAACAAACTAGTAGGTATGAAGAGCCACGATTGTCACGTATTCATGGAGAGGTTAATTCCGATTATATTTCAGGAATTCTTACCGCAGGTCGTTTTGGACCCATTGACAGAGCTGAGCATATTCTTCAGAGATCTTTGTTGTACTAAGTTGCTCGTCGATCGTCTAGAAAAGCAAGAGAGGGACATTGCGGTAACACTATGTAAGCTCGAGAAGGTGTTTCCTCCTGGATTCTTCGACTCTATGGAGCATTTGCCAATTCATCTTTCCTATGAGGCACGTGTTGGTGGTCCTGTCGGTTATCGGTGGATGTACCCCTTCGAGCGCCATCTGAATCACCTAAAGAGAAAGGTGAAAAATAAGGCACGGGTTGAAGGCTCTATTTGTGAAGCTTATGTTCTCGAGGAGATTACAAACTTTTGCTCGACGTATTTCAAACCGCATGTTGCTACTAATAGGACGAAAGCTCCCAGAAACGACGACGCATATCAGAAATTTAATGATGCAATACTCAAAGTATTCAATGCATCCGGAAAGCCCTCGGGAAAAATGAAGAAGAGATATTTGAATGACGATGAGCTAAGGGCTGCTCAATTGTATATATTACTCAATTGCGACGAGGATGAAGTGGAGAAGCTAGAGGGGTAAGTAATTAATACGTCCACGTTTACATCATCTCAATGTAATAGTATAAGATACTATTATGCTACTAATCAGCAGTTGCTTCATTATTTTTCAGCACATATAATGATGAGTTGAGGTCGGTTAGACCCTACATAACAGACGAAGAAGTAGAACAAGATATGAGATGCCATTTTTCTTCTTGGTTGAGCGCATATGTAAGATGCTTGGTAATTACTTTTTATTTTTGCACTTGCAAAACAAATAACTTACTATCGCTACTTTGGTACTTAGGTCGATCGTCTAATATCACCCGAGACTGAATCTATTAGGACTCTAGCCAAGGGACCAATTACTGCCATAAAAATATGGCCAAGTTTCTGTGTGAATGGGTTCAGGTTCAAGTCAACAAATGCTCCTATCAGAGACAGCTTTCTGGATCTTGATTCCACGAAAAACAGTGGTTTGTGTATCAAATCTACAAACTACAAAGACGTCAATCCGGGCAATGATTTTTTTGGCATCTTACGAGAGATTGTGGAGTTGACATATAATTATGGCCCAGAACCTGCTAATATCGTGCTATTCAGGTGTGAATGGTTCGATCCGATTCAAGATCAAGGTTAGAAAATTGACAAGCATGGCCTTGTGGATATAAACTACAAGCGTAGATATCAAGGCTACGAACCATTTGTCCTATCAAGTCAGGCTCAGCTCGTGTACTTCACAACTTATCCTAGACGGGGGACAGCGAGGTCGGATTGGTGGGCAGTATGCAAGACTAAAGCTAGAAATACCTTTGACATTGACGAAATAGCTTATCAGGAGGACGATCTACCTCTTGTAACAAATATTGTAGATGTGGACTCAACGGAAGTTACTCATTACACGAGTAATAATATAGAAGATGTAGAATTATCCGAAGAGGACGACGAAGTAGATGAAAGTGAAGACGAGGAAGAGGAAGAGCAGGACGAGGAAGGCGAACAAGATGAATTTTCTGAAGATGATTGAAAATATAAAATATTCCATGTAGAATGTAACTGTATTTGGACTGTAAATATTGCATGTAGAAGTAGATGTTGACATTAACGAATATATGTATTATATTTTGACTGTATAATGCTTTGAGATATGTATCACATTTCAACTGTAGAATGTAGTATATATTTGTGTTTCTCTATATTCATCATATGTTGTTATCAGATATGACAGGACGACGCGGAGGATTCGGCAGGTCCCGAGGTAGACAGAGTGCCACTCCGGTACTGCCTACTGTTGGTTCCGGATCATCGTCGCCCAGTACTCCAGTATATCGATCAGTCACATCTCCGACTGCGACGACGTTGCGTGGCATCACTCCTGGGATGAGTAGTTCCAGGCGTGATAGTACTCCCTCGTCCAGCGTTCCTCCTGCTGACGGAACCATGGAGACAGATGAGCATGTAGAGGAGGTCGTGCCGACGTTGTTCCAGCATCAGCAAGATCCTCCATGCGCACCACCGGAGGAGACGAGGACAGAGATTTGGGCCGACGGTACAAAGTAAGTCAATTAGATGGTTTAGTATATATTTGTGTTTCTCTTTATTCATCGTATATTGACTTTTTCAGTAATCTAAATTATTATTTCTGTATAGATATCGTCCATCGTCGGTTCAGAGACGCCTGGGCCAATTTTTGAGGAACAACTACGGTGGCCCTTGGATCAACTACTCTGAGGCTCCGGAGGAGAGGAAGGCGTTCTAGTTTGCGCACTTCCAGGTAAAAGTATATTAAATAAATCTTCTAATTTATGCATATTCGTGATGCTAACTTAATGAATTATTTATTGTAGCAAACGTATTTTTATCCTCCGTACCGGGCCGAGTTGATCGAGCGGCTCTTTCCTACCGTTGCCGCCAAGCTTATCCGAGATGCTCTGGATGACCAGAAGGCTCGTGATCGTACTGGAAAACCGATCCAAGGTTGGATCACGCCTGAGTAGTGGACTGCGATGAGGGCTAGATTCGACGATCCGAGCTACAAGGAAAGGTCTAAGAAGGCCAAGGCGGCTAGGCAGAATGCTGCCAAGTGGTGTGGTGGCTCGATTCCGATGACGGAACATTTCCGTCGTTTGGTATTTTTTTTCTTTTAAAATATATTATTTTAATATAAGTACCATAAAATGGTACTTGGAAAAAATATTTAAGTTTAGTAATAAAAAATATATTTTTAACAGGTACAGAGGGGTGAGGATGCAAACATGGTGACCGTCTTCTTGGCCACCCATCGCAAGGACGGAAATCTCATTGATGAGAGGGCCTCACAGACCTATATAAGTATTACTTTACTTTGTGTTTATTTTAATATAACTTAGGCAATTATTGAGTTTTCAAACCTTTTCTAGGCCGAGTATCTTAGGCTTCGTGAGCGGGCGACTGCTAGTGCACCTACACCTGGAGAGGCTGGTGCTTCGTCGCAGCCCGGTCCATCTCCGTCGGCGGACGACCTGTGGGTGACCGCAGCTGGTAGTCTCCAGAGGGGTACGTACTACGATACGGGCTCCTATGGCGCCCTGGTTGCGACGCAGTCATCTAGGGCCTCCCCGACAGCTGTGCATTCCACACACCCCTCGCAGTCGCAGCCCTCGCAGTCGTCGGCCAGAGTCCAGGAGGCAGTCCAGGAGGCCGTTGACCGTCAGATTGCGTCTCTCCGTGACGACTTGCTGCGAAGTATGGAGGACCAGTCCCGGTCCCAGCCGCAGGCGGACGATCCGATGCTCATCGCACGATTGGATATGCTCGACCGCAGCATGACGGAGCTACGAGAATTGACAAATGATATTAGAGCCTCCAATGATCGCAACATCATGGAGCTGCAGGCGTCACAGCTATCGATGGGCGAGAAGCTGACGAGGATGCAGGCGTCACAGCTATCGATGGGCGAGAACCTGACGAGGATGCAGGATTCAATGGGTGATAGCAGTACGAGGCTGTTATCTACCCTGGATTCTTACAACCAGCGACTCGCAGACTTGGAGCGGGCACGGCCTCCACCGACGTCATTGCCTTCTCCATCGACATCGGTGTCGATTCCACGGGACGAGTATGAGGAGTTGTTATCCTTCAAGTGCGCCGCTGGTCAGCCTCCTGCAGATCCGTAGTAGTATAGTTATTTTTATTATTATTTATGAATTATTGATACTTCAACAATAGACATGATGTATGATGCTTCTTGTGGTCTTTAATTTTTTAGTTAATTTAATTGGATTATATAGTTATCCACATTTAATTGGATTGATACTTCTTGTGGTCTTTAATTTAATTGGATTATATAGTTAACTAGATTGAATCATATTGGTGTGTATGATGAAGATGATGTAAAACTGCAGGGAATCACCAATGTTTGCTTCTGCACATTATTTTTTTTTATTTTTTTTAAAAATTAGCGACGTTATTAGCGACGTTTAGCGACGTTAATTTACGTCGCTAATTACGTCGCTACTTAGCGACGCTGTAAAATGTCGCTAAGGACGTCGCTAATGACGTCGCTAAACGTCGCCAATTGCTGACATGGCAGTATAGCCAGGTCATTAAAGACGTCGGTGTAACGTCGCGATAGATGTCGCTAATCAGCGACGTTTAGCGACTTTTCTAAACATCGCTTTTTAGTGACTTGGCGTCGCAAAACGTCGCTAAATCTAGCGACACATTAAAGTCGCTAAAAAACGTCGGCATAGCGACGTTTAGCGACGTTTTTTGTTTTAGCGACTTGGTGTTTTCCGACTGCTTTGAAACGTCGCTAATTACGTCGCTAAACCTAATTAGCGACGATTTTTGGTTATTTAGCGACGTTTTTAGACGTCGCTAATTTGACTTTTTCTGGTAGTGGTCGTGCACGCAAAGTAGTGGCACATCAGCTCCTGATACACCTCTACTACCCGAGGGTCCGAATCCCCCAACTCCCGATTGGTGGGGACATACTCCTCATATGGGGCATCCCCCATCGACAGCCTCGAGATCACTGCCATCTCATGGAGGGCCAATCCCAACTCCCCCAGCGGAGTGGCGAAAGTCCCAGTGAGCGAAATATATCGCTCCATCAGTGCCAAGTACAGGTTAGGGTTAGGAGGCAACCCAACACTGGTCGCGCTCACAGCGGCATACAGCCCAATGCACTCCAGCTCTCTCTGACAGTGCTTCAAAGCCCAGTCAACTAGGCAGGCCCATCGACGGTTTGTTGAGTGATCCACCCGTTGCATCGAGGATTCTCCTTAGGATATACTCCCCCTCGCCCCATGAAGTCATTGCAGAAAGTCGGCAACTGGACCGGCTGGATCACTAGACTGTCCTCGCTCGGGACACTGCCCGGGCTCAGTCCCCTGAACGACGTCACGAGGCCAGAAGGACGGCTGACAAACGATCCCTGGTCAGCTCCTTTCAGATGAAAGATCTTCCCCGGTTTGCCGTGAAGATCGGGCGTCAGGTTCCACGACATCCTCCTAGGGTGTGTCGCTTGAAAGAAGGCCGAGATGGGATAATCCCTCGGCATCGTCGGCAGGTACAAAACCAGGTTCCCGGCAAGAAATACCCAAGGTTCTCTCTTAGGCTTCGTCTGGGACCGTTTGTCAATCATGTCCCCAAAGAGAAAAGCTGGCTTTATATACTGCTCCCCGTCTATATACGTCAGGGGCTCCCCGTTGATCATACTCAGCAGCGTCCGCTCACCCTGGGCCGATATCAAAATCTTCCTTCCCTCAGGATACTGGGGTCCGGAGATAGGAAATGCCACGTGGGACAGATCCTCCAGGTAGTTCGAGTGCAGCATCCCGGCAGCGGAACCCATTACCTCGGCCAGTGGAGACTCACCCAAGTCAACTGCAAGAGTGCGAGAAAAACATGTCACTACAAAATCTTGCAACATGGGGACCCAGAAGCCACAGTCTGTGCTTTACGCCAAGACTGTACAAATTTGGCTATTTTACACAGGAAGTCTCATCCAGAGACGTAACTGGCAGCGTACGATCCGTGCTTTACGCCGGGCTACCAAAAATTCTAGTTATTACGCCGGAGGCTCCGCCCCCAGGCGTAAAACTAAAATTTTATAGTATACACCACGTTTTCGACAGTCGGAGCTGTTACGCCCAGAAACTAGGAAAACAATGGAGCCCTTACGCTGGCACATTAGAAATATGGACGTAAAGGATGAAAACGTCTCCGTGCATCATCTTCCTCAAAGAGGCTATCAGCACAGAAGATGACCTAGCGCGGTCACGTTCAATGTGTGCGAAGGATTTTTTGTCATTCTATGTCATCCAAAAGGGCTCTACCTCTAAGGCCAGGAGCGCTGCTCGTCGGCGGGATACTTTGCTCAGGATGAAGTTCGCCTTGCCCGACCGAAGACTCCCTCGCCGGGGCTGAAGAATGGGAAGAAGAACCTACACTCTTTCCCTTAGCGGAGGAGGTTTGCTTCGGCGCCATTTCTGGAAAAATCTGAGTGCTCGGAGAAGCAACGGAGAAAAAACTCGAACACGAAGACTCTCTTTCGCAGAAGACGAATGAAAAGTTTTCTCTCCAAAACTCGAGATATATATAGGGGTCGGATCGACTCCTCGAATCCTCGGACGGATTCCTCGAAACCCTAACCAAATCTCACAATTAATAGTTGGTTATGATTGGATGCTACGTCAGCCCACTACTCTCGGAAGACGGACAGTCAGCAAATTCGAAGAGTTTTTCGTACAAAGCAGGTTCGTGGTTCTACGCTAAAGAGCTTTCTACGCTCGACAGCAACGGATCTACGGTTTTACGCTCGCAAGCTACAAGTCTATGGTTTTACGCCCGGATGCCTTTTTGTGCTCAGTAGCTTTCATGCTCGAGAGGCTACAGACCTACGACTTCACGCTTAGCAGTTACCAAACCTACGATCTCACGCTCGGTGGCGTTTAGTTTACGCTCGGAAGCAGCAGGTCCACAAACCCTACGCTCGAAAGATTTCTTTCTCTAAACAGGCTACGAATCTACAGTTCTACACTAAGGGGCTTTCTACGCTCGACAGCAACGGATCTACGGTTTTACGCTCGCCAGCTACAAGTCTATGGTTTTATGCCCGGATGCCTTTTGTGCTCAGTAGCTTTCATGCTCGAGAGGCTACAAACCTACGACTTCACGCTTAGCAGATACAAACCCACGGTCTCACGCTCGGTGGCTTTCTACGCTCAATAAGCTATGAACTCAGGATTCCCAGCTCATCTACACTACGGATTTCTGACTTTCCGTATATCCGGACAAGCTCTCCAAGCGGTCAATTACAAGGAGTTCACACAGAAGATACTCGTTCTTGACCCAAAGCATCCCAAGTACCCAAAGCATGCAGAGTTCAAACATTGAGAAATTACTCTTCTCGGGTCAAAATTGGAGGTTCACCCAGACTCCAGTCTGAACATCTCGTCTATCAAGATGACAATTCAGTTTTTTTACGACAAAAGCCTCGACCCTGTTCCAAGGGATTTTTCGAGAGATCATTCTTGAAGACGAAGTCTGAACAAAAAGTTCTGTTCATCAGAAAAACTCTACGCGGTCCCTCAGTCCTAGCAACAGGACAGTTCCAAATGTTCAAAATGCTCAACAGCGTTCTATGGGCAGGGCCTAGTACTCTTTCTATCAGAGTCAGCGTAAAGAATCAGACGTGTCGAAACTACACATATTCAGACTTCACAGCAACGTATGGCAAAGAAGATCATATGCGGGGAAGAAAGGCGACTTTATTAAAGTTAAAATCACAATTACATATGAGGGAAATCCTGTCTACATAGGATTTTTTCTTCATTTTTCGTGATCACATATGAGGGAAATCCCCTCTACAAAGGTCTTCCTCTTCTTCCATGGCTGTTCATGACCACCACAGTCATGAACAAGAAGATCCTCCATACGCCATGGATGATCCAGTTGAGGTTTCTTCAACCCAACTCGATCAGGACGACAGATTACGGTTTGTCTGATCTCGTCCGCAGGGGTCTCAGGAAGAAATAAACAGTCTGCAAGCTGTGTGGTCCAACGCGACCCTTCCTCTCTCCTAGTGCAACGCCATACAAAGTTGCTGATTATCCCGAGCAAGGGAGGCTAAGATATCCTTCCATGATCCATCGTTGCAATGGACACTTGCTCGAAGACGCCGTCTTTTTTGGCTCCTTACATGCTGGAAGAACATGGTCTTCTTCTTCCTTAGGTCGACCCGACGAACTCCGGCGATCATCTCAGCATGGTGAAAGGAAATGTGGGAAGAAACAGGTTAACTCCTCAGCCCTTTTATAGGCAAGCGAGGTCACACCTACCCCCAATAAATCTGCCATCAAGACCGGCCTAAAAGAACGCGTCAAAACTTGACCGTTTCAAACGCTCCACTCAGAAACGTTTCGAGTTAAGAGGGGCCATTCATGCTTCATTCAAAGCGTTTCAAATTCTGAGGAATTTAAAAGCTTTGAAGGGGGTCTTGTAGAAGCATAAAAAATACGCTGGAAGGATCTACGCGGCATCTTAATGCAGAGCAGCGTAAGTAGAGGCCTCCAGAGCCGTCGAAAATACAACAGAGCTCTTCCGCCGAATACAGCATGAAATATGAGCTCAGAAGGACCATCCGCGTAAGTACGGTACGTCCAGGCCGCCCCACAATAAACAGAGTTCTTCATCGCCTCCATGGCGTAAAACTCAGCCGCTCTCAAAGCAGCATTTAAGCGTACGAGGAACGCTTCGTCTTCCCCGAAACGAACCTGTCAAGTCACACAGTGAATCTGACCCCTGACTCCTGACAAAAAGTGCTGCACGGTTACCCAGACGACGGTTGGAAACGGTGGCAGACCCCTCGGGACGCGCTCTACAGTATGATGGCAGATCTCTGCATTTAATGCAGAGGATTTGGTTAAAATATCACCAAACCGTCGTTTACTGAAGTCCCCTCAGCATAAACCGCTCTTTCGCGTACAAGGGGATACACCGCCTTGTTTTATACAGGCAGACGTGAGCTGTTTACGCTCCAAAGCGGACAAACCGCCTGCCACGTCAAAAGCTGTACGTTGCGCAGGGCTCGAGGCACGTCTCTGCGATTGGCGCACAAGGCGGTAACGGTCTTCTCGAGGCACGTCTCTGAGACGAACGCACAGGAGAGCTGCAGACCTTCAAAAACATGCCTCCGCATTTAATGCACAGAATGATGGCGGATCTCTGCATTTAATGCAGAGGATTTGATTATATCTTCAAAAGCCGTGATTCCGGCTAAAGACGTCCACATTAGCATTTTGGCACGGTACGCAGCGGCTTCTACGCCCATTCAGGATCTGTGCCTATTCGTCTTCAACGCCTGTCCGGCTTCAACGCCCGCTCAGTCTCTACGACCATTCAGCTTCTATGCCTGTTCGGCTTCTATGCCTGTTCGGCTTCCATGCCTGTTCGGCTTCAACGCCTGTTCGGCTTCTATGCCTATCGGGCTTCTACGCCCACCCGGCTTCTATGCCTACTTGGCTTCTATGCCACCATGACAGACATCGGCTTTTACGCCCACCTCTTCTACACGGGGGATACCTACCTACGTGGCTTTTACGCCGTGATCTTCGTAGCAATTGTACGCGTTGTGTCCCTTAGTTGGACCCGCGTCACACGCTCATTCAAAAGATCATCCATACGCAGGCATTGGTTATTTTAACCGTCGTGTAAAAGGGTGCTGTATTGTCCACTCCTCGGTTTTTACACCAACTGAGTGGTCACTGTCACTAAAACTCTATAAATAGAGACCTCTATCAACAGAGGAAAAGGTCAAAAAATTGGAAGATCGAACAATTGAAGACTCAGAGAAGAGGTCGAACAATTGAAGATCGAGCAAGGAGAGAGGAGATCGAGAGAGAGAGAGAGAGAGAGGAACCCGGAGCTCAGGCAAAGGATAGGGATCGGCGACCGGGGCATCGCGCATCCACCCTTTTCTGCAACCTCCGAGGCTGCTTCCTGTCTTCTACGACACTTCTTCACCATCGTGTGGTCCAAGGGCTAAAGTGATCGACTGCAGATCAGACACCTATAGTAATTTATACCCAGATTAAATAAATTGTACTCCCACATCCTCGTATAGGATTACATTGTACAAGTTTGTTTGTAAATAAAAGAACACGGGTCCTGTATAAACCCTGTCTTGAATACATCTTTCATTCTTTTCGTTTTCTACCGCAAACAGGGCCCACTTCTAAATGGATGGTGTAGGTTCACCCTCCAATGGGAGGTTGACACCTCGTACGTACAATTTGCAGATAAAATCCTATAAATTCATAAATTGCATAAAAGCCCTATTAATTGGGAAATTGCATAATTACGCAATTGTCTGGGAAAAATACCTTATTCCTGAAGGCGCTGAAATGTACAGAACTGAGGGAGAATGCTGTGTGAGGGCCTTGAGAGTGTGGGGGTGAGCCTGGGCAGGGGATGGGCTTGGTTTTTGGGTGATGCGGGTCACCGTATTAATTAATTAGAAATTAATGCGCACAGTGTTTAGTAATTATTTAAAAATAGGTAGGGCCATATTTTTAGTATGGTGTAAATATACTAAATGTAGTATACTCAAAGTAGAATAATAACATATTTTTGTTTGGGCAAAACAGGTGCCTGTTGGGCCTCTAATTTCTATTGGAACAGAGATGGGTACCGGTCTGGAAATTAATTATAAATTAATACGGACGTTTGTAACGATATTTGTGCGACTAAAACGAGGCACAAAACAGAGTATCTGAGAGTTGCACAAAGTTCAGAAAAATAGACTAGCATGTCTATGAGAGGTATGTGAACTTTGTTTGGGGATAACAGTCAATGTAATGCTCTAAATATTTAGGTGATGGACAGGTGCACAAATCAATAGGATATGTAAGCAAAATAAATTTAAAAAGTTGTAATAAATCCTAATTGATAAAAATAATCCTAAATTATTATTAAATGCTAAAATCTTGTCGAGGGAGTTTACAATATACCCTCCTTAGAGCATTTTGTCCTCGAAATTAAAACAGACATATAATGAAAGATATTGATTGATTTGAAATATTAGGACATACCCTGGTCTGGGAATAGATGGGGGAAACGTTGTCGAATATCCTCTTCTTGTTTCCAGGTTGACTCGCCTGGTGCATGATGTCTCTATGCAATACGAACTAGAGGGATAGTCTGGCCTCGCAACACCTTCTCGCTTCTGTCTAGGATCTCTACAAGCTCCTCCTGGTACGATAAACTCGGACCGACAGTAATTTCTGAGTGGTCCAGCACATGACTTGGATCTGGAATGTACCTCCTTAGCTGAGATACGTGGAAGACGTCATGTACTCCTTCCAATGTCTGAGGTAAGGCTAGCTTGTAAGCAACTTCTCCGACGCGTTCCAACACATCGAAGGGTCCGATGTACCTCGGACTCAGTTTTCCTCTTCCTCCAAATCCGATAGTTCCTCGGGTAGGTGAGATTTTCAAAAACACATGTTCTCCCACTTGGAATTCTAGAGGTCGTCGATGTACGTTTGTCCAGTGCTTTTGTCTATCCTGTGCTGCTCGCAGGTGCCCTTGGATCTTCTTTACCTTCTCCACCGTACGAACGACCAATTCTGGTCCTAGGATCTGTCTTTCGCCTACATCGCTCCAACATACTGGGGAACGACATTTCCTTCCATACAATGCTTCAAAGGGAGCCATTTGGATGCTCGCTTGATAGCTATTGTTGTAGAAAAATTCTACCAGCTTCGAACCATTCCTATTGGGCCTCATGTCGATCATTCTAATTTTTGAACATAACAATATGCCTATCGACTTGATCATCGCTCACGCTCGTTGTGCACGATGTCCCTTGATTACTTGTTATAGTCATCTTGCCTTGCATTAGTCTCATAACGTATTATGGACTTATTGCATGGGACGTTGGGTTTTCACACTTTCAAGATCGGGACATTAACATCTTCGATTTACTTATATAGATTCGTAACCATTTTTGAAATTCAGGACTTTTGAAACTGCTTAAAAACTTATATCATTTTTGAAAATGATATTTGAAGAGGCCAAGGACGTAAAGCCATGCTCTGATACCACCTATCAAGCCTCTATCCTATAAGGGCCGATCGTCCTCGCTTGGTCCCTACGGAATCGAACTTCTTCGCTTGGGCGCGATACCGTGCAAGCCTAAGTTGCACTTGCACCAGGCATAGTACCTGCACAAGATACAAGTTAGAAAAAAATATACATATATGTCACGCCCCGATTTCGCTAAATCAATAATCGTCCCCCGGGCGTGATGCCGTGCACGCGTAGGGTGCGCGTGCACAAGGCCTAGGCATAATGATATTCTTTAGAACACATGCAACAGAGTACGCAAATAAGATAATACACACTTGAGGCATAGAAAAGTTTTCTTTATTGATAATGAACATCTGATTACAGACTCTTGACCCAAAAGCGATAAGGATGCCATACGGGCTTACAACTTGGATATAAAATAAGATAGCCGTTCCATACATCACATCATTTACTAAAACTTTAAAACAATATAGACACCTGCTGGCGACGCTATCGCCTTTCCTCGGAGCTGCATATAAGGGTTGCGCGGGCTCCGGGTGCTTTGTACAAGCTCCAAAAAGTCACGAACGGGATACGACGAGTACTGGACTAGTTGGAGAAGAAGAAGCTTCAGCTCCTCGCCGCGCTTGGGTTCGGGGAACCTGCTGCAACGAGGGTCAGTACTTTAAAAAGTATCTGTGAGGGCGAGCTAACCCAACTAACCAAATCCAGAGTTGTTTATATGAAGCATGCAAATTATTTGTGGACTTTCTTTCTTGTCTTAGTTCATTTTACATGCAAGCATTGAGTATGCACTTTATAGAAACAATATGCCACCGTTAGGTTACTTTTACCTTCCCGTCTGAACTGTCTGCACAATACTTATCATGTCCTTCCCTGCTACGAAGACATTATTAGTTTGAGCAAACGATGCAGAAATATATACATTGGGTCATGGCATATCATTGCTACCGTGGACAATAGCTAAAGTAAGATGGTGACCCTTGCAGCTCGGGTAGCAAGCCCCGCTACTAGGCCCTCGCATTACCCGTGCTAGGCTTGCTAGCGTAGCTATCCGAGTTTCGCCCGGAACGAATCGCCCCCAGTGCCCCGGGCACCGTTCGTAGGAACTAAACCTTGTGCACAAGTTGTCCGACAGAACCATGCATCGACACTAAGTTAATAAGTAAAGCATTCCAAGCCAAAGAATGTACATATCTACTTTAGCATAGAGCATTTGGCATAGTCTACTTGTCCAAGTGATTGCATTTCAATTATTTGCACAATACATCTGTACAGTTATATAGAATAAGTTCTAGCTACCACGGAAACATGAATATATATATATATATATATATATATATAAATAAATGCATAGCGGACAAGCACGCATCAATGGGATCGTTTGAGAATTCTAGGTGACAAGCATTATAAGTGTTTCAAATCTAACTCTTCTTTCATTTGACTCAATTTATTCTTATTATGATATCGTTGGCGCGGAATGCACAAATGAGCCAATTTATGAAGAGTGAAGACTTGGAAGAAGGGTGCTAATCGAAGTAAAGCCACTCACAAGTTGGTGAACTAGGAGAGAAAAGGGAGATCTTCAAGACTCCGCTTGCGCGTCGCCTATCCGATCACCTGCACGCACCAACAGATGATCGATATCTCCTGATTCGGTCTCCGAAGTTTGATACGAAATACAAAATCCTAAGAACGAAGGTAATAAAATCTATCAAAGCCGTACAAGAAAGCGCAAGTCATAAAACTAACAAGAAAGCAACCAAGCGGCATAAAAAATGGGCAAGAAAACCAGTGCAACGGAAAGACCCCTCTCGACTCTGCTGCCGAGTACTTCCTTGAGGCACGATCCGTTGAATATGGTACCTGATTCCAAAGAAACCAATCCATAATGAGAAAATGATCTTGATTCAATCTGTCCCGATCGATCGGTACCAAGTATTTTTTAGCCGCGCTCCCCGAAAAGGGGGTACGGGGCATTACATCATAACCATCTAATAGAAAGTTTTGTCCCGAAACATAGGAATAGAACCTACCCCTAAGGAATAATGAGGGAAAATTTTCTCTCATGTTAGATTCGAGTTGCCGGGTCAATTCTTCGACCGAGTGGTTTCGCCAAAGGACGCGCACTAGCGATACTGCCCGATTCCGTAACTGCTTTTCCTTATGCTCCAAGATCTGAACGGGCTCTTCGATGTACGATAAGTCTGCCTGTAGATCCAGCTGACTCAAGTCTACCACATGGTTCGGGTCATGCACGTACTTTCTAAGCTGTGACACATGGAAAATATCGTGCACTTCTGATATGGCTGGCGGCAATACAATTTGATAGTCAACTGAAGTGACTCGTCTGAGAATTTCAAATGGGCCAACAAATCTCGGACTTAACTTCCCCTTTACCCCGAATCTCGTCACTCCTCGCATGGGCGAGACCTTTAAAAACATGTGGTCACCCTCTTGGAACTCAAGGGGGCGACGACGAATATCGACATAGCTCTTCTGTCGACTTTGTGCTATCTTTAACCGCTCTCGGATCAACTGAACCTTTTGGACTGTTTGTTTAACCAGTTCTGGCCCAAGGATTTGCCTCTCCCCAACTTCATCCCAACAGATCGATGACCTACACTTCCGCCCATACAGAGTCTCGTACGGAGCCATTTGGATGCTAGACTGACTGTTGTTGTATATAAATTCGGCCAGCGGCAGATAGACGTCCCAACTTGACTTCAAATCGATTACGCAGAGGCGCAACATGTCTTCTAGTACCTGATTTACACCGCTGCCTCAAAATCTTATATGCATTCCTTGCTTAAGTTCGGTAAACTCATCTTCTTTTCTCTGCCTGACAGCTAGAGGAAGATATTGTGCAAGGAATGCATCCTTGAACATTCTCCAAGTGATCTTACCATCCTGATGCTTTGTGGCGAGGTCTAGCTTCTTGATTTGCCACCAGTCGTGTGCACGTAACCGCAGCTGCATGACTGCATATGCCACCCTCTTATTCGTAGGTATCGAAGCAATCTCAAACAAGCCCTCCAACTTTGCAATCCAGTCAATCACCTTATCTGGCACAGTCCTGCCTTCGAACTCCGGAGGGTTCAACTTCAGAAACTCAGCACCTCTAAAGTGACTTCCTGGCCGCCCATCGAGACTCGTTAGTTTCTGCTAAGCCTGCTCCCTGAGGCGCAGTCGCGGCTATCGCAGATATCGCGGCAGTTCCCGATGCACCACTGTAGGCTACTAGTGTTGTCACTATTTGAGTCAGAGAGTCAAGCTGCTGTTGTTGTGCCAAGGCTCTAGCATCAGCCCGTTGCTGCTGAGCTTCGAACCGTTCCTATTGGGCCTCATGTCGATCATTCTGATTTTCGAACATAACAATCTGCCTATCGACTTGGTCATCGCTCACGCTTGCTGTGCGCGATGTCCCTTGATTACCTATTATAGTCATCTTGCTACAAAAAAGAGTAGCTTGCATTAGTCACATAACGTATTATGGACTTATTGCATGGGACGTTGGATTTTCATACTTTCAAGATCGGGACATTAACATCTTCGATTTACTTATATAGATTCGTAACCATTTTTGAAATTCAGGACTTTTGAAACCGCTTGAAAACTTATATCATTTTTGAAAATGATATTTGAAGAGGCCAAGGATGTAAAGCCGTGCTCTGATACCACCTGTCAAGCCCCGATCCCATAAGGGCCGATCGTCCTCGCTTGGTCCCTACGGAACCGATCGTCCTTGGTTAGGCGCGATGTCATGCAAGCCTAAGTTGTGCTTGCACCAGGTATAGTACCTGCACAAGATACAAGTTAGAAAAATATACATATATAGAGGCACATGATTCAAAATGCAGAGAACCAAATTTGAACACATTTGATAGGAACACAAAATACTTTCTTTATTGAATACTTAAAGATTGGGTTACAAAGTACTTGCTTGGCTGATTACAAAATATGCCATAGATTGCTATATCCCTTTTTACAAGCCCAAAACTAGCCACAACGTCCATACATCATATCCTTGTAGAAGGACCAAAAATCAAAACAACTAGCAGAAGAAGAGCTTGCACACATGAAAGGAAAGCTAAGAAAGCAACACGAGCACGGTTCCACTGGATGGATGCGCTAACACTGGTTCAAAATGGTCGCCAAGCTCTCGCTACCAGAACCTGTAGATTTGCCCACAACATGGATCAGAACTACAACATGTACTGGTAAGCGACCGTGCCCAAACTCACCTTGAAATCCACACTAAGTATACAAATGAAGCTAGCATTCTATTATGTGATCTTTCTAGTTGTCTAGTTTATTTTTAACAATTCATGCAATAAGCATAAACGATAGATTGAACCATGCATATGATAATTTCTTACCCATGGTCGAACAGTTATCCTGCAGCAGACACACAAGTTAGAAACAGTTTGCATATACGTGTTTAACTTATAAATCAATCTTAGCATCAAATATTAGGTATGCCAGAATATAAACCTAGCATGCGAACTAACTACATGATGGTCCATGGGTTGCCCCATGATTAGCAGCGGTGGCTCGAGGTTCAGCTTTTCACTAACACACACGAATACTAGCAGCTGTGACATCATGGTTCCGCTCTTCACTAATAGAAAAAACACCCCACTAGATCACAAGGACAGTATACCTCAAGATGCAACAAAATTTCTTCCGAACCGACCGATTCCCAGTGCCCCAGGAACCGTTCGAGAGATGAACCTTGTGCACAAGTTGTCCGAGATCAATGCATGACATGAAATATCTAACAGACAAGACATTACAATGCACAAGTGAACAACAAACACACGAGTTCATCTTTCTCTTTCTTATCCCACAAATCATGTTCAAAACATAAGGGCTTGCTATAGATCGGGTTGCACAGCATAGGAATAAGGGACATGCAACATAATTGATAGTAAAGCAAAATTCTAATACTTCAAGCATGCCGTACATAACTTGTCTTATTAGTGAGATATCATTTGAAAAAAGCAATTCAAGTGAACTAGAGATCATTTTATTAGGAGTGCAGACTAAGGATTCATCGAAGCCACTCACCGAACGGATTAACGAGAGGATGGGGAAGCCTTATGCAACGGTCACTCCTTGGTTATGCATCCTAAAATTGCAACAACACTTAGTTAGCATCCTTCGATCTCTTTCTCTTACGATTCAAAAAGAATGCGCAAGCGAGAAAAATGAATCATGAAAATCAAGTCATCGAAAGCAAGACAAAACACAAAGCAACACAAAACCAAGCAGCAAAACAACCAACGAAAACTCTTGGACTCATTTCCATAGAAACCGTTCCATCAGTTTGAAGGGTCATTGCACTTCGTCTGTGTTATGCAGACTAAGGATTCATCGAAGCAACTCACCGAACGGATTAACGAGAGGATGGGGAAGTCTTATGCAACGGTCACTCCTTGGTTATGCATCCTAAAATTGCAACAACACTTGGTTAGCATCCTTCGATCTCTTTCTCTTACGATTCAAAAAGAATGCGCAAACGAGAAAAATGAATCATGAAAATCAAGTCATCGAAAGCAAGACAAAACACAAAGCAACACAAAACCAAGCAGCAAAATAACCAACGAAAACTCTTGGACTCATTTCCATAGAAACCGTTCCATCAGTTTGAAGGGTGACTAAGGATTCATCGAAGCCACTCACCGAACGGATTAACAAGAGGATAGGGAAGCCTTATGCAACGGTCACTCCTTGGTTATGCATCCTAAAATTGCAACAATACTTGGTTAGCATCCTTCGATCTCTTTCTCTTACGATTTAAAAAAAATGCATAAGCGAGAAAAATGAATCATGAAAATCAAGTCATCGAAAGCAAGACAAAACATAAAGCAACACAAAACCAAGCAACAAAACAACCAACGAAAACTCTTGGACTCATTTCTATAGAAACCGTTCCATCAGTTTGAAGGGTCATTGCACTTCGTCTGTGTTAATTTTGGTGGTAGGGTTTTTCCGAGACCCGTTTATCAACCGAGACAAAGTAATAAGTGTTCCATAAGTAAACCGTTAGAAGCAGGACATTACAGGCTGCATGCTCAGGGTTAAAGTCTACTCCTTGGGACAAGTGTTGAAGTGACGGCCAATGAATGAAGTGTCAATGATGTGATATAAAGTTATTGATGTGACAAGCTATAAAGTGTGTCACAGAGAAAAGACCAAAAATTATAGAAACATGTGCCACGGTTCAGAGTCATGCGTCCAAGAAAAATTGTGGCCGCATATTCTCCAATGCCGCATAAGTGTCAGTGCCGCATGTAGTTCGATGCCGCATGGAGGTCTCTTGGACTTAGCAAATTTCTCATTCGTTCAACGAGTGAAAATACATGGTGTTCGAGGACTCTTGTGTAAATAAGCAGTCATGCGTCCAACAAGATGGACACATGTTGTCAGTATGCGGTAAGAGTTCAGGCCGTATGACCCTCTCAGGCCACATAGCACTCTCAGTCGCATAACTCGCTGGCCGCATGAAGACTTCATCTTCTCCAAACAGTAGGTTCGGCTATGGTGAAAGCTCCAAAAACTGAAATATCGTTTTGTCCATAAAATCCTTATTTTAAGTCCAAATCGGGTGAACCAAAAGCCAAAATGCTCTAAATTGAAAGCTCTATCATGTAAAAAAAATTGGTTTTCCATGTTTAATAGATCAAAACCAAGAAAAACTCATGAAACCCATAAAACTATAAGTTTAGAAATATAGATCTACACTAATCCATCCATCAAAACAGAAAACTGCAAGAACTAAAAATGCTTAGAAACACAAAACAAACATAATGGAACAATAATATGGAGGTTCTCTATTTCTCATGCAAGGTGTACTTGCCTATGGAAATGGGGAGAGAAAACTAAAGAGAGAAAAAAATGAAGAAGTGAAGAGAGAGAGAGAGAGAGAGAGAGAGAGAAAGAAAATATTGGGTTATATGGTTGGGTTGAGGGTTGAACCAAAGGTTCTCATGACTTGAACCAACCCACAAAATAAACCATGAGAAAGGTTAAACCAAAGAATGGGTCTAGTCTCCATACACATGCAACCATGCTAAAATAAAAATACGTTCCAAATACATATATTGGGAACATAGAGTGATAACCCCCATCACCCCTCCCCACCACCGACCCTGCTACCCCCCTCCCCGCCATAGCCCCCGCTCCCCCCTCCCGTGCCCCGCTCCCCCTAGCAGCAGCAGCAACAACAACAATAACAACAGTGCACGAGCGGCGGCGGCGGCGGCGGTGGGGGGCGAGCGGGAGCGGCGGCTGGTGCGCGAGCAGGGGCGACGACTGTTGTTGTCGTTGTTGTTGTTGCTATTGGCTATGGGGAGCGGGGGCGGAGAGGGTGTCATGCCCCGATGTCCCGCAGGCTAATCGGTCGTCCCCGCTAGGCGAGAATCACCGCACCAGCGCTCCCGCGGGACGATCGTTTGACCCATCTGGACATGATGCCGCACGAGCGTGAGCCACGCCCGTGCAAGGCCGTGGTTCATTGGCTGGCGGTGAGAGGTCTAAGCCACAGAGTCGCACAGATTGTCCGAGTGGAGCAAAATTATAAATGCATAGGCGATTTGGTAACAAGTTCACTGAGTCGACAATAGCGGAAGCATTAAATAACACAAGCAGAAGTAAAGAAAACTCTTTATTGATATTGAATAAGTATTACAGGTGGCGCATAGCTGAGATTAAAAGTCGCTTAAGCCTCTCTCTCTGAAACAGTAAAAGCGTACTAAGTGGCTACATTTGTGGAATAATGTATAGACGATATTCAGGCGATGTTCCAACATTATGTCTTGTATATGTGCTTCAATTCCGGATGCAATGCTCCAAGGCTCCAGAGTGAACTCAACGCCTTAGCACGCACGAAGGAGGCATCCGCACCGAACGAGGTTCTCCCACACCCTACAAACAATCTGGTGGATTATCAGTACACGAATGCACTAGTGGAGAGGCTACTTGTCACGTCCCGATCTCCCGCAGGCTAAATCGGCCGTCCCCGCTAGGCGAGAATCACCTCGCCAGCGCTCCCACGGGACGATTGCTTCGGCCCATCCAGGTGTGATGCCGCACGAGCGTGAATCGCGCCCGTGCAAGGCCCTGGTTCATTGGCTGGCGGTGAGAAGTCTAAACCACAGAGTCGTACATATTGTCCGAGTGCAGCAGAATTTATAAACGCATAGGCAATTTGATAACAAGTTCTCTGAGTCGACAATAGCGAAAGCATTGAATAATACAAGTTGAAGTAAAACAAGCTCTTTATTGATATAAACAAGTTTTACAGGCGGCGTATAGCCGAGATTACAAGTCGCTCAGATCTCTCTCTCTGAAACAACAAAAGCGTGCATAGTGGCTACAATTATGGAATGATTGTACAGGCGATATCTGTAGCGCCCCGTTCTCCCGGTGCGGAGAGCGCGGCTAAGAAACACTAGACGGTATCGTGCGATCGGGATAGATTGAATTAAGAACTCGTCCTCGTTATGGATTTGTTTCTTCGGAATCGATTCCCACATTCAGTGGACTGCGCCCCAAGGATCGGCTTAGCGGCAGAGTCAGGAGGGACCTCTCCGCTGCTATCTTTTATTGCCTCGGTTTTCGATGTCGCTTGTTGCTTTCGTGCTTTGAGTTGGTTTTGGGATTTGCTTGTTTTCCTTGAACGGTTTCGATGATTTTCATTGTTTTCGTTCATAGACTTGCACTTCTATTCCGAGAATGGAAAGAGAGGAAGAAGTATTAATCGAGCTGTTCGTGTGCAGGTGAACGAGCAGTAGGCGGCTTGCGAACGGAGTCGTGAAGCGCCTCTTTCCTTCTTCTTTCCAAAATCTAAGTGAGTGGCTACCAACCCGATTAGCTAGTTCTGCTTCCAGCTTCACTCTGTTGCCCCGATCAAACGATACCAAGTAATAATAAAAGAAACCAAGATAAAAGACAAATATACTTGGTTATTATGCTTGTCAATCAAACCTGTGAACTGTTGCCTTATCGTATGCTTGTTCGTGCAAAGGTTCTATAAAACGGGCTAAATATAGAACACATATATGAAATTCTGCTTGTCTGTATTCGTGTTGCCTCAACAGTATGATCTGCTATAAATCAGTTAATATAACGTGCGATCACGGACAACTTGTGCACAAGGAAATCTGGTTCCTGCGGACGGTCGCCGGGGCACTGGGACCGATCCGATCCGGACGGAACGTCTGTATAGTCGTCTGAATCGTCGGAAATGAGGCGTGCAGCGGGGGCTCGCACCCGCGCTGCACATCCGTCCGTCTTGAGACTATAAATCGTCCTTCATGGTGTTATGCCAGTGATCATCTGTATATTTAAAACCTGTTGCATACTAACTTGTGTCTTCGTTTCAGGGAAGGCATGGTAAGTATTGTGCAGGTAATTCAGACGGGCAGGTAAAATCCACCGAACGGTGGCACGTTCATTTCAGTAAATTCAATATGCTGCTTAACTGTAAATGAACTAAGGCAAGATAGAAACCAACCAAATATGCATGCTTCACTAAACAACGTGTTGATTGGTATAGTCAGGCTAGCTCGCCTTCACCAGCATGTTTCGATATGCTGACCCTCGTTGAAACAGGTTCTCCGTACCAAGGCGAACCGAGCGAGGAGCCGAAGTCGTCTACCCGATCCAGTCCAACTGTTGGCGCATCTTCACCGCGCCCCCTAAGCATTTTGGAGTCAGGAGCCTGCAACTCTTCATACACAAATGCAGCTCCGTGGCAAGGCGATCCTCCAGCCCGGAGGTCTTTATCATTTTGAGTTTATAAAAGGATGTAATGTACAGGACTGCTATCTCATTTTGAGTCAATCCTTTTGTAAGCCGTTCGGCATATTAGCTGACTCGTTCAAGAGTTTGTAATAGATGTTCATTATCAATAAAGAGAACTTTTCTATGTTTCAAATCTGTGTTTCAATTTATCTGCGTACTCTGAGTATGTGCTTGCTATGCAAATCATTAAAGCCTTGTGCGGGCGCAATTCCAGGCCCGCACGGCGGTCACGGCTCGGGGGACGCCTCGGGGCGTGACATAGTGGTATCAGAGCACAGATTCAAAGTTCCTTAGACTTCGTGCTGGAAAAGTTCCTTTAACGATCGAAATTCCTGTGCGAACTCTTGAACTCGCTAGGCCAAAATGAGATACGTTCATGCAATAAGTCCATAATACATTATGATCCTAATGTAATTTACCTTCTTTTGAAGGAATGGATCCAGCGCAATCTGCAGCGCATCCACCGATCGAAACACAAGAGAGCAGTTCAGGCAATTCGGGAAGCTCTCGGAGCCAAAGAGGCATGTCTCAAGTCGACCCGCTTGAGCGGGTAATGCAAATGTTAGAATCGCAACGACAACGAGACGATGCTCGCCAAGCTAAGCTCGAGAGTAATCTAGAGACCCGATTCTCAGTCCAACAGAAGCAGGTCGATACCCTGCATCAGATCGTTCAGACTTTGGCTGCCAACTATTCCGCCGCAACAACAGCAACGACTCCGGTGGAACAACCCGTGCTTGAAGTGGAGACGCCTCAAATCCCAAGGCCGAGGGACGTGACTGCCTTCAACTTGGGCCATTTCAAGAAAGTCTGCAACACCCCGTTCAACGGGACTGAGGACCCAGTGGTAGCTCTAGATTGGCTAGCAGAACTTGAAGACCACTTCACTCTGCTAGAGGTCCCCGAAGATAGGCGCGTCGCCTGCGCGCAACTGCAGCTCCGCCTCGACGCACACGATTGGTGGGACGTGCATCGACGATCTCTCCAACTTGATCACGGAGAGGAGGCGATCTCGTGGACGACCTTTCGTGCCGCGTTTGAAGAGGAGTTTATACCGCCTCCAGTACAACGCAAAATGGAAAATGACTTCGTGCAGCTGAGGCAGGGCAGTATGACAGTTAAGCAATACTCCGCCGAGTTCAACCGACTCTCGAAGTTCGCTAGGGCCTATTTACCTGATGCAGCGAGCCGAGCTAGAAGGTTTGAAGGTGGACTACGCCCTGCCATCTATTCGCACGTGGTCAATAATCAGTATGGAACCATGCGTGAAGTCATGAATCACGCCCTATCGCTCGAGCCACTGTATCCTCACGTTTCCATCGGCGCTGTGCATACCTACAATCACAAACGCCAAGGCAATGATAGAGGAAATACCGCCGCAAAGCGCCCTAACCACGGCGGTCCCCAAAGGGGAAACCCGAGACCATTCTGTGAATACTGTAAAAAGTCTGGGCACACCACTGACAATTGTTATCGCCGCAAGGGCCTATGCTTCAACTGTGGTGCAAGGGACCACGTATCTCGGGATTGTCCACTCCCCTCTAAGCTTCTGCCCCAACAGAATAATCCTTAACGGTAGGTCCTATCCTAAGTTTCGGGACGAAACTTCCAATTAGTTGGGTAGGATGTAGCGCCCCGTTCTCCCGGTGCGGAGAGCGCGGCTAAGAAACACTAGACGGTATCGTGCGATCGGGATAGATTGAATTAAGAACTCGTCCTCGTTATGGATTTGTTTCTTCGGAATCGATTCACATATTCAGTGGACTGCGCCCCAAGGATCGGCTTAGCGGCAGAGTCAGGAGGGACCTCTCCGCTGCTATCTTTTATTGCCTCGGTTTTCGATGTCGCTTGTTGCTTTCGTGCTTTGAGTTGGTTTTGGGATTTGCTTGTTTTCCTTGAACGGTTTCGATGATTTTCATTGTTTTCGTTCATAGACTTGCACTTCTATTCCGAGAATGGAAAGAGAGGAAGAAGTATTAATCGAGCTGTTCGTGTGCAGGTGAACGAGCAGTAGGCGGCTTGCGAACGGAGTCGTGAAGCGCCTCTTTCCTTCTTCTTTCCAAAATCTAAGTGAGTGGCTACCAACCCGATTAGCTAGTTCTGCTTCCAGCTTCACTCTGTTGCCCCGATCAAACGATACCAAGTAATAATAAAAGAAACCAAGATAAAAGACAAATATACTTGGTTATTATGCTTGTCAATCAAACCTGTGAACTGTTGCCTTATCGTATGCTTGTTCGTGCAAAGGTTCTATAAAACGGGCTAAATATAGAACACATATATGAAATTCTGCTTGTCTGTATTCGTGTTGCCTCAACAGTATGATCTGCTATAAATCAGTTAATATAACGTGCGATCACGGACAACTTGTGCACAAGGAAATCTGGTTCCTGCGGACGGTCGCCGGGGCACTGGGACCGATCCGATCCGGACGGAACGTCTGTATAGTCGTCTGAATCGTCGGAAATGAGGCGTGCAGCGGGGGCTCGCACCCGCGCTGCACATCCGTCCGTCTTGAGACTATAAATCGTCCTTCATGGTGTTATGCCAGTGATCATCTGTATATTTAAAACCTGTTGCATACTAACTTGTGTCTTCGTTTCAGGGAAGGCATGGTAAGTATTGTGCAGGTAATTCAGACGGGCAGGTAAAATCCACCGAACGGTGGCACGTTCATTTCAGTAAATTCAATATGCTGCTTAACTGTAAATGAACTAAGGCAAGATAGAAACCAACCAAATATGCATGCTTCACTAAACAACGTGTTGATTGGTATAGTCAGGCTAGCTCGCCTTCACCAGCATGTTTCGATATGCTGACCCTCGTTGAAACAGGTTCTCCGTACCAAGGCGAACCGAGCGAGGAGCCGAAGTCGTCTACCCGATCCAGTCCAACTGTTGGCGCATCTTCACCGCGCCCCCTAAGCATTTTGGAGTCAGGAGCCTGCAACTCTTCATACACAAATGCAGCTCCGTGGCAAGGCGATCCTCCAGCCCGGAGGTCTTTATCATTTTGAGTTTATAAAAGGATGTAATGTACAGGACTGCTATCTCATTTTGAGTCAACCCTTTTGTAAGCCGTTCGGCATATTAGCTGACTCGTTCAAGAGTTTGTAATAGATGTTCATTATCAATAAAGAGAACTTTTCTATGTTTCAAATCTGTGTTTCAATTTATCTGCGTACTCTGAGTATGTGCTTGCTATGCAAATCATTAAAGCCTTGTGCGGGCGCAATTCCAGGCCCGCACGGCGGTCACGGCTCGGGGGACGCCTCGGGGCGTGACATAGTGGTATCAGAGCACAGATTCAAAGTTCCTTAGACTTCGTGCTGGAAAAGTTCCTTTAACGATCGAAATTCCTGTGCGAACTCTTGAACTCGCTAGGCCAAAATGAGATACGTTCATGCAATAAGTCCATAATACATTATGATCCTAATGTAATTTACCTTCTTTTGAAGGAATGGATCCAGCGCAATCTGCAGCGCAGCCACCGATCGAAACACAAGAGAGCAGTTCAGGCAATTCGGGAAGCTCTCGGAGCCAAAGAGGCATGTCTCAAGTCGACCCGCTTGAGCGGGTAATGCAAATGTTAGAATCGCAACGACAACGAGACGATGCTCGCCAAGCTAAGCTCGAGAGTAATCTAGAGACCCGATTCTCAGTCCAACAGAAGCAGGTCGATACCCTGCATCAGATCGTTCAGACTTTGGCTGCCAACTATTCCGCCGCAACAACAGCAACGACTCCGGTGGAACAACCCGTGCTTGAAGTGGAGACGCCTCAAATCCCAAGGCCGAGGGACGTGACTGCCTTCAACTTGGGCCATTTCAAGAAAGTCTGCAACACCCCGTTCAACGGGACTGAGGACCCAGTGGTAGCTCTAGATTGGCTAGCAGAACTTGAAGACCACTTCACTCTGCTAGAGGTCCCCGAAGATAGGCGCGTCGCCTGCGCGCAACTGCAGCTCCGCCTCGACGCACACGATTGGTGGGACGTGCATCGACGATCTCTCCAACTTGATCACGGAGAGGAGGCGATCTCGTGGACGACCTTTCGTGCCGCGTTTGAAGAGGAGTTTATACCGCCTCCAGTACAACGCAAAATGGAAAATGACTTCGTGCAGCTGAGGCAGGGCAGTATGACAGTTAAGCAATACTCCGCCGAGTTCAACCGACTCTCGAAGTTCGCTAGGGCCTATTTACCTGATGCAGCGAGCCGAGCTAGAAGGTTTGAAGGTGGACTACGCCCTGCCATCTATTCGCACGTGGTCAATAATCAGTATGGAACCATGCGTGAAGTCATGAATCACGCCCTATCGCTCGAGCCACTGTATCCTCACGTTTCCACCGGCGCTGTGCATACCTACAATCACAAACGCCAAGGCAATGATAGAGGAAATACCGCCGCAAAGCGCCCTAACCACGGCGGTCCCCAAAGGGGAAACCCGAGACCATTCTGTGAATACTGTAAAAAGTCTGGGCACACCACTGACAATTGTTATCGCCGCAAGGGCCTATGCTTCAACTGTGGTGCAAGGGACCACGTATCTCGGGATTGTCCACTCCCCTCTAAGCTTCTGCCCCAACAGAATAATCCTTAACGGTAGGTCCTATCCTAAGTTTCGGGACGAAACTTCCAATTAGTTGGGTAGGATGTAGCGCCCCGTTCTCCCGGTGCGGAGAGCGCGGCTAAGAAACACTAGACGGTATCGTGCGATCGGGATAGATTGAATTAAGAACTCGTCCTCGTTATGGATTTGTTTCTTCGGAATCGATTCCCATATTCAGTGGACTGCGCCCCAAGGATCGGCTTAGCGGCAGAGTCAGGAGGGACCTCTCCGCTGCTATCTTTTATTGCCTCGGTTTTCGATGTCGCTTGTTGCTTTCGTGCTTTGAGTTGGTTTTGGGATTTGCTTGTTTTCCTTGAACGGTTTCGATGATTTTCATTGTTTTCGTTCATAGACTTGCACTTCTATTCCGAGAATGGAAAGAGAGGAAGAAGTATTAATCGAGCTGTTCGTGTGCAGGTGAACGAGCAGTAGGCGGCTTGCGAACGGAGTCGTGAAGCGCCTCTTTCCTTCTTCTTTCCAAAATCTAAGTGAGTGGCTACCAACCCGATTAGCTAGTTCTGCTTCCAGCTTCACTCTGTTGCCCCGATCAAACGATACCAAGTAATAATAAAAGAAACCAAGATAAAAGACAAATATACTTGGTTATTATGCTTGTCAATCAAACCTGTGAACTGTTGCCTTATCGTATGCTTGTTCGTGCAAAGGTTCTATAAAACGGGCTAAATATAGAACACATATATGAAATTCTGCTTGTCTGTATTCGTGTTGCCTCAACAGTATGATCTGCTATAAATCAGTTAATATAACGTGCGATCACGGACAACTTGTGCACAAGGAAATCTGGTTTCTGCGGACGGTCGCCGGGGCACTGGGACCGATCCGATCCGGACGGAACGTCTGTATAGTCGTCTGAATCGTCGGAAATGAGGCGTGCAGCGGGGGCTCGCACCCGCGCTGCACATCCGTCCGTCTTGAGACTATAAATCGTCCTTCATGGTGTTATGCCAGTGATCATCTGTATATTTAAAACCTGTTGCATACTAACTTGTGTCTTCGTTTCAGGGAAGGCATGGTAAGTATTGTGCAGGTAATTCAGACGGGCAGGTAAAATCCACCGAACGGTGGCACGTTCATTTCAGTAAATTCAATATGCTGCTTAACTGTAAATGAACTAAGGCAAGATAGAAACCAACCAAATATGCATGCTTCACTAAACAACGTGTTGATTGGTATAGTCAGGCTAGCTCGCCTTCACCAGCATGTTTCGATATGCTGACCCTCGTTGAAACAGGTTCTCCGTACCAAGGCGAACCGAGCGAGGAGCCGAAGTCGTCTACCCGATCCAGTCCAACTGTTGGCGCATCTTCACCGCGCCCCCTAAGCATTTTGGAGTCAGGAGCCTGCAACTCTTCATACACAAATGCAGCTCCGTGGCAAGGCGATCCTCCAGCCCGGAGGTCTTTATCATTTTGAGTTTATAAAAGGATGTAATGTACAGGACTGCTATCTCATTTTGAGTCAACCCTTTTGTAAGCCGTTCGGCATATTAGCTGACTCGTTCAAGAGTTTGTAATAGATGTTCATTATCAATAAAGAGAACTTTTCTATGTTTCAAATCTGTGTTTCAATTTATCTGCGTACTCTGAGTATGTGCTTGCTATGCAAATCATTAAAGCCTTGTGCGGGCGCAATTCCAGGCCCGCACGGCGGTCACGGCTCGGGGGACGCCTCGGGGCGTGACAATATCCAGGCGATATTCAGACGACGTTCCAATATTATGTCTTGTATATGTGCTTCAGTTCCGGACGCAACGCTCCAAGGCTCCGGAGTAAACTCCACGCCTTAGCACGCACGAAGGAGGCATCCGCACCAAATGAGGTTCTTCCGCACCCTGCAAACGATCTGGTGGATTATCAGTACATTGAATGCACTGGTGGGGAGGCTACTCACCCGCTCGACAAATCCAAACACATAACATAGGTTTCGTGCACCATCTAATATGTTGTCTTTCTAGTTGTGCCTTAGGATCAGTTTTATGGCATATATGAAAAGCCTGACTCGCGTGGCAGTGCGCCGTACGATATAGGAGTAAACACGGCAAAACTTACCAACTTACCAACTTGTCCTTCCCCGTCCAAGGCAAACCAAGTTAATTCATGCACAAGCATATATAAACATTCAAGCATTAGTATATGCAAACATAAGTGTCTCAGACGAGATTTCATATCGGGTGTACGAGTTCTTCTATTTAATTCATGGAACACAAGTATACTTATTTCTCAGATTCATGAATGATTCACAGATTCATGGTTCTTTTATCAGGATACTTGGATTCAGATTCATAGATGCAATGCAATGACTCACACACGGATTGTCGCTAAGCGAGTATGATCATGAATGCATAGGAGTCGCTGACGTAGCCATTTATGGACATAGTCGCAATAAGACGGTGGTCCCGATGCCCCGACAACCCGACCGAACTTATCCGTGCTAGGAACAAACTAGCGCAACTACCGGATCTTCCCCCTAGGCCGGATCGGTCCCAGTGCCTCGACGCCCCGTCCGAGGAGATCAAACTTGTGCACAAGCGTCCGCGACTGAATGAATAAGTTCTTGTTGTTCTTTTATATTCTGAGTAAACGATAATGGTTGTAGGCGCAGGTCATGATCCATGCTACAAGCCATCCCAGGCCGTTCCTGACTCAGTGGTTCATTTATTCTGAATTTCAAACAAGTTGATATAGCAATCCATGATTCATTATTCAGATGCACTTGACATGATGCGTTCCCCTGGTTCGGGGATTGCCTTGGCGACCTAACAGTCCCGGATACTTTCAATGTTCATACTTTCATGGAACGACTACTAGATAGTCTTTCGGTGGTTTGGATAAAACAAGGCAAGATAACATTCACTAGACATTGGCATGCAATTATAAGACAAGCACTGAATCGAGGCAATATATATGCAGACATGCATTTATTTGTATACATAAGCATTCACATTAACTAGGGCCCGAAGGTAAGTCGAGTAGTAAAACCGTAAGGAGACTTTTTAAGCGACATGAGCTAGAGTCGTGCAGTGTAACAAGTAAACAGTGCACTAAGAAGAGCATGTACATATCGTTCTATCGAGGCATAGCAGGGCACAACGAAGTATATAATGTTCGTATCATTCTATCGAGGCATAATAGTGCACAACAAAGTATGTAATATTTGTATCGTTCTATCGAGGCATAGCAGGGTCCAATTGCTCAAGGCAAAGGTAGCATGCGAAGGTTTGAATACAAGCAATGTTTTATTTCCATGTTCTAACACAAGCAGTACAAGTTGGGATTATTCCCTTAGCTAGGTGCGTTGGATTCTTATTAGCATGCCGGGGGTGATTCACCTAGCGACTAGCATGTATCGTTCCGTATTTTAAGTGTACTGGCTAAGCAAAGACAAGTTCACCATAGCCACCCACCTTAGCGATAATTTATCTCGGTTGAGCGATACTCCGAGCGAGCCTCTGAAAGCCTAAGCCGAACTCCTGTAGGGACCAAGTCTGGATATCCTTTGCCTCAAACGAGTATTCTCGCCTGAGCAAAGTGGGCCGGGATATTGCACTTTTGGCGTTTGAATCGGAAGTCTGCTAGAGCGGAACGAGATTTTATACTACTCGCTCGCTCGACAAATCCAAACATGTAATATAGGTTCCATGCACCAACTATTATGTTATCTTTCTAGTTGCCTTAGGATCAGTTTTATGGCAATATTGAATAGCCTAACTCGTGTAGCAGTGCGCCGTGCAACATAAGAGGAAACACGGCAAGACTTACCAACTTACCATTTTCCTTCCCTGTCCAAGACAAACCAAGTTAATTCAAGCACGAGCATGTATAAACATTTAGGGGCAATAACGGGGCAATAACATATGCAAACACTATGTTGTGAGCGAGATTACGCTTCGGGTGCACAAGTTATACAAATATCAAGTGTGTTGCATAAGATGTCGTAGTGTTCCATATGTACACGTGCTCTTATACTCATGATCATTCATGCATTTCGATATTCTTGACCCGATACAATGACTCACACACGGATAGCCGCTAAGCGAGGATGACTTATATACATGAACAAGAGACCACAAGCATAGCCATAAAAGGACAGTTATAGTCTCGGGGCGGTTAGGTGTGTGAGGTCAGGGGTCGCTACATGTCACCTTCGCCCAGGACGGTATGGAGTGCGATGCGAGGTCAAGGGGGCGTTCACTCTATGCCGCCCACAAACATGCGACTATCAAAAAATTTCGTCCGGATCGGATCGGTGCCGGTGCCCCAGTGACCGTCCGCAAGAACTTGAACAATCAATACCTTGTGCACAAGTTATCCGCGTCATACAGGTCAGGGTCTTTCCAAATCTATAACTTAACATGATAATCCATGATTCTTGTTATGAACCGAGCATTTGCTCCACGAGCTGTAATTCATGATTTGTTTGACAGGGGTTCTTGTTCAGAGGTAAACTTGATATGATTATCATTCAGATGTAAACTTGACAGGATTCTTGATCAATGAACAACTTGCCTTGATGCATTCCCCTGGTACGGGGACTGCCTTAGCGACCTAACGGTCCCGGATACTTGCAGATTCAATTGCACAGAAGAACCATTTGATAGTCTCCTGGCCAACTAGAATGCATGCACGATACGGATAACATTCTTGGTTGTGGCATAATTTTGTGTGGCAAACATTGAGGCAAGGCAACTTTACAAGTTAACATACAAGTGGGCAAGCGTTACATTCATATAGAACATAAGCATTCACGTTGGCTCAGGCCCGAAGGTAAGCCGAGGAATGAAACCGTAAAGGGACTTACCAAGCGACATAGTATAGGGTTGTGCAGTGTAGCAGTAAAGAAGTGCACAACGAAGTATGAAATGTTCATATCGTTCTACTCGAGGTATAGCAGGGTCTAGTTGCACAAGGCAAAGGTAGCATGGGAGGGTCTAAATATAAGCAATATTTCATTTACATGTTCTAGCACAAGCAATACAAGTTGGGATTATTCCCTTAGCTAGGTGCGTTGTATTCTTATTAGCATGCAGGGGGTGATTCACCTAGCGACTAGCGTGAAACATCCATATTTTAAGTGTGCTAGCTAAGCAAAGAAGAGTTCACCGTAGCCACCCACCTTAGCGATGATTCGCCTCGGTTGAGCGATACTCTGAGCGAGCCTATGAAAGCCTAAGCCGAACTCCTGAAGGGACAAGTCTGGAAATTCTTTCGCCTCAAACGAGTATTCTCGCCTGAGTAAAGCGGGTCAGAATATTGCACTTTTGCCATTTGAATTGACAGTCCGCTTGAGCGGAACAAGGTGTTACACAGGGGGAGGGAGCGGGGGCATGGGGGGGCTGTGGCAGGGGGGAGCACGGTCCGTGGCGGGGAGGGGAGAAGGGTGGTCGACGACGGTGGCCGCGGTGGGGAGAGGGGGGGAGGGGTGAAAAGAAAGGGAGAAGACGAGGATATTTTCGTCCAATTTTTTTGGTCAAATGGGTTGACCGTTACTTTTGGACGAATTCTGTCAAAAGTGGGGGGACATGTATATTATGGAAACAATATGGGGTACACCCTTAAATATAGTAAAAAAAGTGGTGGGTAAGTCAATTTTTTTTTTTTTTGATATAGGCAAATTCTAAAGGAACTCCAAATTTTGCTTAGGACAGTCCATTACTTCAGGACAACCCAGGCTTTTGCAATTTTTACCTCGGACAACCCAAATTTTACTTCAGACAGCCCAACCCTAACCCTAACCCCACCTGCCGGAGGAGGAGAAGGAGGCGATGGTGGCAGGAGGAGGAGGGCCACCGCCCCCGCCGCTGCCGTCGCCGGCCCGCCCCAGCACGCATGCGCGCATCCCCGCACCACCACCCCGCACCCCTCCGCTCGCCGCAGCCCCGCCCCTCCCTCATCCCGCAAGCCGCACCTCCGCCCGCACGCCGCAGCCCCACCCCGCGCGCGTCCCTCACCCCGCACCTCCTACCCCGCACACCGTGCGTATCCTACACCTCCGCCCCCGCATACCGCATGCGTCCCGCACCCCGCACCTCCGCCCCGAGCCTCTCCCGCTAGGCCTCCCTCCCCCGCACTCCGCCGCCGTCGCCCACCCCTACTGTTGCTGCTTCTTCTTCTTCTTCTTCTTCTTCTTCTTCTTCTTCTGTTCTCCTCCTATAAGACTGTCACTATGTTGACAGTCCTTCCAAATGTTGACAGTCCTTCAAATTAGAAGGACTGTCAACATTCTGACATTCCTGGAAAAAAAAATTGATGTGTCTGGAGCAATTTTTTTTATGACAAATTTGTAAATAACTTAAAAAAAATTCGATCTAGCGTAAGCAAGTTTTGAAGTGCCTTTCTAATTTGCCTTGATATATCATCTAGCCAATTTGCAGGGATTTATATTATTAAATAAACATCAAATAAAAACAAATCTCAAATTCTCTTTCTTCCCTCTCCTCTCTCTCCAATGGCTGCTGCCAAATCGTTCCTCCAAACCGTAAGGAAGTACGTGAAGAAGCCGTGGGAGATCACCGGCCCCTGCGCCGACCCGGAGTACCGGCTCGCCGTTCCGATGGCGACGGAGTACCGCCTGCACTGCCCCGCCACCGAGCCGGCCAAGGCGGTGGTCCCCACGTCCGACCCCTCCACCGTCTTCGACATCGTCTACCACCCCCGCGACCAGCGCCGCAACCGCCCGCCGAAGAGGAGGACGGTGCTCAGGAAGGCCGACGTCGGGACGATGATGGCCCAGAGGAGCTTCCACGCCGGGGATTTCCCGAGGGTTTACTTGACGGAGACGATCGAGGAGGATACGAATGCTAGGGGCGGCGGATACCAGAAATGAAGGACTAGGTGAGTTTGAAAATTTATGGGATTTGCTTGCTGTCCTTCTTCTTCTTTGATTGGTTGGGGAGTTGGATTTGGAGAGCTAGGTTAGTTTTGTTGGAAAGGAAACGCAAAACCGTTCTCCCAAACCAAAAAGACTCAAGAGAACCGAAGTAAATTGCAGAAAACTAAATCATCAAAATCATACAAAAAAATTAAAAAAAAAAATACATAAAACGATTTGTACGTGAAAAATTTTAAAGAAAAAAATCACGGAACGGTTGGAGTCCATCCCGAAAAGCCTATACTAATGTAATAAGAAGATACAGATTCATTAGAAACTTCTTATCGATCCAAACCAAATCACCATAATTACTTGGAAACAAAAAACCGATTACAGACTCCCGAAGAATAAAAGATGATGAAAGAAATTACCCTCAAAAGTCTTCCCCTCGAAGTAATCGTCAACCCTACTCTCTCTCCCTAAAAGTTGCAAAGCTTGATCTCTCTCTCTCTGTGGTAGATTGATCTGCATCTTTTTAGGGTTTTAAGAAATATCCATATATAACCCCTCAAATTCGCAGCTAATCTGGACCATTGATTTTATTCGGTGTAAACAAAACACAGAGAACTCGTACATCCTGGCCAGACCGAATTCGGTTTGCCTATGCAGAATAGTTCTGCCAGAATATGACCGAACTCGGTCACCCTACTGCCAAATAGTTCAGTCTAAAACAGACCGAACTCAGCTAAACCAAATTCGGACCGAACACGGTCAGATCTGGGCAGATTCTCAGACGGTTATTTTTCTGAACTCTGCTTTGACGCCTTCAGCTTCCCGAGCTTCTCCGACACAAGAATGTCACTTGTCGCACTCCGGGGTATTCTCCACATAGGTTGGGAACCCCACCTACTCCAACAAATATTTTCCCTCCCAACTAGGTGGAGGAGCTCGTCATATCGACGATTTTCCTGCAGTACTCGATCTTCTCTCTTGGTGGAACCTTTGTGAACATATCTGTTCTATTGTCTTTCGTGTGAACCTTCTTAAACATCACGACCTTCACCTCAAGCACATCTCATATCCATTGATATCGAGTTGCAATATTCTTGGACCGACTATGAAACGTCTGGTTCTTTTCAAGATGGATTGCACTCTAGCTCTCGCAAAGCAAAACATAATGTTCTTGCTTAAGTCTCATTTCTTGTAGAAATTTCTCCATTCACAATAGCTCATTGCAAGCCTCCGTCGTCGCAATGAACTCTACCTCTGTCGTAGACAAGGCAACACACTTCTGCAATCGCAACTGACACGAAACCGCTCCACCCGCAAATATCATAACGTAGTCCGAAGTCGATCTCCTCGTGTCTACATCTCCAGCTATATCAACGTCAGTATAACCAACCAGCTTCGACTTGTCACTATCAATTGAAAACTTCCAATCAGCAGTGCCCTGAAGGTATCATAGAATCCACTTGACCGCACTCCAATTGACCGCACTCCAATATACCTTTCTGGATTGGAAAGATACATACTAACCATACCAACTGCGTGAGCAATGTCCGGCCTTGTACACACCATGTCATACATGAGACTTCCTACCGTTGAAGCATACGAAAATCGATCAATATCTTATTTTTCGTCCTCGGCAGGTAGATACTGCTCCGCAATAAACTTAAAGTGAGCTGCAAGGGGGCTGTCATTTTCTTCGACCCGTCCATCCCGAAACGTTGAAGTACCCAGTGAATGTATTTCTTTTAGGACAAGTAAAGCAGCTTGGACTCTCTATTGGCTGATCTCCATTCCAAGAATAGTCCTTGCTGTGTCCAAATCCTTTATATAGAAGGCCACACCCAGTTGGTGTTTCAACTCTGCTATTCTTGTGGTATTTTGACCCACCAATAGCATATCATCCACATAGAGCAACAATATGATGAAATCATCCCGACAACATACTCCACAAACATATAGTGACGAAGTTGTACGTGTATAACCATGCTCTCCCATAAACAATTCAAACTTTCTGTACCGCTACATCGGAGTCTGCTTCAGACCATACAAGCTCTTCTTCAACCGACATGCTAAATGTGATTTGCATTGCTCACAAATCCCTCTGGCTGCTCCATGTATAACTTCTTATCTAAATCATCGTAGAAGAATGCTGTCTTTACGTCTATCTGCTCAACCTTTAAGTTGAAACTGGCTATCAATGCTAGCACCACCCGAATAGATGACAACTTGATGGCCGGATTTTATCGAATTCCATGTCCTTTCGATGATTGTAGCATTTAACTACCAGCCTTGCTTTGTATCGAGGGCAAGTAGCATTTTCTGTCTGTTTCACTCTGAATACTCATAGATTCTTCAAAGCCTTCTTGTCCTTTGGCAACTGTACCAGCTCATAAGTGGAGTTTGCCTATAAGGAACTCATCTTCTCCTGCATGGCTTGCATCCACTCCTGCTTGTATTCGTCTTCCATCACCTCTGCGAAGCTTTCTGGCTCTCATTCGTCAGTCAATAGCACGTACTCATTTCGCAAGTACCTCGTGGATGGTTGACACTCTCTCGTGCTCCTCCTCAAATGAACCTTTGGTGCTGGCTTTATACCGACATTCTCATTCCCTTCAGGAACCGCCTCGTCGGCATGCTCATCTTCCTGAGGGTCATTCTGACCACCATCAGCCTAAGCAGTCAAAAACGGTTATATATCGGTTATATAACCGATATATAATGGTATCGGTCCTGGACCGATATTTTTTGTAGAAATATCGGTAAAATATCGGAACCGATATTATCGGCCGATATGGCCGATATTGTTCGAAATATCAGTTTACAAAAAAACCGATTTCTCACGGTTTTGATTTTGCTACAGAAAAACCGATATTGAATGATATGACATTCACATCAATGGAGAATGGAGATTACATCTTCTGCCATCAAAATCTTCATTCATCAAACTTATTCAGAGATATAGTTCCTCAAGTAATCTCCTTTATTTTGGATCTCTTGGATTTCTCGACGATATGTATACTTTCTGCATTTTATAATAGAAAACTATTAAGTGTATTGTTCATATATTTAAATTGTGTTAAAAATGCAAACCGATATTTACCGTTATAAAACCGATATATCGGTGATATATCGGTGATATATCTATAACTCTACTGGACCGTTATCATGAAAAAACCGTTACTAACTGCATAGCCATCAGCATGCTGATGATCACGGTTGGGAGCATCTCCATGTACTAGTTTTCTCATAACTGGACTCTCTGCAATGTCCTCTGAAAATAGCTCGAAACGTGATGACTCTAACTCAAACAATTTCTCAGCCTTAAAAGACATCTCGAAATCCTGAATGTTAGTCATGGTCTGATTATCGACGAATACAACGTCTCTGCTTCTATAGAAATTTTCTTCCACTGGGTTATAGAGTCTATAGCCAAACTTATCCCGACCATAACCGACAAAAATGCACGGCCTTGTCTTCGGCTCAAGCTTGGATCTCTCGTCCTTCGGTACATGCACGAAGGCCTTACAACCAAACACTCGAAGGTGATTGTATAATGACTCATTGCCATACCATACTCTATCAGGCACATCACTCTGCAAAGGAGCACTAAGAGACAAATTAATAACATAAGCAACAATGTTGAGAGCCTCATCCCAATAACTGTCCGATAAGTTTGCTTCTGACAACAAACACCGTATCCTCTCCATCAATGTCTTTTTTATACGCTCCACTACACCATTGATTCGATGTGTCTTTGGCGGAGTTTTTTGGTGTCGAATCATTGTTCTTTGCAGACCAATGTATTCACCACCATTGTCAAACCGAACACACTTCAACTTTTTTTCCATCTCCCTTTCAACAGAGATCTGAAACTTTTTGGAAGTGGCTATCACCTAATCCTTGGTCTTTAAAGCATAGATCCAAACTTTTCTGGAATAATCATCAATAAAAGTCACAAAGTAAGAAGTTCCACCAATAGATTTTACTTTTATTGGATCACATACATCCGAGTGAACTAACTCGAGCAACACCGACTTCCTCGAAGTTGGGTGACTTTGAAAAGACATCATATTTTGCTTTTCCACCAAACAATGCACGCATCTCTCCAACTTTGTAGACTTGAGTCACATAATTACTTTCCTGTCCAATAATGAGCTCATTTTTGTCTCACTGATATGGCTAAGCCGCATGTGCCACAACTCGGTAGATACATCAATGACTGCATTCACCTCTTGTGCGCTTCCTTCCATATAATAGAGATCATACTTCTTGCTTCCTCTGGCAATCACTATCGTACCTCGAACCTCTGAAAAGTTTCCATTGTTCCTAAAGAGATTGAAGAATCCCTCATCATCCAACCTTCCAACTGACACTAGGTTGAAACGGATATCAGGAACATAACAAATATCTTTGAGAACAAGAACTGCACATGTCTTGGTTCTCAAATACACATCTCCAATAGCAACAAGTTTTGACATATCTCCGTTGTCCATCTTGAACACTCCACATTCTCCTGTTGTGTAAGTGACAAACAATGTCCTGTTGTCAGATACGTGCGTTGAAGTTCCTGAGTCCTCCAGCTAAGAATTGTCATCGCATGTGAGGTTTATAACTATCACCTCACCTACAATAATCACATCGTCTCCATGTACCGAGGCAGCCGCTGTTGTATTCTCACTCTGACTCCCCTTGTTGCCATTCTTCTCTCTTTCAAGCAAAACAGTTTCGCTTGATGTGACCCTTCTTGCCACAATGGTAGCACGAGGAATCCTCGTATCAATCCTTAGACTTGCCTTTGCTCTTGTCTCTGCTACCGCTCAGACTCCTGCTTTTACTCATGTCGCGACTCTCTGAAATGAGCTCCTCTGAGTGGGATGTGAATGAAGTGTCCTGAGATCTTCTCTGCATCTCTTCATTCAACACCTCGTTTTTGGTGAACTCCAGACTAACCACGCCTTATGAAGCAGAAGCGATCATGGACACTCGTACGGTTTTTCATTAGTCTGACAACATACACAACGACCACAGTCCCTGAACTTCATGGTCAAACTTTACTCCCATAGAGGATAACTGGTCAACCACGCCATGTAACTCACTCAGGTGATCCGCAATTGACATACCATCTTTATACCGGAGACCCATTATCATTTGGATCAGGAAAAACTTGTTTACCCCGGCCTTCTTCGCTTACAAAGATTTTAGTGTTTTTGCGAGCTCTATATTGGCAACGTAATTGTACATGTTCTCGTCAACGAACTGCCTGATATACCCACATATCTGTATATGCTCGAACTTTCAATCCTCATCAGATTTCTCACTAGGCTTATCGGAAGCAAATACCGGAAGATGCAGCTCTTGACGAATAGTAAATTCTTCATCTTGTTCCGCTAATAGTACTAATTGGAACTGTTTAGGTTTACCATGCACACCGATTTCGCATCAATTTCTTCTCCTTGGCTTGATTGTTAACTATGGCATCAGATACTTTGAACCAAAAGCTCTGATACCACTCTTTTGGTGTCAACAGAACCTGGCTCTAATACCATTATGTTGGGAACGAACCGCGGAAACCGTTTCCCCAAACCAAAAAGACTGCTAGAGAACCAAAGTAAATCGCACGAAACCAAATCGTCAAAATCACACAAAATCAAAAACACAGACACATCGATTATTACGTGAACAATTCTAACGGAAAACCACAGGACGATTGAAGTCCAACCCTGAAAGGCATCCACTAATAGAATAAGATGATACAAACTCTTTACAGACTCTTCACCGATCCAAACCGGATCACTACAACTACTTGGAAGCAGAAAACTGATTACAGACCCCCGAAGAACAAAAGACGATGAAAGAAATGACCCTCAAAAATCAAAAACATAGACATCGATTTTTACGTGAAAAATTCTAACGAAAAAATCACGGGACGATTGAAGTTCAATCCTGAAAAGCCTCCACTAATGAAATAAGAAGATACAGATTATTTACAGACTTTTCACCGATCCAAACCGGATCACCACAACTACTTGGAAGCAAAAAACTGATTATAGACCCCCGAAGAACAAAAGACGATGAAAGAAATGACCCTCAAAAGTCTCTCCCTCGAAGTAGCCGTCAACCCTACTTTCTCTCTCTCCAAAAGTCGCAAAGCTTGATATCTCTCTCTCTGGTAGCTTGTTCTGCATCTTTTTAGGGTTTAGGAAATACCTATATATAATCCCTCAAATTCACAGCTAATTTGGACCATTGATTTGATCCAACGGTGCAAACAAAACACCAAGAACTCGTACAACCCGACCAGATCGAATTTGGGACCCAATTCGGTTTGCTATGCAAAATAGTTCTGCCAGAATTGGACCGAATTCAGACCGAACTCGGTCGTCCCACTGCTAAATAGTTCTGTCTGAAACAGACCGAACTCGGCTAGACCGAATTTGTACCGAACACGGTCAGATTTTCAGACGGCTATTTTTCTGAACTCTGCTTCGACACATTTAGCTTTCCGAGCTTCTCTGACACACGAATGACGCTCGTCGCATTCCGTGGTATTCTCCACATAGTTTGGGAATCCCACCCACTCCAACAAGGTTTTGGAGGTTGAATTGTGTAGGAAAGGTGCCATCTTGGTTGAATTCATGAATATAGGGTTTCTGAAGTAGGACTTTGTTAGCTATTTGCATCTGTTATTAGTTTGTGTGAGCTTCTTGATTTGGGGATTCCTGATTTGGGGATTCAACGCTCTGGATTAGGATTGGTTGATTGATTCGAGTGGGAAAGAATTGATCTTTGTTGATTTTGGGAACTATTGTTTCTGAAATGGGGATTATACATCCGTTAGTTAATGTCTCTGTTTTTTGCGCAAAATATAAGAACATGCAAACAAATCCAACAAGAATGTGACTGATAACATGCCAATGAGTTGCTAGCTTGATGTAGCTAGAAATTATTAAACTTGTGGACTGGCCATACATCAAGAACTTGAAGCATCCTTCACCATTAATGCGAAACCCCACCCCACCCAAAAAGAAGACCATCGTAGAAGATAAAAAAAAAACATTAAGGAGAAGACCAAGTTGACTTCCGAGTGAACCTCGCTCGTTACTTCATTTTTTAATGTGGCCCACACTGATCATCAAACTGTGATCCCTATCAAGTCTTTGATGTGGCCCTTCCCCCACTCATCAAAGTCTCCCCATCGTGGTTGTTACATGTTCTCCACCGTTTCATCACCTCCAGGAGATGTAGTCTCGTATCGAACCTTTTGCGTCCCTAGTTGAATAAAACTAGTGAAACTGCATACTTTCCACGCCATGACATGGATTTCATGACCCCTAGGTGTGGCGGTCCCTCACCAATCAATACTCTTCTGCCCCAATGCCGAGTTGCATCATGGAAAATACATTCTACAATGTCAGAGAATGTTTAGCCCAACAACAACAACAACAAAAATTATTATTATTATTTTAAAAAAAACAACGTTGTCTTTAGTGACAAAAGACGACGATACAAAATGGCCAAGATTAACAGAGGACTATTTTCGATAAAAAATGAAGTGTCGCGATTAAAACAAAATGGTCTTTCCCAACAAGTGTATATGTCATCTAAAAAAGTGTTTTAGTAGGTCAATAATTATAAAGATATTTTTATTAGATGATATAAATGCTAAACAATTTCGAGAACCGATTTATGAAGAAGTGACAGAGGCACGGGGATATCTAGTAACATAAATTTTCGGGGGGAGGGGGGAGGGGGGGGGGGGGAGTTGAGGTCTGTCCACCCACCCATGGTTGGGTCTGCCTTGTAAGATCATCCACCACAAGAGGAAACAATGAAGGGGATAATTGTCTCCTTGCTCTAAAGCATGTCTACATCTGACCTCAATTGCTACATCCCCATTCAAAACAATGGTAGTCCTTACCAGTTTGCAAAAGTAGGTCCACTAGTCTTCTCCATTCAAGACCAAATCCTCATCCTCTCAGCTTTAATGTTTCACTAATGCATCTTGGATCCAAGAAATTATAAGCTTTTGCCATATCCAATTTGATAGCAAAACTCAATTCCTCCTAGTAGCATGGCTTAAAATTTCTTTTGTACATTCTACTCCGTGAAGAATGCGCCAGCCCTTAAATAAAACCACACTTCTCACTCAAGAAGGTACTTCCCCTTACCATTGTCCACAGGTTCATTCATACTTCCTTAAGAATCTATTGGCCAAATTGTTAGTCAACTTCTTGAAGGATATCTTAAGAAGGCTGACGGGTCGAAAATCTTCCACCCTCAACGATTCTTCCTTCTTTGGAATGAGGACTTGAAGGCGTAATGATGTGTCTTAGTTTACAATAACCTTCGCCAACTCATCAAAGATAGGCACCGGATTACCTTTTATAATTTCCCAACGTTGGTTATAGACTAAGATAGGGAAGCCATCCGGCCGTGTGGGGTTTTATTACTTTCCAGTTCCCATATTGATCTCTTAACTTCTTGCCAGATGGAAATTTTAGGTCCTCCATAGCTCTCGTAGTCTCAGAGCTGGCTGTTCCCATATATCTTCTGTTGCCTTGCATCGGAACTTCCTTCTCTCACCGAGACATTGTGAAAGAATGCTCCTTTCACCGAGACCTTCATGTAGAAGGCAGAAGCCATTGGCAGCCTCCTCTAATTTTATGCTCCTTTTCAACTCCCCACTCATCCCGGATCTGGAGTCTCATAACAAGATTGCAACGTCTCAAGCACTGGCCACATTGTGAAAGAATGTACATGTTGGCATCTCCTTCTAGTCCTTTACTCTATAGATCTTTGTCCTTATGCCTCTTCTTGAGACAAACGGCATCTAGCCTTTCTCATGCAACAGATAAATCTCCTAGTTACTCTTTATTTAGGCTCCCTTCCAATGCTTTGATGTTGGCGAGGACTATCTCCTTGGTCATGGGTATCTTCTTCCCTGGCCCATCCCTTCAGTCTCTTTGTTGGTTTTTTAGTCTTCTTACTCCAAATCCCTCAGCACTAAGTTTTGAGTGTGGGGATCATCCGGCTGTGTTGAATATATCCTCAGTCCCCTCTGGAAGAAGCCACATATTTTCGAATCAAAATATCCTTTGCTTGGAAAGGAAATCCTCTCTAGGAGGAAAAAAAAATGAAGGAGTGTGATCCTAGGCACACTTATGAAGCTACAAGAGATTTTCCTCGAAACCTGTCTTCCCAGTCCCATGACACCAAGATCTTTAGTTTGGCTGAGATAAGCCTCCTGTCTAGTTAGTGATTGGACCAAGAGTCTACCACTGACTGGAACCTCTTGAAGCTCAAGATGATTAATTATAAGGTCAAAGTCCTTGTTGTACCTGTCACTAGTACCCATCCTCTATGCAAATTGGTATATATGGTGACATCAGAGTCCCCATCCAAAATCAATGGCATGCCCCACGTCCGCCTGATTGTTAAAAGTTTTTCCAAAAAAGTACCTTGCATCTCAGCTCTATTAGGGCCATATATGGATAAGAAAACTTGGTCCTATCTGTCTGATATCCTACTCACTAGAATGGATGTGGTTAAGGCTCCCACCACACATCCATATTTATGAGTTTGGCAGGATTAACACCTAACACAATCCCGCCTACTTGACCTGCGTGACTATTTGGTCTATGCAACTGAAACTAATTGTGCGTAACCAATTATCGTTACTAAGTTTGGAGTGTCCTTGCTTCCTAGGTTTCCAGAGGGTAATATAATAGATATCTATAAGCTTGGCATTACAGCTGTAGAAGTTAATCTATGCGAAGGGACCTGCTGTGAAGAAAGTTTCTTATTAAGTCAATCTATAAGAAACTCCAGCAAAAACATGAAGTTTTTTTTTTTTTTACAAATGTCTTTTAACATCGTTTCAGAAACATTCCATATACTATCGCACTGTAAGAAACTTTAGTTTGTTTTCCTCCAAGGTTGTACTTAATGATTAATTATGTAGGGTAAGTACAAATTTGTCTTTGCACATCGTTTCTTGCTAAGCCTAAGCCTGTTGCCATGCTTCATATTCTAATCCCAACAAAATAACATTCCATATTATATGATGTTACTGTAGGAAACTTTAGGATGCTACCCTCCATGGTTGTACTTAAGCATGAATTATAATCCTTGTCTAGTGAAATGTCATTATATTATCACAAATAATGTGCATAACATCCAAGGGCTCCTCCTGATTCTTGGAGTAGGCTAAAAGCCTATATTACTTGAATCACCAGAAGCTCTAAAATCAACTTATGTCACATCCTCAACAACTACAAGGTGAAAGTTCAAAACATGTAATATCAACAAAAATCGTTGTATGCTATCTCCAAGTTAATAAAAGATCAAACTGTCTTACAGATTAACTTAACAACACTTACTTGAAAGCATACCTCCTAGCATAGGTCTACTTCTAAAATGTAATCAAGCTTAGCAATTTTTTATATACATTTACTGATTTCTAACTTATGCGACTAAAAGGTTGGACTATAAACTAGGAAGAGAGTATCTTTATCTTTTCTTGTCTAGGAAGTACTTATGCTCCAAATTTAGTGATGGTCATATAGTGTACTTGTCGAATATGTATTAGACAGAACAAAGACACTCTAAAATGCACTAGGACACGACAAAAGTTGAGTTTCCTTTCTGTGTTGCCATGTATGTGTCATGCCATATCACATTTGTATTAGTAGTTAGCACAACATATTTTGTCGTGCAATGTTTTTTTTTCTTGGGGATTGTTTTTTTTACTTCCTATATTTTGGGGTGGAATGGGGATGCCTGACATAACCTAGCAATCCTAAATACATCAAAAGATGTGGCAAATTTAATATTGTGTTCATAGAAGCATTCTCGTACCATCTATGATGGAAGAAAGCCTGAACATCAGAAGAGATAAATATCCTCGATTGTGGCACCAAAGTAATATATTCATATAAGTTATTGGCTGGAAATTTGAATTCATTTATCTGGTGATCTAGTTTAGTGTTGATTGGTTGATTTTAGGTGTGAAAGTTTCCATCATTCTTCATTTCATAAATCCAAGTTTGCTGATTTGGGACTGCTGTAATCTGGGGTTGCGTAAAAGCTTTTAAAATTAATATAAAGTTTTTCCATGTGGTCAAGTTGCATTTATAATTTTTTAATCTTCTAAACATTTTAGGAGCACTGTTTAGTTTTGATGAGAAAATTTTCAATCTTTTATGTTTGCTAACTAAAGCCCAGTCTCCTCTTTCTTGGTTGGAATCAAATTTAGTATTTGATGGGATTGTTAGACCATGGTGAGGAAAGGTCCCTTCTTTTTGTGAAAATAAGGTTTTTGAATAGAACTTTTATTTAGTAGCACAGTATGGAACAAACCTCGGGTGGATCCCCTTGCAGAGAAGTGGGGGCTCAAGCCCCCCGGATTTTTCAGGCAAAAATATTTTTTTTGTATTTTTCCAAAAAAAATCCAAAACATATATATATATATATATATATATATATATTGACCCCTACTTTTATCATTTGTGTGAATGTATTTTTCTAGGTCTTGAGTTTGAATCCTCTCAAACACATTTGAATTAGATGTTTTCCCCAAGTCCCCCACTGACTAAGTTTCCTTGATCCGCCCCTGGAACAAGCTATGTTTATTGGTATTATTATCAATATACTATTTTTTTGTTTTATTAAAAATCAAAAAATTACCAATAACTGGTAAACTATTACTAAATTTGATCATTTCCGGAGGTAGAGTTTGGAAATCAGTTTAGTCCCAGCTTAGCAATCAGCCTTCAGGCCCGCTTTAGGCCCCCCTCATTTCTCCCTCCCCCAAGAAGAGGTCGTTGATTAGCTGTATGCAAGGCACTTCTCCTTGGACATTATATTACTTGTTACTAGTAGTTTTGCATTATAATCGTTGGATCAGTTGAGCGTATTCATGAATATCCATGAATTCTGGCAATTGTCCTTCCTTTAGACATTATCTTATGTGATATGTATATATTTCAAGGTTATATGTCATCTCTTTATATACCACTAGTCATGTTGCACGTGTGTTGCATGTGTTCTTTCTTTACACAAGTAATTTTTGTCAAAAATTTCTTATTTTTAGGCAATATGATCGGTATAAAAAAAATCCCTCTAATATTGTTGAAAAATTCGTTAGGAATTTAAATTATATTAAAATAGTTTAAATATGATTTGAATATATTTTAATTTGGATTTGTTATAGTTGTGTTTTAAGGACTTTGGATATATGTTTAGTTAGATAATACTTGGTAGTTATATAATACTATGATTTTAGGATTTCATACACATTTGTTAAGGTCTATGAATTAATTATGATTTATTCATTGTTTTCTTAATTACACAATTATATACATATGGCTTAGACGACTCATTTTGATCCGTTTTGAAGTCTTTGTAATGGTAGAGATAACTTGCATCACAAGGGGTGTTATTTGGAATAAGTTATGAATATATATATTTTATACTTTTCTAATTAAAAAAAAGAGAGCTTGTTGCTTCAAAGTTTACGTGGTTCTTTATCTGTGATCAAAGTAATTTGACGACCGCTTTGAATCAGTGTTATTAAAGGTCCCCACCTTATCACCAAAGATGCCCTTCTAGACATTTTTTATATCTGTCACCTCAATCTCTTATATATCCGTCTTGATCTGCCTTGACTTAAATATGATTCAACCAAAAACTTTTTTTTGTGTTAATTTGGAACATTGGAACCAAAGCCAATAACTTAAAGCTATGAAGAACTAAATATAGATATTAAAGAAGAGGAAAGGAACAACAGCATTTCGTCTTTGCTATCTTGACTTTCTTTTCTTTTGTGTATGTCTTAACCAATCAAATCTTATCTCTGACTCTGACGTCAACTTCAAAGTACCATAAACTATGTCTATCTCTTATATATATATATATATATATATATATATATATATATATATATATATATATATGGAAGAAGGTAATTATCTATGACCACTCCCTACTGGAATTCGAACATCGCCCGCTCGAATCTTATGTCTCTACACTAACCACTTGAGCTAGAGGCCATTGATATATATGGATTGACTTTTTTGGAATTAAGTCATAAATGCAGTGAATCACGTAGTGGAGAATGGACTCTATATAAGAGTCTCTTCCTCAGACATTTTCACTGTTCGTTTTTGCTGATGCTTTTGTGAATGCATTTTTGTTGATGTTTTTGATGGATAATTTTTGTTGCTTGTCTTTATCGATGTTCGCACTCATATTGAATTCTAAGAGAAATAGAGAAGAAGAGTATTGAACCTAAACTGGTAGAAATGTAGGTGAATGCGTCGACAAGGCTTGATTGAAATGTAGGAATTCTCATTCTTTCGATAATTCTCCAACAATGAATGGCTTTGATCCTTCTTTTTTTTAATCTCCATACCTTAACAAAAGAATCTCTTCATTTTCTTGGTATGTTCTTCGATCAAGGATATCTTAATCAAAGAATCATGATAAAAGAGAGTAGACATAGTGTTGTTTACTTGTCACATAGAAATATGGATTGCATTATTGTTGTTAAATAGAAATAGGATCATGGAAAAATGTTTGGAATATATTGTATAGGATTTCGAGCGATGACTCGAAGAATGTAGAATACAAAATGAGAATATGTTGCATAATTATTTCATGTTTCTGTTATTATGTATGTTATATTTTAATAACTAAATTTTATATGTATGCATGGTCATGGACAACTTGTGCACAAGGTTTTGTTTTCTCGAATGGTATTCGCGGCCATGGATCATATTCAATCTAGGAGGAACATGGATAATTGGTGCTAAAGTATAAGAAGCATGGATTGTGGGACCTCCAGTGAGGCTAACTACATGCACAATGGGGGACATCATAATCTCCTGAATAGTCCAAGATAGTGTGTTCACCATTGACCTTCATATAGACAAGCTACATCGCTAATGATGTCTTTTGCATGGAAGAATATGTTAATTCTTGTTTGCAGGAAAGAAGAATCGGTTGTGGGTAAGAATTACTGTTTGGTGATACATATTATATTTTTATATCCATTTGTTATGAATTGTTAATTGATCTAAGGACAGATAGAAAGATCACTAATAATCATGTATGCTTTCACATGATTACTGTGTTTCTTTTGGTGAGTCAGGTTAATGCTACTTACCAGTGCATTTTCCAATGTACTAACCCACATCTCCACAGGTGTTGAGAATCTAGGAGACATACAGATGCCCTGAAAGCTTGTCCAACTCTACAGAAGCTGTCTATATTTTGAGTGTTCCAATTTCGTTTTGAAGACTTTCGCTGAAGGTGTTTTTACTTTATTGTTAGTTAAATGATACGATGTATGGAACGATTACTCATTTTGTTGTTTTAAAGTTGTAAGTCAAATTTGACACTTTTCTACTTACTATTTGAAGAGCATATGTTTTCGTTGTAAATTATCAATAAAGAGTTATTTCTTCTGTATTATATTTTTATTCAAAATTTCTGTTTTATTTTCTGCAAACTTCTAAAGCAACAACTTTTTACTAACGTATAGAAGCACGTCTTGTACAAACGCAACTTAAGCTTGTACGACATCACGTCCAGTGACGAATTATCAATTTGGCAGAATTGGGACGTGACACATATTCAAGCTATATTGCTATACCATATTTTATACTATATTGCTATAGCAAGCAATATTAAAAGGACGTCTACCTGGATGTTCCAAATGTTTTGTTGCCTCACTGTCTTATGCAACCACCCTCAAACCACTTTGACTTAGATATGACCCGACCGATGGCATTTTTTTCTTTTGAATTTGGAATCCGTACTAGACCAATAACTTAAAGTTTAAGTAAGTTATTGATATTGTTAATGAGTCAATATATAAAAATTAAAGAAGAGGAAGGGAACATTAACATTCCCCTTTGCACTCTCAATTCCCTTCACTTTTGTGTCTTTACTAACCCATCAAATTTCATCTCCGTCTCTGAGATCTACTACTAAGCACCATCAAATACGTCTTTCTCACGGTCTTCCTCTCTTTATATCTTCTTTTCTCATGACCCTCTATCTAACTCATCAAACTCCATCTCTAACACCTTTTCTTTTCTTTTTCTCCTCTCTCTCTTTGTGTGTGTGCGTGCATGCGCGCCCGTGTTTGTGTTGGTGATATCTTAGCAGTTGTATCTTAATTGTACTCTTCATGCAATTGATGTTGAAGTCTCAAACTTTTGCATCTAGAATGCACAACAAGATTCACATGCCATGCTTATAGTTTTTTAATTATATACTTATCATACCACTTATTAGGAGAAAAACACAACATAACACCCAAGCTTGTCTCAGTTTTCGTACTACAAACTGCTCATTTTGGTCATGACAACCTCATATCTTAGGCAGCTCCTTGACCCATGGTTAGCTCTCATCTGGTCGTCGTGTCATGTCTCCTTCCATGACTAGAAAAACCAGTCTCCTATCTTCTTCGACTCTCCTCTCCACCGCCGCCACCACCACCACCATGACCTTCTCAATACTTCCATTCTTACGGGACATCCCTACTAAAACTTTGTATCTGTATTTTTAAATAAACAAAAACTAAGAAAACATAGATATTAACAAAATTTTAGGCTTTTAACAATTTCTTCAATGCAGGCACTTTATTGCACAAAACACAAAACCAAACCTTTTTCAGTACCCTATGTTTTCTCAACCATCACAACTTTTCTATTTTGTTTATTATTGATTGAATAATCGGGACACAATTTTTATCATTCCTTCTATTTTATACCTTTTGTTGTACGATAGAACTTGTCCATTATTTCTTTGTTAATAAACTTCGATTGGTATAATAATTTAGATCATGATTGTGTTGTGTTATACTCCCCTGCCTGTGATTATGTTTGTTTTCTCTAGTTTTTAAACATCATGCATCTTATGGTTTGTTTTATAACATGTTAACTTCCCCTTATTGTGAACTACTCCCTAGAAACTCAATATTTGTATATTGGTCCTTATAACCTTTTAGCTCATTGGGATATTGAAGTATAAACCCTCAAGCAATCCTTGCTCCACAACACATCAAGAATATACTTTATTTTACATGGTAACAAGGTTACCTCCAGCCAAAAGGGTATTACTCAATTTATTCCTGGTGGGTTGATACCTTGTTGTAGAAGAGGCAGGTTAAGGAACCTGTTTGTCTCCTGTAAATTGAAATTCCTAGAATATGAACTGTTCTTGGAGTGAAAGCTGAGAGATGGTAGATGGTTCTGGTTATAGTGGAAGCAGCAAGTAGACTGAGTGCTTTTCTTTAGGAGTTGCAGGTGGGGAGAGGCAACAATGTGTAGAATGTGGATATTATTGGTTGGCAAAAACTTTAGTCTTTCTCGACATGCTTGTAAGTCTATAATGTGAAGCATTTTAGAGATTGTGGCAGCTCAAAATTGCAAATAGGTTTAAGTTAGTAACACATGCATTATGCTTCATTAATCATACGAGTACTCAAGATTAGCGGATTGGATAATTTTTGGGAACCATGTCTACTCTATATGATTCGGGAATCCAGATCCCCCACTTTTATTGGATTGATAAAGTTACTGATTGTTGCAATTGATCAATGTACATGTTGGGATCTTTTTGGGATGAAGAGATCCCAAACCAAACTTCAATAATAACGAGTGAAACTAACAATCAGTTCTTTGTACCGGATCTCAACTTGCAGAACACGAAAATTTAAACCAACATAGGTGTAATCATCGAACAACCTAGCATTTCCTCCATCAACACCCAAAACCTGAACTCTATAACCAAAAGAATATAAGAGAACTGAAGTTGAAGTTTTGTAAAAATGGGTCTTCCGACAAAGATGAATGGTTAAAAGTTCTTTGGTTCCTTCAGATCCAGAGGCACCAAATGGCTGCCATGAGAAGACATCCTAGAAATTATTTTTCTGGAGATACAAAGGTTAGACAACAACTGGTGTTGGTTGATAATCTATTGGGTGGGTTAGAGCATTGTTAATGAAACTATAGATTGCCCTATATGATCTTGACAAGGATAACCAAATATTATTATGTATAGCTGGCTAGGGTAACTCCTTATATAATGTTTACATGGCCATATGTTTTGATCAAGGTGCGAAAACTCGGTTTTGGTATTGGTTTCAGGCCTTTACTATGATTATACATAGGTTTCGGCAGTTTGGGGGTTCTGGTGGTTTTGAATCAGTCGGTTTCTGTATCAGTTTGGACAATACTGGAAGCCTTGTTTCTGACAAGGAACGTCAGAGATGAAACTGTGGAATTGGAAATCTCGTCTCTTTTATATTAAATCGAGTTTAGGAAAAATATGCAAGTGGATTGAAGAACATATATAGAATAGGATCAGAAACCTAACCTCATTAAGCAGGATATATTATCAGAAAGTTTAGTCACACCTTTTCTATTCTGCTCCTTGTGGGATTTCTTGTATACTACTATTTTGAAGCTGACAGCCTGAAGAATAGCAGAATACATGTGCAACATTGTATTTCCTTGTTATTTACTTCCTTGCGTCTCAGATATTTGCTTAGATAATCTTGTACGGGAAATAAATTTGATTCTATTTGATTTTATTTTAACAGGTTATGGAGCTGTACTACTGTAGCCCTAGCAGATGCAGTCTTACTTTGAAACTGTCGTTGGTTGTCCAAGTAATATTGACCTTCCAGACATTTTCTTAAACCTGTGTTATTTTTGCTTTCTATGTTCGACCATTTGGCAACAACTGGCAGTTATTGTGAAAATAAGTGATGTAATATTCCTTTTGGAATAAATATCTTGTGGACATCCCCAGCTACTGTAGCTGTACAAGTGAAAAATAACATTTGATTATGTTCTTTATTGTACTGGATAAGGTTTGGTGAATGTTTTCCCACTTGGCATTTGTGATTGTGAATTTGGTCTGCTCCAATCTGTATGCAAATTACATTCGTCTTGTGGCTTGTGTAAGTAACAGCTCTTACATCTTTTATAGTAAATTCATGCTTTTACTGTATTCTTGGGCATTGATTCAGAATTGGTTACCATCAGACAATCCTGAAGTGAAACTTAGAAGGATTGTGCCTCCAGGTAGGCGGTAATATTGGCAATACTTCTTGAGTCATTTCGGTTTCACTAGTAACATTTATTTATCCTTCTGTTATGCCAATTCTTGTATGAACCTTTGTTGAGAGGTTGAGGGGTCCCAATTTGTCAGTCTTCTTTGTGTATTATTAGTCACATCTGCTTCCTCGTTGGACTTTTTGGCTTTTTCTTTTCTTTAGTTCTTTTTTACTTGTATTCTAGGACTTTTTTCTGAACCTTCAAAAGCAGAAGGCTCCTTGGCTCCTCCCTCCCCTCCCCCCCCCCCCCCCCCCCCCTACAGTTTTAGAGCAGCTTTGTTAGTCTCTTCTACTAGGAAAGAGAACCGCATGTTACAAGGATGGAAGGACAATGTTTCAACTTTCTTGGTCATCTCTGGTTTTCTTGCTTGAAACTAAAATTGTTGTGTTGTCAATTTTTGTTTCCTCTGCCTCTTCTATTCTTTTCTCTCAGTTACAACACTTTAATCCTCTAGCCTTTTACTTCTCATTTCTACAATTTTTGTATGGACACACTTGTATTCCTCTGCTTGTATATTACCTAGAAGTATTCATTTGATATAACAAATAATATCACAGATAAGCAATTCTGTTATTGTGGTTTTGCCAATGAACATGCTTCCAATTGTTGATTTTGGTGGTCAACCAATTCAAGTTGCCCATTCTGAACGTTGGTGTTCTCTTTTGATTGTTCCCTAATTATGTTATGGGCACAGATTGGATTTGAAGTATCTCAAGATTTATTCTTTTATAGCTTTGGGTTTCTTTTATAGACACTTGAGGACATTCATATTGTCTATTTTGCCATATATTTGAGTGAATAGATGTCTAAGGTCTACTGATTAAGGCTTTCTATACTTCTGTTTCTTTATTTTTTCCTTACTTTTGATAACTAATTTTGTAGAGGCATTTTACTTGAGTGTTGAGTAGTAATGTAGTATGTGTGGGGCAGACCAGATCTGATGTTCGAAAATATCTGTCTGGTATTCTGTACTTTACTTATGTTCCTTAGAAACGCATGCTTGTCTGCTTGTATGTTGCCATGTTTTCATCCAAATCCCGGAAGACTACTACGTAGTCGTTCCGTGCCTGAATGAACCTGCAAGTATCCGAGACCTTTAGGTCACCAAGGCAATTCCCGAACCAGGGAATCTGCACCCTGAATGAATGAATCCCTGAATCACAGCTCGAGGAGCAAACTACTAAATCCTGTCTCAACAAGTTCTATATATGTATTCTGTTTCGAACTCGTTCCATACCAGACCTGTTCTTATATATATATATATTCTGCCTCGAACTTGTTTCTGTACTTGACCGAGACTCTGACCTGCATGTCGCGGACAACTTGTAAAAAGATGATCTTCGGATCTCGTTCCGCGGACGGTCGCCGGGGCACTGGGGCCGACCCGGTCTAGACAGAACTTCTGGTAGTCGTCTGTATCGGCGGGATAAGTGCAAGGCCCATCGTGTTTATTGCTTGCACTTCATCCTCGACCTTGAGACTATAAACGGTAGTCGTCTGTATCGGCGGGATAAGTGCAAGGCCCATCGTTTCTATTGCTTGCACTTCATCCTCGACCTTGAGACTACAAAACTGGTCCTTTATGGCTATGCCAGCGACAAACGTTCATATAGATAAGTCATCCTCGCTTAGCGGCTATCCGCGTGCGAGTCATTGCATCGCATCAAGAAACAACTGAACACCTGAACGATCATGTTAAAACGACCATCGTGTTTGCATATGCTTTGCCTCCTGAATGTTTATACTTGCCCGTGCGTGAATTAACATGTCTGCCTCAATGTTTGCCTTGGACAGGGAAGGAGATGGTAAGTTGGTAAGTCTCGCCGTGTTTTCTCTCATGTTGCACGGCGCACTGCCCGACACAAATAGGCTATTCAATGTTTGCATGAAACTGATCCTAAGGCAACTAGAAAGACAACTTAATAGTTGTGCACGGAACCTGTATTACGTGTTTGGATTTGTCGAGCGGGCGAGTAGCTTCCCCACCAGTGCATTCAATGTACTGATAATCCACCAGTTTGTATGCAGGGTGCGGGAGAACCTCGTTCGGTGCGGATGCCTCCAACGTGCGTGCTAAGGCGTGGAGATCACTCCGAAGCAACGGTGCGTCCGGAACTGAAGCACATATACAAGACATAATGTTGTGAACATAGCCCGAACATCGCCTCTACAATCATTCCACAGTTGTAGCCACTTGGCACGCTTTTACTGTTTCAGAGAGAGAGGCTTGAGCGACTTGTAATCTCGGTTATACGCCGCCTGTAACACTTCTTTATATCAATAAAGAGCTTGCTTTACTTCAACTTATGTTTCAATGCTTCCGCTAGTCTTGTGGGGCCCACCGTCTAAAAAAAAAAAAAATCAAAAAGTAGAGAGAGACAGAATACCGAACAGTAGATCAGCTCTCCCAAGGACTCCTATTAATGCCCCAATATTCCATCCTATCCAATAATGGAACTAGATTTTGTTGTAGTCTCCTCTTATCATCAACCCAATGGGTGCGAGACGCTCCAACTGGTGCCAAAATCATTGACTAATAATAGCTTTGTATATATTGAGGAATACCTAAAATCATCTCAGTAGCCAAGAAAGAGAGCTGCATGCTTGTGTCACATCTGTGGGAAGGATAGTGCAGGTGTCAAAAGCAGGAGGCATGGCAGTACATGCCATGCATAATTCTAGAGAAAAAGGGGTTGCTCTGTGTGTGCAATGCACAGTGCACACACATAATAATGCAAGAGCTTTGCCCCCATGGTTCTTTGTTGTGCCTTCTCCCCATATCCATATGGTCTTCTTCCCCCCTCTCCTCTACCTCCATCTGAGGCCTACAGAATGAGTCATGACAAAAGAAAACCCAATTGGCCTCTTAAGAACATTTCTTCATTAAATACAGACTGTCCTAGAAATTGAATGGCGCTGTGTCTTGATCAGTGGTGGCCATGTGTAGTGAATATTGGAGACAATTGAATAAGCATCTCGATGATTAGTGAGTACTTGAGAGTGTTATTAGTTGTCTGAACTCCTGCCAGTCATAAGAAAGATGCCTTCGCTTCAAGTGACAAGTATGTTTACTTGTTGGCAAATTGTTTCTCAAAATGACAGAAAGGGAATGATGGATTATTACACCATAACTTGATCTATCTATTATATTTCATGTACACTGACTTAGCTGGCCTTCAAAGTGGTCCTATAGATACATGTCATGTGATATGCTAGATCCTTGCTTCTGACCATCATGAGTTCTCTCCCTTAGTTTACTGGGTAAGCTGGTAACTATCATATAGTACACCATAATTAGTTATAGACCAACTCTTTTTGGTTCGCCATCCGAAAAAAAAAATTAAAAAAAAAAAAAATTACAACTGTATCAATGAGTCAAGGCTAAAGCACAAGTGGTCGATGTGTGTCAGTTGACGACTTCCATAGCTTCCATCTGCGACAAGCTAGCTACTCGCTGACAGAGTTATAACTTAAAGTCTTGTTTATCTTTCATCGTGTTATTGCAGCAATATTTTTTTGTAATTGACACTTGTTTCCTTAAGTCTTTAATGCAAAATGGCGGATTTTATTCCCACTGTTGTGTCTCAAAGAAACTGTCTTGATGAGAGGATATATACTATATATGACAGTTCACATCTTTTCCCATGCACAGAACTGATCAATTTGTAAAACCATTCATGTTACCAAATGATTTGTCTTGGTTTGCTACATACATATATGCCTAATTAAGCTGATTGCATAACAAACCTGTTGTCAGTGACAACTGTGATCACTACTGTCCATTAGACCAGAAGTGGAGACAATATATTAACACTTCATAAATATCAACTGACAATCAAAACTGATCTAATTTTAGGGACCATCAGTTTTGGAACCCAGCCTGCCATGGAGAGTGAGGAGAAGGGGTACCCTTAAAAGAGAGGGCTAATTTGTGTCAGCATATATCTAAGAGGATGCAATGCTTGTCGACTTTTGGCAGTGATCAAGGATACATGTTATTGTGTGTAATGCTGCAGTAGGACCCCTAGGTAGATGGCAATTTTATGAACATGACAACAAATTATTCTTCCCAGAATTCCTCCGTATCAAGTATTATATACTCCATTTGGTAAATTATGACTACTTTCCTTTGATTCCACATAAGGAAATTTCTAGGCACCTATTGTTTGCAAAAGATAACTCGATCTAAATCGTGATTGGAATCCCCTAATGCCAATATCTCGTAGTGTTGGGTAATGTCCAATAACGCCAATACAAGCAAAGTGGGATTGCATGGGATATTGAGATATATGCAAGAGATATTGGCCACAGAGAATTTGTAAATATTTCATTCAGTCTCTCCTATTTGCATTGGCATTAGCAGTCCCAGTCCCAATCCCTACAAACAATTGATTTAACACTTTGTTCATTCATGTACGCAATGATATAAGATCTAAGGGTGGAAAAGAAACTAAGAACACTTCCATATTAAGTTATTTAGGATCCTTGTTGACAGATATCTAGGATTAGTACCAACATGCATGCTTTAAAGTCTCAAAAAGATTGGAAGTTATGAATTCATCTGCCTTTAGTGTAAAAATGCCTACCCCAAAAAAGCAGGTACTGTTGCAAGTTGTGTGGTCCACACCCTTCATCGGTGGATGGCTTAAAGAGGATATGTTGGTCCCTGGTCTATGTTGTAGCTTCTGTTGATGGGTTTTAGTACATCCACAAGCTCCTAATGTGTATTTACACTTTAAATTTGTGAAGATCACATGAATGCTATTAAAATTATATACGTATCTCAAGCTAAAATTATATGCGTATTGTAAAGTTCTACTTTCCACTATTTTTTTTTGGTTTTGTTTTAGAAGAATAAAATTCACTCAAGTGATGCTAAATCTTATAGTTCAAGTTGCAGGTACAAAAAAAAAAAAAACCCCCCACTTTAATCTTTGTTTCAGAAAATTTTATGTATTCAAATATATTTCTTCTCTAGTCAATATCATCTCTGAGCATATTATATTCGACCGTCTTTGTTTTCTCAAAAAAATAGAAGATGCTTTCTCCTTTACTTTCCATGGGAACATAAACTTCTGTAAATTTACCTAATTAACATGAGGTAAAACCAACTTACCATTGGTAAAACAAGCTGGCCATAGGCAGTCTTAGTGCCCGGCCTGAGATGGAAAGGAACACTTGATTACTACTTGCCCAATTGATTGGTGCAAACATCCACCACACAATAAAACAGTGCCTTTTTTCCTTCTAGGGTTTGTTCAAATCAAGCATCTTTCCTTTCTCATAGTGCACATAGGTTCTCCAGAGGATGTTAGCTCCGGCGCGAATTCATATCGGATAATTTCAAGATCATCTTCGAGCAAATTCCTATAGGTGTGTGTGCTATTTGTTGAGCTCCTTTGTGCTCAAGCTTACTCAGCAGCTCTAATTATTCATATATGTGTTAGAAAGTATTCCATGATCCGCATCGACAAGTAAGTTATAAGTAAGATATCGTCTGATCTACACTTATTTATCCATCAATGATCGAATATAGACTATCAAGAATGCTTGAGTTTCCTCTGTGGGTGTCTCTTTTGTGTGTTAATTTTTTTTTTGGGCCTTGGGTTAGGGTTTTGCATTCTAGATTCATCAGAGATCTGTTCATGTGAGGGAAGTTTGCGGTTGATAGATAAATTCGATAGATCGATGTGCAAGAATTGCATCATTTCCCAACATTTTATGAGATTTCAAGTTCTTGTTCTTCTTTTTATTTTTATTTTTGATACAATTAATTTGAACTAATTACTGAAGCTGACAAAGTGACAATACTTGTGTATATTACAAGATTTATGTTTCTTATTATATGCTATCATTTTCATCATCATCGTTGCATCGTTGAATGTATCTTTATTGTCGTCATCTTCATTTCTTCTTCTTATCCTCCTCCACTTTCTCCACCTCCTCTTACTTGATCTTCTCAATAGAGTGCAGGCTCCATACAACATAAAATTTGTTTATACAAAGACAAGATAATGGCTAAAACAATTCTCCTACATATTTAGGCTATGCAAGCTACTTCTTGTTGAGTTCATAGTCAAGCAGTAGAGACAGCATCAGTTAAGAGTAACATTAATTAGGACCAAAACTATCTTCTCAATGATATTATTGTTCTTTTTTCATGATCTAGTATCAAACATTAATTCATAGTTAATGTATGTTGCATATGCTCCGGTTTACACTTTTTATATTCTTATATATATATATATATATATATATATATATATATATATATATATATATATATATATATATATATATATAATGCACTACTTAATAACCTAAAGTATATACACAGAGCCCTTTTACATCACTACCTACAAGGGGCAATTGCTTCTTTATAATTTGATCTCTTCAGTGCTTTAAATTTGAGGAAAACATTTGTATGTAGCAAAAGGAATTCTTGAAGTGAACTTACATTTGTCAAGTTGATTCAAGAAGTCTACAACAAGAAGGTTGTTACATCTCTTCTAGTTCTTCCAACTGTCAACTGAGTACTGGTAGCGCGCGAGAGCCTAAGATGATAAGAAATTCAAGAGACGAGGATCTTCCTACCAAACAAGAAGGCAACGGAGACCACAATCGCAAGGCTCCCGCAGTAACAAGTCCAAGGCTGTGGTCAGGCCTGAAGAACCCAAGAATTGTTCGCGTGTCGCGCGCATTTGGAGGAAAAGATCGGCACAGCAAAGTAAGCACCGTACGGGGATTGAGGGATCGCCGTGTCAGGCTATCGGTGCCGACCGCGATACAGCTGTACGATCTTCAAGATAGGCTTGGGGTGAACCAACCTAGCAAGGTTGTGGACTGGCTGCTCAATGCTGCTCATCAGGAGATCGACAAGCTCCCTCCTCTCCAGCTTCCAGAGGGTTTGAACTTGCTTCAGAATATCCCTCAATCGCTGCCACCATCTCATCATGAAGCAGCTCCTACTCAGGACCCCTCTCATCCTCTCGGGGCCGAAAACTTTGAGTACACCAACGAACACGGACACGGACACGGACCTCGACCTATTACAACATTCCCTGAATCGACCAATTACTGGAGTTCTGATGTAGCTCAAAGAAGCAAGCGTCGAGAAGAGGAGGAGGAGCTGGAAGATGGACATACTGAGAACCCAAGACTTGCTGGTCCTTCTTTAGTATCGATGGCGCCATACTCTTCCTACTACCATTGGGAGGCGACCAATGCCTACTTATCCCAGTTTGGAATCCGTCCACCGCAAGCCGAAGCCCCCGGTGTCTCCGTTCCGTCTTCGCGGCCTCCGGCGGTGTCGGACTCGCAGATGGTTCTGTGTCCACAAGGGGTCATGATGCCGTCGATGTTCCCCTCCTACTTCTCCGCCTCGACCGACTTTGATCCGAAGCAGTTCATCCAGACGCAAGCGGCAGGCTCGACGGTACTGCAGAACTCGCAGCAGAACTCGTCGAAGAGGTCTCTTCACTTGGGTGGCCCATCAGTGAGACCTTTCCAATAGAATTTTCATAATTTCTAATAATCCTTTCTGCATGCAGAATTTATCCAGTGTTGTTTTGTTTTCTTAGATATATGGAAGTGACAACGGGATTTCTTGTGTACATGAAATTGGTGTTGCAGCTTGAAGAAGTGGTATTCCATATACTTCAAAATCCTTCATGAATGAAGAACATTATTGCTTGATATATTGTATGAGATTCACAGTTATTGGAGTGGTTCAACCCTAATTCGGCTGTTAGCATCATGAATGAAATAGCAGTGCATTGGCTAGCTTGGCTATCTAAATTTGTACAAATATGCTGTTTGTATTGCTTAACTTGCATTTGCACGTGAACATTTCCTTTCACAACAGTCTTTTAGGTTCAATATCCAAGTAAAGATATATAGCTTCAACTTTCACAATAAAATAAAAAAAAAAAAAAAAAAAAAAAAGGAACCGACTTTGCTCCTTGAGTGTGATGGAGCTTAGCATCCGCATTCTTGTTGATTTTTTTTTTTTTTTTTTTTTAAGAATACTATTTATTTTAGGACTCTGATTTTAACTCTATATTTTACTAGAATAAGTTCTATTTTTAAAATTTCAAATTTTGATTAGGATTATGATTGGTCATGGAAGTCCTATAAATATACATTTCTAGTCAACAAAATTCTTCTTTGAGTTCCGAGATTTGTTCTCTCTTTTTCTTGGTCGTGAACTCGACTGTTCCGTGGATTCGGAAACCTCTCGCTTGAGGTTTTCAAATAACCTTCGTGCGGATCCCTCATCAAGCCATTCGTCGAAATTTTTGCGGCACCGCCTCTCACAAAGCAACGGTAGTTTAGTTATCATCACCGATTGACTTGGTCATTGTCAGGCACGAAGGTAAGCTTGTTCTGCTGTTATTCTGTGTCAGACTGCATTATATATATATATATATATATATATATATATATATATATATATATAGGGTGGGAGGTCACCCGCGGATGTTGGCCAGATTCGAGTCCCCTATCGTAATCGTGCCCATCCCCACGAGAGCCTCCTATCGTAACCAATATGCCACGACCCCACATACATATATACTATTATAATGCGGCTTGGAAACGGTTCAAAAATGAGTCGTCCAAGTCGTATGTATATCCTCCACTAAATAAAATTTAAAAAAAAAATCAAAAATATGTCTAACCGCGTTTGTACCTCCTCTCGTAATTAAAAATAAAAATAAAAATTGTAAATCCTTTTAACTACCTTAATATATAATAAATCCTTTTAACTACGTTAATATATAATAAATCCTAAATATATGGTATTATCTAACTAAATACATATCCAAAATTATAAAAATATTTATAATAACAAATTCTAATTAAAATATATTCAAATTATATTTAAAAATTTTAATATAATTTAAATTTTTATCTAATTTTCAACAACACTATAATATTTGTTTTTGTTTTTTGTATGTGCAACGCATGTGAATCTGACTAGTATATATATATATTATATATATATATATATATATATATATATATATATATATATATATATATATATATATATATTTTGTGAAAAAGTAGAAGAGATATATTGCCTTTTGTTTATTTTCTTCTTTTTATTATTGTCATTGCTTTGCTCGGACAAAAATGAAAAAGAAATAAGAGACCCACTTAGTCCAACCGTGATGTTCTAAAATTATTTTTCAACGGGCCAATCTCACTATGTGCGCTGAGGAAGTCGAAGAGCAAGAAATGAGTTATATACTAAACGTTCTTCTTAATTATAGAATCATTTTTTTTGATTTTCTTCCTTTTATTATTGTCATTGTTTTGCTCGTGCAAAAATGAAAAAGAAATAAAAAACCCCTCTTGGTCCAACCGTGATGTTCTAAAATTATTTTTTAAGCGTGCTTTCATTTCGTGTCCAAGAGCCAACTAGGCCAATCTTACTATGTGCGCTGAGGATGTGAGCAAGAAGTGAGTTATATACTAAGCATTCTTCTTAATTATAGAATCATATTTTTCTTCTTCTCTCTGTTGGATATATATGATAAACAAAATGGAAGGGTATAGGGGAGGGGAGATTGAAGTGTACTGTGTCACGGCACAGCTGTGTGTGAGATCCAAGGAAATGGAAAAGAGCTGATTACGTAGGTGGGGTTGAAGTGTGCATCAAAAGTTGTAGGATTATATAGCTTGCTTGAGTAGGGTGTGGTCCTGTGCAGCAAAGAGACTCATTCATACATAGGCCTGCTTGTTTTACTTTCATATATGGAGAGCTGTGGTCCTCAATCCTTGGGACCAATCTCCCTCACATGCATGCACCCAGTCCCAGACAAGGGTTTTACTCAGAAAGTGTATACATGTAAACCCTAGTTTTAGAGAAACACAATCAAACAAGAATGCTAATGGATGCATATGTTTATTTTGAAACCTAAACAGCTTATAGATTTCTCCATCAGAAAAAAAAAAAAAATGATACATGGATATGGGTGGTAAATACTACTACAACAACAAATCCTTTCCATTTAACTTTGCTCAAGTGTGATCATCTATATATTTTGTAGCATCAACAAAAAATAATGTCTTATAAACTTATAATGGCTGTTTGGTTCGACGAAGTGGATCATTTTGAAAATTTTGAAAATTAATAGTATTGCAGTAAAGTAGAACGAAGTGGAACAAAGTTGCAAATCTTTCGTTTTGGCCCTTTGAAGAAGAGGTTAGAAGTGAAAAATTCTAATGTTTGATGTTTTGTTGATTGTTGAAGTGAGCAGAAAAGTTTTAATTTTTTGTTAAAATGACATGAATAGTAAAAAAAAATTATGTAGCTCTCCAACCAAACAAGCAAAGTGGGAATAAGGATTTCAGAAATTTTCGTCCAAAGGGACGAATTTTTTTGAATTTACGCGTCGGGTTTTGGAGAAATTGCGGGAACATCTCGCCAACTGAGTTGGCGGGTTGGAGGGGGAGGAGGGCGGGACCGCCAACTTAGTTGGCGAGTGGTAACGGGAGTGAGAACGGAGAACATGGACATTTTTTATTATCTATCTATTATCTATACTAATAAATTTGCACGTATCAATATTTTTTATGATATTATTAAAAAATAGAACTTTATTTAAATTATATTCAAATATTTTAAATATGATTTGAATATATTTGAATTATAATTTGTTATAATTATATCTTTTAAATTTTGGATATGTGTTTAATTAGATAATATCTTGTAGTTAATTTGAATATAATTTAAATTTTGAATATATTTTATGATGGGTTATATGTTCAAGTGGTATTTAATTTTTTTTCTCAACTAGATAAGAACCCACGCGATAGTTATTATTTTTATTTTTTTATATGCTAATTGATGATATGCATACGGCTTAGACGGGTCATTTTTGAACCGTTTCTAAGACACATTATGATAGTAGAGATAATATATATTTAAAAATATATATATATATATATATATATATATATATATATATATATAAAATTATAATTATAATTATTTCTTTCTAAATCAGTTAAATTTTGTAGATGGATAATAACCAATTATCTATTATGATATCACAAAATTTTTACATTGATAATACCAAAACCAAAATATTTATTGAAAATTTTAAATCCAAAAATTTAAATAATACCAAAAAAATTAAATAAATAGTGTTATCTTATTTTTGGTTTGGAGCCAACCCCCTTGGCGCCAGGCTCAATTTTTTTTATTTGGAGCCAAGGGAGTTGGTGCCAGGCATAAAAAAAAAAGCCTGGCACCAACCCCATTGTCCCTTTTTTTTATTTGGAGCCAAGGGGGTTGGTGCCAGGCATACAAAAAAATAAAATAAAATAATCCTGGCACCAACCCCCTTGGCTCTAAATAAAAAAATAGAAATATCATAAAAATAAGCCTGACACCAACTGTCACGCCCCAGTCCCAAAATACCAAGGGACTAGCCACGTGGCAATGGCCAGCAACACAACTCCAATGTGCAACACAATTTAATGGACCCGTTAGAGTGCACTTAAGCTGTAATAAATATAAATACAAGTCTATACCATCTATCACAATATAATTCTAATCTCATCCACAGAAAGCAATCATAATATAATATGATAGACCAGTCAAGATAATAGATAAAAAAAGCCCATCATCAAGTCCAAATAAGTAGTATCTCGGGGAACAACCCATCACAATTAAGAAAATAGAATAACACCAAATACATATGTCCATAAGTCCAAGTTCAAATATGAAATAACGCTAAGCTAAGTAAGTAACTGAGTACTCAGGAGAAATCCTCTGGCACAACCTCGTCCTCTGGTGCCAGTACCGCTCCAACGTCAGCTCGTCCCATAAACCTTGGGTTAATCCTCCTCTGCTATACCTGGAAAAATAATCCGGATCCAGGTCCTCAGGGGACATAGCAATATACAAGAATAACTCAAGCCAAAGTACAGTAAATAAAATAAGCGTGCTCAGGGTATCTAACATAATCCATCTATGTGTATGCAAGTGAAAACGTACTCGTCCGCTAAACCACCGGGTTTCATACATATACTAGGGGTACTAGTGATAGTAGTAAGTATGTACAAGCCCCGTCAAGGTACCTACAGTACTATAATACTAGTAGAATTTGGTAGCCCAGCGGTACGGTAAGTTCTCCCCAACCCCATGTATCTCACGCCTCATGTCACGAAACGCAAGACAATCACTATCTATGTCTCAAGTCCAGGTGTAAATAACATCATGTCAACTAGCACATGTCTCAAGTCATGTCCTAAAATAGAAAGCAAAATCCTCGAATATCTCAAGTGAGGCTTCTGTACATGAGAGTAGTGTATAGTGTCCTAAGGTAATTAGTGCAAGTGTTGCACTTATACGGTATACGATAATAATACAATCTAACGATACCCGACTCCACGCACGAAAGTCGGCACCCGAATATGATTCAGACGCAAAGTATCTTTACGGTCCTAGGGTCACAATTGAGTACATGTATTAAAATATAAATTATAAACTATAAACTGCAGTTAAAATTAAGCACAATTTACTGAGACCAAGGCAAGGTAAACTTGTCTGCTACCTGATGTTGCGTTATAGCAGATCCAAAGTTCACGTCCGATGGTGCTGCGACACCCATGTGCCCTGCCACCACTACTTAAATTAATTCTAATTTTACCATTATCTAGTTTATGTAAGATTTTAAAGTCGATATATACACATCAACATAGTAACAACGTTGGTGCCAATAATTCCAACAGTCACACAACTTTAGTTAACGTGCCAACAACCACGTACCATACTATTGTTTAAAATGTTGTAAGGGCCTCGTACATTGATATACCACGCGTACGTTTAGGCCTTTACGTGTGATTAAACAACGTATTCCTACACGTACGTAGGTAGTGTTCAATGTCGCAAAACGCTATACAACGCTAACCGACTAATTAAGCATGCATGTAATCATTTTATTTCACTAATTAACATCTTAAAATACGAAAATAAATAGGATTAATATTCTAAAATTTATTTTATTTATTAATAAAAATTCATGCATACTGTTATATATATTCAAGCTTATGTGCATGTAATAAACTATACATAGTCTTCATTACCATGCATGTACTCTACCATTCTTTAGTTCATCAACCACTACTAAAAATTACTGGATTAGCGACATTTTTAGCGACGTTAAAATAAAACGTCGCTGAATTATAGGTATTTAGCGACGTCCATATAAAATGTCACAATACGTCGGTGATAGCGACGTGGAGCGACATTTAGCGACTATAATTATTATAAATATATATTATGTTGCTAGGTAGTCGCTAAACGTCACTAACTTTTTAATTTTAGCGACGTTTATGTATTTAAGTCGCAGTATATTATTATATCAGCGATGTTTAGCGTCGTAAAGACCGACGTCGCTAATTTATTTCATATAGGGTTTGACGAATTTCTCTTCCCCCCCATTTCGATCGAAAATTTTAAACCGCCCTCCCATCCCGGCGCCCCACCTCCGGCTCCCCTCCTCCCTCCGGCCGCGTCCTCCCCCCTCCGGCGGCTCCTCCTTCCTCCGGCTCCCCTCCTCCCTCAGGCGTCATCCCCCCTCCGGCGGCTCCTCCTCCCTCCGGCTTTCTCCTCTCTCCAAAAATCACTCGGTGAGCTCCTCTCTCTGTCTCCTTTCTCTGTCTCTCTCTAACACGACACAACACAACACGACACGACACGACATGACCCACACCAACCCTAACCCCAACCCTAACTCGGACACACACACACACACACACACACGGACACACTAACACATGCGGACACTAACCCTAATACTGACACGGACACACGAACACACACAAACATAGAGACAGCTTTCTGGACACAGACCCTAACTCAGACAGCTTTCTGGACACAAACCCTAACCCTAATACTTTTATTTGTCCTTCACTTTATTTATCATATTTAAGGGTGCACTCCATTGGTGCACTTCATTGTTTTAGACACGGACCCTAACCCTATCTCTCTTCTAGTTAGCTGTCTGATTTGAGACGCAACCTTGCGTATCTGCAGCGTATATAATATAATGTAGATCTCGACTCAAGGAGAGTCGTATACACGAACACGAGAATGACTCTTCAAAGCCGAGACACGATATATGGTATTGGCTTCTTCTAGAACTCGTATCCAACTTGGGCTGATGCTTCTTGCTGCACGAGCTGTTGCATTGGCTACTGCAGACTGCTAAACCTACTGTTGAAGGCTCTGCAGTGCACTAGCTCTGCTGCTAATTCTTGAGTTTACTTGCTGCTGTGCATCCTTTCTGCTGTGCACTGTACAGTGTTGCTGTACACTGATTCCTCACTGCTGCACTGTGCAGTACAACTACCTGCTACTGCTATAAACTGCTGTATGCTTCCCCTTGTACTGTGGTAGCACAGAGCTGCACACTGCTCAGTTGTGCTCCCCCTTGCTGTGCTAGCACAGAGCTGCACACTGCTCTCCCTTCAGTTGATCACTCAAACCACCATACTTGAAGGTAGCAGTGAGTATCAGTGCATGTACTATATTTAACGATGAGTATATATGCTAGGACTAGGAGTATCAGTGCATGTACTGTATTTAACGATTGAGTATATACTTGAAGGTAATTATATATTCATTTTTGCTGCAGAAGTATCTAGAAATGGATATGAATTACTATCTGCGTCATCGTTCGTGGATGTACAACCGCCATCCTGATGACATGTACGGTGTGCGGGATAAATTCATTGAGGGTGTACAGCAGTTCCTGCAGTTCGCCAAGGCGTTCCCTCAGTACATGGACGGTACAAAATTAAGTGTCTGTGTGTGAGATATCGCAACTTGAAATATCATCCATAAGTGGAAGTCACATATCATTTGTACTCGAAGGGTTTTACGCCGAATTACTATCAGTGGACCGCGCACGGAGAACTTGTGTCTTTAGCATCGGAGTTGGAACCTTATGTGGAGCCGTATATGGATGTCCACGACCACGCTGCTTACGATGACGGGTGGGTAAACATGGTTTTTGATACGACGGGGCCTAGTTTCGATCCGGACAATCATGATGCAGCTGAGGAGGCACCGAATACCGATGCTGCGAAGTTCATGGAGTTGCTGGAGAATGCAAGTATTCCATTATATCCTGGTTGTGAAGATCATTCACCGTTGGAGGTGGTTACAAGATTGTTGAGCATCAAGTCTGATTTTAACATATCGCAAGAATGCTACAACCGACTGATGGAGTTGATTATAGAGATCTTACCAGAGGGTGCTAAGTTGCCTAAAGACTTCTACCAATCTAAGAGGACTGTGAGATCGCTCTGGATGGGATACGAGAAAATTGATGCATGTCGCAAAGGGTGCATGTTGTACTACAAAGACGACAATGATGAAGACGCGTGTATATTTTGTGGTACTGATCGCTATAAGGCCACTGGTAGAGGAAGGTTTATCGGTACAAGAAAGCATACTGATTCGATGCACTACTTGCCTTTGACGCCGTGGTTGCAGATGTTGTTTATGGTGAAGGAGACTGCAGAAAATATGAGTTGGCACAGGCAAAAACAGATTGAAGGAGTGTTGGATCATCCATCTGATGGAGAAGCATGAAAGCACTTTGATCGAGAGTATCCAAATATTGCCTCGGACCCACTGTCACGCCCCGATTTCGGCTAATCGATAATCGTCCTCCGGGCGTGATGCCGTGCACGCGTAGGGCGCGCGTGCACAAGGCCTTAGGCATAAGGATATTCTTTAGAACAATGCAACAGAGTAGACATATAAGATAACACAAGGTTGAGGCATAGAAAAGTTTCTCTTTTATTTATAATGAACATCTTTTTACATCGCTTGACTCAAAAGTATAAAATGCCCCACGGGCTTACAAACTTGGACGCAAAATGAGATAGCCGATCCATACATTATGTCCCTTTACATAGATTTAAAAACACAAAACACCTTGGGTGCGAGTAAGCACCATCGCCTTAGCGATATTCAGCAACGGAGAGAGTGAAAGGCTTCTAGCTTGAGCCTCCAAAAGTCTTGGCCACGAACCGCCAAGGATCCCAAAAGTCCGGAGAGAACTTCAGCTCCTCGCCGCGTTGCCTTGCGCCGGGGAACCTGCTACAACGAGGGTCAGTACTTCGAAAAGTACTGGTGAAGGCTAGCTGCTCAACTTTACCAAGCTCATGAGATGAGATCTAATGAGTATGCTACAATTATGTGCTTAGGTGGGTTTCTATTCTTGCCTAGTTCAGATTTTATTTAGCAGGTATGCAAGGACAAAATAACATAACTCCACATGCCACCGTTCGGTGACTTTACCTGTACCGTCTGAACCACCTGTACAACTTACCATAGCCTTCCCTGTCACGAAGACATAGTTAGTCTGCACAGTTTAAATATACAACAACAACATCTCTTGGTTGGACGGGGGATGGATCGGCTGACATTCCGCCTCAGGTAGCTAGCCTTTGGCGGACGCACGGACCCATCCAAGCGCTAGGACTACACTAGCAAATGTTCTACCCAGGTCGAAGCGGTCCCGGTGCCCCGGCGACCGTTCGTAGAATGTTACCCCTTGTATACAAGTTTGTCTAACACCAACCCACCAAACACATAGTTAACACATAAGAATTTAAAGAAACGGCATGTACGGAACCGCTTTACTGTGCTACCATAATCAACCAACAAGTTATATGCAATAACATTCAGCAGTTTAAAGAAGAACAACTTGTGCTATAAATAAGTGCCGATCAATTAATATACCCAACGAACGTGCATGCATCAATGAATTTATGCAAGGTTCTGAATGACAAGCAATGAATGTTCCAAGCCTACTTCTTATCTTTTCATTCAACTTTATATATATTTGGTATCGTTTGAATGAATGCACAACTGAGTCAATTTTATTAAGAACGGAAATCCTTGGAAAGAAGGCGCTTATCGAAATAGAGCCACTCACAAGTTGGTTGAATAGGAAGAAGAAGGAGAGATCTCTAAGACTCCGCTCGCGCGTCGTCTACACGATCACCTGCACGCACCAACGGATGATCAATACCTCTTGCTTCGATTTCCAAGGCTCGATACGAAATACGAAATCCTAAGAACGAAAGCAATGAAATCCATTGAAACCGTTCAAGAAAATGCAAGTCATAAAACCAACAAGAAGGCAACCAAGCGGCACGAAAACGGACAAGAAACCAACGCAACGGAAAGGCCCCTCTCGACTCTGCCGCCGAGTCCATCCTCGAGGCACAATCCATTGTATATGGGACCTGATTCCGAAGAAACCAATCCATAACGAGGAAAGGATCTTAATTCAATCTGTCCCGTTCGGACGGTCGTAAGTATTTCTTGGCCGCGCTCCCCGAATAGGGGGAACGGGGCATTACATCATAACCATCCAAAAGAAAGTTTCGTCCCGAAACTTAGGAATAGAACCTACCACTAAGGGATAATGAGGGGAACCTTTCCCTCATATCAGTTTTAAGTTCCCAGGTCGACTCCTCGACCGAGTGGTTCCGCCACAGGATGCGCACTAGCGAGACGGTTCGGTTCCGCAACTGCTTCTCTTTACGATCCAAAACTTGGACAGGCTCCGCCGCGTACGACAAGTCCGCTTGCAGATTCAACTGCCCCAAGTCGACTATGTGGTTCGGGTCATGTACAAACTTTCTCAGTTGAGAAACGTGAAAAATATCGTGTACTTCTGATAGGGCAGGCGGCAAGGCAACTTGATAGGCGACCGGAGTAACCCGTTTGAGAACTTCAAACGGTCCAACAAATCTCGGACTTAGCTTTCCTTTTACTCCGAACCGCATGACTCCGCGCATAGGCGAGACTTTCAAGAACACATGGTCCCCTTCAAAGAATTCAAGGGGGCGACGTCGAGCATCGGCATAACTCTTTTGTCGGCTTTGTGCTGTCTTCAACCGTTCACGAATCAACCGAACCTTTTGGACGGTTTGTTCAACCAGCTCCGGCCCAAGGATTTGCCGTTCTCCGACTTTGTCCCAGCAGATTGGTGACCTACACTTCCGCCCATACAAAGCCTCGTACGGAGCCATCTCGATGCTGGACTGATAACTGTTGTTGTATGCAAATTCGGCCAGCGGCAGGTAGACGTCCCAACTTGACTTCGAATCGATCACGCAGAGGCACAACATGTCTTCTAGTATCTGATTCACTCGTTCTGTCTGACCATCGGTTTGTGGATGATAGGCTGAGCTGAACTTCAACTTGGTCCCCATCGCCAACTGAAGGCTCTCCCAGAAACGCGAGATGAATCGCCCGTCTCGATCTGATACTATAGAAACTGGCACTCTGTGCAGCCGGACTATCTCGTCAAGGTAGGTCTGGGCGAGGCGATCGGCGCTCCAAGTACTTTTGATGGCAATGAAGTGTGCAGACTTGGTTAACCGGTCGACGATAACCCAGATTGCGTCGTTCCCCCGTTGCGTCCTTGGCAGGCCAACAATGAAATCCATGCAGATGTGCTCCCACTTCCATTCCGGGATAGCAAGATTTTGCATCTCCCCGCCCGGCCTCTGATGCTCTGCTTTTACCCTTTGACAGGTTATGCATTGGGACACAAAGAGTGCAACATCTTTCTTCATGCCGTGCCACCAGAAGGTCGTTCGGAGGTTCTTATACATCTTTGTGCTCCCGGGATGGATCATATAGGCTGCGTAATGAGCTTCCGCAAGGATCTCCTTTCTAAGTTCTGAATCATCGGAGACGCATAGCCTTCCTTTCACCCGCAACGCTCCATTTTCATCTACTGTAAAGTCCTTCGCCTTCCCCGCTAGAATCTGCTCGTGCATCTTCCTTAGGAAAGGATCGTCTTTCTGAGTAGATGTGACCCGCTCTATTAGGTTGGATACAAATCGCATTTGAGCGACCCGCGCGCCACGATATCGAATTCGGAGTTCGATGCCCATCTCTTCTAAGTCCCTTCGTAACCTGCGATCGACTGACAGAGATCCAACGAAGATCCGACTCAAAGCATCCGCTACAACGTTCCCTTTTCCAGGCGTGTAGTCTATCGTCAAGTCGTAATCTTTTATCAATTCTAGCCAACGGCGCTGACGAAGGTTGAGGTCCGTCTGGGTGAATAGGTACTTCAAGCTCTTGTGATCAGTATAAATTTGGCAAGGCACTCCATAAAGGTAGTGTCGCCACAATTTCAGGCCAAAGACAATTGCCGCTAATTCCAGGTCGTGTGTAGGATAATTTTTCTCGTGCTTCTTTAGTTGCCTGGAGGCATAGGCTATCACTCGATCTCGCTGCATAAGTACACACCCCAAGCCTTGCCCGGACGCGTCGCTAAATATTTGGAATCCCGAGATCTCGTCTGGTAGTGCAAGTAACGGGGCAGAGGTGAGGCGATGCTTTAACTCTTTAAACGAAGCTTCGTATTCGGCGGACCACTCAAATGCGACTCCCTTTTGAGTGAGGCGAGTCAGAGGTAGTGCAAGTTTGGAAAAATCCTTCACGAACCGTCTGTAGTAGCCCGCTAGCCCGAGGAAGCTTCGAATCTCGCTAACGGATGCAGGTCGCTTCCACTCGACAATGGCCTCCACCTTCTTCGGATCGACTGAGATGCCTCCCGCAGAAATGATGTGCCCGAGGAAAGATACACTACTTAGCCAGAATTCACACTTACTCAGTTTAGCATATAGCTAGTTGTCCCGAAGAGTTTGTAGCACGGTCCGCAAGTGCTCTGCATGTTCTTCCTCACTCTTCGAATACACCAAGATATCATCGATGAATACTACTACAAACTTATCGAGATAGGGCCGGAACACAAGGTTCATTAAACTCATAAAGGCAGCGGGTGCATTGGTTAGTCCGAACGGCATCACCAGGAACTCATAATGGCCATAGCGAGTTCGAAAAGCTGACTTTGGCACATCGTCTGGCTTGATCTTTAGTTGGTGATAGCCCGAACGGAGGTCGATTTTAGAGAATACCGTGGCAGCTTGCAACTGATCGAAAAGATCGTCTATTCTTGGAAGAGGATACTGGTTACGAATGGTTGCTTTATTCAATTCTCGATAGTCGATGCAGAGCCGCAACGAGCCATCCTTTTTCTTTACGAATAGTACAGGCGCACCCCACGGAGATACACTAGGCCGAATGTATCCTCGATCTAGCAAGTCTTGCAACTGTACTTTAAGCTCCTTCAATTCTGCCGGGGCCATTCGATACGGCGTCTTGGAAATTGGTCGAGTTTCTGGGAATGTGTCTATAGTGAACTCTATCTCTCGATCGGACGGCATGCCTGGCAACTCGTCGGGAAACACATCAGGAAAATCCGCCACAACGGGAATAGACTCAACGTTTGCGCAATCTTGCCGAGTGTCTCGAACGGACGCTAAGTACCCTTCGCAGCCGGAGTGAATCATCCGTCGAGCAGACATTGCTGAGATCACCATGCAGGCATTCGACGCTTTCGACTCAGGACTGCACGTGAAGCAAAACTCGATCTCGCCGGGCAAACGAAACACGACTTCCTTTTTCGTACAGTCGATTGTAGCTGAACAAGCGCCGAGCCAATCCATCCCCAGAATAAGATCGTAGTCCCTTATGTCTAGAACTATCGCATCTAATGACAATTTCCGCCCCCCGATGCAAATGTTACCTTCACGACAGACTAAGCGAGCCGATAAATCTACGCCCGAAGGGGTACTAACACTTAGGTTTAAGCCTAGCGGTGTCATAGGGAATGTGTGTTCGGCGGCAAAGTCCGCCGCAATGAAGCTATGTGTTGCACCAGAATCAAACAATACACGAGCAGGTACATTATTAAAAAGTAATATACCTGACACCGTCGTATTCGATGCAAGTGCCTCGTCCCGAGTCAAAGCATAGACTCGGCCCTGAGCGTTTGGCGGTGCTTGGTTCGCTCGTTGAGTTTGCCCCTGACGCTGAGGCTCCTGGTTTTGTTGCTGCTGCTGCTCTTGCCCGCTAGCACGACAGTTCACTGCCATGTGGCCCTGACGACCGCATTTAAAGCACGATCCATTGAACACCCGACAGTTCCGTGCGATGTGTCCTGTACGATTGCATCGGTGGCAGACGGCTTCGTTACCCCTTCCCGGGTTTGCTCCCTGTTTACCGCCGTTGTTGGGGCGCTTCTGCGCGTTGTTTCCTCCTGTGTTGGCAGGACGCTTGTGATTGTAATTTTGCACAGCGCCGGTGCGAACTGGAGGATACTGCGACTCTAGGGACAGTGCATGATTCAAGGACTCCCGCATGGTACGATATTGAGTCACTACGACGTGGGCACGGATAGAAGGTCGTAGTCCGAGCTCGAACTTTCGTGCACGACTTTCGGCATCAGCGAGCTGAGACTTGGCAAATTTTGCAAGTCGGTTGAACTCTGAAGCGTATTGACGCACCGTCATGTCTCCCTGCTTCAGTAGCGCAAACTCGTCTTCCTTTTCGCGACGGACGGCGGGTGGAAGGTATTCCTCCACGAAGGCCTTGCGAAACACGGACCAGGAGATAGCCGTTGTGCCACCTTCACTCAAAATAGCTTGCTTGTGCACATCCCACCAATCATGTGCATTTTGTCGGAGCTGAAGCTGGGCACACGCCACTTTCTTGGTCTCGTCTAGGCACAGCGCTTCAAAGTGGTCCTCCAACTCGACCAGCCAGTCCATCGCTAAGGAAGGGTCCTCGGTGCCTTTAAACGTAGCACGGCACATCTTCTTAAATTCTGATATCGACACGATTGACCCATTCTCGCCTGAGGGTAAGGTACCCTGGGAATTCTGCGGTCCGGTGGCTTCAGCAACTATAGGCACGGTTGCGGGGGCGGATGCAGAATGATTGTTGGCGACCATATTCGTCACCATTGTTTGCAGACTATTCATCTGCTTCTGCTGTGTATCCGCCTGAAATCGCTGCGCCACGAATTGAGCCTCAATCCGTGACTCGAACTGACTCTGCCGTAGTTCAGCTTGTTTCTGCTGCGTCTCCATCAAACGCATCATTCGCTCGAACGGATCGGCAGAGGGTGCGGCAGCTGGACTCCCAGAGCTGCCCGAAGTGCCTGAACTACTCGCTTGCACTTGCGCCACCATCTGCGCTTGTGCACCCGGCTCGGAAGTCGTTCCTTGAAAGGAAAGTAACTTGTATTAGTCTCAAGGTATATTATGGACTCACTGTATGGAACGTATCTCATTTTGGCCAAGCGAATTCAAGGGTCTACTCGGAAGGAACAAGGTCCTCTTTAGAAACTTTTTTTGTGAGATCAAAGGATCTGAAGCATGCTCTGATACCAATATGTCATGCCCCGATTTCGGCTAATCGATAATCGTCCCCCAGGCGTGATGCCGTGGACGCGTAGGGCGCGCGTGCACAAGGCCTTAGGCATAAGGATATTCTTTAGAACAATGCAACAGAGTAGACATATAAGATAACACAAGGTTGAGGCATAGAAAAGTTTCTCTTTTATTTATAATGAACATCTTTTTACATCGCTTGACTCAAAAGTATAAAATGCCCCACGGGCTTACAAACTTGGACGCAAAATGAGATAGCCGATCCATACATTATGTCCCTTTACATAGATTTAAAAACACAAAACACCTTGGGTGCGAGTAAGCACCATCGCCTTAGCGATATTCGGCAACGGAGAGAGTGAAAGGCTTCTAGCTTGAGCCTCCAAAAGTCTTGGCCATGAACCGCCAAGGATCCCAAAAGTCCGGAGAGAACTTCAGCTCCTCGCCGCGTTGCCTTGCGCCGGGGAACCTGCTACAACGAGGGTCAATACTTCGAAAAGTACTGGTGAAGGCTAGCTGCTCAACTTTACCAAGCTCATGAGATGAGATCTAATGAGTATGCTACAATTATGTGCTTAGGTGGGTTTCTATTCTTGCCTAGTTCAGATTTCATTTAGCAGGTATGCAAGGACAAAATAACATAACTCCACATGCCACCGTTCGGTGACTTTACCTGTACCGTCTGAACCACCTGTACAACTTACCATAGCCTTCCCTGTCACGAAGACATAGTTAGTCTGCACAGTTTAAATATACAACAACAACATCTCTTGGTTGGACGGGGGATGGATCGGCTGACATTCCGCCTCAGGTAGCTAGCCTTTGGCGGACGCACGGACCCATCCAAGCGCTAGGACTACACTAGCAAATGTTCTACCCAGGTCGAAGCGGTCCCGGTGCCCCGGCGACCGTTCGTAGAACGTTACCCCTTGTATACAAGTTTGTCTAACACCAACCCACCAAACACATAGTTAACACATAAGAATTTAAAGAAACGACATGTACGGAACCGCTTTACTGTGCTACCATAATCAACCAACAAGTTATATGCAATAACATTCAGCAGTTTAAAGAAGAACAACTTGTGCTATAAATAAGTGCCGATCAATTAATATACCCAACGAACGTGCATGCATCAATGAATTTATGCAAGGTTCTGAATGACAAGCAATGAATGTTCCAAGCCTACTTCTTATCTTTTCATTCAACTTTATATATATTTGGTATCGTTTGAATGAATGCACAACTGAGTCAATTTTATTAAGAACAGAAATCCTTGGAAAGAAGGCGCTTATCGAAATAGAGCCACTCACAAGTTGGTTGAATAGGAAGAAGAAGGAGAGATCTCTAAGACTCCGCTCGCGCGTCGTCTACACGATCACCTGCACGCACCAACTGATGATCAATACCTCCTGCTTCGGTTTCCAAGGCTCGATACGAAATACGAAATCCTAAGAACGAAAGCAATGAAATCCATTAAAACCGTTCAAGAAAACGCAAGTCATAAAACCAACAAGAAAGCAACCAAGCGGCACAAAAACGGACAAGAAACCAACGCAACGGAAAGGCCCCTCTCGACTCTGCCGCCGAGTCCATCCTCGAGGCACAATCCATTGTATATGGGACCTGATTCCGAAGAAACCAATCCATAACGAGGAAAGGATCTTAATTCAATCTGTCCCGTTCGAACGGTCGTAAGTATTTCTTGGCCGCGCTCCCCGAATAGGGGGAACGGGGCATTACACCCACGTAATGTCAGATTAGGGCTCTCCTCCGACGGTTTTATCCCATTCTGACTTTTGGGCTCCCAATATTCGTGTTGGCATGTGATTGGCACTCCGTACAATCTACCGCATTGGATGTGCATAAAGACTCCGTATATGTTCCTAACCGTTATTATTCCGGGTCCGAATAATCTGAAGAGGAACATCGATGTGTATTTATAGCCATTGATATATGAGTTGAAGCTGTGGAAAGTAGGTGCCAACACGTACGATATTTCTAGAAAGTAGAATTTTCAGATGAGGGCAGCACTTATGTGGACCATCAACGAATTTTTAGCCTATGAAATATTATCAGGATGGAGCACTCATGGTCGTCTCTCATGTCCGTATTACATGGACCGCACTAAGGCTTTCCGTTTGAAACACGGAGGCAAACCGTGCTTCTTTGATTGTCATCGATAATTTCTGTCGAATGATCATCCATACCGGAGGAACATGAATAATTTACGTGCGGGCGTTGTGGAGAAGGCCAATCCACCACCAAGGTGGCCCAGATACACGATATAGAAAGAGGTAAAAGATTTACCAAGTGCTATCGAAAAGTCTGCTAAGGGGTACAAGTGTGACGGATTTGGTCGCACCCATAACTGGACGAAGAGAAGTATATTCTGGGATCTGCCATATTGGAGCACCAATCTGATCAGACATAACCTTGATGTCATGCATATCGAGAAGAATGTGTTTGATAACATAATTAATACTGTAATTAAGGTAAAGAAGAAGACGAAAGATAATCCAAAGGCCAGGTTGGACTTAGAAGAAATATGTAGACGTCCTGCATTGTATTTGATAGAGGAGGGGAATGGAAAGTTAAAGCAGTCTAAGTCAGTTTTCTCACTGGAGAAGGAGGATAAAGGGAGACTTTGTAGGTGGATTCAGGGTCTAAAATTTCCAGACGGGTACGTGTCGAACTTGAGAAGATGCGTCGACCTCAAGGAGAATAAACTGGCGGGTATGAAGAGCCACGATTGTCACGTATTCATGGAGAGGTTAATTCCGATTGCATTTCAGGAATTCTTACCGCAGGTCATTTGGGATCCATTGACAGAGCTCAGCATATTTTTCAGAGATCTTTGTTCTACTAAGTTGCTCGTCGATCTTCTAGAAAAGCAAGAAAAGGACATTGCGGTAACATTATGTAAGCTCGAGAAGGTGTTTCCTCCTGGATTCTTCAACTCTATGGAGCATTTGCCAATTCATATTTCTTATGAGACACGTGTTGGTGGTCCTGTTGATTATCGGTGGATGTACCCCTTCGAGCGGCATCTGAATCACCTAAAGAGAAAGGTAAAAAATAAGGCACGGGTTGAGGGCTCTATTTGTGAAGCTTATGTTCTCAAGGAGATTACAAACTTTTGCTCGACGTATTTTAAACCTCATGTTGCTACTAATAGAACGAGAGCTCCGAGAAACGACGACGGATATCAAAAATCTAATGATACAATACTCAAAGTATTCAATGCGTCCGGAAAGCCTTCGGGAAAAATGAAGAAGAGATATTTGAATGACGACGAGCTAAGGGCTGCTCAGTTGTATATATTACTCAATTGCGATGAGGATGAAGTGGAGAAGCTAGAGGGGTAAGTAATTAATACATCCACGTTTACATCATCTCAATGTAATAGTATAAGCTACTATTATGCTACTAATCAGCGGTTGCTTCGTTATTTTTCAGCACATATAATGATGAGTTGAGGTCGGTTAGACCCTACATAACAGACAAAGAAGTAGAACAAGAAATGAGATACCATTTTCCTTCTTGGTTGAGCGCATATATAAAAAGTTTGGTAATTACTTTTTCTTTCTGCACTTGCACAATAAATAACTTACTATCGCTACTTTGGTATTTAGGTCGATCGTCTAATAATACCCGAGATTGAATCTATTAGAACTCTAGCCAAGGGACCAATTACTACAGTCAAAATATGGCCAAGTTTCTATGTTAATGGGTTTAGATTCAAGTCAACAAATGCTCTGATTAGAGACAGCTTTCTGGATCTTAATTCCACAAAAAACTGTTGTTTGTGTATCAAATCTTCGAACTACAAAGACGTCAATCCAGGCAATGATTTCTTTGGCATCTTACGAGAGATTATGGAGTTGACATATAATTATGGCACAGAACCTGCTAAGATCGTGCTATTCAAGTGTGAATGGTTCGATCCGATTCAAGATCAAGGCTGGAAAATTGACAAGCATGGCCTTGTGGATATAAACTACAAGCGTAGATATCAAGGCTACGAACCATTTGTCCTATCAAGTCAGGCTCAGCTCGTATACTTCATAACTTATCCTAGACGGGGGACAGCGATGTCAGATTGGTGGACAGTATGCAAGACTAAATCTAGAAATACCTTTTACATTGACAAAATAGCTTATCAGGAGGACGAGCTACCTCTTGTAATAAATATTATAGATGTAGACTCAACAAAAGTTACTCATTACACGAGTAATAATGTAGAAGATATAAAATTATTCGAAGAGGAAGACAAAGACGAAGACGAAGTAGATGAAAGTAAAGATGAGGAGGAAGAGGAAGAGGAAGAGGAAGAGGAAGAGGAGGACGAGAAAGGCGAACAATATAAATTTTCTGAAGATGATTAAAAATAAAATATTTTGCCTGTAGAATGTACTATATTTTGACTGTAGAATGTACTATTTAGCGAAGATATGTATTATATTTTGACTATAGAATGTACTATCCATTTAGACTTGTGACACCACTAGTTATTTACTGTACAATTCTATGAATGCTGTGAGATATGCATAACATTTTGACTGTAGAATGTACTATATAATTATGTATTTCTTTATTCATCATATTTTGTAATCATGTATGACATGACGACACGGAGGGCTCGATAGGTCCCGAGGTAGACGGAGTACTCCTCCGGTACTGCCTACTGTTGGTTCTGGATCATCGTCGCCTAATACTCTAGTATATCGACCTGTCTCATCTCCGACTGCGGCGACGTTACGTGGCATCACTCCTAGGACGAGTAGTTCCAGGCCTGATAGTACTCCCTCGTCCAGCGTTCCTCCTGCTGACGGAACCATGGAGACAGATGAGCATATGGAGGAGGTCGAGCCGACGTTGTCCCAGAATTAGCTAGATCCTCCATGCGCACCTCCGGAGGAGACAAGGACAGAGATTTGGGCCGACGGTACAAAGTAAGTCAATTAGATGGTTTTGCATCATATATATTTCTTTATTCATCATATATTGACTTTTTCGATAAAAATAATTATCTCTGTGTAGATATCGTCCATCTTCGGTACAGAGACGCCTGGGCCTCTTTCTGAGGAACAACTATGGTGGCCCTTGGATCAACTACTCTGAAGTTCCGGGGGAGAGAAAGACATTCTGGCTTGCGCACTTTAAGGTAAAAGTATATTATATAAATCCTCTAATTTATGCATATTATATAACTTACTAAATTATTTATTGTAGCAAACATATTTCTATCCTCCGTACCGGGCCGAGTTGATCGAGCAGGTGTTTTCTGCCGTTGCCGCCAAGCTTATCCGTGATGCTCTGGGTGACCAGAAGGCTCGTGATAGCGTTAGAAAATCGATATAAGGTTGGATCACGCCTGAGCAGTGGACTGCGATAAGGTATAGATTCGACGATCCGAGGTACAAGAAAAGGTCTGAGAAGGCCAAGGCGGCTAGGCGAAAGGCAGCAAAGTGGTGTGATGGCTCGATTCCGATGACGGAATATTTTCGTCGTTTGGTATGTTTTTTATTTCAGATATATTATTTTAATGCAAGTACGATAAAATGGTAGTAGGAAAAATGTTTAATTTTAGTACTAAATAATATATTTTTAACAGGTACAGAGGGGTGAGGATGCAAACATGGTGACCGCCTTCCTGGCCACCCATCGAAAGGGCAAAAATCTTATTGATGAGAGGGCCTCCCAGACCTATGTAACTATTACTTTACTTTGTGTTAATTTTAATATAACTTAGGTAATTATCGAGTATCCAAACTTTTCTAGGCCGAGTATCTTAGGCTGCGTAAGCGGACGACTGCTAGTGCACCTACAGCGGGAGAGGCTGGTACTTCCTCGCAGCCCTCTCCAGCTCCGTCGGCAGACGAGCTGTGGGTGGCCGCCGTTGGTGGTCTCCAGAGGGGTACGTACTACGGTACGGGATCCTATGATGCCCTTGTTGCGACCCAGTCATCTAGGGCCTCCCCAACAAGTGCACATTCCACACAGTCCTCGCAGTCGTCGGCCCAAGTCCAGGAGGTCGTTGACCGTCAGATTGCGTCTTTCCATGACGAGTTGCTGCGAAGGATAGAGGAGCAGCCCCTGTCCCAGCCGCAGGCGGACGATGCGACACTCATCGCACGATTTGATATGCTCGAGCACAGCATCAGGGAGCTCCGAGATTTGACAGCTGATCTTAGAGCGTCGACAGAACGCAGCGTGACGGAGCTGCATGCATCACAACTGTCCATAGGCGAGAGGCTGACGATGATGCAGAATTCAATGGTTCATAGCAGTACGAGGTTGTTATCTACCATGGATTCATACAACCAGCGACTAGCAGAGTTGGAGCGGATACGTCCTCCTGGTGCGCCTACAACGACACAGACTCCACTGACGTCACTGCCTTCTCCATCGACATCGGTATCGATTTCACGGGAGCAGTATGATCTGTTCTTATCTTTCATGCGCGCCGGTGGTCATTCTCCTGCAGATCTGCAGTAGTTCTAGTTAGGATCGTTTATGATTGTTTATGTTTCATACCTATGATATTTGGTCATTTATGAATATTTTTTATTTTTGAGGCATTCAGACATTATTTCTTGTATTCTTTAGGACGAGGCTTTCAGACTCAGTTGTGTGGATGTTTGTTGTATTCTTTACGACGATATTTTCTTCTAATTCGGTTTGTAATCTCAATATTTTATTTTCTTCAAATTTTATTATATTATTCATATTAAATATATATTAATTTATCGGTGTTGAGTGTTCAACCGAAGGGGGTCGGCGAACCTAGCAAATTCAACGGAGGGTTGCTCCGGGTCTATCAGTACAAATTGTGAATTCATAAACTGCAGGAAGAATAGTTTGAAAACAATTCAGAATTTATTTTTTTATTTATTTTACTGTATCTTTAGCGACATTTTTAGCGACGTTTTGTGACGGCAACTCACGTCGCTAATGACGTCGCTATATTCGTCGCTAAAGACGTTGCTACACACGTCGCTAAATAAGTCGCTGTCCGTCGCAAATTGCTGACATGGCAGTATTGCCAGGTCATATTAACGTCACTAATTAGTCACACAACGTCGCTAAATGAGCACACATACGTCGCTATAAAAGTTGCTATTTACGTCTCTACTAACGTCGCTAATTTAGCGACATATAGTGACAAAAATACACGTCACTAATTTAGCAACGTTGCGTCGCTGCACGTCGCTAATATAGCGACGCATATACGTCGCTAGAAAACGTCAAAATAGCGACGTTTGGCGATATTTTTTCTGTCAGCGACTAGTTTAACGGCGACTTCAACAAAATGTCGCTAATTAAGTCGCTAAAATTATTTAGCAACATTTGTTTTTCCATTTAGCGACATTTTTTTACGTCGCTAAATTGACTTATTCTGGTAGTGAACTAAGTCTCCAAATATATGTTTTAATACATATATAATTCTAATTTTTAATAGTAATATTCTAAAATTAATTTAAATATAATGACAACATATTTTTTATAGTACAATAACATAACATATACACTAGTTTACCAATATTATCCATACAACCTACCTATCAATTATTCATACTTTAAAACACTAAAATAAATATTTTAATACGTATAATATTCTAATTTAATACACATATATTTTTGAAATTTATTTTATAATAGTAAAAAAACTCAATTTTAATAATATAATATCGATACAATATTTCTACAATTACACTATTACTATCCATGCAACTTTCATCAATTCTCTATACTTTTAACCCACAAAATACATATTTTAATATGTATATATATTCTGAAATTATGATTATAATTCTGAAATAATTAACCATAAAATTCTAAAATTAAAAACACTATAGTGCAACAACTCATAAAAAAAACATGCATGCACTAGTTAACAAGTAGTATATTTTATCAAAGCATGGAGATTAGTATACCTTACTCTAATGAAATAACTTTAAAAAAAAATCAAGAATGAATGTAGGAGGGATGAGGGTGATACCTATGAACTTAGTTGAGGTTGTATGGAATTCGGTGGAACTCCGACGATGTTTTCGACTTCAATGAGGGGTTTGCACCACCACTAGATCAATCTTGCTCCAAGGAGGTGGAAGAGGAGAGAACCGTGAGGTAGAGAGGAAGAAAAGAGGGAGATAAGAGAGGGATTCAGTTTGGAGAGGGTGTGGCCGAATGGTTTGGCTTGGGGGGGGGGGAGGGGGGGTGTTACACTCTAATGTGATTACTACATGAAGTAATAGATGGGAGGTGAAAGGTGAAAGGTTGGGGGTTACTTGCTAAGACCAAAGGTCACTAGGATATATTACATAGAGACTCTACCCCATGTATTGGCTGCGGGTTGGTTCCCCTCCCCCTCGATATATGCACACATGGTTCAATTTAAGTTAACATAGTCCAAAATTCATGTTATTTAGGGTAAAAGCTAAATTTAAATTTAAATGAGGTAAAAAATATAATTTGGTGTGGGGAAAAATTGTGTTTGGTGTACAGAAAGATGAGGGATGTGGTGTGTGGTGTTGTGTATGAGTTAGTCAAGTTAGTTTGAGGGTTCAAGTTGGGGATTCGGGCTCAGTCAGGTGCAATTAATCAAAAATGGTCATTTTTGACTAATTAAAATGCATGGTGTTTCTATATTATTTTTGGAACCTACGGGGACTCAAATAAATGTGACACCAATATCATGTGCATAGTTGGTCATGTTAAACTAGGGGTTATAAAAGTCAGTATCAAAATTTGGGTTCATGTTGCTCGTCTAAATTGACCGCAACGGAAAAGTGTCCAAGTGTCATATTTTGAGTCAAAAAACATCGCGGTTGTTGTGCGACCAAAACGAAGTATAGGTTTATAAAAGTATGAGTGACATATGTGTCATGAGCCTAATTTGGCTCGGCTAATCCTATTATGCAAAGTTGGTTGAAAAGAAAAAGCTAGTGTTGTATTCCTGGCATTAAGACTACACTAAAGCTATTCTAAATTATAGAAATTATTTTAATGATTTATAATTAAAACAAAATTACCAAAATATCTTATCAAAATTTTAGGGGGTTTACACCAACCCCCTATAATTCAAATCATATTAAAAATATTTGAATATAATTTAAATAAAGTTCTATTTTTTTAATAATATTATACAAAATATTGATACGTACAAATTTACTAGTATAGATAATAGATAGATAATAAAAAATATCTCCGTTACCCGTTCCCACTCGCCAACTAAGTTGGTGGTCACAACACCCACCCACCGACTTAGTTGGCGCCCAACCTCCCCTCCCCCCAATCCGTCAACTCACTTGGCAAGATGACCCCTTATATACAATTTCTCCAAAACTTTTTTTTGACCCACAAATTCAAGAAATTTCGTTCCTTTGGACGAAAATTTCTGTAAGAATTTCCAACTTCGGTAGAAAAAAAAACTCTGATGTTAAAACTATGATTTAATTCGTGAAAGAAAAGATTTATTGTTAATATCAAATCACAGTAAATCTTGTCTGAAAATCCTCCAACTAAATACGTGAAGTAGTTCAAAATCCTAATTTTGGCCACTTTCGAATTACAAATCCGCGAACCAAACAGTCCCTTGAGTCAAAGTTCAAATTCGTTTAGAAATATCTTACTTAGTTTTATCAACTCGTTTATAAACTAATATATTATCGTTGTATTTATTGGCATGCATTGTACATACATGACTTACCATATAATTAATTAAGTGACATTCACCTTTAAGAAAATATTTTTTTTAAAATAGTCGATTAAAATTTATAAATTTATAAATTTATGATAGCAATACGATAGCAATTAACAAATGTGAAAGTCCTTGTTATTTTAGTTGCATATTACTCTTTGAATTAACACATAAAACAAATTAATTCAAGGATTTACTTTCTCACCTCTAAGGATTCAGCTCTCCTTTCAATTTCAAAAATAAGTGAAAATTATAATTTTCCAAAGGAAAAAAGAACAAAAAAATGATTCCTTTCATTTTCCTTTCTACAAACCAAACGAGGCCAAAGAGTCTATTTATTTCTAAATTATTAAACTATATGTGTTAAACTATTTATATATTGGAAGGACATGCAATGATTTAAGAGGGAGGAGATTTAACGCAAAAATAAGTTCCTAATTAAATGTCCATGACTGTGTTGGGTTAGTTGTTGCACCTACTCGTGTAGGATATGACTGTCCCCAATTTTTCTATCTCATGTCCTCTCTCATATAGTGGGACCCACAATTGTATATAAGATGGAATAGAATTGGAACAGAGAATTTGGGGATATCAACAATTCCATCCCTGCTCGTATTGAATGGGACCGTCATTAACCTCTGAATATTAATTGTGTTTCGTGAGTAACCTGATTAACATGTATTTGCATCAATGTTAGGGATACAAAAGCTTTAACCTTTTGGGAACAACTAGTGTATATTATTTTAAGGGTCTGTCCTAAGGATACATATTAAGGACAATCAATAGTATACTTTTTTTACTTTGAAAAATATCACCAAGTCTAAAATCTAAATAAAAAATAATTTTTCAAAATATTATTATGTTTCCAGAATAGTCATGCCATGAAAATAGTTGAAATATAATTGGTCACTTTCCTAGCTATAATCAAAATGGTACTATCAAACTCTTCAATTTTATTCTATTGATTCACTAGTGTTCTCTCTCTGTTTAAAGAGGAGAAAAACAAGATAATAGAAATTTCATGGAGAAAGAAATGGGTCTTATGGGTGTCTAATTAACATTGAGAGTGTTTTTTAATCACAGCTGGAACTGTTTAATTAGAGACTATCTACTTAATTATTACGATTTTTTTAAATTAAAAAGAAGAAAAAAAACGAAAAAGAGAGAAATATTTGGTAGCTAATGACGTGAAAGTGGAAGATGTGGGAAGTGGTCACATTTAAATTGGTGAGAGAGTGGTCACATTTTATCACTACGAGTGGCAAAAAGTTCAAAATACTAATTGACCACGTCAACTTGAATAAGCAGAGCAAACTAAAGATCCTAAAAAGAATTTTAACTTCCAACATAGCTAATATTGAATCAGGTAAGGAGGCAAAAAAACTCCTAGAGAGAAATTACAGGCGCATAAATAATACACAACATAGAATAATAGAGTTGATAACTATATCACTTAGAACATCAGAGAGAGAGAGAGAGAGAACTAGTAAAGGAATAAAAAGAAGTTGAAGAGATATTTTTTTTATATGTCATTTCCACCGGATTTGGAACTAAATTCATAAGAAAAGATTTGAACCATGTCTATCCCCACGAGATCCCTCCATCATAACCAACATTCCATGAACCTAGGGACAAGTTGAAGAGTTTGATAGCACCATTTTGGTTATAGCTTGGGAAGTGAGACCAATCCTACTTCAACTATTTTCAAGGTAGGACCATTTTGTGGACAAAATAATGTCTTCAAAGATTTTTATTTTATTTTATTTAGTCCGGATAACATTTCCAAAGCAAAAAAAATGTACTATCCTAGAGCTGAAGGAAAATATATTTGACCATATCTTTGAAGGAGATTGACTAATATATTTGACCGTATCTTTGAAGAAGATTGGCGTAGACCATATCTTTGAAGAAAATTTACTTTGATCTTTGATCATATCTTTGAAGAATAAGATTAAATTCTTATTTCTACATAATGTTGGATTTTTATATATAGACATATGATATGTTATATAAATGGGCCAAAGGTTTCTCCTTGAGACATCTCAAATTGTGCTCAAGATTATATGAAGAAAAATATATTTGACCATATCTTTGAAGGAGATTGACTAATATATTTGACCATATCTTTGAAGAATATTGGTTTTGACCATTTGACCATATCTTTGAAGAAAATTGACTTTAACCTTTGACCATATCTTTGAAGAATAAGATTGGATTTCTATTCCTACATAATGTTGGATTTGATCATATCTTTGAAGAATAAGATTTGATTCATATTCCTACCTAATGTTGGATTTTCATATATAGACATATGATATGCTATATAAAGGAGCCAAATGTTTCTCCTTGAGATATCTCAAATTGTGCTCAATGATTGTTGAATAAGTTCGACATAAGAGAGCAAAATTTGAGATGTCTCAAAGAGAAACTTTTGGCCCATTTATATAGCATACCATATGTGTATATATGAAAATCAAATATTATGTAAGAATATGAATCCAATCTTATTCTTTAAAGATATGGTCAAATTCAATATCATGTAGGAATAGGAATACAATATATCTTATTTTTTAAAGATATGGTCAAAGGTCAAAGTCAATTTTTTTCAAAGATATGGTCAAATGGTCAAAGTCAATCTTCTTTAAAGATATGGTCAAATATATTAGTCAATCTCCTTCAAAGATATGGTCAAATATATTTTTCTTCATATAAAAAATTCTTCCAAAAACTTTTGTGTTGAACTTATTCAACCACTTTTTGATCTCTTATGTCGAACTTATTCAACAATCATTGAGCACAATTTGTGATGTCTAAAGGAGAAACATTTGGCCCCTTTATATAGCATACCATATGTCTATATATGAAAATCCAACTTTATGTAGGAATAGGAATCCAAACTTATTCTTCAAAGATATGGTCAAATCTAACATTATGTAGGAATATGAATCCAATATTATTCTTCAAAGATATGGTCAAAGGTCAGTCAATTTTCTTCAAAGATATTGTCAAATGGTCAAAACTAATATTTTTCAAATATACGGTCAAATATATTTTCCTTCACCATTGGATTCTCGATTTTAGATGCTCCTACCATATGTGTCCAAAGTGAGAGTGTATTTCTTCCTACAAGACAATAGATGGTGGTTCTATGCATATGGGCAATAATAACGTCCATGTCGAGATATTGGAATTGGGTCTATCAAGGTGAAGATGGATGATGAAATTGTACAAACTTTGGACGATGTTAGACATATTTTCGACCTTAAGAAAAAAAATCTTATTTCTCTTGGTACGCTTGACTCGAATGGTAACAAATTTGTTGCCGATGGTGAAGTATTATGGGTTATTCGTGGTTCTTTGTGTCACGCCCCAATTTCATGGAATCGATAGTCGTCTCCCGGTCGTGACACCGTGCGTGCCTAGGTTGCGCATCACACAAGGCCAATGTATTTTTGCATAACGATCATATATTCAGAGTACGCAGATAATTGAAACACAAAGTTAAAATATGGAAAAGTTCTCTTTATTGATAATGAACATATTTTACAAACCCTTGAATGAGTCAGATAATTGTCGCACGGGCTTACAAAAGTGGACTCCAAATGAGATAGCCGTCATGTACATTACATCCTTTACTAAATCTTCAAAATAAGAGACCTCCAGGCGGAACAATCGCTTTTCCACGGAGCTGCATGAGTTATGTTTGCAAGCTCCCGGGTCTTCAAAATACTTCAACTAGGGCACGATCTGGGCGTACTGGTCGGTAGACTGGGATGGAAAGTAGCTTCAGCTCCTCGCAGGATCTCCTTGGTACAGGAAACCTGTTTCAACGAGGGTCAATACATCAAAATACACTGGTGAATGCGAGCTAACCCAACTATACTAATCAACACGTTGTTTATATGAAAGCATGCAAGTTATTTGTGGTCTTTCTATCTTACCTTAGTTTATTTTACAAGCAAGCAATAGATATAGAATTTACTGAAATAAACTTGCCACCGTTCGGTGACTTTTACCTTCCCGTCTGAACTACCTGCACAATACTTACCATGTCCTTCCCTGCCACGAAGACACAAGTTAGCTTGCACAGGTTTAAATATATGAGGGGATCACTAGCATAATGCCATAAAGGACGGGTTATAGTCTCGAGACAAAAATGATATAAAATACAGGTGGCGATCCCCGCTACATAGCACTCCATCCATAACATACGACTATACATATTGTTTTGTCTGGATCGGATCAATCCCAGTGCCCCGGCAACTGTCCGCGGAAACCAAAAACCTTGTGCACAAGTTGTCCGTGATAAAACGGTATCTATACTAAGTAACCACTTGATACAATCTAAGGCAATATGAGCACGAGACAATCACATGGCATGATATGTCTTTGCATAGTCTCCCTGATCAATATATTGCATAGCAAAGTGTGTTCTATAAATAGCATATTTTCTAGAAGAAGTATACATTCTAACTTGAATTTGAAGCATATAAAGAACATTCTAAATGAACTAGCATGCAATAAGGTAACCGTTCACAAGTTTAATGACAAGAATAAGTAGTCCGAGTCTATTCCTTTTTATCTTAACAGGGCACGGTCCACTGAATATGGAAATCGATTCCGAAGAAGCAAATCTATAATAAGGATAAGATCTTGTTTCAATCTATCCCGATCGAACGATACCGATTAGTATTTCTTAGCCGCGCTCTCCGAATAGAGGAAACGGGGCACCACATCCTAACCAACTAATAGGAAGTTTCGTCCACGAAACTTAGGAATAGAACATACCACTATGAAATAATGAAGGAAATATTTTTCTTATCTCAGACTCAAGCTCCCAAGTATATTCTTTGACCGAATAACCGCCAAAGCACGCGCACGAGAGGAACTGAACGACTTCGAAGCAGCTTCTCTTTATAATCCAAGATCCGCACATGATGTTCAACATAAGTCAAGTCTGCATTTAGTTCTAGTTGATCAAGATTTACCATATGACTCGGGTCATACACGTACTTCCTAAGCTGTGAAATATGGAAGACATCGTGCACTTCAGATAGTGACGGTGGCAGGGCAATCTGATATGCGACTGGGGCGACTCGCTTTAGTATCTCGAACGGACCGACGAATCTTGGACTTAGCTTCCCTTTTGCTCCAAATCTGGTAACTTCTCGCATGGACAAGACTTTGAGAAATACCCGATCACCTTCAAAGAACTCAAGATATCGTCGATGCGTGTTTGAGTAGCTTTTCTGAAGACTCTATGTTACCTTTAGCCGTTCACGGATCAAGCGGATCTTCTGGACGGTTTGCTTCACGAGTTCCGGACCAAGAATTTGTCGTTCACCAACTTTATCCCAACAGATCGGAGATCTGTACTTCCTCCCATACAACGCTGTAAACTCCCTCACCCAAAAATAGGTATTTTGTGTGTATTTTGTTTTTTTTTATTTGTTTTATATTATTTTTTGAAACAATTAAAACCCAATGATTATATTAGGATACTTCACCGTAGTTTGGACATTAATAATATAGGATGGCCCCAAAACCTGTATCGCCCTTCATAGGAAGTAGCATACACAAGAGATACTACATGTAAGATATTTTTGGGGCACAAGAATTTGATCCCTTGGTGTTAGTATGGCATTAGTGTAACGACCATAGATTAATTATTAAATATTAGATATTATATATGTATAATTTAATTATAGTTATTTTTTAACCCCAATTTCCTACAATTAGCATCACATAATTCTCCATGCCAAATTAGGCAAATTCTCTTTTTGTAAGATTTCATATTATTTACTATTAACATATTCTGTCGATAACCATTTAATTAATTACTTAGTTAATTAGATAATACAGTTATTTGATTTATATGACCATATAAATATCTAATTATTAATTATAAAAATATGTTACAAAATATTTTGGGTGTAGTATTTTATTAAACTTTACAAAATAATTTTCTAGAATTTATTTTGTGTGCAAATATTATTTTTGGGATTTTTAACATCATCTATAAATATAAATATATATATATATGTTAATATATATATATATATATATATATATATATATATATATTAATAATAATAGCAATAATAATAATAATGATAATAATAATAATAACAATAATAATAATAATAATGTTAATAAAATAATAGAAAAGAAAAGAAAAGAAAAAGAAAAGAAAAGAAAAGAAATAACAATAACAATAATAATAAATATATTAATCCTAAAACCTTAACTAAAAATCTACTTAAACCAATTCATATAATAACTAACTCTCCCCCAACCCACAGCAGACATCCCCCCACGCGCGGCACTCTCTCTCCCTCTATATATACATATACTAAATTCCTAAACCCTAACCCTAACCCTAACCCTAATCTCTCAAAACTAAACCCTATCCCAGCCCGGCGCCGCCGCCCCTGCCCCCGCGTCAACCGCCCCCGTAGCTGCACGCCGCCGCAGCCCGGTCAACCGCCGTCATCCGTCCCCGTACGCGCCGCGCGCGTGCACAGCATTGCAGTCCGAGCCCATATTCAAGGTGATATATCTTCTTCATTTGTGATTCTTTTTGCGAGCGGTTTTTCCGTGTACGTTCACAACCTAACCCTCTAGAATTTTTATTCAAGCGGGACAAGTTTTCGTGCCCTATATTGGTCAAAAATTCGACCGAAAAATGGCCGAAAAACTGACAAAAAACAGTCCAGAAACTTCAACCCAAACTCCCATGTTCACACCCAATTTGTCATCAACCTGTTTAATATTTTCAAAAACTAATTGAAGGGTTTTCTTCTCAATATAACCGAGATTTTTTGTGTTCTTTTAGTTTTTATTAATTTATTATACGTGTTAAATCATTCGACCTCCAAAACGACCAAAAATTTGTTATTTTAAAACTTAAATTTTGTGATACGGAGTGCGCCCCGCTAAACGAGACCACCTCATCGCGTACCAATTGCATCGAAAGGCTCGTATGGTATATCCTAACATATAGGCTTTCACGGAAGTTGATTCGGACGTGTGTACGCGTCGGAATCAACCTGTATCCGTAAAAAGTCTCCGTATCACGACTTTTGTAAAACACCACCCCATTTTGTGTACGCTCGTCAGAATGCGACGAAACTTGCACCACTGGATTCGTGGTATCACGCTGGTCTTGTGACCCAAGTTTCACGCGATTCTGAGATAGTTGACCAAGCCGTCTATTCGTGGGCCCCACGGTTTGACTTTAAGGGTAAATTTGTGATCGACTCACCGGAATCCAAAATTGGACATACCGTTGAGTTCGTATCAATGTTTAGAATTTGTTTGACCTATAATTTGTCCCATTTAGAGACCTTTACCTCTGGCACGTATTTCAGTGCAAGGTGGCCCACATGTGGACCCGCTTTGACCCAAAATTATCGTTTTGCTCCTGTATCCAAATTAGACGAAAGGGTAGGATTTTCTGACTATCTTGCTTATTCTGGAAATGTTGTTCAGGTTTATTTCAGCATCCGAAGACGTTCATTCAGAGGCCATAGTTTATGATCATCTGTACTTGACACCTGGATGCTTACACTATACAGCTTTCTTGCCAGGCAAGTATACCTTGTCATTGTACTGTAATTTATATTCTATATGATGCATGCATTTTATTTCTGTTATTTAGTTCATATATTTCAACTGCTATATAAACTGCGCATCCAAGAATAACTTGGGTGCAACGACGATGACGTCATATTTTATCTTTATTATATATTATGCATGTCGACCTAGTTTTATGAGACCACCACATGATCATGAGGCATTCTTATATTTCATTTGGCTGTGACACATTTTTTACACGAGTTATGAGTCTCATATAGATCACGGACTTACGTATTGACTGATCATTAGTACGTATGAGACGTGCGATAGGAAATAACTGCTAATAGAGATATGTTAAAAGACTTGGCAGTTATTATAGGTCTTATCGTGTAGTGGATATGACATGCTTAGAGCATGGGGTGGGGAGGACAACAAGTAAGACGTTTGGGCTCCTTTGCACTTTCCTTGTGTAACTCGTATGCTCCGCCGGAGATACGCGGTTATGATGACCCTATATATTATTATTATCAGGCGGCCTCTGACGTTCAAAAGACGCCATGCTTTGTAGGCCCCTGATTCTCCGAAAGAATCATGCTAATCCTATTTTAGCCAGATAGCCCACGTGTTAGAAAATTGTTCTTAAAGTGCATTCACATAGATGGTTAGGCGACCCTTGGATGTTTATTTTCAGACTTTATTGGCATGCTTCTTTGTATCTTATTACGTCCCTCTGAGGACCTGGTCCCTTTCCAGGTGTAGACAATCATGACTATTTGCAGGAGCACGGATCAGGACTTGCTACTACGATCTCTTTCGAGGAGTCCTTCTCTTTGAGCCTCTTTGTTCATCATATGTACTTATTTTATTTCTCTTATATTCTAGTTTGGTAGTGGATTTGTCTCCACTCAACTACTTGTTCTTATCAAGCATCTTATACTTGATTCAGTTATATAGTTGATTGGTTATTTATTTCTTTATGATTTCTGTTGATGAGATTTAGTTATGTCCTGTGACTTGTGACAAATATATACCACTTATGAATTATTGTTCATATTACAGCGTACGTATGTGTTATGATTTTCATATATTGGAGTCTCCATATTCATATGGCTGGCATGCTTACGTATTCCTAGTCCTACATATTTTGGGACTAGGGCGTGACAAACGCCTCATACGGCGCCATCTGAATGCTAGATTGATAGCTATTATTGTATGCAAATTCGGATAACGGTAGAAGCATGTCCCAACTAGTCTTCAAGTCTAAGGCACAGAGTCGTAGCATATCTTCAAGGATTTAGTTGACCCATTCTGTTTGATCGTCTGTCTGAGGATGGTAGACGGAGCTGAACTTCAACTTCGTCCCCCATTGCTGACTGAAGGCTTTCCTAGAAGCGCGATAAGAATCGAATATCTCTATCATAGATAATGGATATGGGAACGCTGCAGAGTCGAACGATCTCGTTGAGGTAGATCTGGGCAAGGCGGTCGCCACTCCAAGTACTTTTGATAGGCAGAAAGTGAGCTGACTTGGTGAGTCGATCGACGATGACCCAGGCAGCATCGTATCCCCGTTGCGTCTTCGACAAACCAACAATGAAATTCATAGTTATATATTTCTATTTCCATTCCGGTATAGCAAGGTTCTGCATCACTCCGCCCGGCTTCTGGTGCTCGGCCTTTACCCTCTGACAAGCCATGCATTGCGACATGAACAGCGCCACATCTCTTTTCATATCGTGCCACCAAAATATCATACGAAGATCTTGATACATCTTTGTGCTACCCGGATGTGAAGTATAACTCACATAGTGGGCTTCAGTGAGTATCTCTTTTATGAGGGTTGCGTCGTTAGGAACGCACAATCTTTCCTTCACCCGCATCATTCCCTCTGTGCCTACCGTAAAGTCGGTTGCCTTCCCTGCTGAGATAAGACCTTGCATCTTTTGCAGAAATAGGTCATCCTTCTAAGCAAACTTAACTTTTTCTAACAAGTCTGGCTCGAGGCGCAGCTGAGCCACTTGCGTCCCCTTTTTGTATCTGATTTTAAGTGTAACGCCCAAACTTTCAAGATCCGACGTAGCTTGTCATCGATAGCCAGGCCCAACGAACACTCGACTCAGCGCATCAGCTACAATATTACCTGTGTCCGGTGTGTATCTGATCATCAAGTCAAAGTCGCTAAGGAGTTCAAGTCATCGTCGCTGACAAAGATTCAAATCCTTTTGGGTATAGAGATATTTTAGACTTTTATGATCCGTATAGATCTCGCACGGCACACCATAGAGGTATTGCCACCATAACTTCAGCGCGAACATGTCACTACCCAATTCTAGAAAATAGGATTTTTTTTTAATTTGATAAATAGTGGTTTGTATTTAATTAATTATATTTATATTTATTTAGTGCTTGTAATATTTTTTTAATGATTGTTTTAGGGTTTTGGCTAGCCTGGACCCATGTCAGACCCTAGTGGACCCATGTCCGACCCAGCCCACACCCTTGTGAGAATTATTTTGGGGCTTAGAAATATTTATTTTATTTTTAGGAGGTTAGTTGGAGAGATTTGGAACTAGTTTGGGTGAGTTTAGAGACTTTGACATTAGGTTTTGTGTCGAATTCGGGTGGAATCCGAATTTGGCCCAATTTTGGGTGATGTCCTAGGTTAGATGGACCTAGGTAGACGTTGTCGGGTGTCTAGAGGGTGAGTGCGTGTCTCCGTTCGGACACGGGAAGCCGCGTCGCGGAGAAACGGGCGTTTCGGGCGAAATTGGGGCTTTTCGTCGTCGCCGATTCTAAGCGCATGCGCGTTGCCGCCACGGGCCTAGAATCGACACGGGAGCACATTTTCTAGGATCTAGACATTGTGTAGAGCGCGTGGGTAAATTTTGGGCCGATTCCGAGTTCGTTTGGTGTGCGTTTCAGGAGGTTTTCCGAGCCGCGCACCACGTGTTTGTCGAAATGACCGAACGGCCATTTCGACTTGGTTTCCTCGTTTCGGGTTTGTGCGTGCGTTGGGTTAGTATCGGGGAGTGTGTGCTAGAGTTCTCGGGCTATATTTTATATATTTTAGGATATTGGTGAGTGTCGGGGTCGTTGGACGTGAGTGGGGTGTGTGGTTTGGGTGTTGTTGTGTGTTGTGTTGTGTTAGTGTATATGTATCTATATATATATATATTTATATATATATGTATGTGTGTTTATATATATATATTTATATATGTATGTGTGTATTTAGATCTATGTGCTTGTATGTGTATATATATGTATCTAGTTATATATATATATATATATATATATATATATATATATATATATATATATATATATATATATATATATATATATATATATATATATATATATATATATATATATGTATATATATATAGGATGATATATATATATGCATATATATGTAGGTGTGTGTGTGTGTGTTGTGGTTTGGGGGGCGGGGGGGGGGGGGCAGCAAGCCAGCAGCAAAGGCAGCAGCAGCAGGGAGCTGCAGCAGCAGCAGCAGCAGCAAGGCTGCAGTGGCAGCAGCAAGGCTGCAGTAGCAGCAGCATCATCAGCAAGAGCAGCAGCATCAGCAGTAGCATGGAGCAGCAGTAGCAGCCCAGGTAAGCCCCAATAGCAGCTAGAATAGCAGGGAGAGGGTGAGGAATAGATAAGGAGATAGATTGATATATAGATAAGTAGATAGCTAAGTAGATATATCAATAGATAGATAGTTAGGTAGATAAGATAAATACATAGATAGATGGCTAGATTAATAGATAGATAGCTAGGTATTTAGATAGATAGATACTTAGATAGGTAGATAGCTAGATACATAGATATACCTATCTAGGATATAGATATCTATATACCTATAAGTTATATATATATATATGTTATGTTAGGTAAGATAATGGGTATTGGGTATATGTGTATGTGGATATATATGTATATAGGTAGATACCTACTTAGATATATATAAATATGATAGATATATATATTACCTAGCCTAGATTTATAACTAGGTTTATAATTAGTAGCTAGACAGCTAGCTAGAGGGGTTTTAGAGCGAAACCTCAATACCTTGAGATACCGAGGTATCTCGATACCTTGAGATATTCAAGGTATTGAGTTTCGAGCGGAGTATTTGAGCATTAGCCTAGGAGATGTCTTGGAATGATTTTTGTATGTTTATATATATATAATTATGCGTGCTAGCATAGGTTTTAGCGGGTTTAGGCGGGGTGCGTGGCCTAGGGCGAGGTATCGGATACCGAGGGTATCCCGGTATCTCGATTAGGCGAGTTTGTGAGTTTAGTAGCTTAATGAGCTCGGTTTGACCTAGAATTTCAGGGGCACCCTAGTTTGACCTAGCTTTGACCATAATTGTCCCCGTTGACCGTAAAAGTCAATGTTTGACCTAGTTTTGACCTAGAGTTGACTTTTTGGATCCCGGGTTGACTTTTTGACCCGATTTTTACCGGTTTGACCCGTTCGACCTAGAATAGCCCTAGAAGCCTATTTTTAATTATTTTATATCAGTTTAAATGCTTAAAATTCTGTTTAATCCTTGTTTTTCGCATTAGGTCCTTGCAACACCGGTCCGGATCTCGATCCTCATCAGTTGCTCAGGACATCAGGCGAGTACCTACCTCTGATAGTTTTCATTTCATGATAGCGTTTATATCACCTATTCTAGAACTGTAATACTTGATTCTGACACATTGTTACACGAGCTGGTACTAGTGGATCCCGTCATGAGATGCTATCCCCCTTACCGTGTTCAGCGGGTACTCTATCACGTGTATTTCATCATGTACTTCGGGTATTGATTCTCATGTGCTATCATGTGCTTATTGTGCTCTTGCCTTCGTGTGCGCGAGCTATTATCATGTACGTAGCGTGTTGTGGTTGGATCCAATGGTATTAGTGGGGGAGGGGAGTAGTGAGTTGGTTATGTGATCAAAGCCAAACAGTATTCATGTGTATGTCGGTTATGCAACTCACGCATAACGGAGTTATCTTAGTGTTTTTTATGTGCAACCTAAGCCGATCACATAACGAACTTGTGCTCAAGGCACTTAGCTAGTATTCATGTTTCTCACCTGCAGTTACTTTTTCACTACTTGTATCGTTCTCCAGTTTATATTGCAGCTACTTATTGTGCTCCAGCATATATTTATTTTCTGTGCGTCTTGATTACTTTTCTATTGCTCGTCATATACACCTTACCATGCATTTGGAGTTGCTTTCAGAGTTATGTACTTCGCTCCAGTCCTGACTGGACATATTTTTTTCCAGAGGATCCTGAGGACTATTGCCCTACGTTCTACGGGCCGGGTGTTGCCGACTGTTGTGACCCCGAGATCGAGGAGGAGTGCGCCGAGGAGACGCCGATAGCACCCTAGTTAGCTAGGTGGGTTTCCTGGGTTATTTCCAGTGGTTTGTATTTTGGATGACTGTACTTATTCTTTTGATGCTGTGATGTTGTAGCTATTTTGGCTTGGACTGTATTATTTTGGATTGTCTTGCTCTCTTGGTTCTGTTTCCTTGTTTATATCATATCGTGCTTTATTTCTTTCCCTAGATTTTGTGATTGAGAGTTCATATATATATATTGCGTGGTTGCCTCCTTTGGGAGAGGATTTTATATATATATTGCGTGGTTTTGCCCTCCTTTTGGAGAGGTCATGCCGGATTTTTCTGTGAGATATAGATAGATATGGTTGACCTAGAACGGACCTTTACAGCGTTCTACCGCCGATTCTGCGGCGTAGGTTGGACGTACCCACGGCTCATGCCCAATTTTCGGGTGCGGGTCGTGACACGTTTTTGGTGGTGGTCCATGCAGGTCTGCTTTTTAGGGTTACCTGCAATAGGATATAGGAGATAGGCTGAGAGAGAGTGTGCTCAATCACAACTAGGACCCTTCCTACTTCCTTTTGCTATCTTTAATTTTTCTGAAATTGTTTCTTTTGTAATATTACTGTCCTTCATTGATGTTATCGTTTCATGCACTATATTGACTTCTTTTGATCTGTGTTCAGGATGCCTCCGAAGACCAGATCTCAGCGCACCGCCCCAGCAGCTGCCACCGAGAGGTCTGCCACCTCTCGACCTGCTCGACTTCCGGCAGCCGCTACCGCTCCACTCGCCACTCCTGCGGTTGAGGGAGCGTCAGTTTCTCTCGGAGATCCCCTTACTCCCATTGATCCGAGAGCCACCCCAGTTGTCCCGGTGGTACCTCCTCCACCACCGCCTGCGCCAGTGGATGCTACGCAGTTGTTCGCATTCTTCCGAGAGATGATGGATGCGCAGCACCGCCAGGCAGATGTTATGAGGATGGGCATTGAGAATGCTCATCAGGTGACTATGACAGCGGTCGACAGAGTGGCTCAGATCCAGCCACAGCCAGAGCAGGCTCAGTATCCTAGGCCGGGTACTATCATCGATTTTCAGAGGATGCGGCCTAAGGAGTTCCGCGGCACAGAGGGGATCCTGTACGCCGACGACTGGATCGAGCATATAGAGGGCATTTTCAGGCTGGCGATGATCCCAGCCAGCATGCAGATAGAGGCAGCGGGCAGCCAGATGTTCGACCTTGCCCTCACTTGGTTCCGCACGGATACGCGGATAGCAGCTCCGGGATTGACTTGGGAGGCTTTCAAGAAGCTTTTCAAGGAGAAGTTCTTCCTGGACGTGGCTCTCAGTGTCTTAGAGAGTCAGTTCGAGGCGCTCGTCCAGGGGAGTATGCTAGTGGACGAGTATGCAGCGGAGTTCTGCCGTCTGGGCAGATTTGTTGAGGGGTTGTCAGAGGCAGCGAAGGCACGAAAGTTCCGCAAGGGCTTGGTCATGGCGGTCAAGTCCTTGACTAGGAGCGACCGCGAGGCGACCTTCGAGCAGATTGTCAGCGATGCTCAGAGGGCTGAGGATGATTTGGAACTGAAGACGAAGAGGAGCAGAGATGCTTCCTGTCACTACCACTTTTCCATATAAGGGCAATTGTGTAATTTAGCTATTTTAAATAATTATGTATTTAATTAATTGCTGAGTTTTATAAACTAATTATATTATTATTAGTGATATTTGTTTTAGGTCAAGTCCTAGAACCCATTAGGTCAAACCCTAATGACTAAACCCTAATTGTAAACCTATTCTAGCAAAACCCTAGACTGACTTAACCTGAGTCTATTAGGTTCTACATGAGAGGAAGGGGGTTTAACCTAAAAAGACTAGGCATGGAAACCCTAAAACTAGGTTTAATATAAATAGAAAGCTTTTCTCAAAGCCATCCTTCATGTAGAGAAAAGGAAACCCTAGCCTCCAGAGAGAGAACCATCCCCCACCCCATTTTCGAGATTTAACCTAGGGCTTCCATTTTCTCCTCCTCCAAAGCAAGGAAATCAGGGAACTTGGGTCAAGGAGACGTGGGAAGGAAGAACTTCCATAGGGAACCATCTCCCTGCAGGTAAAACCCCATTTTATACATGTAAATTCTGTTTACAGTTGATAATGGCCATTAGGAACCCACCCTTGCTGTGTAATTCGAATTTTAGGGTTTTGATTAGTGTTTTGGGTGACCCACATAGGTTTTCCCCAATTTTTCATGAACCCTAACCCTAGGTATGGTATGTATACTGATTTCATCCCCTATATTTAGGTTAGGTTTCGATTTAGGGTTTTTAGTTTTGAGGATTCATGATTAATAATGTGTCTTAGGGTTTTTGCCTAACCCTGTGTTTAAATTTCTGTATTTTGATATACCCATCTATATTTCATAAATGTAATTGTGTTGTGAATGGGTTGTGTGTTGTGTGGTGAACACTGTGATGGTTCTCTGTTCAGTCGGGGGTTTGTGTTTGGGGGAAAACTGTGTTAGGGAAGTAGATATGTGCAGTCGGGCTTGGTAGAGGGTTACTGTGCCTGTGCAGAATTCTGTGCATTGGGGAGTTCTGGGTGTGCAGTCGGGCATTGGCTTACTGTGTAGTCTGAAGTTAGGATCTCTGTGCAGTTGGTGGCTGTGTGTAGGTGTCAGTTTCAGTCATGTGTAGGGTGTTGTGTATTAGCTAGGTGGGAACTGTGAGTTAGAACTGAGTATTCAGTGTGTGCACTAGGGAAGTTCAGTTCTATGTTGGAATATCAGTGAGTTGTGGGGGTGTGGGTAAATCCTGTGTGTCATTGTAGAGGGTTAATTGCCCCTAAACCAGAGTATCTGTGAATTATGCATCATTAAACTTCAGTGTATGGGTAGGAGTTTATGTCAGTATGTCTAGGTTTATGTGTGTCCCTGTGTTGGATTTATGTATGACCTGTGTATCAGTAACTGAGTGATTAGGTACCTACTAAGATATCTGTGTGTTGAGGTAATTAGGAATTTAGTGTTTATGTGTTGTGGATGTGCAAATGAGTATCAGATCTTCAGTGAGGAGAGGAAAACCTGTGTGTTCCTCAGTGAGTATCAGTCAGTTTGAGTTTCTGTGAGAGTGAGATAGTATCAATGTAACCCCAGTACCAGCTTGTGCCTATGCCTGTATGTGAGGTTTTAGAGCAGGGGAAAACTGTGGTTAAAGCACTGTGAGGTGTTCAGTATTAGGACTGTGCAGTGTGCAGGATTCTGGGTAGGTGTTTGTGTGTGCAGTAGGGATAGATGATACATTGAGTTGGTGACTGTGCTGAGTACCAATGCAATATGGGAGCAAAAATGCTGTGTATCAGTACCTGGGGATTCAGTGAGTTAGTATTAAGAGTAGGGGTGTTTTGGTTAGAAATTAGGAAGTCTCAGTGAACTGTGACTGCATCAGTACACAGTAATGTGTTAACTGTGCATCAGTGCACAGTATGTACTAGTTAGGTGCAGTAGTGTGTTAAATGTCTGTGTGTATCAGATATGGGGAGAGGATGTGCAGCAGAATGTATAGTGTGTGTCCTTGTGTCAATGTATATAAGCCTGTGTGTCAGTTATGATACCTACATAATTTTCTGTGTATTAAGGATACTGTGAACATGTGTATTCAGTGTATACCTGTGTCCAGTAGCAGCATGTCTGAGTGTGAGGATGCATTAGTGTTAGGGTGTAGGTGCCAGTGAGTGAGCTATGTGGCAGGACATGTGAGTGAGTGTGGCTGTGTGAGGACTGAGTTCAGAGAGCAGTGTCTTAGTGTTGAGTCTCAGTTGAGATACCTGTGTGTTTTATCTCAGAAATCTGGGTGTTTAGAGTATCAGTAAGGTAAGGTGGTTTGGGATATTGGGTTGAACCTTGGTGTCAGCTAAGGTATATACTCAGTATATATATATGTAAGTTAATTACATACTGATAGCATATAGTATAAGAAATAGTAACTAGTCAGCAAGATACCAATATACCACTATATGAGTTATATATATAATGATAATACCTAGTATAATGAATTTTAGCTAGTATTAGTAGTATTACTAAAAATAATCCAATATTAGTAAGTATAGAACATATAATATAGTGTATTAACTAGTATTAGTTAACAATAGCTAGTATGAACCTAGAAGCAAGGTATTGACTAGTTTTGACCAAAAAGCCTAGAGTTGACTTAGTTGGACCTAGTATTGACCAGTAAACCTTAGACATGACCTAGAAACCTCGTTTTTAAATTGTTAAGCATGTTATTCTTTTAATTCATTAATTAACATTGAATTTCCATAAATAGGTTATTGTGATTCCATTTTGGACCTCGATCCTCACATTCTGCTCAGGACCACAGGCGAGTACATTCTCTGACAGTTTTCATTGTTGATTACTTCTATAAATTGTAGTGTATTTCATACTTGATTCTGACACTATGGATACACGGGTTAGCACCCTAGATCCCCATCATGAGGAGTCGTGATTGGAATCCATCGTGCTAGCTGGGGGATGGGGGACTATTAGTAGATTATGTGATCATATCCACACTTACCATGCATCATAGCTCACCCCACATCTCACGTCGGGTGCGGCCTGACCATCATCATGCCTCATAGCTGTTATATATGATTAGCCTGACCATTATCATGCATCATAGCTAACCATATGATTAGCCTGACCTTCAAGAATCATAGCTAATCATATATAACCAGCCTGATCTAGTCCCAAGCCGATCACATAATAAACTAATATTTCAAACACTTAACTAGATGTTTTATCTTTATTCAGATTACTTGTTCTAGCATTCACTATTTATTGTTCATTGCTAGATGCTTATTGTCTATTTCATTTCTTCAGTACTTCACATGTTCAGCTTTTATTTTCATCTTGTATCTCTTACACTGTTTATAGATTTTGTCAATTCAATGAAACTGTTGTTAGTGCTTGTGCTTCGCTCCAATCCTGACTGGATAACAACATTTTCAGAGAACCTGGAGGACTTTTGCCCTACTCATTACGGTCCAGGAATAGAGGAGGATTTCACCCCAGAAATCCCAGAGGAGGTGCCTATCCTAGAGGAGAACTTGCCTGCCCATGCTTAGATTATTTTCTGCATTATTATTCTAGAATGAGACTGAGACTGTGATGTATTTATTTTATTTGCGACTTTGTGAGGTCATTTTAGACCGGGATTTGAGTTGAACTTCTTGTGGTTGGTTTTAATAGAACTCTTTTCAATTCCCATCGTGCCATTATGTTTATAGTTGTGATTGAGTATATTATAGAACTGTGATTATTTATCATTGTCCTCCGTACGGAGTTGAGACTATTGACAGGATATACTATGTTTGTGACCTAGACAGCGTTCTACCGCCGATGCTGCGGCGTAGGCTGGACGTACCCACGACTCATGCCCAAATTCCGGGTGCGGGTCGTGACACGTTTTTAGTGGTGGCCCATGCAGGTCTAGTCTCCAGCCAGTAGTCTTAGATTCACCTTAGAGCGATATTGTAGTAATAGGAATTAGGCCAAGGATTATGCTCAATCACAATTAGGGAATTCTGATTCTTATGATACTATTCTTAATGATTAATTCCTTTAGAAATTTTTTACTGTCCTTCCTTGATGATATCGTATCTATTGCCTTAATTGAATCTTTCGATCTGTCTTCAGGATGCCGCCAAGGAGATCCCAGAGACTAGGAGCAGCAGATACGGAGAGGTCTGCCACCTCTCGCGCTGCCGGACAGACATCAGCAGCACCTCCTACATCTCCAGGACAGGTGGGAGTGTCTGCAGCATTCGGGGGTCCTCCACCACCTGTTCAGAGGGTCCCCGCAGCTACGACGGAGCTACCACCACCACCACCAGTTCAGTATCCAGGAGGTGTGCCTGCCGATGGGGCACAGATGTTCGCTTTGATTCAGGGCATGGTCGATGCCCAGAGGACGTCGGCAGAGGCCCAGAGAATGCAGGCTGAGGCCCATCAGGCTCAGACAGAGATGATGAGGGTGAACATGGAGAACGCTCATCAAGTGGCTCTCCAGGCTGTGGAGAGAGTTACTCAGCAGCAGCAGCGTCCTGATCAGCAACAACAGAGGCCGGGCACCATTGTGGACTTCAAGAGGATGATGCCTCGGGAGTTCAAGGGGACAGAAGGGATACTTTATGCCGATGACTGGCTAGAGGACATCGAGAGGAACTTGCGTTTGGCGCAGCTTCCAGAGGCGCTCAAGATCGAGGCAGCCGGCAGCCAGATGTTTGACATTGCCCTGACGTGGTTTCGCACGGAGCCGAGACTCATGCGTAGGGGACTGACTTGGGAGGATTTCAGGGAGCTCTTCAAGGAGAAATTCTTTCCTGACGTTGCCCTAGGAGCCTTGGAAAGTCAGTTCCATGACTTAGTCCAAGGGGGTTCGTCCGTCGATGAGTATGCCGCGGAGTTTAGCCGCCTGAGCCGCTTCGCGCCATCGATGATTAGAGATCCGGGGGACAGGGCCCGGAAATTCAGAAAGGGGCTGACAAGGGAGATCAAGTCTCGCACGTCGGGACGTCGCACCGCTACCTACGAGGGCATATTGATGGATGCCCAAGTAGCCGAGGACGACTTGGACCTCAGGCCCAAGAGGGGACGCGATGTTACCGGAGGAGCAAACAGTAGTGCGGGACCAGGCAAGCGTCCACACTTTCAGCAGCAGCAGAGGCCCTTCCAGCAGCAGCACCAGGCACCAGCCCGAGGGCAGGTCCAGCATCAGCAGCAGAGGCAGACTCAGCCCGCCATCCAGTGTGCGTACTGCGGGAAGACAGGACATACCAGAGAGAACTGCAGGAAGAGGTTGGGCTCATGTTTGTACTGCGGATCGACGACACACCAGCTGAAGGATTGCCCTACCATTCGTCCAGGTCAGGGTGGAGCAGCCGCCCAGAGAGGACCAGGCAGGGTACCTACCGTACCAGGAGGCCAACAACAGAGGGGACCACTTCCACCGCAAAATCAGAAGTTCGCCCAGCATCAGCAGCAGAGAGGTGCACCCCAGGGGCGAGCATACGCCATGGCAGTCGAGGAGATCGAGCCAGCAGGAGACTTGATCACAGGTTCGGTTCTTCTCGATTGTATTCCTGCATTTACCTTATTCGACTCTGGCACTTCCCATAGTTTTGTGTCTGTATCATATGCACTTCGACATCATTTAGACACAGAACCATTAGCTAGGACTTGCAAGATCATGACTGGTGGAGGTATTATCCTAGTCCGTGATCACTGCAAGGACCGGAGAGTGTCAGTAGGAGGCCGAGACTTGAGCGTGAGCTTACTCGTCATGCCACTTCCGGGGTACGATATTGTACTCGGAATGGACTGGTTGAGTAGGCATCATGCTACTATAGATTGTTATAGAGGCAGAGTATTGTTTAGACCACCAGGAGAGCCGGAGTTCGAGGTCGTCAGAGGAACAGCGGAACAGAGAGGGAGCACATTTTGCGGAGCCAGGACGGAAGAAGAGGAGTTGCCACATCCTCTGATAGCGGAGTTCCTGGATGTATTTCCAGAAGAGTTGCCAGGCTTGCCGCCAGACAGGGATGTTGAATTCTCTATAGACTTGGTTCCAGGAGCGGAGCCCATTTCACAACATGTTTATAGAGTCAACAACAGCGAGCTGGCAGAACTGAAGAAGCAAGTTGAGGAGCTGCAGGACAAAGGCTTCATCAAATCCAGTTCATCACCATGGGGAGCTCCGGTATTGTTCGTACCGAAGAAGGACGGCACGGTGCGCATGTGCATTGATTATAGAGCCTTGAACAATATCACTATCAAGAACAAGTACCCGCTGCCGAGGATAGATGATCTTTTCGACCAGTTGAGCGGGGCGAGGGTGTTTTCGAAGATTGATTTGAGGTCAGGATATCACCAGGTGAAGGTGAAGAAAGAAGACACGCCGAAGACAGCTTTTCGGACCAGATACGGCCAGTTTGAGTTCATGGTGATGCCATTTGGTTTAACCAATGCGCCGGCAGTATTCATGAACTTGATGAACAAGGTGTTCCACCAGTACCTTGACAAGTTCGTGGTAGTGTTCATCGACGATATTCTTGTATATTCCAAGACACCGGAAGAGCACGAAGAGCACCTGAGATTGGTCTTAGAGACTCTCAGGAGGGAGAAGCTGTACGGGAAACTCTCTAAGTGTGAATTCTTCCTTGACAAGGTCGAATTTCTTGGGCATGTGGTATCGGGTGACGGAATCTCGGTAAACCCAAAGAAGATCGAGGCAGTGGAGTCATGGGCTACCCCCAGTTCGGTAGCTGAGATCAGGAGTTTTCTCGGGCTAGCAGGATACTACAGGAGGTTTGTACAAGACTTCTCCAAGATTGCAGCACCGATGACCAGACTGACTAGGAAGGATGTGGAATTTGTGTGGACAGAGGAGTGCCAGGCTGCATTTGATGAGCTGAAGAAGAGGTTGACGACAGCTCCAATTTTGACGCTGCCATCAGGTACAGGTGGTTTCACCATCTACAGTGATGCTTCAGGGAAGGGTCTGGGATGTGTTCTTCAACAGCACGGAAAGGTAATTGCCTATGCTTCCAGGCAGTTGCGCCCTCATGAAAAGAATTATCCCACCCACGATTTAGAGTTGGCAGCAGTTATCTTCGCTCTAAAACTGTGGAAACATTACCTGTACGGAGAGCGTGTGGAGATCTTCACAGACCACAAGAGTTTGAAGTACGTATTCACACAGAAGGAGCTGAACATGAGGCAGAGGAGGTGGTTAGAGTTGATGAAGGACTTTGACATCTCATTGCAGTACCATCCAGGGAAGGCCAACGTAGTCGCCGATGCCTTGAGCAGGTATCCGATGGCTATGTACTTGACGACAGATAGGCATTTGTTGGCTGATTTAGAGAGCTTGGAGATTGAGGTGTTAGTTCCCGGTACCGAGATTCAAATGTGGGGATTGCAGATACAGTCCGAACTGATGGACAGGATCAGAGCTGCGCAGTACGATGATGAGACTCTGAGGAGTATTAGAGCACAGGTTCAGATGGGATTGTCGGACGACTTCACTATCGCAGATGACGGTTCTCTACGGCACGGCACGAGGATATGTGTGCCTAGCGGAGAGCTGCGCGAGGAGGTTTTACAGGAGGCACACCGCTCTCAGTACTCGATGCATCCCGGTGCCAACAAGATGTATCGAGACTTGAGGGAGCACGTATGGTGGTATGGAATGAAGCGCGAGGTAGCACGCTTCGTATCTCGGTGTCTAGTGTGCCAGCAGGTAAAGGCAGACCGGCAGAGGCCAGGAGGTTTGCTTCAACCTTTACCGATTCCAGAATGGAAATGGGAGCACGTGACCATGGATTTCGTTTCAGGGCTTCCACGTTCTCTAGGAGGGAAGGACGCGATTTGGGTCATCGTGGACAGGTTGACCAAATCAGCCCATTTCTTACCTTTCAAGGTGGGCACGTCGACAGAAAAGCTAGCAGAGATGTACGTACGACAGATTGTTAGGCTTCATGGAGTTCCGGTGAGCATCGTCTCAGATCGGGATAGTCGTTTCACTTCCCACTTCTGGAGGAGTCTGCAGGCTAGCTTGGGCACTCAGCTCAAGTTCAGTACCGCATATCACCCCCAGACAGACGGGCAGTCTGAACGGACTATTCAGACTCTCGAGGATATGCTACGTACTTGTGTTCTAGATCTCGGAGGTTCTTGGGAGGATCATCTGCACCTGGTAGAGTTCGCTTACAACAACAGCTACCAGGCCAGCATCGAGATGTCACCGTTTGAGGCTCTTTATGGACGGAGGTGTCGTACACCGCTATCGTGGGACGACGTTGGAGAGAGAGCATTGCTAGGACCAGAAATGGTCGTGGATGCAGCAGAAAAGGTGAAACTCATCAGAGACAGACTGCGAGTGGCGCAGGACAGACAGCGGCATTGGGCCGACAGCCACCGTAGACCCCTTGAGTTTCAGGTATAGATTGTTGTTTTCTGGTTATGTTTGTTTGTTTGTTTAGATTGCGTGCTGAGACTGTTTGTTTTAGGCTGGCGATCTAGTTTTCCTACGGATTTCTCCGACGCGTGGAACGATTCGTTTTGGCAGAGGCGGGAAGCTTAGCCCGCGCTACATCGGACCCTTCGGTATTCTGGCGAGGGTAGGTGCAGTGGCGTATAGATTGGACTTGCCGCCTGCATTGGAGGGAGTGCATAATGTGTTTCACGTGTCGCAGCTGAGACGGTACGTGGCCGACCCTAGTCACGTACTTGATCACTCGGAGATTGAGGTTGGTCCGACGCTCAGCTACCCTGAGCAGCCCGTAGAGATCTTGGACCGCAGAGAGAAGGTATTGCGGAACCAAACCATCCCTTTGGTTCGTGTTGCATGGAGACATCACTCTCCAGGGGAGTCGACCTGGGAGAGAGAGGACGAAATGCGCGAGCAATACCCGTATCTCTTCTAGACTTGAGGTATATTCCTTTTCTGATTTCATTCTTGTTGTAGTTCAGTCCAATTTCGAGGACGAAATTTCTTTTAGGAGGGTAGACTTGTCACTACCACTTTTCCATATAAGGGCAATTGTGTAATTTAGCTATTTTAAATAATTATGTATTTAATTAATTGCTGAGTTTTATAAACTAATTATATTATTATTAGTGATATTTGTTTTAGGTCAAGTCCTAGAACCCATTAGGTCAAACCCTAATGACTAAACCCTAATTGTAAACCTATTCTAGCAAAACCCTAGACTGACTTAACCTGAGTCTATTAGGTTCTACATGAGAGGAAGGGGGTTTAACCTAAAAAGACTAGGCATGGAAACCCTAAAACTAGGTTTAATATAAATAGAAAGCTTTTCTCAAAGCCATCCTTCATGTAGAGAAAAGGAAACCCTAGCCTCCAGAGAGAGAACCATCCCCCACCCCATTTTCGAGATTTAACCTAGGGCTTCCATTTTCTCCTCCTCCAAAGCAAGGAAATCAGGGAACTTGGGTCAAGGAGACGTGGGAAGGAAGAACTTCCATAGGGAACCATCTCCCTGCAGGTAAAACCCCATTTTATACATGTAAATTCTGTTTACAGTTGATAATGGCCATTAGGAACCCACCCTTGCTGTGTAATTCGAATTTTAGGGTTTTGATTAGTGTTTTGGGTGACCCACATAGGTTTTCCCCAATTTTTCATGAACCCTAACCCTAGGTATGGTATGTATACTGATTTCATCCCCTATATTTAGGTTAGGTTTCGATTTAGGGTTTTTAGTTTTGAGGATTCATGATTAATAATGTGTCTTAGGGTTTTTGCCTAACCCTGTGTTTAAATTTCTGTATTTTGATATACCCATCTATATTTCATAAATGTAATTGTGTTGTGAATGGGTTGTGTGTTGTGTGGTGAACACTGTGATGGTTCTCTGTTCAGTCGGGGGTTTGTGTTTGGGGGAAAACTGTGTTAGGGAAGTAGATATGTGCAGTCGGGCTTGGTAGAGGGTTACTGTGCCTGTGCAGAATTCTGTGCATTGGGGAGTTCTGGGTGTGCAGTCGGGCATTGGCTTACTGTGTAGTCTGAAGTTAGGATCTCTGTGCAGTTGGTGGCTGTGTGTAGGTGTCAGTTTCAGTCATGTGTAGGGTGTTGTGTATTAGCTAGGTGGGAACTATGAGTTAGAACTGAGTATTCAGTGTGTGCACTAGGGAAGTTCAGTTCTATGTTGGAATATTAGTGAGTTGTGGGGGTATGGGTAAATCCTGTGTGTCATTGTAGAGGGTTAATTGCCCCTAAACCAGAGTATCTGTGAATTATGCATCATTAAACTTCAGTGTATGGGTAGGAGTTTATGTCAGTATGTCTAGGTTTATGTGTGTCCCTGTATTGGATTTATGTATGACCTGTGTATCAGTAACTGAGTGATTAGGTACCTACTAAGATATCTGTGTGTTGAGGTAATTAGGAATTTAGTGTTTATGTGTTGTGGATGTGCAAATGAGTATCAGATCTTCAGTGAGGAGAGGAAAACCTGTGTGTTCCTCAGTGAGTATCAGTCAGTTTGAGTTTCTGTGAGAGTGAGATAGTATCAATGTAACCCCAGTACCAGCTTGTGCCTATGCCTGTATGTGAGGTTTTAGAGCAGGGGAAAACTGTGGTTAAAGCACTGTGAGGTGTTCAGTATTAGGACTGTGCAGTGTGCAGGATTCTGGGTAGGTGTTTGTGTGTGCAGTAGGGATAGATGATACATTGAGTTGGTGACTGTGCTGAGTACCAATGCAATATGGGAGCAAAAATGCTGTGTATCAGTACCTGGGGATTCAGTGAGTTAGTATTAAGAGTAGGGGTGTTTTGGTTAGAAATTAGGAAGTCTCAGTGAACTGTGACTGCATCAGTACACAGTAATGTGTTAACTGTGCATCAGTGCACAGTATGTACTAGTTAGGTGCAGTAGTGTGTTAAATGTCTGTGTGTATCAGATATGGGGAGAGGATGTGCAGCAGAATGTATAGTGTGTATCCTTGTGTCAATGTATATAAGCCTGTGTGTCAGTTATGATACCTACATAATTTTCTGTGTATTAAGGATACTGTGAACATGTGTATTCAGTGTATACCTGTGTCCAGTAGCAGCATGTCTGAGTGTGAGGATGCATTAGTGTTAGGGTGTAGGTGCCAGTGAGTGAGCTATGTGGCAGGACATGTGAGTGAGTGTGGCTGTGTGAGGACTGAGTTCAGAGAGCAGTGTCTTAGTGTTGAGTCTCAGTTGAGATACCTGTGTGTTTTATCTCAGAAATCTGGGTGTTTAGAGTATCAGTAAGGTAAGGTGGTTTGGGATATTGGGTTGAACCTTGGTGTCAGCTAAGGTATATACTCAGTATATATATATGTAAGTTAATTACATACTGATAGCATATAGTATAAGAAATAGTAACTAGTCAGCAAGATACCAATATACCACTATATGAGTTATATATATAATGATAATACCTAGTATAATGAATTTTAGCTAGTATTAGTAGTATTACTAAAAATAATCCAATATTAGTAAGTATAGAACATATAATATAGTGTATTAACTAGTATTAGTTAACAATAGCTAGTATGAACCTAGAAGCAAGGTATTGACTAGTTTTGACCAAAAAGCCTAGAGTTGACTTAGTTGGACCTAGTATTGACCAGTAAACCTTAGACATGACCTAGAAACCTCGTTTTTAAATTGTTAAGCATGTTATTCTTTTAATTCATTAATTAACATTGAATTTCCATAAATAGGTTATTGTGATTCCATTTTGGACCTCGATCCTCACATTCTGCTCAGGACCACAGGCGAGTACATTCTCTGACAGTTTTCATTGTTGATTACTTCTATAAATTGTAGTGTATTTCATACTTGATTCCGACACTATGGATACACGGGTTAGCACCCTAGATCCCCATCATGAGGAGTCGTGATTGGAATCCATCGTGCTAGCTGGGGGATGGGGGACTATTAGTAGATTATGTGATCATATCCACACTTACCATGCATCATAGCTCACCCCACATCTCACGTCGGGTGCGGCCTGACCATCATCATGCCTCATAGCTGTTATATATGATTAGCCTGACCATTATCATGCATCATAGCTAACCATATGATTAGCCTGACCTTCAAGAATCATAGCTAATCATATATAACCAGCCTGATCTAGTCCCAAGCCGATCACATAATAAACTAATATTTCAAACACTTAACTAGATGTTTTATCTTTATTCAGATTACTTGTTCTAGCATTCACTATTTATTGTTCATTGCTAGATGCTTATTGTCTATTTCATTTCTTCAGTACTTCACATGTTCAGCTTTTATTTCCATCTTGTATCTCTTACACTGTTTATAGATTTTGTCAATTTAATGAAACTGCTGTTAGTGCTTGTGCTTCGCTCCAATCCTGACTGGATAACAACATTTTCAGAGAACCTGGAGGACTTTTGCCCTACTCATTACGGTCCAGGAATAGAGGAGGATTTCACCCCAGAAATCCCAGAGGAGGTGCCTATCCTAGAGGAGAACTTGCCTGCCCATGCTTAGATTATTTTCTGCATTATTATTCTAGAATGAGACTGAGACTGTGATGTATTTATTTTATTTGCGACTTTGTGAGGTCATTTTAGACCGGGATTTGAGTTGAACTTCTTGTGGTTGGTTTTAATAGAACTCTTTTCAATTCCCATCGTGCCATTATGTTTATAGTTGTGATTGAGTATATTATAGAACTGTGATTATTTATCATTGTCCTCCGTACGGAGTTGAGACTATTGACAGGATATACTATGTTTGTGACCTAGACAGCGTTCTACCGCCGATGCTGCGGCGTAGGCTGGACGTACCCACGACTCATGCCCAAATTCCGGGTGCGGGTCGTGACACTTCCGGAGCAGGCAGCAGTGCAGGCCCGGCCAAGAGGCCATTCCAGCAGACCCAGCAGCACCAGGGTCAGGGTCGGGCGCCCTTCCGACAGGCGCCCCAGCAGCAGAGGCAGGGTCAGCAGCAGGGCCAGAGGCAGCCCATCGTTTGCCCTTTCTGTAAGAAGCCAGGGCACGGATGGGATATATGCAGAAAAAGGCTGGGCAGATATTTATTGTGTGGCACAGCAGATCACCAGCTGAAGGATTGTCCTTCAGCGCTTGCCCGTACAGCTCAGGGCGGAGGAGCCGCTCAGAGGGCACCAGCCAGAGCACCTGCAGCGCAGCAGAGAGGTCAGCCTTTGCAGACTCAGCAGCAGAGGTTCGCCCAGCACCAGCAGCAGCACCGAGGAGGACAGCAGGGGCGAGCTTTTGCCCTGACAGTGGACGAGGCCGAGCCAGTTGGTGACGTTATCTCAGGTTCTGTTCTTCTTGATTCCATTCCAGCACTTGCTTTATTTGATTCCGGTGCTTCCTATAGCTTTGTGTCTGTATCTTTTGCTGTTAGACACTATCTTGTTGCTGAACCTTTAGCTAGACTCTGCAAGATCACGATCGGGGGTGGTATCATCCTAGTCCGTGATGTCTGCAGAGACCGGAGAGTTACCTTGGAAGGCCGGGAGTTGAGTGTGTGCCTACTCGTAATGCCACTTCCGAGCTACGATATTGTACTCGGGATGGATTGGTTGAGTACGCATTGTGCTAGTATAGATTGTCGTGGAGGCAGAGTTTTGTTTAGTCCGCCAGGTGAGCCAGAGTCTCAGTTTGCCAGAGGAGCAGCGGAGCAGACTGAGGGAGTCTTTTGCGGAGCCCTGGTGGTAGAGTCGAGGTCGCTACATCCACTAATAGAGGAGTATATGGATGTCTTTCCGGAGGAGTTGCCAGGGTTACCTCCGGACAGAGATGTGGAGTTCTCTATAGACTTGGTGCCAGGCGCGGAGCCGATATCCCAGCACGTCTATAGAGTCAGCAACAGTGAGCTGGTAGAGTTGAAGAAGCAGGTGGATGAGCTTCAGGACAAGGAATTTATCAGATCTAGTTCTTCTCCGTGGGGTGCTCCGGTACTTTTTGTGCCGAAGAAGGATGGGTCGATACGGATGTGTATCGACTACAGGGCTCTGAACAGCCTCACAATCAAGAACAAGTATCCGCTGCCGCGTATTGATGATCTATTTGACCAGTTGAGCGGAGCGAGGGTGTTTTCCAGGATTGATCTGAGGACAGGCTACCACCAGGTGAAGGTCAGGAAGGAGGATATTCCGAAAATAGCTTTTCGGACCAGATATGGACAGTATGAGTTCTTGGTGATGCCGTTTGGGTTGACTAATGCCCCGGCAGTGTTCATGAATCTGATGAACAAGGTGTTCCATCAGCATCTGGACAGGTTTGTGGTGGTGTTTATAGATGACATCTTGGTGTATTCGAAGACCCCAAAGGAGAACGAGGAGCATTTGAGGATAGTACTGGAGACTCTCAGGAAGGAGAAGCTTTATGAAAAGCTCTCGAAGTGTGAGTTCTTCCTTGACAAGGTTGAATTCCTTGGTCATGTGGTGACTGGAGAGGGTATCTCGGTGGATCCGAGAAAGATCGTGGCAGTTGAGGCATGGAGTGCTCCGAGTTCAGTAGCCGAGGTCAGGAGTTTCTTGGGACTGGCAGGCTACTACAAGAGATTTGTTCATGATTTTTCCCGGATTGCAGAGCCGTTGTCCAGGCTGACCCGGAAGAACGTGGAGTTTGTTTGGTCAGAGGAGTACCAGATCGCCTTTGATGAGCTGAAGAGGAGGTTGACGACAGCTCCAGTGTTGACGTTGCCATCAGGTTCTGGAGGATTCACTATCTATAGTGATGCATCGGGGAAGGGACTGGGTTGTGTGTTACAGCAGAATGGGAGGGTGATTGCCTATGCTTTCAGGCAATTACGTCCTCATGAGAAGAATTACCCTACCCACGATTTGGAGTTGGCAGCGGTTATTTTTGCTCTGAAGTTATGGAAACACTATTTATACGGAGAGCGTGTGGAGATCTTCACAGACCACAAGAGCTTGAAGTATGTGTTTACCCAAAAAGAGCTGAACATGAGACAGAGGAGATGGTTGGAGCTGATGAAAGACTTCGACATATCGTTGCAGTACCATCCAGGGAAGACGAACGTAGTTGCGGATGCATTGAGCAGGTATCCGGTAGCTATGTGCCTGACTACAGATCGTTATCTTCTGGCAGATCTAGAGAGCTTGGGCATTGAGGTGATAGTGCCTGAAGTTGAGATGCAGATGTGGGGACTGCAGATTCAGTCAGAGTTGGTAGACCAGATCAGGGCTACACAGTTTGAGGACGAGTCCCTGAGGAGCATCAGGGCGCAGGTTCAAATGGGATTAGCAGATGACTTCACCATTGCTGATGATGGTTCATTGCGGCACGGTACCAGGTTGTGTGTGCCGAGTGGGTCGTTGCGCGAGGAGGTTCTCCAGGAGGCGCATCGATCCCAGTACTCTATGCATCCCGGTGCCAACAAGATGTACAGAGATCTGAGACAGCATGTATGGTGGTACGGGATAAAGCGGGAGGTAGCACGCTTCGTATCCCGATGCTTAGTGTGCCAGCAGGTGAAGGCGGAGAGGCAGAGGCCAGGAGGTTTACTCCAGCCGCTACCCATTCCGGAGTAGAAATGGGAGCATGTGACCATGGATTTTGTTTCTGGACTTCCCCGTTCTCCAGGCGGGAAGGATGCGATTTGGGTCATCGTGGACAGGTTGACCAAATCGGCCCACTTTCTACCATTCAAAGTGGGTACGTCTACAGAGAGACTAGCAGAGATGTATGTGCGCCAGATAGTCAGACTGTATGGAGTTCCAGTGAGCATAGTATCAGATCGGGACAGTCGCTTCACTTCGTATTTCTGGAGGAGTCTGCAGGCTAGCTTGGGCACCCAGCTCAAGTTTAGTACTGCATATCACCCGCAGACAGATGGTCAGTCAGAGAGGACCATTCAGACACTTGAGGACATGCTTCGCACTTGTGTTTTGGATTTCAGAGGCTCTTGGGAGGATCACTTGCACTTGGTAGAGTTTGCTTACAACAACAGCTACCAAGCCAGTATCGAGATGTCACCTTTTGAGGCATTGTATGGACGGAGGTGTCGCACTCCGTTGTCATGGGATGATGTAGGTGAGAGAGCTTTGCTTGGCCCAGAGATGGTGGTTGATGCAGCGGAGAAGGTCAAGCTCATTAGAGATAGACTTCGGGTGGTGCAGGACAGGCAGCGGCATTGGGCCGATAGCCACCGGAGACCTTTGGAGTTTGAGGTATTGCTTAGAATCTTGATTTTGTTCTTGTATTTGTTTGTGATTGCTTGTTTTAGACTAAGTGCAGAGACCTTGTTTGTGCTAGGTTGGAGATCTGGTGTTCCTGAGGATTTCTTCGACCCGGGGCACTATTCGCTTCGGTGGAGGCGGGAAGCTTAGCCCACGTTTCGTTGGACCCTTCCGTATCCTCGAGAGGGTCGGCGCCGTGGCGTATAGGCTTGAGTTGCCGCCTACGCTGGAGGGAGTTCATGATGTGTTCCACGTGTCGCAGTTGAGACGGTACGTGGCGGATCCCAGTCACGTATTGGATCACTCGGAGATCGCAGTGGGCCCTACTCTTAGCTATCCAGAGCAGCCGGTGGAGATTCTGGATCGGCGAGAGACGGTGTTGAGGAACCAGACTATTCCCTTGGTTCGCGTCGCGTGGAGACATCACTCTCTAGGGGAGTCGACCTGGGAGAGGGGGGATAAAATGCGCGAGCGATACCCCTATCTCTTCGAGCCCTGAGATATGGTTCTTTCTTTGCATTCCTGTCCTAGTTTCGTCTTTTAATTTCGATGACGAAATTATTTTAAGGAGGGTAGACTTGTCACTACCCAATTCTAGAAAATAGGGTATATTTTTTTTTATTTGATAAATAGTGGTTTGTATTTAATTAATTATATTTATATTTATTTAGTGCTTGTAATATTTTTTTAATGATTGTTTTAGGGTTTTGGCTAGCCTGGACCCATGTCAGACCCTAGTGGACCCATGTCCGACCCAGCCCACACCCTTGTGAGAATTATTTTGGGGCTTAGAAATATTTATTTTATTTTTAGGAGGTTAGTTGGAGAGATTTGGAACTAGTTTGGGTGAGTTTAGAGACTTTGACATTAGGTTTTGTGTCGAATTTGGGTGGAATCCGAATTTGGCCCAATTTTGGGTGATGCCCTAGGTTAGATGGATCTAGGTAGACGTTGTCGGGTGTCTAGAGGGTGAGTGCGTGTCTCCGTTCGGACACGGGAAGCCGCGTCGCGGAGAAACGGGCGTTTCGGGCAAAATTGGGGCTTTTCGTCGTCGCCGATTCTAAGCGCGTGCGCGTTTCCGCCACGGGCCTAGAATCGACGCGGGAGCGCATTGTCTAGGATTTAGACATTGTGTAGAGCGCGTGGGTAAATTTTGGGCCGATTCCGAGTTCGTTTGGTGTGCGTTTCAGGAGGTTTTCCGAGCCGCGCACCACGTGTTCGTCGAATGACCGAACGGCCATTTCGACTTGGTTTTCTCGTTTCGGGTTTGTGCGCGCATTGGGTTAGTATCGGAGAGTGTGTGCTAGAGTTCTCGGGCTATATTTTATATATTTTAGGGTATTGGTGAGTGTCGGGGTCGTTGGACGTGAGTGGGGCGTGTGGTTTGGGTGTTGTTGTGTGTTGTGTTGTGTTAGTGTATATGTATCTATATATATATATATATTTATATATATATGTATGTGTGTTTATATATATATATTTATATATGTATGTGTGTATTTAGATCTATGTGCTTGTGTGTGTATATATATGTATCTAGTTATATATATATATAGATAGATAGATAGATATATATATATGTATGTATATATATAGGATGATATATATATGCATATATATGTAGGTGTGTGTGTGTGTTATGGTTTGGGGGGGGGGGGGCAGCAAGCCAGCAGCAAAGGAAGCAGCAGCAGGGAGCTGCAGCAGCAGCAGCAAGGCTGCAGTGGCAGCAGCAAGGCTGCAGTAGCAGCAGCATCATCAGCAAGAGCAGCAGCATCAGCAGTAGCATAGAGCAGCAGTAGCAGCCCAGGTAAGCCCCAGCAGCAGCTAGAATAGCAGGGTGAGGGTGAGGAATAGATAAGGAGATAGATTGATATATAGATAAGTAGATAGCTAAGTAGATATATCAATAGATAGATAGTTAGGTAGATAAGATAAATACATAGATAGATGGCTAGATTAATAAATAGATAGCTAGGTATTTAGATAGATAGATACTTAGATAGGTAGATAGCTAGATACATAGATATACCTATCTAGGATATAGATATCTATATACCTATAAGTTATATATATATATATGTTATGTTAGGTAAGATAATGGGTATTGGGTATATGTGTATGTGGATATATATGTATATAGGTAGATACCTACTTAGATATATATAAATATGATAGATATATATATTACCTAGCCTAGATTTATAACTAGGTGTATAATTAGTAGCTAGACAGCTAGCTAGAGGGGTTTTAGAGCGAAACCTCAATACCTTGAGATACCGAGGTATCTCGATACCTTGAGATATTCAAGGTATTGAGTTTCGAGCGGGGTATTTGAGCATTAGCCTAGGAGATGTCTTGGAATGATTTTTGTATGTTTATATATATATAATTACGCGTGCTAGCATAGGTTTTAGCGGATTTAGGCGGGGTGCATGGCCTAGGGCGAGGTATCGGATACCGAGGGTATCCCGGTATCTCGATTAGGCGAGTTTGTGAGTTTAGTAGCTTAATGAGCTCGGTTTGACCTAGAATTTTAGGGGCACCCTAGTTTGACCTAGCTTTGACCATAATTGTTCCCGTTGACCATAAAAGTTAATGTTTGACCTAGTTTTGACCTAGAGTTGACTTTTTGGACCCCGGGTTGACTTTTTGACCCGATTTTCACCGGTTTGACCCGTTCGACCTAGAATAGCCCTAGAAGCCTGTTTTTAATTATTTTATATCAGTTTAAATGCTTAGAACCCTGTTTAATCTTTGCTTTTCGCATTAGGTCCTTGTGACATCGGTCCGGATCTCGATCCTCATCAGTTGCTCAGGACATCAGGCGAGTACCTACCTCTGATAGTTTCCATTTCATGATAGCGTTTATATCACCTGTTCTAGAACTGTAATACTTGATTCTGACACATTGTTACAAGAGCTGGTACTAGTGGATCCCGTCATGAGATGCTATCCCCCTTACCGTGTTCAGCGGGTACTCTATCACGTGTATTTCATCATGTGCTTCGGGTATTAATTCTCATGTGCTATCATGTGCTTATTGTGCTCTCGCCTTCGTGTGCGCGAGCTATTATCATGTACGTAGCGTGTTGTGGTTGGATCCAATGGTATTAGTGGGGGAGGGGAGTAGTGAGTTGGTTATGTGATCAAAGCCAAACAGTATTCATGTGTATGTCGGTTATGCAACTCACGAATAAGGGAGTTATCTTAGTGTTTTTCATGTGCAACCTAAGCCGATCACATAACGAACTTGTGCTCAAGGCACTTAGCTAGTATTCATGTTTCTCACCTGCAGTTACTTTTTTACTACTTGTATCATTCTCCAGTTTACATTGCAGCTACTTATTGTGCTCCAGCATATATTTATTTCCTGTGCGTCTTGATTACTTTTCTATTGCTCGTCATATACACCTTACCATGCATTTGGAGTTGCTTTCAGAGTTATGTACTTCGCTCCAGTCCTGACTGGGCATATTTTTTCCAGAGGATCTTGAGGACTATTGCCCTACGTTCTACGGGCCGGGTGTTGCCGACTGTTGTGACCCCAAGATCGAGGAGGAGTGCGCCGAGGAGACGCCGATAGCACCCTAGTTAGCTAGGTGGGTTTCCTGGGTTATTTCCAGTGGTTTGTATTTTGGATGACTGTACTTATTCTTTTGATGCTGTGATGTTGTAGCTATTTTGGCTTGGACTGTATTATTTTGGATTGTCTTGCTCTCTTGGTTCTGTTTCCTTGTTTATATCATATCGTGCTTTATTTCTTTCCCTAGATTTTGTGATTGAGAGTTCATATATATATATTGCGTGGTTGCCTCCTTTGGGAGAGGATTTTATATATATATTGCGTGGTTTTGCCCTCCTTTTGGAGAGGTCATGCCGGATTTTTCTGTGAGATATAGATAGATATGGTTGACCTAGAACGGACCTTTACAGCGTTCTACCGCCGATTCTGCGGCGTAGGCTGGACGTACCCACGGCTCATGCCCGATTTTTGGGTGCGGGTCGTGACAGAACACCACCGCTGCGAGCTCCAGATCGTGCGTTAGATAATTCTTCTCGTGAGGCTTCAGTTGCCTCAACGCAAAGGCTATCACCTTGTCCCTCTGCATAAGGACACATCCCAATCCCTTTTCTGAGGCGTCGCTATATATCTTAAAGTCATCGGGTCAGTCCGGAAGGGGAAGAATTGGTGCTGAGACAAGTCGCTACTTTAACTCCATAAATGAAGCTTCACAATCGTCCACGCGAACGTTACTCCCTTCCGAGTGAGCTAGGCAGAGGTGAGGCGATTCTTGAAAAATTATTTATAAATCTTCTGTAGTAGCCTGCTAGACCAAGAAAACTCCGAATGTCGCTAACTGACTCAGGCCTTCTCCAGTTCATGATGGCTTCTGTTTTATTTGGGTCAACTAAGACGCGCTCTGCAAAAATAATGTACCCAAGGAAAGATATGTTGTCCAACCAGAACTCGCATTTACTTAGCTTCGCGTACAACTTATTGTTCGAAGGGTTTGAAGTACCATCCGTAGGTATCCTGCGTGTTCATCCTTATTCTTCGAGTACACTAAGATATCGCCTATAAAAACTATCACGAATTTGTCGAGGAGGGTCGGAACACACAGTTCATCAAATCCATAAAAGTGGCAGGAGCATTCATCAGTCCAAACGACATAACAGAAAACTCATAGTGGCCATAGCGGGTTCGGAATGCTGACTTCGGTATGTCCTCGGGCTTAATCTTTAATTGGTGGTAGCCCGAGAGAAGATTGATTTTTGAGAACACCGATGCTCCTTACAACTGATCAATGAGGTCGTCTATCCTGGGCAAGGGATACTTGTTTCTGATAGTGACCTTATTTAGCTCCCGATAATCGATGCAGAGTCATAATGTTCTGTCCTTTTTTTTACGAAGAGTACATGCATACCCCAAGAAGACACACTCGGACGAATGTACCTACGATCTAGCAGTTCTTAAAGTTGGCACTTTAACTCCTTTAGTTTAGCAGGGGCCATTCTGTACGGAGCCTTGGAAATAGGCTGAGTATTTGGGAATGTGTCAATGGTGAACTTGATCTCTCGGTCAGGTGGCATGTCGGGTAGTTCGCTCAAAAATACATCAGGGAACTCCGCTACAACGGAAGAAGACTCAACGTTTGCGTAATCCAGCTGCGTGTCCCGAACTAACGCTAAGTATCCCTCGCAGCCAGAGTGTAGCATCCGCCGAGCAGACATCACAAAAATCATCATGCAGGCCCTGGACGCATCTTTTGCTGGACTACTCGTGTAGCAGAATTTGACTTCTCCAGGTAGGCGAAAAATGACTCGTTTCTCTATACATTCGATAGTTGTCGAGCCAATCCATCCCCAAGATGATGTCGTAATCCCGAACATCTAGGACTAAAACATCGAGCGAGAGTTTTTTTCCTCCAATACAGACGTAGCCGCCTTGACATACTGAACGGACAGGTATTTTTGTGCCCGATGGGGTGCTAACACTAAGGTCTAAATACAATGGTATCATTTTTATATTATTTTTTACGACAAAATTCATGGGTATAAATCTATGCGTTACACCAGAATCAAATAGCATACGTACAGGTATGTTGTTGAAAAGCAATATACCTGACACAACGGTGTCCAATGCCAGGGCTTCTTCCCGTGTCATAGTGTACACCCGGCCTTGAGCTTGACGATGCCTTTGTTGCAGCGTGGCTCAGTTAGCTTGGGGTGCTATGGCCTGATTTAGATGTTGAGATAGGATCTTGGAGGGGAGCGGACAGTCCTTAGCTATGTGGCCTTGACCACCATAGTTGAAGCATGACCCGTTCTTGCTGTAACATTTGTCAATGGTGTGCCCTGGCCTATTACAGTATTCACAACGAGACCCTATATTTTCCTTTTGTCTACCGCCATTATTTGGACGCTTTGGACCGTTGTTTCCTTTCTCGTTGCTATGGTGCTTGTGATTGGAGGTATGCACAGTGCCGGCAGCAACTGGAGTTTATTGCGGTTCGAGGGAAAGGGAATGGTTGAGGACTTCCCACATCGTCTGGTACTGAGGAACGACCACATGCGCATGGATGGCAGGTCGCAGGCCGCCTTCAAATCTTCTAGCATGACTCGCCGCATCAGGTAAATATGAGCTTGCAAACTTGGCGAGCCGGTTGAACTCGACGGAGTACTGCTTTATGGTTATACTGCCTTGACGAAGCTGCACGAACTCGTTCTCCTTCTGCCGACGAACGGGAGGGGGTATGAACTCCTCTTCGAATGCGCCAAGGAAGGTAGCCCACGCGATCGTCTCCTCTTCGCCGTCAACTGGAAGAGATCTTTGATGCACGTCCCACCAATTGTGCGCGTTCAAGCGAAGCTGTAGTTGGACACACGCGACACGCTTCTCTTCGGGTACCTCTAGAAGTTTGAAGTAACCCTCAAGTTCTTCTAGCCAATCTTGTCATGCCCCAGTCCCAAAAAGCCGAGGGACTAGCCACGTGGCAATGGCCAACAGCACACTCCAATGGGCAAACCCAATTTAATGGACCCTTTAGAGTGCACTTAAGCTGTATCACAACTACAATAGTCTACAATATATATGTCATAGTCTATGTATCTAAACTCATCCACCAAGTCATAAACAAGAGGCAATATGATAAACCAGTCTCCAACATCAATACCATAAATAAAACAGTCTATCATAATATAATTAATAAATATTACGGGGAACAACCCGTATCAAAATAATGAGAGGGAAATATCCAAATCTATACTAAGAATCATAAGACATCATACATAAAGATAATCTGAGAACTCAAGAGTAGTCCTCCGGTACGACCTCGTCCTCGGCTGTTGGTACTGCTCCGATATCAGCTCCTGACCCGTAAACCTCGGGATAAACCTCTGCGTCAATACCTGGAGACATAATCCATATCCAGGTCCTCAGGGGATATAGCAAGGTACAATAAACACTAAAGCCAGAAGTGAACATTATAATGGTACGAATAAGGGAAAAGCTACAACAGTCAACTATGTGATATGCAAATGAGAGTATGGTATCATACCCCGGGCTGGTACTCACAAAAGATCTCAATGGACACTTCCGTACGCTAATAGTACACTCAAGGCTCCGTGTGGGGGAACCAGGAGGAAGATGTATATATAAATATAATACTTTAGATTCCGCATAGGGAATCTAAAGCCTAATACGCTATAAATAGTAATAAGTAACATATGCCCAGAGCACGATGAAGACTCTCCCCACCCAATGTAACCTCACATCTCAATCAAGACACGCAAGATCATGACCTCTAACTATCAACGCATGTCATAGTCAATATGTACAATTATAATTAAAGCATGCATCATGTAGTCCTATCCAAAGTCCAAGTACCACGATCAAGTCGAGAAAGACTCTGCCACATGAATATCGTGTCTAGTGTCCGATGGTCGGATGTGCAAATATCATATGCACAAAACATGGTTTCTGAAGAATGGCTCTCTAACTACGATACTCGACTCCGTAGGGGATGTCTGTCACGCCGCAGTCCCAAAAATACGTAGGACTAGGACACGTAAGCATGTCAGCCACATGGATATGGCAACTCCAATATATGGAAACCAAACCCATACGTATGCTGTAATATGAGTATCAAATCCACCATGGTATAACATATGTCACAAGTCACAGGGTATAATCTAAATCTCATCCACGAAAATCAAATAATAATAAATAACCAGTATCTATGAACTAGATCTAGACACAAAGTATCTGAAGATAATAGTTGGATAGAAACAAATCCACTGCCAACCAGAATATAAGGACAAATACAATATAAGTACACCACAACAAACACGATATAAGAATACCAGCTATCAATCACGGCTCGAAGAGAAGTCCTCCTCGAAACATAGGTAACCATCCGAATCTGCGCTACTGCGAATACTCAAGAACAGATACACCTGGTAGGGTACCAGGTCCTCAGAGGGACATAACAAGATACTTAAACAAATGCCAATAAAGTACTGAAATAAATATCCAAAAGGGGTCGCCTAACCGTCTAAGTGTATGCAGTTAAGAACAACTTTTCCCACAAGTGAGCTATCTGGCTGAAAACTAGGATTTGGCATGGTTCTCTTTTAAAGATCCAGGGGCCTCAAAGGCACGTCGTCTTTTGAACGGCGGAGGCCCGCCAATGTACATAATATATATAAGTGTCATCACCAACCGTATCTCCGGCAGAGAATCCGGGCGCACAAAAAAAGTGCAAAGGAGCTCAAATGCGGTACTTGTTGTTCTCCCCACCCCATGCTCTAAGCATGTCATATCCATGACACGATAACACCTCTAATAACTGCCAAGTCTACTAGCATGCAAAGTTTCTAACAACAGTTATTCCTAATGCACGGCCCATACGTACAGGAGGCCAGACCTGTCACGTAGTCCGTGATCTATATAAGACTCACACCCGTGTAACAACTGTGTCACGGCCAATGAACCTAATGATGCTACATGATAATGGGGTAGTCACATAAACAGAGTCAATACAAATACATAAATAAAAATATATCGCGACGACATCGTCGCGCGCATTTTATATAACAGTTAAAATATATGACTAAGACAGAAAATAAAGATGCATGCAACATATGGAATATAAATGACAGTACAATGACAAGGTATACTTGCCTGGCAAGAAAGCTGCGATATACCAATAACCTGCTCCAAAAGTCGCGCAGAATAAATCCAATATCCTATATACACATAATATAATGCAATAAGATTATTAGTCATTACACTAGCACATACACAATCACATTTACACTGGACTCAGGGGTTACACTAGGGGTAACACTAGTCATCTAACACGGTCAATTACGCGTTGAATTACGCAGGTGTCGCGTCTTTAAGCGCTGTACCCAATCAGACAGTCGACTGACAGGTGTCTTAAGCCAGTACGTTAAGGTACGCAAGGCAAGCAATTCATAAGTTCTTAGGGTCAACATGGTCAAGGTAAGTACGGGACAGTCCACGGTGTCCTAGGGTCGTACAGTCTGAATACTCATACTCCTATTTATTATTTAGCATAGTATTTAATTACTTATAATTTATGTACATACCATATATATACATACCATATATTTATATATTTCTATATATAACACCCAATTATTCATACCAATTGAATACATGTACTAAGTATAGATATAAATATATATACCAATGAATAATATACGCGTATGCGTACATATACGTACATGCATTTTGGTTCACCGACTCAGGGCCTGATGTCAACTAACAGTCAATAAACAATACTAATATTCTACTGGCATACACATAAGCACACATAAAAGAAGAAGATGGATAGGTTCATACCTCGAGGTACGCGTACGGGTACGACGGTGGGGTTGACGACGATGATGACGAGGGTGACGACTATAACGACGATGATGGTGAGGACGACAATGCTGATGATGATAATGAATGGTGGGATGATGATGATGAATTGAGACGAGGATGATGGTGAGATGATGATGCTAATGATTGAAAGTGATGATGATGGTAGCTACATTAAAGACGATGATGGTGGCCACGATGTAGATGACGATGACGTTGGGGGTAATGACAAGGATGATGATAACGAGGACGACGATATGGACGATTAGGGTTTAGGTATTGGTGAAGATGATGATTGCAAGGGTGTTTATATCAATGGTGGAGGTGATAATAATATATGGTGGTGATGATGATAGTGATGAGGAGTTATGGTGATGATGAGATGATGATACTAATGGTGATGATGATGGTTGTGGTGTGCTCCGGCCAGAGGGTCCGGCGAGGGAGGTCAGTGAAGGAAAAGGAGGACAGGGAGGATGGCTTGATGGTGGTGTGGCTGGTGATCAACGGCACTGACTCAGAATATTCAGGCGAGGGGGAGATGGTTGTAATGGTGCTAATGGTGGTGGTTGTGATGATGATGGGATGAAGAGTATTGATGATGATGATGCAGGTGGTGGCTGCTGTCCTCCGGCCAGCGAGGGGAGGTCCGGTCAGGGAGGGGGTGATCGAGGAGGAGAGCAGGGAGAGGAGAGGCCAGGGTGGTGGTCGTGATGTGGTTGGCCCGGGTGGCAGGGAGGTGGAGAAGAGGAGGAGCAGCCGTGGTTGGGGAGTCCTCAGGCGAGGGTGATGGCCTGGCCAGGCCAGGCTTCTCCGGCGAGGTTGCTCGGCTCGGCGGGGGGGAAAAGGTTCAGCAATGGTCGAGGCAGCTCTGAGCAGTCGGGCCTCCAGTGAGACTGTTCGATTGCTCAGGCGGTGGAGGTCTGCCCGGCGCTGCTCGGTGCAGTCAGATCGGGGAGGTCGTGCAGGCGTTCAGGTGCTCCGGCGTGGTACCGTCGATGGCGAGGAGGCTGCTGAGGAACGGTGCACCGGCGAGGTTGGGTGACCGGAGGAAGGAAAGATGAGAGGGGAGGTCGATGAATAGTTGCTCAGGATGACCGGGGACGTCGGCGGTCCGGTGATCCGTGGGTGTTCTCAGGCAGGGTTTATCGAGTTACACGGTGGCTCGAGGTGTTGGAGCTTGGGGTAGTCGTGAAGTGGTGGTCGTGATGGGAACTTGCCGGGGAGTCGAGGGGCTGTTGTGATCTCTGGCGAGTCGAGGGGATGCTGTGATCTCCGGCGAGTCGAGGGGCTGCTGTGATCCCGGCGAGTCGAGGGTCGACTCCGGCCGACGGGAGGACAAGGAGAAGTGGAGGAGAAGATGAATAGGGATGGGGATAATTGTTCGGTTGCTTTCATTGGGTTGAAGGGAATAGAAAAGGAAAAGGAAAAATTAAAGGATTATTTATATCTGCACTAGTAAGGGGGTTGACCTAGGAATAGGGCTTGGTCAACACTCCTTGGGGGTGGGCCTTAGGCTCGCATGAGGATGTTTGGAAGGGCTATGATATTGCCTTATTTAAATGCAAGGCTAAAATTTAAATGGGGGACGATGTGCGGGTTGCACATTCCAAAAAATTAGGAAAAAATTCCTATGAAGGGGAAAAATAGGTTTTCTTATGAATTGTCCACTGGTGGAGATACCTCAATACGTTTTTGCATAAAATCCCCCCAATAATTAGAAAATTGCACAAAGACAGAAAATTGGATTTAATAATTAAATTGACGCGTACGATGTTCTAGAATTAATTAGGAGTACATGGGATTAAATTTAGACGGGCCACAAGTGTCAGGGGCGTAGAGGGTACAGTGTAAAATATTAATAAAATTTGGTTCGTACAAAACAGTCAAGATTATGTCTCCAATTTCGATTGGGACGCACAAGGGTACAAAATTAAAATTTATTTAGAATTAAAAATTAATGTCCGCGACGTTTATTGTGCGACTAAAATATAACACAAGAGAACAATATTATAAGTTGCACAAGGGTCAGAATAGTAGGCGAGCATGTCTAGGATGAGGTTGTGAAGTTTGTGGATGGGAAGTGGCTAGTGAGGTACTCCAATTATCGAAGCAACGGTAAGGTGCGCTACACGATTAAATCAAATGACGTGTTCTAAATCTTGTTGGTTCAAACTAGCCCTAATTTCACTATCTAAGCAAATTAGGCCTAATTTCGGGTGAGGGAGTTTACAATCTACCCAACTTAAAATAATTTTGTCCTCGAAATTAAACTAGGGTAGGGTTTCTCTATCTAACCTCACTTGATTACAGTCTAAAGAATTTCTCTTAAGTTAACATTGCAGTTTCTACCCAACTTAGAATTTACCCATCTATCATCTAAGGCTATACACCTAAGAAAGCTATGCCCCAAATTTTTTAATCATGTTATTGAATCCTCAAAGTCTTTAATACCAAACATCTATGATATGCCCTTGATTACTTATAAAAGATAGTCACCCAAACAATGCGACTGGCCTTTGGGGTATATCTAGTACTCTCCATGTATCAAACTTATACCAAGCACGAGGTTTCATCTTTCCGAAATAAGGAAAGACGGAGATCAATAATAAAGAGTTCAAGGGTGAGGTAATAGAATAGAAGTATCGGGATCAAGGCGTTTAAAGAATTCAAATAGGAATTATCAAAGCAGTTGTGGATTAAAATCATATTTTGGTAATTCTTTGTTCGCATGCTCGTATTAGTACAGTTATGTAACCGATACGATATGTCAGACATGTCTAGGGTAAGTATATTCGTCTACTAATCACTACATATCTCAATCCACGTAAAGTAGTATTACGAGGGGCGAATCAAGCGCACTAAGGTTAGCTAGACCTTAATATACTGATTCTGAAATGTATTTGTGTGTTAACCCACTAACACATATATCATGATCAAGCTCGATAGAAGAGTAAGCTTGCAAAACTAGGCTATAATAGCAGCATAAGTCAAGGTAGTACAACAAAAATAAGTACGCTAGATGATGATGAAAGGAGGTACAAATTAATGCAAGTTCACAAAAACAAAACAAAATAAGCAATAATAATAAAAAGACTCTACAATCTTTACAGTTATCATACAACCTCCTTGTCTAAGTCGCTAGTCGACCAAATAGGGGTAGGGTTTCTAATTTCTACAGTCTGAATAAACACTATCTTCTTATGCAGTCTAAAAGTTGTGTCATCCTATTTCACTTTACCAATGGGTCAATAGGGCTATGTGGTACTATATCGTGAGGCATGCTACTCAACTTAAAATAATAAACTAATATTGTAATTGTCATAAGGATACCGTAAAAACTCTTGTTAAGGTCTACGAGAAGGGGTCTTGGTACTTATTAGGGTATCCTCTTTTATTACATAGGTCATGGTCATCTTAAGTCTTAGTCATAGCACTTATAGAACAAGTGTCAACAGCAAGAATAGAAAGGTTACTAGTCTCAAGGGAAGGGAATATAACTTGTATCGAGGTGAGGGTACAAATTACGCGATTTAACACTAAGGGATAATCATCGGGTCGCAGTCTGCAAGAATAACTCAAACTTATCAAACTCTAGCTACCAAGCACAAAATATTCAATTTCAAGACTACAACTATAATCCTATGTAAACCTCCTCGATTTATTCTGTAAGTAGTTAGAGTGGATCTGAAAAAATTTTGATGACAGATGTTGAGGTTTAGCTTAGGTATGTTTTATCTGGAATTTTAATCCATTTAATTAAAACATTATTCCACCCTATCTTTGTCTAATTATTCGGAGCCCATTTTCAGCCCATAAATTCCGTACAAATTTTGTACACTCGACTCAACTCGCCAAATTAGGCACTGGACTTTTCTGACTGTTAAAATCAACTTTCGTGCGCTCTAAATTAATTGCGCAACATTCTGAAAATCGTAAACCGTATTTTATTCCGTGTCGGACACCTGTGTCGTTACCCTCGATTTTGGGGTACCAACTTAACCCGTTGAGCCGGACCAACTAAAGGGTCCAAGACCGACTCTAAGCTCCCACTATTTTTGGCCTTTGTGCCGTTTCCAGATTTTGACCCCGCGGGCCCCAATTAAATTAAATTCGCGGGACGCGTTATCGTTAATTTAATCGGGATTTACCAACTCTGTAAATTCTATTTTAATATTAAATTAATCCCAATGCCCTTCAAATTTGACCCGCGCCTGACGCGCACCGCCCCCTCACTATGACAATTTTTAATTATATTTTTCTCCACAATTTTTACGTCATTTCATGTGTCCATGCAAATTTCCGAATTTGCGGGGGCTAATTTGCAATTAACAAATTGTTGGCAACACCTCATTGGTCAATGGTTATTTATTGGGTCCCAAAATGGGGTCCCAAACCCATTTCCCTTATGAAGAAACCCCTCACCTATTCATGTTAAATCTCATCCATCCATTTTAAATGGATGGATCCCAACCCTTCATTTCTCAACACATCTCCCTATAAAGTAACTTTTTCTCCCCACACCCTCAACACTCCACCGGCCCTAATCCCAACACCACTCTCTCTCCTCCTCCATTTAATACTTCCCATGCAAAGTTCTTTCTTTTCTTCTTCTTCCCTTCTTCTCATGGAAGAAGCAACTCCTTCTTCTTCCTTCATCCACCCCTCTTCCTCCACTTGAAGAATACCCGACCGGTACTCTGACCCCAAACTCCGGCCGCGTCGGCCGCCGACACAGCTACCTCGCTCCAGCCGGCCATTCCCGCGGCTGCTGTGCGTCCGGCCGTTCCCGCAGCGCGTGTGCGTCCCCTCCGGCGAAGCTCGCTGCAGCGGCTCCCCCAGCTCGTGTGTGACCCCGCCCGCCGGCCTGAGATCCCCCCGCCGCCGGCCTGAGATCCCCCCCCCCCCCCCGCTGTTTCAGCCTTACACCACTACCACCACCACCGGTTTACACCACTACCACCACCACCTAGCCACTCCGGCCAACCCCCGGTCGACGTCGCCGCGTGGAGGTCGATTTCTCCTCCTCTTTGTTTATATATTCCAGATTGTGTTATTGTTTTATTAGGGTTCTATTTATATATATTCATGTGGGTTTTAGCTAGGGTTTCTCTATGTCTTGTTGGTATGGAGGTGTAGTTTGATGAGCATGGGATATTGACATGAGATTATGATTTATTCTATTTTTTTAAAAGATATTTTGTTTATGGAGTTTTAGGTTTTGATCTTTAAATAAAGGATCGGGATATATGTTACATGGTGGTATAACGCTAATTTATTTAACGAGGTTTATATTAAGGAGGAATAAGATTCTAATTTTTTTTAAAACGTTGATTAATAATGAGGAGCAGGTGATTGATAGATGTAGTAGTGTGTATTATCTAACCAATAGCCATATAATGAGAAATGATGGAAAATGATGGACATGATTTCGTAGTAGTTTTGTTGAGAAATGGGAAGGATTGAATATGTTTAAAGGTTGAGAAAAATAATTATTTAAATCAAGCATTTACGGTTTGAGTAGAAAATGGATTAAGGTTATGACATACATGAAAAAGGAGAACAAGAAAATTAATCCGGAATGAGTATTGTATCAGATCACGAGACAAAGAATTGAGGACAGAAAATTATTAGATAATTTTTGAGACTGAGTCTAGTGGTAGCAGTGTGTAGCACACCTGTCTGTTTTAAGTAGATTATTGATTCAGAGTTGTATCTCTCCTCTAGGTATTGCGGGACCTGAGGACTTGGACGCAGTACCCGATCCCCGTCATCAGCAGCCGCACGCAGGCAAGTGTACCTTGCCACCCAGTATTTCAGTTTACAGATATTGTTTTTCTTATTGTACATTGTGCGCTTGTTTACGTTGATGTTCGATATTTCGTGTCCGGTTCACAACTGGGTGTTGACATTCGACTTAACGACTTAGATTAATTACTGTTGCTTCATAGCACCTCGATGCACGTACCAGAGTACATCGATACCCCAGGACACACTCATACACTGTGTTCGTGCCAGATTCCTGTATCCTGATACTGACATCATGACCAGAGACTGGGACGACCTTAGGGTCGCGTCTGTTGAGTTAAATTCTGTGTGTGTCAAGACTGTAGTTAGAGGTTCAGGTTCAACGCACAATCGTTGACCGCTTGGGAAGGGGAAGACAGTTACTAGACGTTTGGGCTACTCTGCACGCGCTTATAGATGTAGTGATCATGTTTCATAGTGTAGTGGTAGCACCCGTGTGTCTCTGTGCTCGGAGCTGCGGTACGACCCGTGTGTCTCTGTGTTCGGAGCTGCGGTTTTATTTTGGACGGCCCACGCGTCGAACGTTGTCTTTAAACTGTGTCACACTTGTTTGGTTGTACTAGATTACCCTGTTTCTGCACTTGTACTATCTGTTTACCTGGCATGTTATTTTCTTGTACCTTGTTACGTCCCTCTGAGGACCTGGTTCCCTTCCAGGTGTAGGTCACGAGGATTATCCGGAGGAGTACGGACCGGGCATCTATCCAGCAGCTGTACTCACTGCCGAGGACAAGGTCATCCCTGAGGACTTCGCCTGATCGCTGGTAGTGACTCTTTCCTTGGGACGGTATCTTTACCTAGTTACCTGCTACCGTCCCAAGTTATCTTATTTGCTTACTTTCATTTCAGTCTATTTGTGCTAGCGGGTTTGTCCCCGTGTGACTACTCTAGTGTTTGTACTTGATACTTATTTGGATGTTTTTCCTTCCCGCACATTAGTCGTTGTATTTACTTCTATTGTGCTCTTTTAATGCTGCCTGTGGATGAGATTTAGATTGAGTTTACTTGTGTTGTGTGATGGGTTATTCATTGTACTCAACAGCTTAAGTGTACTCCGACGGGCCCATTAGATTGGAATGCCCGCCGAAGTACACTGCTGGCCATTGCCACGTGGCTCGGTTCCTTATCCATGGGACCGGGGCGTGACAAGGTTTTTGTGGTGGCCCATGCAGGTCAAATTTTAAATCGTCTTGGTCACCTGACTGTGCCAAGCGAGCCTGCAAATTAGGAATAGAGTTAGAATTCTCATCTGCAAAGTTTGAAACCTTCACATGACACCTCTATCTCGATATCGATTACCAAATTGCATCTTGTTTATTTTCCTCAAACGCTGATCGCAGTCATGACTTCTTTTCAGAGTTATGAATCTCCGCAGTGGACGTATCGCGCAGCCTGGCGACGTTCCCCGAGACGCTGGATCATCCGGGGAACCGGATCTGGAGCAGGTCCTTTTACTGACTCCAGCTCCCATGGGACAGTCATCAGGACATCCCGAGATGCCATCGGGCGGACACCAGACTCCACATCAGGCAGGACCTGAGGATCAGAGGATCCCGAGTCAGGAGGAGCAGCAGCTACCACCTCCTCCACCATTTTCGCCCCAGATGCCCTATATGCCATTCCCCACAGGGCAACCGATGGACGGAACCCAGATGTTCTAAATGATGTTTGCGATGATGCAGGCCCAGCAGGCCCAGCAGCAGGCCCAGCAACAGGCTCAGCAGCAGGCCCAGCAGGCTCAGCAGCACCAGGCTGAGGCCTTGAGAGAGAGCATCGTGACGGCCTTGGGGCAGGCGACACCACCCGCATGTGCGCCGACGAGAGGGTCTGTCATAGACTTCCGTCGTTTGATACCGCAACCTTTTGCGGGCACCGAGGAGCCGACGGAGGTCCACGCTTGGCTCACCGGCATTCAGCACCAGCTAGAGGCTACTGACCTCCCCCGACACCGATGGATGACGGCTGTCAGGATGCAGCTCACCGGCAACGCTCATCACTGGTGGCTTTCCGAGGAGGAGCGTTTGGGACCGGATCGCGTCACCTGGGAAGAGTTCTCCAGACTCTTCCAGGAGATGTACATACCCTCTACCGCCCGAGCAGAGCTTCGGAGCAGATTCCAGAACCTCATCCAGGGGAGTATGACTTTAGAGGAATACAATTCTGAGTTCCTCCGCCTGAGCAGATTTGCACCATACCTGATCCCCACTGAAGAAGCAAAGGCCGAGAAGTTCTTTGAGGGCCTGAGATATGAGAACCAGAGGCTTATCGGGTCCACAGCCTACACCACTTACTCCGAGGTACTACTTGCAGCGCGACGCCAAGACCGTATCAGCAAGTTGGAGGCTAGTCAGAAACGCCCCTTTGCGTCGACATCAGCAGTCCGAGCCCCGCAGGGAGGACCTGCGAAGCGCCCTCTCGTACAGCAGCAGCAACAGAGGGCAGCACCCCAGCAGGGAGCAGTCATTCCCACATGCCATTTCTGCAGCAAGAGGGGACACTTGATGAGGGACTGTAGACGGAGGTTGGGCGTATGTTTGAGATGTGGATCGCCCCAGCATGCCATCAGAGATTGCCCTGAGCAGAGAGATCCAGTACAGATGGTACACCGTCTAGCCCTGCCAGCGCCGAGGCCTTATCAGCAGCCTCCTGGGCCGAGGCCACCCTACGCAGGAGCTGGAGCACAGCGACCCCCAGCACCAGGAGTGAACCAGAGGAGGCCACCTTTGGCTCCACAGGGAGAGCGATACCAGCAGGTTCAGCAGCAGCAGCAGAGGGCACCGGCACCGAGGCAAGGACAGGCCTATGCTATGACCATCGAGGAGGCTGAGACAGCAGGAGAAGTGATAGCAGGTACAATTTTAGTAGCTACATTATCAGCATTAGTCCTATTTGATTCTGGTGCCACACACTCTTTTATAGCTGCTAGTTTCGTGGCTACCCATAGAATAGCCACTGCACCCCTTCCGAAGGTCAAGAGGATTCTTACGGGAGGTGGAATAGTACCTGTTAGTGACACTTGTAAGTCATGTTCAGTAGTTGTCTGCGGACGAGAGATGCGTGCCCGATTTTTGGTTTTCTCCATGCCGGACTATGACATTGTCCTAGGCATGGATTGGTTGAGCCAATACCACGCAACGCTAGATTGCCATCGTGGTTGTGTCATCTTTAGACCCCCAGATCACCCAGAGTTTGAGTTCCTTCGGGGAGCCCGAGAGCATGGTATCCAACCTACCCTAGCGACACACATTGCAGAAGGTGAACCGATGTACCCTCACTTTATAGCAGAGTTTGAGGATGTGTTTCCAGAGGATCTCCCAGGACTGCCACCTGACCGAGAGATTGAGTTCACTATAGAGTTGACTCCAGGAGCCGAGCCAGTTACTTCTCCCGTTTATAGACTAGCACCGAAGGAGTTGGTTGAGCTGAAGGTACAAGTAGATGATCTCTTAGAAAAGGGTTTCATTCGGGCTAGTGTATCTCCATGGGGAGCACCCATTTTGTTCGTACCGAAGAAGGACGGGACGGCACGCTTGTGTATCGATTACAGGGCGCTAAATGCTGTAACGATAAAGAACAAGTATCCACTACCGCGCATCGATGATTTGTTTGATCAGCTTAGCGGTGCATGTGTATTCTCGAAGATCGACCTCAGATCCGGATATCATCAGATCAAGGTACGGAAAGAGGACATCCAGAAGACGGCCTTTCGGACGAAGTATGGCCACTATGAGTTTTTAGTCATGCCGTTTGGTTTAACCAACGCGCCAGCAGTATTCATGTGTTTGATGAACAATGTTTTCCACCAGTACTTAGATAAGTTTGTGGTGGTATTTATTGACGATATCCTGATATATTCCAAGAGCCAGGAGGAGCATGAGAGACATCTCAGGATTGTGTTAGAGACGCTGAGACATGAGAGGCTGTACGCCAAACTCAGCAAATGTGAGTTTTGCTTGGACAGAGTACCATTTCTGGGACACATAATCACCGGAGATGGACTATCAGTGGATCCGGAGAAGATAGCTGCAGTAGAGACCTGGCCTACCCCTACATCAGTTACAGAGGTGAGGAGTTTCCTCGGACTTGCCGGATATTACCGGAGGTTCGTGGAAAACTTTTCGAGGATAGCTGCGCCTATGACGCGACTGACGCGTAAAGGCAAAGAGTTTATCTGGACCGACGAGTGTCAGACGGCTTTCGATGAGCTGAAGAAGCGTCTGACATCAGCACCGATTTTGACACTACCTTCCGGATCAGGAGGATTTGTAGTGTACAGTGATGCGTCAGGGAGCGGATTGGGATGTGTACTGATGCAACACGGCAAGGTGATAGCCTACACATCGAGACAGTTGAGAGTTCATGAGAAGAACTATCCGACGCACGACTTGGAGCTAGCTGCGGTGATATTTGCACTAAAGCTATGGAGACATTACCTTTATGGTGAGCGTGTTGAGATTTATACAGATCATAAAAGCCTGAAGTACGTCTACACGCAGAAGGAGCTCAATATGAGGCAGAGACGTTGGCTAGAGCTGATGACAGATTATGACATTGAGCTACAGTACCACCCTGGCAAGGCGAACGTCGTCGCAGATGCCTTAAGCAGGAAGCCCATGGCATATTTTCTGACGACGCAGCGACAGTTGCTAGAGGATCTCCAGGAGCTTGGGATAGAGATCGTATTGCCAGGCATGGATGGACAGATGGCCAGTCTTGAGGTTCAGTCTACTTTGATTGAGAGGATCAGGACAGCATTGCCTACAGATGCGAAATTTCGACGTCTGCGAGAGAGAACAGAAGCCGGCCTGCAGACGGGACTCAGGATTCATGAAGACGGAACGCTGAGGTACGGAGATCGCCTATATGTTCCGAGTGGCGAGCTACGCCAAGAGTTGATGACAGAGGCTCATAGCTCGATATATTCCATTCATCCCGGGGGTACGAAGATGTACCGAGACTTGAGACAGCATTTCTGGTGGCATGGGATGAAGAGAGAAATTGCAAGATTTGTGGCAAAGTGTTTAGTTTGTCAGCAAGTCAAGGCTGAACATCAGAGGACTGCAGGATTATTGCAGCCCCTCCCCATTCCCGAGTGGAAGTGGGAACACATTACCATGGACTTCGTCACAGGATTCCCGCGAAGCCCTAGCGGGAAAGATGCAGTTTGGGTTGTAATAGACAGACTCACCAAGTCTGCACATTTCTTGCCCTTCAGAGTTGGGCAATCCACCGAGATACTAGCTGACATGTATATGAGGCAGATAGTACGATTACATGGAGTGCCTGTCAGCATCGTATCGGATCGTGATTCCAGGTTCACATCACATTTTTGGCGGAGTATGCAGGAGAGCTTAGGAACTCGTCTCAAGTTCAGCACTGCGTATCATCCACAGACAGACGGACAGTCAGAGCGCACGATACAGATATTAGAGGATATGTTGCGAGCGTGCATGATTGATTTTGGAGGATCTTGGGAGGACCATCTACACTTGGTGGAATTCTCCTACAATAACAGTTACCAGGCCAGCATACAGATGGCACCTTATGAGGCACTGTATGGCAGGAAATGCAGGTCGCCAGTTTGTTGGAGTGACGTGGGAGACCGTCAGATACTTGGGCCCGAATTGGTGACACAGACAGTAGAGAAGGTCAAGCAGATTCAGAGCCACCTGCGCGCAGCACAGGACAGACAGAAACACTGGGCAGATGCGCACCGCAGACCATTGGAGTTCAAGGAGGGTGACCACGTGTTTTTGAGGATATCGTCCACTCGTGGTACCATCAGATTCGGAGGCAGAGGCAAGCTGAGTCCGAGGTATATCGGACCTTTTGACATTCTGGAACGAGTTGGCGAAGTGGCATACCGTCTTGCTTTACCTCCATCATTAGAGGGAGTGCATGACGTATTTCACGTATCGCAGCTGAGAAGATATGTCGCAGACCCTAGCCACGTGCTTGATCATTCGGAGATTACAGTCGGGCCCCGCCTGTCTTACGTAGAGCAGCCAGTTGAGATCCTCGATCGCAGCGAGAAGACTCTGAGAGGGCAGACGATTCGACTGGTCAGAGTGGCATGGAAGCACCATTCACCAGGCGAGTCTACTTGGGAGCGCGAGGATTCTATTAGGCAGCGATTCCCGTACTTATTTGAGGAGCAAGGTATGAATTTACGTACGGCATTTTAATTACTAGTTATTTTAAAATTCTGTTAGTTATTATCGTGCTTTACTTTTAATTTCGGGGACGAAATTTTTCTAAGTTGGGAAGAATGTAAACCCCCTCGATTTATTCTGTAGGTAGTTAGAGTGGATCTGAAAAAATTTTGATGACAGATGTTGAGGTTTAGCTTAGGTATGTTTTATCTGGAATTTTAATCCATTTAATTAAAACATTATTCCACCCTATCTTTGTCTAATTATTCGGAGCCCATTTTCAGCCCATAAATTCCGTACAAATTTTGTACACTCGACTCAACTCGCCAAATTAGGCACTGGACTTTTCTGACTGTTAAAATCAACTTTCGTGCGCTCTAAATTAATTGCGCAACATTCCGAAAATCGTAAACCGTATTTTATTCCGTGTCGGACACCTGTGTCGTTACCCTCGATTTTGGGGTACCAACTTAACCCGTTGAGCCGGACCAACTAAAGGGTCCAAGACCGACTCTAAGCTCCCACTATTTTTGGCCTTTGTGCCGTTTCCAGATTTTGACCCCGCGGGCCCCAATTAAATTAAATTCGCGGGACGCGTTATCGTTAATTTAATCGGGATTTACCAACTCTGTAAATTCTATTTTAATATTAAATTAATCCCAATGCCCTTCAAATTTGACCCGCGCCTGACGCGCAACGCCCCCTCACTATGACAATTTTTAATTATATTTTTCTCCACAATTTTTACGTCATTTCATGTGTCCATGCAAATTTCCGAATTTGCGGGGGCTAATTTGCAATTAACAAATTGTTGGCAACACCTCATTGGTCAATGGTTATTTATTGGGTCCCAAAATGGGGTCCCAAACCCATTTCCCTCATGAAGAAACCCCTCACCTATTCATGTTAAATCTCATCCATCCATTTTAAATGGATGGATCCCAACCCTTCATTTCTCAACACATCTCCCTATAAAGTAACCTTTTCTCCCCACACCCTCAACACTCCACCGGCCCTAATCCCAACACCACTCTCTCTCCTCCTCCATTTAATACTTCCCATGCAAAGTTCTTTCTTTTCTTCTTCTTCCCTTCTTCTCATGGAAGAAGCAACTCCTTCTTCTTCCTTCATCCACCTCTCTTCCTCCACTTGAAGAATACCCGACCGGTACTCCGACCCCAAACTCCGGCCGCGTCGGCCGCCGACACAGCCACCTCGCTCCAGCCGGCCATTCCCGCGGCTGCTGTGCGTCCGGCCGTTCCCGCAGCGCGTGTGCGTCCCCTCCGGCGAAGCTCGCTGCAGCGGCTCCCCCAGCTCGTGTGTGACCCCGCCCGCCGGCCTGAGATCCCCCCGCCGCCGGCCTGAGATCCCCCCCCCCCCCCCCGCTGTTTCAGCCTTACACCACTACCACCACCACCGGTTTACACCACTACCACCACCACCTAGCCACTCCGGCCAACCCCCGGTCGACGTCGCCGCGTGGAGGTCGATTTCTCCTCCTCTTTGTTTATATATTCCAGATTGTGTTATTGTTTTATTAGGGTTCTATTTATATATATTCATGTGGGTTTTAGCTAGGGTTTCTCTATGTCTTGTTGGTATGGAGGTGTAGTTTGATGAGCATGGGATATTGACATGAGATTATGATTTATTCTGTTTTTTTAAAAGATATTTTGTTTATGGAGTTTTAGGTTTTGATCTTTAAATAAAGGATCGGGATATATGTTACATGGTGGTATAACGCTAATTTATTTAACGAGGTTTATATTAAGGAGGAATAAGATTCTAATTTTTTTTAAAACGTTGATTAATAATGAGGAGCAGGTGATTGATAGATGTAGTAGTGTGTATTATCTAACCAATAGCCATATAATGAGAAATGATGGAAAATGATGGACATGATTTCGTAGTAGTTTTGTTGAGAAATGGGAAGGATTGAATATGTTTAAAGGTTGAGAAAAATAATTATTTAAATCAAGCATTTACGGTTTGAGTAGAAAATGGATTAAGGTTATGACATACATGAAAAAGGAGAACAAGAAAATTAATCCGGAATGAGTATTGTATCAGATCACGAGACAAAGAATTGAGGACGAAAAATTATTAGATAATTTTTGAGACTGAGTCTAGTGGTAGCAGTGTGTAGCACACCTGTCTGTTTTAAGTAGATTATTGATTCAGAGTTGTATCTCTCCTCTAGGTATTGCGGGACCTGAGGACTTGGACGCAGTACCCGATCCCCGTCATCAGCAGCCGCACGCAGGCAAGTGTACCTTGCCACCCAGTATTTCAGTTTACAGATATTGTTTTTCTTATTGTACATTGTGCGCTTGTTTACGTTGATGTTCGATATTCCGTGTCCGGTTCACAACCGGGTGTTGACATTCGACTTAACGACTTAGATTAATTACTGTTGCTTCATAGCACCTCGATGCACGTACCAGAGTACATCGATACCCCAGGACACACTCATACACTGTGTTCGTGCCAGATTCCTGTATCCTGATACTGACATCATGACCAGAGACTGGGACGACCTTAGGGTCGCGTCTGTTGAGTTAAATTCTGTGTGTGTCATGACTGTAGTTAGAGGTTCAGGTTCAACGCACAATCGTTGACCGCTTGGGAAGGGGAAGACAGTTACTAGACGTTTGGGCTACTCTGCACGCGCTTATAGATGTAGTGATCCTGTTTCATAGTGTAGTGGTAGCACCCGTGTGTCTCTGTGCTCGGAGCTGCGGTACGACCCGTGTGTCTCTGTGTTCGGAGCTGCGGTTTTATTTTGGACGGCCCACGCGTCGAACGTTGTCTTTAAACTGTGTCACACTTGTTTGGTTGTACTAGATTACCCTGTTTCTGCACTTGTACTATCTGTTTACCTGGCATATTATTTTCTTGTACCTTGTTACGTCCCTCTGAGGACCTGGTTCCCTTCCAGGTGTAGGTCACGAGGATTATCCGGAGGAGTACGGACCGGGCATCTATCCAGCAGCTGTACTCACTGCCGAGGACGAGGTCATCCCTGAGGACTTCGCCTGATCGCTGGTAGTGACTCTTTCCTTGGGACGGTATCTTTACCTAGTTACCTGCTACCGTCCCAAGTTATCTTATTTGCTTACTTTCATTTCAGTCTATTTGTGCTAGCGGGTTTGTCCCCGTGTGACTACTCTAGTGTTTGTACTTGATACTTATTTGGATGTTTTTCCTTCCCGCACATTAGTCGTTGTATTTACTTCTATTATGCTCTTTTAATGCTGCCTGTGGATGAGATTTATATTGAGTTTACTTGTGTTGTGTGATGGGTTATTCATTGTACTCAACAGCTTAAGTGTACTCCGACGGGCCCATTGGATTGGAATGCCCGCCGAAGTACACTGCTGGCCATTGCCACGTGGCTCGGTTCCTTATCCATGGGAACGGGGCGTGACATCCTAGCAAACTATGTGTCCTTAACAAAGAATAAAATTACTTGGCCTACTATCAGAAGTGTCATGTGGCACGAGTTGAAAGATGAAGAAAGAAAGAACATAATTTAGTCGTCGCGCATTAGCGAGCGCTAGGGTTTCAGAGGAACAATATATAAAATTAAAATAAGGGACTCTAGATAACATCATGGTTTTCTAAAGGGAGTGGGGTGCTAGTTGCTAGGTTCGAGGCATGATTAGGCAAATATTCTAGGCATTGTTCCTGGCTTTCTAAGGTACTGTCTGCTTATCTCACGACAAGAATCTAAATTTATGATTCTCCAATACTTATCTAACTGCGTGGGTTAGGTTCAGTCCTAATATTCACTTTTGGTTTTCATTTGGTTCCTCCATACTAGGGTCAAACATTATGGTAAACTTTTAACTAACTCTAGTAGTATCTATACTACTCTTAAGTCTTCATAATGCATCAAGGGGTAATGGTAAACCAATTCTAGAGATAAGGAATTCTAGGGTTCACTAGATATTCCAAACTTAGTGGTGTGTCTATATTCTCGTTGTATTCTTAATAGGTGTGCTACCCTAATTATCATCCTAATAACATGGGTTCCTATATTCTAGCAGAAGACTATACTCAAGAACTATTAGAGAAGTACAGGAATCAAGCAGCATACAATTGTTCAAATAGAACAGATTAGAAGAAATATGAGTCATAGTCAATTGTGGATGAGATCCTATACTCTACTCCTAGGTGCAGGCTTGTTCGGTACAGTAATGTAACCGAGACAATATACTCTCGACCTGCATGTGTCACGCCCCAGTCCCAAAATACCGTGGGACCAGATACGTAGCACTGGCCCGCAGTACGCACCGATGGACAAACCCAATTTAATGGATCCATCAGGGCATACTTAAGCTGTAAAACAAGTCTACGACAATCATGGCACAACTAATCTCATCCACACAAGATATAAAATAAGATCCACAGAATAAATAAGGAATGTAAGTCATCAGCTAGTCTCACAAAGTGCTTCGGGGAACAACCCGATAAATATCTGATACATGGTTCAACAGACCAGAATAAAAGACTGAAATAAATAAATAAATGCTGAGCATGAACATGGATGCTCAGGAAAAGTCTTCGGCTAACACCTCGTCCTCGGATGGCGGTACAGCTCCTGGATCAACTCCTGCTCCAGTCCCGTATACCTCGGGGTAGATCTCGTCCTCAAATCCTGGGGACATAATCCATATCCAGGTCCTCAGGGGACATAGCAAGGTACAGAAAATATACAAGCTAGAATATAAGCAGTGTAGCAAATAATGAGATAAATAGGGCAAGTGAGTAACCATCTATGTGAAAATGCAAGTGAGAGCAACACGAGTACTCAGGCTGATCCACTACAAGCTCTGTGTCGGGGAGCCGGTAGTGGTAATAACAAGTAATGTGCCTAGCTCTGCTATGAGAGTCTACGACCTCATAATAGTAGTAGATATATATAGAAAATAGCCTGTGGCCTGTGTGTCTCTCCCCACCCCATGTAACCACGCGTATCATGACCATAACGTCTCATGTCCATGTCAAGCGGGATCATCACTAATGCAACAAATCATATGTATCTATGAATATAGTATCTCTGTCAAGTCCTGTATCCTATACAGAATCATCACGAATATCTCAGGAATATCCTGTCTCATGAACAGTATCAAGTGTCCTGGGTCATATGGTACTTGATAAGACAAGTACGAGAATATATAGTGTCACGAATGTCCATCTCTAGATGACAGTATTCAACACTGCGTACAGTGTCGGCACCCGACTGATAATCGGACGCTAAGTACGTCACATGGTCCTAGGTTAAGCATGCACAACAATATATATGAAGCAAGGAAAATATGTAACAATACTGCAGAATTTGGCAAGGTACACTTGCCTGATGTCCGAATACCAACAACTGTCCCTGTATCAGTGGATCCGGTAGGTACTACTCCAAAAGCTGTAATAAATATCACCAACAGTCTCAGAAAATATCAAACTACTAGAAACGCCTGTCCTTGCGTCCAATTTGGACACAGGGGCAAAAGGTCATTTTCGGGCCAAAGCGGGGTCCACATGTGGGCCACTTTGCACCGAAAAGCGTGTCAGGGTCATAGGTCTCCAAATTCTGCAAACTCAGTGTCTACAAGTCAGGAACGATGATACGAACCCAACGGAACTTCCAGAATTGGATTCCAATGAGCCGATCACAAAATCGCCCGTCGAACGGGACTTGTGGGGCCCACGACACGCGATTTCGTCAACGTTCTCAGAATCGAACCAAACTTGACCCACATGACCAGCGTATTACTACGAGTCCGATGGCGCAAGTTTCGTCTCGATCCGACATGTGTACACAAAGTTACAGCATGTTCCAGAAAGGTAGGATACGGGGTGTCGTCGGCGGATACGCGTTGATTCCGGGGTGCACGCACCTCCGAATCTACTTCCGCGAAATCCCACACGACCGTATCACGACGCGCACGGTTCGGTAAAGACGCGTGCGACCAAGTCATCCCGTTTGGCGGGGCGCACTCGGTTCCGGGGTGAAACGGAGTATTATTTTTCCTGTTTTTGGATCGCGGTGTACGATCACCACAGGACGCGATGCACCGAGCGAGTTACGCGGGCACCGAGAGGGTTATACAGTCTACGTATAGCAACTGACGGAAACTAAAACGGGGTTACGGTTTGAGAGAAAACGATACCTGAACAGGGCCCCGTGAACGCTGAAATTCACGTGTCCGAACGTTACTTTGTGTCCTGGTCGTGTCCTCGCGGGCTGCTTGCGTCCGAATTGACTTCTCTCGTGTCCGCTGAGATTCAGAGTCGACTCTAAGGTTTGACTCGGACCAGCGGGGCGTCGCGTGGGAAGCGTCGGAGTCGGGTCGACAAGGGGAGGTCTGGGCAGCGGTATCGCCGGTTCGGCGGGGATTGACGGTCGCTGTGCTGGCCGGTCGGTCGGATCGAACTGGCCGGTGCGGGACAGCGCTGCACAGGCCATTGGGTTGCTCGAACAGCCGCGGGATCGCTGCGTCGGTCGGGGACCGTTGTACTGCCGGAGTGCCAGGCGGAGGGGAGAGAACAGGGAGGAAGTTGACGGGGTCGAGTGCGGTGGGAGGAGAGAACAGGGAGGAAGTCGATCGGCTCCGGCGGGAGGCGGCCTAGGTCGACGGTGGGGTCGGCTCAGGAAAGGGGTTGTTTGCACGCAAGGGTGAAGGAGTCGGCTAGAAATAGATTTTAGGTTTTGCTTGGTGATTAAAAGCTAATGAAAGGAATTAGAGAGATATTTATACACATGTGGGATTCTATTAGGTTGAGGGTTGCTCTAGGATTAGGGCTTGGTTAATCCTTCCTAGGATTGGGCCTCGATCTAGGCCTAGGATTTGGGCTGGGTCAAAGCTCCTAGGGCTTCGGCTCTCATGGGAACGTTTTGGCACGGTTCCTACTTCGGTTTAATTCTATTATCGTTTTTTAGAGCTTTTTAAAGAATTCCGGAGTCCAATAAATTCACCGAAAAATACCATGCGTCCGGTTTCCCATTCTACACCCTACCATATTATTTCCATAATATTTTAACACCAACTAGCCACACTTAAAATTCTTTAAATCGCAATCATCTTCGCTTTAAATTCCAGAAAATACCAAAAATTCGTAATAACTCATTTTAAATTTATTCTCAAAAATTCAGGGTGTTTACAGCATGGGCCACCACAAAAATATGTCACGCCCCAGTCCCAAAAATACGTAGGACTAGGACACGTAAGCATGCCAACTGCATGGATATGGCAACTCTAATATATGGAAACCAAACCCATACGTATGCTGTAATATGAGTATCAAATCCACCGTGGTATAACATATGTCACAAGTCACAGGGTATAATCTAAATCTCATCCACGAAAATCAAATAATAATAAATAACCAGTATCTATGAACTAGATCTAGACACAAAGTATCTAAAGATAATAGCTGGATGGAAATAAATCCACTGCCAACCAGAATATAAGGACAAATACAATATAAGTACACCACAACAAACACGATATAAGAATACCAGCTATCAATCACGGCTCAAAGAGAAGTCCTCCTCGAAACATAGGTAACCATCCGAATCTGCGCTCCTACGAATTCTCAAGAACAGATACACCTGGCAGGGGACCAGGTCCTCAGAGGGACATAACAAGATACTTAAACACATGCCAATAAAGTACTGAAATAAATATCCAAAAGGGGTCGCCTAACCATCTAAGTGTATGCAGTTAAGAACAACTTTCCCCACAAGTGAGCTATCTGGCTGAAAACTGGGATTCGGCATGGTTCTCTTTTGAAGATCCAGGGGCCTCAAAGGCACATCATCTTTTGAATGACGGAGGCCCGCCAATGTACATAATATATAAGGGTCATCACCACCCGTATCTCCGGCGGAGAATCCGGGTGCACAAAAAAAGTGCAAAGGAGCTCAAATGCGGTACTTGTTGTTCTCCCCACCCCATGCTCTAAGCATGTCATATCCATGACACGATAACACCTCTAATAACTGCCAAGTCTACTAGCATGCAAAGCTTCTAACAACAGTTATTTCTAACGCACGATCCATACGTACAGGAGGCCAGACCTGTCACGTAGTCCGTGATCTATATGAGACTCACACCCGTGTAACAACTGTGTCACGGCCAATGAACCTAATGATGCTACATGATAATGGGGTAGTCACATAAACAGGGTCAATGCAAATACATAAATAAAAATATATCGCGACGACACCATCGCGCGCATTTTATATAACAGTTAAAATATATGACTAAGACAGAAAATAAAGATGCATGCAACATATGGAATATAAATGACAGTACAATGGCAAGGTATACTTGCCTGGCAAAAAAGCTGCGATGTACCAATAACCTGCTCCAGAAGTCGCACAGAATAAATCCAATATCCTATGTACACATAATATAATGCAATAAGATCATTAGTCATTACACTAGCATATACACAATCACATTTACACTGGACTCAGGGGGTACACTAGGGGTAACACTAGTCATCTAACACGGTCAATTACGCGTTGAATTACGCAGGTATCGCATCTTTAAGCGTTGTACCCAATCAGACAGTCGACTGATAGGTGTCTTAAGCCAGTACGTTAAGGTACGCAAGGCAGGCAATTCATAAGTTCTTAGGGTCAACATGGTCAAGATAAGTACAGGACAATCCACGGTGTCCTAGGGTCGTAGAGTCTGAATACTCATACTCCTAATTATTATTTAGCATAGTATTTAATTACTTACAATTTATGTACATACCATATATTTATATATTTATATATATAATACCAAATTATTCATACCAATTGAATACATGTACTAAGTATAGATATAAATATATATACCAATGAATAATATACACGTATGCGTATATATACGTACACGTATTTGGGTTCACCGACTCAGGGCTTGATGTCAACTAACAGTCAATAAACAATACTAATATCCTACTGGCATACACATAAGCACACATAAAAGAAGAAGATGGACAGGTTCGTACCTAGGGGTACGCGCACGGGTACGACGGTGGGGTTGACGACGATGATGACGAGGGTGACGACTATAACGACGATGATGGTGAGGACGACAATGCTGATGATGATAATGAATGGTGGGATAATGATGATGAATTGAGACGAGGATGATGGTGAGATGATGATGCTAATGATTGAAAGTGAAGATGATGGTAGCTACATTGAAGACGATGATGGTGGCCACGATGTAGATGACGATGACGTTGGGGTGATGACAAGGATGATGATAATGAGGACGACGATGTGGACGATTAGGGTTTAGGTATTGGTGAAGATGATGATTGCAAGGGTGTTTATAGCAATGGTGGAGGTGGTGATAATGTATGGTGGTGATGATGATAGTGATGAGGAGTTGTGGTGATGATGAGATGATGATACTAATGGTGATGATGATGGCTGTGGTATGCTCCGGCCAGGGGGTCCGGCGAGGGAGGTCAGTGAAGGGAAAGGAGGACAGGGAGGATGGCTTGATGGTGGTGTGGCTGGTGATCAACGGCAGTGACTCGGAATATTCAGGCGAGGGGGAGATGGTTGTAATGGTGCTAATGGTGGTGGTTGTGATGATGATGGGATGAAGAGTATTGATGATGATGATGCAGGTGGTGGCTGCTGTCCTCCGGCCAGTGAGGGGGGGTCTGGTCAGGGAGGGGGTGATCGAGGAGGAGAGCAGGGAGAGGAGAGGCCAGGGTGGTGGTCGTGATGGGGTTGGCCCGGGTGGCAGGGAGGTAGAGAAGAGGAGGAGCAGCCGTGGTTGGGGAGTCCTCGGGCGAGGGTGATGGCCAGGCCAGGCTTCTCCGGCGAGGTTGCTCGGCTCGGCTGGGGGGAAAGGTTCAGCAATGGTCGAGGCAGCTCTGAGCAGTCGGGCCTCCAGCGAGACTGTTCGATTGCTCAAGCGGTAGGGGTCTGCCCGGCGCTGCTCGGTGCAGTCAGAACGGCGAGGTCGTACAGGCGTTCGGGTGCTCCGGCGTGGTACAGTCGATGGCGAGGAGGCTGCTGAGGAACGGTGCACCAGCGAGGTTGGGTGACCGGAGGAAGGGAAGATGAGAGGGGAGGTCGATGAACAGTTGCTCGGGATGACCGGGGGCATCGACGGTCCGGTGATCCGTGGGTGTTCTCAGGCAGGGTTCATCGAGTTACACGGTGGCTCGAGGTGTTAGAGCTCGGGGCAGTCGTGAAATGGTGGTCGTGATGGGAACTGGCCGAGGAGTCGAGGGGCTGCTGTGATATCTGGCGATTCGAGGGGCTGCTGTGATCTCCGGCGAGTCGAGGGGCTGCTGTGATCTCCGGCGAGTCGAGGGTCGACTCCGGCCGGCGGGAGGACAGGGAGAAGTGGAGGAGAATATGAATAGGGATGGGGATAATTGTTCGGCTGCTTTCATTGGGTTGAAGGGAATAGAAAAGGAAAAGGAAAAATTAAAGGATTATTTATATCTGCACTAGTAAGGGGGTTGACCTAGGAATAGGGCTTGGTCAACACTCCTTGGGGGTGGGCCTTGGGCTCGCATGAGGATGTTTGGAAGGGCTATGATATTGCCTTATTTAAATGCAAGGCTGAAATTTAAATGGGGGACGATGTGCGCGTTACACATTCCAAAAAATTAGAAAAAAAATTCCTATGAAGGGGAAAAATAGATTTCCTTATGAATTGTCCCTTGGTGGAGATACCTCAATACGTTTTTGCATAAAAGCCCCCCAATAATTGGAAAATTGCACAAAGACGAAAAATTAGATTTAATTAATTAAATCGCCGCGCATGATGTTCTAGAATTAATTAGGAGTACATGGGATTAAATTTAGGCGGGCAACAAGTATCAGGGGCGTAGAGGATACAGTGTAGAATATTAATAAATTTTGGTTCGTACAAAACGGTCAAGATTGTGTCTCCAATTTTGATTAGGACGCACAAGGGTACAAAATTAGAATTTATTTAGAATTAAGAATTAACGTCCGCGATATTTATTGTGCGACTAAAATATAGCACAAGAGAGCAATATTATAAGTTGTACAAGGGTCAGAATAGTAGGCGAGCATGTCTAGGATGAGGTTGTGAAGTTTGTGGATAGGAAGTGGCTAGTGAGGTACTCCAATTATCGAAGCAACGGTAAGGTGCGCTACACGATTAAATCAAATGACATGTTCTAAATCTTGTTGGTTCAAACTAGCCCTAATTTCACTATCTAAGCAAATTAGGCCTAATTTCGGGTGAGGGGGTTTACAATGTCGGTACCCGAATCTTGTCCGAACATAAAGTATCGTATAACGGCCCTAGGCTCAATAAGTACATCAATAAGCCACACAAATATAATTTCTATTGCATAAATAATATCAAATAAATGATTTAGAACTATAAACATCTTGGCAAGGTACACTTGCCTGGTGCTGCAGTCAGCGATGGTAAAGATGATCCCGCGTCAACTCCTTCGAAAATTAATTGACCTAAAAATAAATTAATTACTTAAGGATCCAAACATAATTTTTTGTAATTATAACTAAATTCTATAATTTCTTCAATGCCATGCAAAACGAAGCATGTTATTATTTCTAACAACTTTGCTTACTTTTACAGGGTATCGGGACCTAATTTCTTGGTTTTTGACTTCCAAAATTTAAGTTTAAGTCCCCAATTAAAAGACATGAAAATAAATCCTAATAAATTATATATTTCAGAATTAAACATGATTTAAAAAAACTTATAGCAATAAATTGTAGATTTGACAACAACAACATATTTCAAGATTTCGGCAACTTTATGTTGACTAATTTTGTCCAAAAATTGTTCGAGACATAGCCAATCCATTATTATTATTTATATCTATTTAAAAAAAAAATTATATCCTATTATATGCTTTTCTAATCTCAGAAAATAATCACCTATTTATTTTATCCAAAAATCCTCTATTTATAAGCAAAATAATGTCATATAATTATCTGAAAACCTAAGCTAGTGGCCCTTAGTTATAGGTTCATATTTGACATTATAATATCATAAAATTAATTTAAAAATAATTATTTTCCAGGAATTAAATACCAATTAATTCTGTTTTAATAATCAATAATGATTCTCCACAATTAAGCGCATCAACAAGTCCTAAACTAGTTCTACCGACAAGTAAATCATCACCAAACTATCACGAATATCTATATTTCTTAATATGAGAAAAAGATGGAAAAATAGGGGTTATAATTCAGTAAATTAACTTAACCTAAAAGCATCATGTCATGGGATTTGAGGAAGAAGGATTTAAGATTTACCGAAACCGTTGGAGGATTTGAAGATTATGTTTCTTCTTGTCCAAGAATTTATCCTCCTTGCTTGTGCTCGGCTTGCTACTTCTTTTGTGATAGGTTGTTGATGAAGAAAAGAGTTCTTGATATGATTATGGAGAAGATGGGGTTCTTCTTGAAGGTTTAATGACGTTTGGATGGAGATATGGTGGAAGGATGATGAAAAGTGGAGCTTTTGGAAGAGTGGAAGAGATTTTTGGTGAAGGAGTTGATGTTGTGAGGGTGAGAGAGGCAAGGGGGGGCTGTTTCACATATGGGGGAGAGAGGAAAGGGGCGGCCAACTATGAGGGAGAGGTTTTGATATGGTTAGGGTTAGGGTTTGTTGATGAGTTGATATATATAGGACCTTTTTAAATAGATTTAAATAAAGGAGGGGGTTATCCTATTGCTAGGGGGTTCGGCCAAGGGGGGGCACTCTTGGACAAAAATAGAAGGGTGGGGTTGGTTGTTATGGTTAGGATTTGATAAGGTTTGGTTGTTGGGTTGGTTAGGGAAGTGGTTAGGTAGTTATTTGCCAACTAGGTTGCCACCTATACGACTTTCTATAGTTAGAACTTCTATAAATATAAATAAATAAATTTAAATATCATTTATATATATATATAATATTTACATAGAAATACTTGGGGTGCACTACATGCCTACATGTGTTTAGGTTGGTTTGGGTCAAGTTCTAGTCAAAAAGGACAATTTTTCGGTAACCGTAATTCTTGATGTTCTTTAATATTTTTGGAGCATGGAAGAGGTCCAATAAATGTAAAATCCATGTTCCAACTATATTAGAATCAATTAAAATTATTATTATTATAAAAAAATTTGGAAGGAAAAAGGTCCTACACTGCTCAAAATATCGAAGCTATAGCAAAGGGTCATATATCTAAAAGAATATTTTAGAAATTACTACTCTAATCTATTTAAATAAAATAAAAAAATAAAAAAAAATAAAAAATACCTAAATAACCCTATTCAAAATGAGGGGGCTTACAAATCTAGAGCCACGATTGGATCTTCAGTCCCCTTAAACTGCGTGTTGCAGACCTTTTTGAAGTCGAAAAAGTCGAAGGTAGTCACATCCTTCTTCTTTGGAGTTTGCGACGTTTCGACTTCAAGTGCGGGTTGCTCCACCGGTTTCGCTGCTGTTGCCGCAGAATGGTTGGAGGCTAAGGTCTGCACAATCTGTTGCAGAGTATCTACCTGCTTCTGTTGGACTGCAAATCGGGCTTCTAGATTGCTTTCAAACTTGCTATGTCGTTCTTTCACGCGCTTCTTGGCTCGTTCATAACGAACCCCATCCCTCTGTTGACTAGCCTCAAGCATCTGCATCATTTGCTGAATTAGATCGACACGGGACATAGCTTGCTGACTTCGAGAACTTTTCGATGTGCCAGAACTACTTTATTGGGCTTGGGTTTCATCCGGTGCTAACGATGATGCTTGCGCTTGAGTCATTCCTTCAAAAGAAGGTAACTTATATCAGGATCATAATGTATTATGGACTCATTGTATGGAACGTATCTCATTTTGGCCTAACGAGTTCAAGAGTTCGCACAGGGAATAGATCGTTAAAGGAACTTTTTTGACACGAGGGTCAAAAAAACTTGAAGCTGTGCTCTGATACCAATATATCACGCCCCAATTTCGTGAAATCGATAGTCATCTCCCGGGCGTGACGTCATACGTGCCTAGGTTGCGCATCGCACAAGACCAAGGTATTTTTGCATAACGAGCACATATTCAGAGTACGCAGATAATTGAAACACAAAGTTAAAATATGAAAAAGTTCTCTTTATTGATAATGAACATCTTTTACAAACTCTTGAACGAGTCAGATAATTGCCGCACGGGATTACAAAAGTGGACTCAAAATGAGATAGCCATCATGTACATTACATCATTTACTAAATCTTCAAAATAAGAGACCTCCAGGCAGAACAATCGCTTTTCCACGGAGCTGCATGAGTTATGTTTGCAAGCTCCTGGGTCTTCAAAATACTTTAACTAGGGTACGATCTGGGCGTGTTGGTCGGTGGACTGGGATGGAAAGTAGCTTCAGCTCCTCGCAGGATCTCCTTGGTGCGGGAAACCTATTTCAACGAGGGTCAGTACATCGAAATGCACTGGTGAAGGCGAGCTAACCCAACTATACCAATCAATACATTGTTTATATGAAAGCATGCAAGTTATTTGTGGTCTTTCTATCTTGCCTTAGTTTATTTTACAAGCAAGCAATAGATATGGAATTTACTGAAATAAACTTGTCACCGTTCGGTAACTTTTACCTTCCCATCTGAACTACCTACACAATACTTACCATGTCCTTCCCTGCCACGAAGACACAAGTTAGCTTGCACAGGTTTAAATATACGAGAGGATCACTGGCATAATGCCATAAAGGACTGGTTATAGTCTCGAGACAAAAATGATATGCAACGCAGGTGGCGAGCCCTGCTACATAACACTCCATCCATAACATACGATTATACATATTATTCCGTCTCGATCGGATCGGTCCCAGTGCCCCGGCGACCGTCCGCGAAAACCAAAAACCTTGTGCACAAGTTGTCCGTGATCAAACGGTGTCTATATTAAGCAATCACTTGATAAAATCTAAGGCAATATGAGCACAAGATAATCACATGGCATGATCTGTCTTTGCATAGTCTCCTTGATCAATATATTGCATAGCAAAGTGTGTTCTATTATATATATAGCATATTTTCTAGAAGAAGTATACATTCTAACTTGAATTTGAAGCATATGAAGAACATTCTAAATGAACTAGCATGCAATAAGGTAATCGTTCACAAGTTTAATGACAAGTATAAGTAGTCCGAGTCTATTCCTTTTTATCTTGACATCTTTTAGTTATTTTGGTATCGTTTGATCGGGACAAGCAAGAATGCAAGAATTTTTGTGTGAAGACTTGGAAGAAGGGTCAACTGAATCGAATATAGCCACTCACAAGTTGGTTGGAGAAAGGAAAGGAAAGAGGTGCTTCAAGACTCCGCTCGCACGTCGTCTACTGCACGATCACCTCTATTGACACGAACAGCTGATCAATACCTCTTCTACTCTTTCCAAGCTCAAAATCGAAGTGCAGTTCAACGAACAAAAATAATGAAATCCATCAAAATCGTTCAAGAAAATGCAAACAAATCTGAAAACCAACTCAAAGCACGAAAGCAACAAGGCGACATCGAAAATTAGGTAAGAAAACTTGTAGCAGAGATGCCCCTCTTGACTCTGTCGCTAAGTCCATCCTCAAGGCATGGTCCACTGAATATGAGAATCGATTCCGAAGAAACAAATCCATAATGAGGATAAGATCTTGTTTCAATCTATCTTGATCTAACAATACCGATTAGTATTTCTTACTCGCGCTCCCCGAATAGGGGGAACGGGGCACCAAACTTTAGTGGTATGAAAGGTCATCGACTAGGCAACCTTTATAGCTTATTAGGAAGCACTATGACTGAAACTTTAGGAGTCAGTATATCTGATTCGTCTGATAGCACGCGTCTTTGGCATATGCGGCTTGGACATATGAGTGAGAATGAACTGTTCTTATGGACTATTCTTACTGAGCAAGTAGGGTTATTACAGAACTTAAAGAAGCCAAGTATGAATTTATGTGAGCATTGTATTTATGGCAAGCAGTATATGGTGACCTTTAATATAAGCAAGCATAAGACATGAGGTACATTCTCGACTATATGCATACAAATGTATGGGGACCTAGTAGGATTCCTTCCAAGAATGGAGCAAGATATAATGTTACTTTTATTTATGATTATACACGTTATGTTTGGCTGAATTTTATCAAAACCAAGGATGAAGTGTTCGAGAAGTTCAAACATTGGAGATATGGTAGAGAACATAATAAGCAGAAATGTAAAAATATTGAGGTCTGACAATAGTACTGAATATACGTATGGACCTTCACAAAAATTATGCTCAAGAAGGGATTGTACGACATTGGACTGTTAGGAACACGTCACAGCAGAATGGGTTAGTGGAGAGGATGAACCTAACCTTGCTCGAGAAAGCAAGATGTATGCTCTCCAATGTCGATTTAGGCAAGAAATGGTAGGCAAATGCTATACATATGGCGATTATTTGGTTAATAGATCACCAACTCTGGATATAGACTGTAAGACTCCATATGTAAAGATGATCGTTAAACCAGCATATTACAACACTTTATGCGTATTTAGATGCAAAACTTACTATCATGTCACTGAGGGTAAGTTGGATCCGAGAGCCAAGAAAGTTATTTTCTTGGGATATGCACAAAGGTGAAGGGATGTCGTCTATATTGTCTAGAGAATAAGAAGTTCTTGAACAGCCGGAATATCATCTTCGATGAGTCTTCAATGTTGGCTTCAAGCAAGAAGAGTGAGGTCAGAACAGGATGGTGATGAAACTAACAAATCTCAAACTATTGAGATTTCTTTGTCTGTAGATGCATCGGATAAGGTGGAGGTTTCTGAAGATATTCATCAAGCCCCACAAGAACAAGAACTAGAGGAAGAGCAACACCAGCATCAAGATATCTTGGGTACCACTAAGCCAAGAGACCGGTCAAGCCAGTGCGCATGTATGAATTTGATGAACCGATCAAGCACTATGGACAGTTAAATATGGTGGCATATACACTATCGGTGGAGGATGATGATCCTATCACCTTCAGACAGGCTATCAAAGATACTAGTAACGAGAGCTAGATGGTAACTATACAAGAAGAGATTGAGTCTCTCCATAAAAACTATACATGAGATTTGGTTCCATTTACCAAGGGCAATAGAGCTATAGACTGCATGCAAGTGGGTGTACAAGAAGAAGGAAGCATCTCCAAAGTTAGGTGACACTCGGTTCAAGTCAAGATTAGTGGCAAAGGTCTTCGCACAGAAGGAGGAAGTGGACTATAGTGAGATTTTTTCTCCGTTGGCCAAGCACACTTTTATTCGTGTATTGTTGAGAATTGTAGCTCATCATGATCTCGAGTTGGAGCAAGTCGATGTGAACACGACATTCTTGCATGGAAACCTTGATGAAGAGATTTATATGCATCAACCAAAGGGCTTCAAGGTAGTTGACAAGAAGAATCATGTGTGTTTGTTAAAAAAATTATTGTATGGGTTGAAGCAGTCACCTCGATAGTGGTACAAGCGGTTCGACACATTCATGACACGACATGGTCTCATTCGAAGTAAGTATGATTGATGCATTTACATTCATAAACTTCATGGTGGACGTTACATCTATATATTGCTCTATATTGATGATATGCTTATTGCTTCAAAAAGTATGGTAGAGATAGATAAACTGGAGTCTCAACTTGGCTATGAGTTTGAGATAAAGGACTTGGGTAGAGCCAAGAAGATTTTGGGTATAGAAATTAAAAGTGAGAGGGAGAAATAAATATTGTCTTTGTCTCAGAAGTCCTACATTAATAAGATCATTGCTCATTTTTTGTATAGACGATGCAAAGTTTGTTTCTACTCCCTTGGATAGTCACTTTAGGCTCTCAGCCAAGTTATTTCCTACTACAGATGAGGAGGAGGAGTACATGACTCGAGTTTCTTGTACAAGTGCAGTTGGCAACTTGATGTATGCTATGGTGTGCGCTCAACCAGACATTGCACATGCCGTAAATGTGGTTAATCGTTGTATGGCTAATCCGAGGAAGAAGTACTGAGAGGCCGTGAAGTGGACATTCAGGTACTTGAAGGGCACCATTGACGTGGGATCTCTTTGGTGAAGACTTTAGTCAGGTCAGTGGATATGTGGATTCGAACTATGCTGATAATCTGGATATGCGCATGACAACTACTGGATAAGTATTTATTATACATGGTGCACTAGTCAATTAGAGATCTATGTTGCAGGCTACAAAAGCAGAGTATATGGAAGTGACAAATGCAGTGAAAGAGGGCATATGGCTTCGCGGCTTAATTGATGACTTGGGGGTGAAGCATGATATAGTTAATGTGCATTGTGACAGCATGAGTGCTATCCACTTGACAAAGAATCAAGTCCATCATGTGAGGACCAAGCATATTGATGTTCGCTACTAATTTATACGGGATATTGTAGAAGACGGTGACATTTCACTTGAAAAGGTGCATACCAAAGACAACTTTGCTGCTATGTTGACTAAGGTTTTTCCTGGAGCTAAGTTCCAACATTGTTTGGACTTTCCAAATCATTCATGTTGCTTGAGAGCTTTTAGGGACGGGATTGACGAGTGACGGATTTGGTGAAGTTGTACGGTGGAAAAGTGTGTCGACTCAATTTTATAGCAAAACCTTATCGAAGTGGAGATATGAAGGAAAATAACGGACAAAAACAAGCCCATGACCATTTTTCTCTTGGAGCACAAATATGATTTGATTGGAACAAAGTTATAGTCATATCTAGTCAATGAGTTCTAAATATGAAAACATATGTCAATCCTACATATGATTGAATTTTCATATATGGACACATGACATACTATATAAAGGGGTCTAAGATTCTTTTTTAAACAGATCAATTGTGTGCTCAATGAAAAATATTGAATAAGCTCAACAGGAGAGTTTGAGAGAAAGATTTTTTTTTTTTTCTTTATTTTTGTGATAGAGAGTTCTTGTGATCAAGAAGAGAAGTATTGTGAGAGCTAATGTAAAAAAATAAAAAATTCTTCTTTTTCATAGTGGAACTGAATCATTTTCGTCCGTAGATGTAGGCATCTTGATCGAACCACATAAATTTTTGTCTTTATGATTATGATTTTTCTTTCTAGTGTTCTCTGATTTCTTGAATTTATTTTCTCTGTGACCCTCCACTCTCCTTCCCATCTACACCATCTATAATTAAATTGAACATCTCCTACCCTTTCCTCGTGAACAACAATAAGCTACCATCTCGGTTCTCCAACTTACTGCAACTGTTCAAGGTTAATACTAATCTAAAATAATCCACTTTGTGGCTAGTTACACTACTGTGAAGAAGAAGGTTTCAAGGTTATTGACAAGCTCGTATAGTATCTGAATAAATCGAACCCTATGGGTGGTAGTGATGTTTAACCCATCTCTTTTTTCACCTCGCTGTCATTAACAATAGAATCAATGCATACTTGAAACTTAATTTAGCCCCTTGATAATTTGCAAGAATATGATCAGGATACAATCAGGAACATATGCCAAGATTACTCGCGGCACCATCTTATATTGGTCGTGCTTATCGCTCATCCACTGTAGTACATTGTCCATCTTTTCTCGACCACTCTCCATAATGGCAAAAGATGACACGGCCATGATCACCCCTAAGATCTTGATGGTACTTGCTGCTCGTGTAACATCCAGCATCTCAATGATTCTCAAGCAATGAAGTCTAAAGAAGACTACTCCAAAGTAACAACAGATGAGAAGGTGGTCAATGCTTACAAGTAAAAGATGAGCATCTTACATATGCAGTAGCTGGATGACTTTATATAAAACACACCAAAGTTGCAAACATACCCCCATTGTACCAAATTGCACTGCTGTGATCTCAGGTCACTAGAATGTACACATTACTTACTACACTGACATATAAAACTAGGCATTCATAGATTGGGCAAAATGTAATGTAACCTTGACAGCTAAAAAAAAACTGAGCTGTCATATGACATTCTACCCCATGAAATCTTCAGGATTAGCTCCAACAGCAGTAAAACATACACATCAACCTGCTCTTAGCTTCATTTTGGAGGATGACATGGCTTACTGAAGCCAGGTGTGTCTCCTGCTTGATTATTGTCATTAACTGGAAAAGAATTAGCTGATAGCCTCTTGCCGTTGGCTTGGTTTCGTGATGGATGTCGCGAGAAGCCTGGAGTATCTGGTGAATTTACCTCTACCATGTTATGTGAAATTTGTTTCTTCCATCGCAAGTGACGAAAAACACCCCACATGAACTTTTCTTCGATTGGTCCTGCTGTTGAACATTTCCAAATATGTTAGTGTCGAAGAAAACTAGCGAACTGGTATACCTGCATACTTCTACAAGCAACCCTTGAGCTAATGCTTGCACAAACATACACTACTGTTGATATGCAATAGATCACATTTTACAGTATATATTAGTGATGGAGATTTTAAAAAGCGAACTAACCTGAACCCAGAGGCAACTTTGTAGATGTAAATATTAGTAGTTCCACGTCGCCAATCCAACTTTGCATTGCCAAATCACGTTTGTCCATAATCTCCACAAAACACATATATGTCTCTTTAGATCTATTCAAACAAAGACAAATAATATAACAAGAAGTACTGTGTCACCAACTAGTTCACTTATTCAGATAAAAGCTGCAGCATATCAACCTTCCAACATTGACCATTAACTATATCTTGATATAAATACGGAAGTAGGGTGCAATTTCCATTCAAGTGGTAGTCAAACCTTTTCTCATCAAGGGGGAAGAAGAATGATCCGATGTCTTCAACCTTAGGAAGATCTAAGTGGAAAACTTTGGGCAAAACATCCTTTACGCTGCGGAGTTTGACCTGGATATTCAAAGGCAACTTTTGAAACATATCATAAACATTAAGAGAACCTATGCCAGGAAGATGTGCTTGTATCCCTTGAATTCCTTGATAAACATAAGAAACAGCATCGAAGATCTCAAAGGCCCCCCTGTCCAAGAAGAAGTAAATGCAAAACTAATTAATATAGAGCATACTAGAGAACAGCGGTATCTTAGCATTTTGTAGCACATAAAATATCATAATTCCCATTGTTCTGAATATTTCTGAAACAAATCAACGATATTGATTTTATTAATAGATAATAATAAAAAAATAATACAGCTATGAATATATATTGATAGAGAACGGATCAACATCTCTATAGGAGTCAGATGAATAGGAAAATAAATATAATCATAAATCTAATTTAATCTTAACACCCCCCTTCAAACTCATGATGGGTCAAACAACATGAGTTTGTCCAATAAAAATTGAAACCGCGGTATGGGGTGTGACTTTGTAAAAAAAATATCAGCTGATCAACGGAAGTTACATGTGGTAGATAAATAGTATCGGCCAAAAAAATGCTTACGGACGAAATGTCAATCAATCTCAATATGCTTTGTCCGTTTATGAAAAATCGGATTGTTTGCAATCTGTATAGTATTCATGTTATCACAGTGAAGCGGCGTAAATCTTGTAGAAACAATACCTATATCAGAGAACAATCTATGTACATGGACAATCTCCATGGTGGTAGCAGTCATAACTTTGTACTCTGAGCTTGTTTCTTGTTTCGTCATGAAATCAATGAATCACCAAGAAACAAACAAAATCATGTAATAGATCGTCTGGTGGTCGGATCTCTTGTCCAATCTGCATCAAAAAATGCTCAAAGCTGCAAAGTAGATATAGAAGACATGAATAATAAGCGCGTAATAGAGTCCTGAAGATATCGAAGAACAGGAGTAAGACACCATAGTGAGAAACATCTGGCCTGGTCAAACAGAGATATATAAGTTGACCCACTGGCCGTATGTAGCGAGTATGATCTGTGAGAGGCTCACTATCAGTAAGACGAAGCTTCACATGAAACTCCAAAGGAGTATCAAATGTCTGCCTATATGATATACCAACAGATGAAATAATCTCTGAAGTATATTTCTTCTAAGAAACAAGTATTCCTCTCTTTATGCAATCTCGAGTCCAAAAAAGTAGCGAAGATAGCCAAGGTCTTTTATTTGAAATTGATGATGAAGGTACCACTGAGTAGCTGCAATCCCTATTTAATCATTGTCAGTAAAAATCATGTTATCCACATATAGTAAAAGAAGAACTCGCCCCTGCGGTAACTACCGCACAAACAGATAATGATCTAGAGAATACTGTTGAAAAACTCTCACAAATAGCACTCTGAAAACACTCAAACCAAGCTCTGGGAGCTTGATTGAGACCATAGAGCACGACGAAGGTAACAAACATGTATCGACGGAGTAGAAAGACCTGGAGGAGACTGCATATAGACAAACTCGGATAAAAAAAACCATGAAATAAGACATTCTTCACATCTGATAGAGTGGCCATTGGCGTACGACAACAACAGTTAGTAATGTACAAACTGTGGTCATATGAGCAACAGGGACAAGGCCTCATCATAGTCAATTCCATGCTCCTGTGTAAAACTCTGGACAACAAGGCGAGCCTTGTGTCGCTCAATGGATCCGTTATATCAATACTCGACCTTGAAGAGCCACTTGCAACTAACAGGTTGGACCCCATCTAGGAGTGGAACATCCTAAGTGCCTCTGCTGAAATGCTCGAAACTCCTCTGTTATAGCCTCATGTCACTCAGCGTACTAAACAGCCGCTTGATAAGAAGTGGTTTCTCGTGTAGTATGGATAGCAGTAAGAAAGAAATGAAACTATGAAAAATATGAGACTAAGATAGCTAAACTAAACTTATCTGGTGGACCGGAACAGCCAAAAGTAAAACGAGCAGGAGGTCGGTAAGTACGTTGGGACTGGTGAAGAAGTAGTGGTGGAGGCGTAGATGGTAGAGAAGATGGTGTAGCGGAGGCTGGTTGTCACGACCCGCACCCAGATGAATCGGGTACCGGTTCGCGAGTACATCCAGCCTACGCCGCAGTGTCGGCGGTAGTACGCTGTCTACATCATATTCACAAGTAGATTTAATTCTAGCTCATTCACAATAAATAAATAGGCAAGGATAATAACAGAAAATAGGAATGCTAAGATTTCATAAGACAAATTGTGACAAACAAATCCACAGTTTATTACAGAACCAGAAGATAAATCGGGGACAAACCCGATTGCTATGCTGAAGGAAAATACTAGCTAACTGGCTAACTACTCCTCAAAAGTAGTCTCCTGAGTAGGAACCGGCTCCTCAATAGTATCGTCTGCTACGTCATATGGGCCATAAAAGGTGGGGGACATAGTCCTCATCATCGTCTAATATCAACGGATCCAGTCAGGAAAGGAGCAAAGTACCAATACACAACAAAGCTTAGACTAAATAATTATGACAAGTAGTAAAAAACTGACTAAGTATCATGATAAAAACATGCATAATAAGTAGTAAAATTAACTAAGAGTAAATGCTATAAGTTAGAGACATGAGTAAAACAGGATTATAATGAGACAAGAAAATGGAACTGCAACAAGATAAAGAAACTATGTGTGTGTGATTGTGTATTTAGAATACATAGTTGGCATGTAGGGGGTTATAAGGCTAATCCGGCACGTCATAGACGGCTATCAGTCAGGAATAATCGAGTATCCGGCTGATGGTACAGTCGCGTACCAACAGCTATCAGTCAGGACAGGGGGAAGGGTAAACTACATGCCTCCTAGTATTCTCCCTCCCGACACGAAAATCAAGACATGAACTCCAAATCCTAACACTAAGTGTAATCATCCAATGGTGCTAGTAGAGCAAGGAACTAATTACCATAATATAAAGAATAAACTTGAAGTGCAGGTACTTGCCTGATGTTTGGATTCCAACTACGGTTCTATCCTCGGAAAATTTTCAGAAATGTCTCCGGATGCTGAAATAAATATTACCATCATGCTCAGAAGATATCAAATAGCTAGAAACGCCTGTCCTTGAGTCCAATTTGGAGACAAGGGCAAAACGGCAATTTCGGGGCAAAACGGGGTCCACATGTGGGCCCGCTTTGCACCGAAAAACATGTCAGGGTCAAAGGTCTCCAAATTCACCAAACTTAGGGTCAACAGGTCAGGAACGATGATACGAACCCAACGGAACTTCCAGAATTGGATTCCGATGAGCCGATCACAAAATCGCCCGTCGAACGGGGCCTGTGGGACCCACGACACGCGATTTCGTCAACGTTCTCGGAATCGAACCAAACTTGGGTCACAGGACCAGCGTATCGCTACGAGTCCGATGGCGCAAGTTTCGTTTCAATCCGACGTGTGTACACAAAGTTAGGACGTGATCCAGAAAAGTCGGATACGGGACGTTGTCCGCGGATACGCGTTGATCCCGGTGTGCATGCACATCCGAATCGACTTCTGCGAAATCCCACACGTCCGTATCGACGGCGCGCACGTATCTGTGAAGACCGCACGCGACCAAGTCGTCCCGTTTGGCGGGGCGTACCCAGTTCCGGGGTGAATCGGGGCATTGTTTTTCCTGGTTTTGGATCGCGGTTCGCGATCGCCACAGGACGCGATGCCCCGAGCGGTTTGCACGGGCACCGAGAGGGTCACGCAGGGTTCGCGATGCAAAAGACGGAATCAGAAACGGGGTTACGAGCAGAGAGTTACGAGTACCTGAACAGGGCTCCAAAAACGGCGTTTCTCGAGTCCGTGTCGTGTCCGACACGTGTCCTGTGTCATGTGCCGTGTCCGCGTCCACGGCGGCCCTAGGGTTGCTGGAGATGGCCGGGGTGGCTCGCTGGAGGAGGGCGGCTCGACGGGGCTGCTGCCGGAGGGGGTTGGTCCGCCGCCGGAGTCGCACAGCGGGGCGGGCTGGACCGGAGGCTGTCGGGGGCCGGCGGAGCGGGGCCTGCGCGGCTGTGGGAGGCAGAGGAGGAAGAGGATGAGGGGAGAGGGAAGGAGGCTTCGGCGGTTGCGGGCGACGTTCGATGCGAGGGAGTGGAGGAGAGGGCAGGCCGGCGGAGGTCGGCGCCGGAGCGAGTGGCCGGGGTTAGGGCTAGGGTAGGGGAGATGAGGGAGGAGGAAGGAGAAGAGGAGAAGGTTTAAATAGGGGGAGACGCGGGGGTGGCTGGCCGGAAATAGCGGAGCGAGGGGGTCGTGGCGCGGGGCTGACGCTGGCTCCGGCGACGTGGCCGGAGCCGCCGCCGGGGAAAACGGAGGGGACGCGGGTGGGGAAGGAAAGGGTCGTGCGGGTCGGGTCCGAGCGGGTTCGGGTCTGGCCGACCCGACCCGACCCGCTAGCCATTGTGGGCTGGGCCGCGGTTTGGGCCAGGGTTTGGGCCAGGGTTAATTAAATAAATAAATCAATAAATAAATAAATAAATAGATAAATAAATAGTTTTTAGGTGTTTTAAAATAGGTCCGGGGCCCAAAAATTATCCTAAGTCCAGTTTTTCATTTTACACCCAAAAATATTATTTTCATATTATTTTGATATTATTTATTATCAATTAAAAATCATTTAATAATTAAAATCCTGATTTTTAATTACAGAAAATTTCCGAAAATTGTGAAAAATCCAAATTTAAAATTCTTGAAAAATCAGGAGGTTTACACCAAGGTTCAAAGTATCGGTATCGGAATCGGTATCGGACCATTCCTATGAGTATTGGGATCGGCGGTATCGGTAGTATCGACGGTTTCGGATCGGAGTATCGTATTTTTTGGTATCGGAAAGCAAACAACTATTAGTAAATTATTAACATTTTAGAGAATATATTTTATACAATTATGCATAATTTAAAGTATTTTCAGTATTGTTTCTTAGTATTTTTGATATTGAATGAAATAGTAGTCATCCTTGTCGATTGATTTATATGCGATAGATAAGTTTTCCTCTTTTATATGTTTTTACAACCTTATTATGCTTTTACATCAAATTTTTTTGCCGAATTGACTGGAAAAGAGACATCTAATGTCGGTATCGGTCAGTATCGGGTATCGGTCGGTATCGGATCGGGACATGCCAAACTGTATCGGTATCGGCCGTATCGGATCGGTATCGGCCGATACTTTAAACTATGGTTTACACTGGTGGAATATGTATAGAATCCTCGGAAGGCAGCAGTGGAGAAATCGTAGTTGTGCCAGGAAAGGGGAGCAAATGAGTAGTATCAATAGAAACACTAAACGACAGAGCTGGAAAAAACAAAAAATGAATATCTAGAGATAGAAAAGTGAAATAAGGAGAGATACGAAGACAACGGACCAAGGGATCATAACGGTATCCCTTGTGCTCGAAATTAAAACCGAATAAGACGTACTTGGGGAGCTCTCAGCTTCAAGCGCTCAGTCAAAGGAAGAAGAACAAAACAAGTGCACCAAAAAGTACAAAACATACTATAATTAGGACGCGAAAAAAGACTCTCATGAGGTGTCCGACCAGACAAATAGAGGAATGAGTAATATTGATAAGATTACCAGAAGTAAGAATGATCTCTGTCCAGAACATTTGAGGAATAGAAGAGAATAACAAGAGAGCACGAGCAATCTCAAGAATATGACGATGTTTGCGTTCGGCTATCAAATTATGTTCATGAGTATAAGAGCAGGACTGTTGAATAAGAGTGCTATCAGACTGTAAGATAGATCGCATCGTAGTTGAGAGATACTCACGAGCAAAATCAGAGCGAAAAATCTTAATCCTAGCATTGAATTGAGTATGAATCATAGTAGTAAACATCATATAAATAGTAGGGAGTTCGGATGGGGACGCATAAGATAGACCCAAGTATACTGAGTGTAATCATCAATAAAACTCATGTAGTAGAAAAACTAGTCATATATGGGATAGAAGCAGGTCCCCCATATGTCAAAGTGAATTAATTCAAAAACACTACTGAATTTTGATAAACTCTTAGAAAAATGTAGGGCTAAGAGTTTTGTCAACTTACAACCAAGGTTCAAAGTATCGATATCGGAATCGATATCGGACCATTCCAATGAGTATCGGGATCGGCGGTATCAGTAGTATCGGCGGTTTCGAATCGGAGTATCGAATTTTTTGGTATTGGAAAGCAAATAACTATTATTAAATTATTAACATTTTAGAAATATATTTTATTCATTTATGCATAATTTTAAGTATTTCTAGTGTTATTTCTTAGTATTTTTGAAATTGAATGAAATAGTAGTCACCTTTGTCGATTGATTTACATGCGATAGATAAGTTTTCTTCTTTTATACGCTTTTACAACCTTACTATGCATTTACACCCTTACTAATTGGTCTTTTTCATTTAATTTTTTTTGTCGAATTGACCGAAAAAGAGATCTCTAATGTCGGTATCGGTCAGTATCGGGTATCTGTCGGTATCGGATCTAGATATGCCAAACTGTATCGGTATCGGCCGTATCGAATCGGTATTGGCCGATACTGCAAACTATGCTTACAACCCATATATGTGTATAGAGAAGAGAGAATCATGCCTAAGAGCGCTACTATAAAATAAACTCTTTAGGTGAGCCTGTGAAATATGACCCAGGTATATACAAGTCGACAACAGACTTGACGATAGCATCGTAACTAAAACTCAAATGTCGAGATAATGGAAAGAGTTAATTGTCGAAATGGTACATGAGGAATGTAGTATTTACCATTTTGGTGATCGAACTTTTCTTTTTGTCGAAATGGCGCATGAGCTTTTGCATTTTGGTTCAATTAGTGCATGAAGTAAATTCCATTGGTATTTTTGAATAAAAATTGATAAAAAGGGACATGTGATGGTCATGTGCCATATTTTTAATGGTTATTTTGTTAAGTTTTTTGTTTTGGACTATTATTTTTAACGATTTTTAACTATTTTTATCCAAACAATTTTCTTCGAAAACTAATATTTTTCTGAAAATGATAGTCCAAAACCAAAAATTTGACAAAAAAAAATATTAAAAATAGGACAGGTGACAATTCTTCGAAAACTAATATTTTTAATGCAGAGGAGCCAGCGAAAACAAGTTGGTGCTGAAATTCTGAGTAAGATGGTGCTGAATATTTGTCGATATCTGAGTACTATCAACAATATGAGCCTAAGGTACCGGAGAATGAGTCGAGGAGTAACCATTTGTCTTTATTCGCTCAAGGAATTGAGTTTTTAAATATAGGTGAAACAGAAAACAAGCATCCATTGAGTGGTCATGCTTATGGCAATGAGCACAAATCAGACCAAAACGCTGGCGAGCATAGTAGCTGGTTGTAGAATGACCAAACTTCCCGCAATAGATACATGAAGGACAAAGTGGAGTGGGACTACGAGCCTACTTGGAAGTGGAAGAAAGAGGACGTAGAGCAACACCAAGAACATTTTCAGAACCAGAAGTCATTGTAGAGACGTCAGTAGAAAGAGAACACAGACAAGTATCCTCAGTTGTAAGATCAAAGACAGTAGTATCTAGGATGGTATTATTCTGAATGATCCGACTGCTTGCGGACTTAAATTTAGAACGCAGAGCCATAAGAAACTGAAAGAGTTGTCAACGTTCCCGAAAAGTGTGCACGCGTATAGAATCGGGACTAGGACACTCCAATTTTAGTAGCTCGTGCTAGTAACCTCGCATTAGTGTGGCAAACTCCTGAATAGTGTGATCCTCTTATCTAGCGGCCGAGGCTTGGGTGATCAACTGATACTCCCAAGTACCACTCGACTGAACAAACTGAGTAGTCAAATAGCCCCATAATACAGCAACAAAGGGGACATCCTCAAGATCTGGACGAATGACCAATCAACACAAGAAATGATGAAAGCAACAAACCGCTCAACGTGGTCGCCCAAGTGTCATGAGCGACACGAATATTATTTCGAGTCTCAGCTTTATCATCAGCGGCGAGTTCAAAATGCCTCAGGATAGAACCATCAAGATGACCAAGAAGACGACGATCACGTAGAGTGATTCGGACTGAGACGACCCACTCAGGCCAATCATGAGAAGAAGAAAACGGAAAGTCAGTGGAAGTCGAAAGAAAATCTCGGAACTTCTTAGATAAAGGAATTTTTTTTTTTTTTTTTGCAAACTACGCTTCTACTGTAGCGAGTAGGGCTCTTTTTTTTACTAGATCACATAAGGTTTACTTTTTTAACCAGATTAGAAAAAAATAGGCTTCTTCTGCTAACAGATTACTCTCCTTAATGATGACATTGTGCTAAAAGATGTTGAAGAGGAACTGGAATCACGTGAAGGGAATTTGTAATCTTTTTAATGGGAGAAGAAATTGGGAGAATCTAGTTGGTGCGGCCATGGGATTTACCATCGGTAAAGTCTTTTTTTCTTTATTTTGCAGATGTTGTTTGGGGAGAAGGAGATGCAGCTACTGCTTTTGGCAGTTCTGTCGTGCATTGGTGCACAGACTGGGGTGGTGCACACTCGTCTCGACACAGATGCAGGGCTCGTCGAGGCGTCTCTTCAACGGACATAGGTACAGGATAGCTGCCGACTTGGTGTGCGGTCGAGCAGGTCGACGATGGCAGGGTGGTCACAGAGGATGGTCGTGTGGGGCGGCAGCAGATCAGAATTTGCAGAACTTGGTTCTGATAGCATGAAACAAATCAACAATATTGATTTTATTAATGGATGATAATAAAAAGCAATACAATTGTGAATATATATAGATGAAGAACGGATTCACATATGTATAGGAGAAGTAATATGTATCCATATAGGAGAAAGAATATAATCATAAATCTAATCTAATCTAATCTTTTCATTATATGGTCTCTCTAGGACATTACTCATTCGCGTAGTGACTTTAGCAAAAATATTGTAACTACTATCAATATTAGTTCATATATACGAAAGCATAAGCATGATAAAAATCTAAGAACTATTCATCTTTATTTGAAACCAGTGGACATGTAATCTAATGTAGGTATTTTTAACAAAAACAAAGAAATGCCTCAAATGTAGAAGCATAAAAAAATCATAAAAGATTAAAACATCCACGGGAAGCCAACTCGTAGGAATGTCTTCGTGTGAAGAAGTGTCCTGACAGAGCAGTGTCTCCGTCGGAACACCCTTCCAACAGAACTTCCTCCGCGAAAACTATCCTCTTGCAACGGCTTCTTCCCCATAATAACAGTCAAATCACAATTAATGCCCCATATGTGTTGTACCCGATGAGTCATTCATCAAGAGAAGCACTCAGAATTCGAAACGAGCGATCGACTAGCTGTCAAATCATTATTGAATGACGTACAGAATAGCCACGTGGCAGAATGGGTAGCATGAAATTTCTTTCGGCGAAGGTAGCTTCATGCAACCTTCGTCTCCTGCAGCAATGATTCCTATAGTTTGTACTTCCGGTAGCATGTGCTTCTTGCAGTTCTTTCTTCCGGCGGCCTATACTTTCTGCCAAAGTTGTTCCAGTATAAACTTTGCCATGTTTCAGGCGAAGCTACATTACGTGACACTTCCACCTATCAGCACACGACAAACGTAGAGAACATTACGGAAATCGAGACGACTTTTCGACAGCTGTCAGAGATCGTACTTTTGTGGGAGTGTCTAGCCGCAGTAAAGCAAGCCATGTGGCAAAACGTGATTTTGACTATGCAGAAACGTGCTCCACTCCTCGTACAACTGCTGACGCGTGTTCGCATCTCCTTGCAAACAGCATGAACATGCATCCACGTGGCAGCATCTACTTTAACCCGGAGTGAACGTGGATTAGCGATTTCGTCTAAAGTCTGTGTTCGCAGGAATAACACTTTTGGCAAGCAGTATTTCAAGGACAGTGCTTCCTGCAGGTCTCCAGAAATAACCGTCTTTGAGACTTACGACTATAAATACTCTTAATTTTTGTATTGAACGGGGGGTGGACAGAAAGAACACACACAAAGCATATACACGCTTGAGTTGTAGCAGTTTTAAGCGTTCCTTTTGCGAGTGCTTCCTGTCACCAGTGTTCGTGTGCATTCAGAGCCTATGCAAGATCGTCCGATCGTCAACGGAATAATGCAATCGCGCGGTGATTCGATCTCCACCGCTACACTTCATAATCTCAAACTTTGTACTTGAATTTTGGTATTCTTTGTAATCGAGTTCTTGTACTTGCGTCTCTTTTTTAAAAAACAAGATTTTCATAGAAAAAACAACACTTCTTTTCTGTCTGAAAACATCAACTTAAACATGATAAAAAGAAAAGGAAAGGCATTTACGCGAGGAGCTGGTCCTCATGTACCCAACCTGAAACATTTGAGAGAAGAGCTTTGTCTTCATCTCTGTTTTATTCTTTCTTTTAATTATAGGAAATGTGATTTGCAGTAGTGGAAAGTATTGAACCTGGAACTCGTACCTGTGTTGAATATCCTTTTTCTGGAGCTACACTTCATAGATAAGATCCTTCAACTATATGACGACACTATAGCAAAATAGGCTCATAGATCATAACCTAAGGCATTTGGGGGACCATGGTTTCGTTCCCTTTTATTCATTATACAGGTAATGGTTTTTAAGAAAGATATTATCATTTAGACTGATGACAGCAAAGATTTCCAGGATGTGAAATCGTGTCGCAGTACTATGGAAGGTGATAACAAATTTCCAGCATCATGATATATTTGTTACAGTGGAAAACAATGCATGTGAATGCCAATCTGGCATTCCATTTTCTTGGTGGAATCATGCACATTTTGATGAGGATACTATCATTATTTGACTTTCAGTTTAGGGAGAAATAGACTCTTTAGACACCTATGCAGGAATAGATCACTCACTTCCAAATACTATCTGGGATAGGCTGGTGTGGAAGCTTGGCATTTGAAACCACAAGCGTTGGTGATGATGATAGTCTGATGTTCTGACGTCTAGACTTGTTAAGTTGTGCATCAGAATGCATGGTATTGCCTAATAAAAAACATTCATTAGTTTACTAGTAATCCACAATGAGTTGTAATGAATGATATTACTCCAATTGATAAGACAACTCGTCGAACAAGGTTTACCAGATCATGATTTATGAGGAAAAATGGAATATTTACTTACTTGAGATACCTTCTGGAGAAAGATTTGCAGTTTTCTGATTATGTGCTCCGTGGCCCATTTCCGGAGTATGTCTGCCCGAAGTGCTTCCTGCTATAGCAAGTAGAATGATGATTACGTGAGGTGAGCCATATGTTAATAACTGGCACCGGCAGTACATTAAGAAAAGAAACATTCAGATGATGGATTCAGGCTGATTAACAGTTGTTTGGTTGATTACAATCTGACAATTACTTCACTAGCAAGTAAAAGTTGGCATTTAGTTTAATATGTGAGCAGTATTGCATGTTTCAGCAGGCTCTTCCTTAACAAATGTTCCATGGCATGCTGCTTCTAAGATTAAAAAAACAGGCATTTCTTTTCAAGAATTATACAGTAGAAACATAGCTGACGCCAAAAAATTGGGATAAAGGCTTTGTTGTTGTTGTTGTAAACATAGTATTATTATATATATATTATATATTCCTTTTCCAAATTATTAGTAAACAGAACCACGGGGGATTTTTCTTGACAAACTTGTCTTTCTCCAAATTCTTTATAATCAAGAACCATCTCAAAGAAATGCAAGCATACCTGAAGCCCTTTCTGCTCCCTTCCTTTCTTCAACATTATGCACAGAAACAGCAGTAGTATAGTTTGTTGCTGCAGGTATGGTGCTATTCCATGGAACGTCCTTGCAGGGCACATCAGAAGCTTTTTCTGGATGGTAGTTTTCGGAAAAGGTAAGCATGGCATGCATAAGCTCCAAAATCTACCATTAACCATAAACAAGTGAAATAAAAGAAATCCCATACGAGCTGAAACATGCAAAATATACCTGAAGCTTTATCATTCTGTGTGATCTTTTCCTTGTTAATCGAATCACTTTCTTCAGTTGGCTTTGAGAGATTCTGTTGTATGCTGGCGCTACCAACAGGTTTCCTCTGAGCTGTTCTTGTATAGTTCCCTTTTGGCGACCCTGATAAAAGAGCAAACTTCGCATCAGGTGAGTTTTCATTGTTTCCAAGTGCCAAGAAGCAGATTGTTCAAGTGTTGTTTTGCCACTATTAACATCTTGGACAAGAGGTTACAGGATAACGGCTTGGTTGCAGGAGTTCCAGAAGGGCCTCCTGTTGATATTCTTTGACTTTTCATATTAGATGTCCTTGATGAGTAGCAGTTTCTGTTACGCAGATCCGGAACTCCTCTGCTCTGTTCCGCATTGCCATCACTTTGTTTAGAGGCCCTATTGAAGTATTTTTGTCTACCACTAAGTAGAGTTGCGGCTTTTACACCAGGCAAAGTTTCCAACAAAATGCTCGACCTTTTCACTTTCTTAGCAGGTCCTAATGCAGTTGTTACCTGATTGCCAACAACACACTCTTCACAATACCATTTTCTCGGAACAACATCCAGTTGTTTCTGCATGCAGTATCTGGACATGAGAGAGAAACATGATCACCATTTCGTCATTAACTTTACCTGATCATTTTAACATCAAGATGTGCGCATAACTCTACAATGTTGAAGCTCCAAAGAACTAAGGTGGGAAAAAAAAATACCTGTGTGAGTTCCTATAGGGAATTGTACCAATCTCATATCTTAATATAAGACAGGTAAGCAAGATAAACAGTAATAATAATCGCTATTACAAATAACTGCAACTTCAATTCTAATCTATCTGCAGATTTCTGTAAACTGGAAGTAAAACTCCATCAAAGTAAAATTAAGAATAAGAAAATAACGATATAAACCTCAGAATACTTGGGCTTCCACCCATGCACAGTGAAATGAGTCCTAGAAATCCGCAAAAGCAAGATTTGAGGATTACATCAGATATGGCTCTCTTGTATAAGTACTTTCAACAAGGGAAGCACACAAGTTTATGATGAACAATCATCAGAAAGAAAAGGATGGACCTTTCCAAGTTCATTTTACGGTCCTAGCTTAAAAATCACACCCATTTGATTATTTCACTGTATGATCAAGTATAATCAATTTTTTTTTTTTTTTTGGTAAATATCAAAAATAGATGATTGCAGATAATTCAGGAAGGGGTATCAATGATACAAAGGGAACTACAATAAAGATACATTGTGATGACTGACTGGAGCTTGTGAGACCTTAGAAGTGAATGTAGAAAATCACTAGGCATGAACTCTGTATTCAATTAAGTGAATCGCTATCAATTTATTTATGAAGGCAAGTTTTCTAACAATAACACTTTAAAAAAACACAAACACTGTTACAACCTGGCTAAATTTCTCATAAACTAGGGATTGAAGAATGGGTGTGAACTGAGGTTGACAAGCATGCCTAGGCAGGCCTCTGTTAAAGCTTAATGGAGTTTTATGAAGCAAGCCAAAATCTGAAACGACCTTTCCATAAACAGCTAAAGCGGTTGCAATAGGTAGTCCGAGGCGTGGTTTTGATTGCTGTGCTTCCAAAAAGCAGAAGGAGAAGCGCTTTTGACAGAAGCCTCCACCTGCTTTCAAAAGCTGCTTCAAAATTGAACTGGCTTTTCACTTTCTTTCTGGGAAGCTGGTGTTACCACACAGCTTTTGGGAGTGCTTTTCGAAATCAGCAGCCATGATAAGCATATCAAACCCAGCCTAAGGCTTGATTTTGGAATTGCTGCTGCTTTTCAGAAAGCAGTAGCAGAAGCAGTTCCGAAAGCAGGCCTTCCACTTGCTTCCAAATGTTGTCCAAAAATTGAACTAGCTTTTCAAACCTTTCTTTTTAATAAGCTGCTGTTAGCAAACAGATTTTAGGAGTGTTTTTCATAAATACAAGCAGAAGAAGCCATGATAAGCAATCCCAAACCCAACCTTAAAGGGTGTTAGTATAATTGTGTTAGTGAAAAAAATATGAGTTATATCTCTCTTTAAGATGATTTCTATAAACTGTGTAGATACTATGGGATCAGTGCTGGACTCATTTAACATTATCATAAATTTTATAATATGACAGTTCCTGAAATTTTCAGCTACACTAGTACACTTCAACTTGCATCACTTGTTATAGTTATTCATTTTTAGTTTCACAGTTTGGGTAATTATGCGAGTTTACTTATTGACTCTTGGATAAAACAAAAACGACTTCTCAACTTATGCAGGAATACGTGGACACTGTCACAAAGCAATGCAGAACAAGTCCTTAAAGCTGTATCTATGTTGCATGGACATGAACATGACTCAGGCACAACCATTGATTTCGGCCTGTCGTAGAGGTAGGTCAAAGATGGATCACAGAGACCAGGAACACATATTCACGCAAAACGTTTCAGTCTGCTCTCTGTTTGATCTTGATGTTGTTGTCGAGGTCCAGAGATTCACGCAAGGAACTTGCTCTCTGAAAGAACTTGATTCCATAATTGATGGATACTTTGCTAAAATCAAACTTTTGAAATTCCCTTATGAACATTCTTTGCACATGAAGACTAACAATTGTCGAGATATTTTGCTTGTTTGTCTTTTATGTCAATGACTTAATCATCACAGGGAGCAATCATTTTATAATCGAAGAATTCAAAGCCTCCATAGTTCATGAGTTTTTCGAGATGACAGATGTCGGGCTCGTAGCACATTCTTCGGATTAGAACAAGCAAAGCAGTTAAGGCATCTTCATCAATCAATCAAGTTATGTCGAGGAAGTCCTGAAGAAATTTGGCACATAGAATTTATCTCATTGACACACCCGTAGAAGCTGGAACAAAGTTGCACAAAGTTAGAACATAGATCCAACAATGGTTGGAAGCTTGCCGTATCTTACATGTACAAAACCCAAAACCTTATATTTTAAAATTTCATTGACTTTACTCCTATCTTCTTCTTCTGGTCAAATATAGACCAACCTCCAAATATTCACTTAGTGAACAACAAGGGCAGGGTATCGATTATTGGATTGTCCTTGATTCCTAGAGTTGTATTCAGAAACGGATATTTGGTATAATTTAATTAGTGGATTGCTAAAGTCACAGTATATTTTTGAAAGAATCTAGTGGGCCTTACATGTGCTCAAAATTTTTATCACAAAGATGACAAGTCGCGAGATCTTTAGCACGTCCATCATTTCCACACGTACTACAAATTTTGTCCTGCAAGAGTAATGGTACGGGATTATAAAAGTTCTCAAAACAGAGAAGCTCACAGAAAATTAGCTGATGTCTAGGAAGAAATTTTAGATAAGTAACATAAACAATATGATATTTCCAATGTATATAATTTACGAATGAATTGATTGAGTACTATCAAGGAAGCATGGACACTCCAAAATCTGTCATGTCCGAGCTGCTTATGCACACTTCTAAAACCAATGTTGTGTCATGTCAGACACGTATCTGACACACGAAACAAACATTCCAAGAATCAATAGGACATGCCAAAATTAATGTGGTGTCAGTATCCTTGTGGTCCGTGTCGTGACACGTGTTGAACATGAAACAAGACACTCCAAAAATATGCCCAGGACATGCCAAAATGGGTGCCTTGCCCGTCTTGCCATGCCCTTTCCACATCGTAAACTCGGTTCAAGACTAGTCCAGCATAACTAAAGAAACCCCCATTTCACATCCACAGGCCCTAATTACAATCAAGGGTAAGTCCAACTCCAAACTCCCATCCCAACTGACCTCCAATGAAATCAAGGACATTCAAAATCTGCCATGTCCATGAAGCATGTACGCTCTGAAAACCAATGTTGCATCATGTCCAACACATATCAGACACGCGTCATAGACGCTCCAAGAATCAAAAGGGTATGCCAAAATCAATGTGGTGTCAGTATCCTTGTTCAGTGTCGTGTCGTGTCATGTTCGTGTTATGACACGTATTCACGACGTGTATTGAACCCGAAACAAGACACTCCAAAAATACACCAGTACAGCCAAAATGGGTGTCGTGTCCGTGTCATCGTGCCTATTTTGTGCTGCAAACTTGGTTAAAAAGGCTAGCTAAAGAAACCCCCCATTTCACGTCCCTAAATTACAATCAAGTGTAAATCCAACTCTAAAACTCCCCATTCCAACTGACTTGGCATGAAATCAAGGTAGCCCACCAACACAAACAAGGTATTTAACTGATTTCTCGTGAAATCAAAGAAAACCCACCAAATAAAACTTGACCAAGATCCAGCATTACTTCACAAACCACAAAAAATGTGTTCGTATATCCCTTAACCCCCTCATTCCAGAGAGACCCATTAGCCTAAACAAGCCTAACTACACAACCCATTCCAAAACCAGCTACAAAGCTCTACCAAAACCACCATTGCAAGTGATTTTTTTTGCCAAGAAACCATAGGAACCCATCATAGAGGAAAATGTAGGAATACATGCAGTGTTACAAAACCATAGGAACCCATTTCATGTGACAAAATGGCATGACAACCATGATTTTGTACAAGGAGAAGGATGAGCAATCAACTAACCATGGGGATATTCTTGGAGCAACTCATCTATCTTTGGGGGGGGGGGGGTGTTCTTGAAATGGGGTTTTAGGAGGAGGGGAGAGGAGGAGACACCCCCAAGGTGAAGTTTTCATTATACTCTCTACTTCTAACACAATGACAAATGTCAGTCAATTGTTACCTAGAGAACATAGTAGTGCGTGTTCTTTCTTTAGGTGGTGTGTGTTTTTTGTGGGTTGTTGATAGAGACACCGTAAAGATGACTTCGGGTTGTTTCAATTTTTATTTTATTTTTTTACTTAAATTTTTACTAAAAGTTAGTCCAAAATTTTATTTATGACTATAATTTTGACGGTCCTTCTAATAATTTGGACTGTCTAAATTTTGACAATCCTAAATAACATATACAATCTAATGGACTTTTGACAGTCCAACGTATTGAAAAAACTGTCAAAATTTTGACAGTCCTAAATAAATTTTTGAACTAGTCCCGAGTAAAATATTTAAGTGAAAAATTTAGGAAAAAAATTTGGACTAGCCTTAGTGTATTTTGTAGTGCTTTATCATCAGCCTTTTTTGTGAATATAAGGTATGGGTTCCTATTATTTCCCATATTTGGGGAAGCTTCTGTTCAAATTCGAAATGTATGTGGGTAGGTCGGTGGGAATTCTCAAACCAAACAGTAATATCGGTCCGGAAATGAGTTTATTTTTGTTCATCCACAGAAAGTACACTTTTTACTAAAAATTTGACATATGGCAAATTAAAAATTAAAATTATTTTTGTGGTTTAACAAAACCACTTACAAAATGGTTTGTGTTGGATGAAAATGTCACGTGGTTAATTTTTAGTTGGGGTGGGATTAGTTGGGGGGGGGGGGGGGGGGGGGGGGGGAGCGGGGTGGTTAGGGGAGGGGGTGAACATCCCACATTGTTTCGGTGGGTGAACAAAAATGGACTTGTCGGTAAATGATATAAAGTCCATGATAGTTGTTTCAGACCAAAAATAAAATTTTAAAAGATACTAAAATCTTTTATACTATTTATTTAATGTAAGTCTAGTTCTGAACTAAAGCCAACAAATTTATTTTTGTCTGCGTAAAAAGAATCTTTTTTTTCATAGGATGTTAGTCAATTAGAGTAAAGAAAATTTCGGGTGCAATTTTTGTCAAAAAAAAAAAAAAATTGTCTTTCGTTGCTCTAAATCTTCTCTGCCCTTTAACTGTTGTCAATCGACCCCCCCCCCCCCCCCCCCTTCTCTCTCTCTCTCTCTCTTTCTCTCTCTCTCTCTCTCTATATATATATATAGAGAGAGAGAGAGAGAGAGAGAGGGGGGTAATTAAACAACAAAACAAGTTATAATTTTATTCTTTAATCTAGATATCTCAAAGTTTAGTTTTTTTTTGTTTTTAACATCTTTGGCTTTTATTAAAATTTCATTATGATATAATTTTTATTAATAATACTATTGTATCATCGTTGACGAAAAAAATACGATCATTAAGTTTTGAGAGCATCACTTTTATAGTTCGTCTCATGATTGAGTGGTACATCCAATTGGTCACCCTCCAATGATATGTGGGGTCCAGCTACAAGTAGTTCATTAGTAGATTACAAATATCGACATGTGTATGGTTTAGGTTTGAAGTTATTGTTCCCACTCTCTTAAGTGTGAACGGGTGGTGTACAGACCTAATAGACTTGTGATTAGGGGTGCAACTCGGATGGAGTAAATCCAAGTTCGATCGGGTAAATCCGTTAATGGATTGGGTTAGGATTGAAGATACTCGGATTCGGACTCGGATTGGGATTAAAATATTTTAAATTATTTTAAATATCATATTAGAGTCCGATAAATTCGATGGACCCGATCCTTCGAACTTGGTCTTGAGCTACATATGTTGAACTAGAGATCGGATCGGACTTGGGCTCGGACTAGACTTATAATTTATCGAATTTGACTCGAATTGAGCTCAAGTCCAACCAAATTTGTCCGAGTTACATCCTACTTGATCAAGCGAAACGTAGGAAGAGAGATTCTCCAACATAAGTAACACAGAAGAGTTGGATTCTCCTTAAACCTGTCTTATATGTAGGATTTGTGTTGGATGGCTTTTAATTACTTTTATATTATTAAAATTTTGGTTAAAAAAAATTTTTTTATAGAGAATTATATTTTAATTAAATTAGTTATAGAGAAATATGTTTGTCAAGAATTAGACGGGAGAAAAAAAAATCCTTACTGAGGACGTTTTGATTCTTTTTTAAAAAAAATAATAAACTATAAAAAGCGTTCTTAGCAAGGACTTTCTATATTTTTTATAACATTTTATCTGCTCATATAATAACTAAAGAAAAAATAAAGAATATTTAGACTTTTTGTCTCACATAAGTTATAAAATTAGTATTTGGGTCCCAAAAATAATTATTGACTCTTTTGGTCTCAAAAGTGTCACAAAAAATGTCACTAATTAATTTTGGTGACACTTTTGAGACCCGAACACTAATTTTAGAACTTATGTAAGACCTAAAGTCTAAATATCCAAAAAAATAAAGGATAAAATTAAAAAATTAATTTTAAGGTAAAGTGCCCCAAGTAAGGACAATTTTAATATTTTTCTTTTATCTTTATTTTTCTTTCTTTAAAATTTTTTTTAAAAACCGAAAAAAAAATTTACAAAGCATTTTAATGTTTGGAAAACAAAAGCGCCATTGCCAAGGACGTTTTTATTTTTTGTATTCTATGCCCCTTTAAGAAAAATATATTAAAAAAATTAGTGAAAACATCGTTACTAGAAACATTTTCCCAAATTTAAAATTATTATTTTTGTCTAAAAAGAATAAAAAAATAATAAACTATGAATATGTTAGATGAAAAAATTATTTAGGACCTTTTTGCGTTAAGAGGGACCTATATGCAAAGGGAAAAAAAACAAGGGAAGACGTCCATACTAGGGCGACTTCATTATTTTTTAGTTTTTATATTCGACAAAAATCAATTTTGAATATATTTTATTATTCTATTTTAGACAAAATAACAAAAAAATGGAGAGGGAAAAGAAAACATCCTAGCAAGACCGTTTTCACTAAATTTGTTTTTTTTTCTTTGTTCTTTTCTTTATTTTAACGGAACATAATAGAAAATTATAAAAGAAAGAAAAACGTCCTTACCAAAAACGTTTTAAATATGTTTGAATATTTAAATGTGGAGAGAACAAAAACGTTCTTGGTAAGGACGTTTTTGTTTTCTCCTGATAATTTTTCAAAAGTTATTTCTCTTACTGTAATTTAATAAAAATTTAATGCTTTGTACGAAAATTTTCGTAAATATAAAGAAGATGACAAAAACTTAAAATCATACTTACTTTTTAATTTTTGTTCTCTATTTTCTGATATTAAATAAAAATGTTTACCCATTTTTGGATAAAAGTAAAATAAAAATAATTTTTTTCTAATTTAATATCAATTAAATTAGTACTAATTTAAATAAAATAATTAGTACTTGTAAAAAAATTTATTAAATAACTAGTACTAATTTAATATTAGTTAAATAATTAGTATTAATTAGTTAACTAATTTAAAAGTAATACTAAATAAAATAATCAGTACTTATATTAATTAATTTTATTTAGTATTAAACATAAATTTGATATTGAAATTTTTTTATAATAATATTAATAAAAATAATTACTACCTATTATTTACTTAATTAATACAAATTAATATTAAATAATTAATACTTGAATTTTTTTACCTATTTTGTATTAATAAATACTACTACTTTTAAATAAAATTATACTACTAATTATTTAACTAAAAACTATATATTATTATTATTATTAAATAATTAGCACTAATTTATTTCATTTAATATTAATATTCAAATAATTAGTATTAATCTTCTAGCTAATATTAAATAATTAAAATAAGTAACAATAATGCATAATAATAATATTATTTCATATATTATAATTACTTAATAAAGTTTTTGACGATATTAATTCTTAATACTTAAATAGCAAATGTTAAATAATTACTATTAACAAATTATTATCAATTTATATAAGTAAGTTTTTTTTATTATGATGACTTTAAGTTTTTTTTTATTATGATGACTTTTCCACCCTTTTCATATTTAACATACAAACATTAGAAGTATAAATTTGCCTATTTTCACATACAAAATATTATGTATCATTTCATAAAAAGCCAGTTTTAGCATACAAGAAGTAACATTAACTCAAAATCGTATGCATATCACTTTCAACAAACTAAGAAGTCACTTTCATCCTTCTTGCTAGTTACACATAAAAAAAAACCTTATCGTTATGAAAAATATACTTTGCATGTAACATTTGCTGTTAAGCGTGCAAACTAATTATGCCGAAAAACATATGATAAGCTAAAAACAACTTAAAAAAACAATTTCTTCTCCGCTTCCAACTTTTATCAAGCGCATTTACATACTTGTTGTTTTTCGGAAAACAAAGCGCAAACAAATTTCATAAGTTGTACCAAAATCCAACTAAACATACCAAAAGAGAAATCTAGGAAGAACCCAAGAAATACAATTAATTATCGAAGACTCATAATGCTTTTTATAAGTTGTACTAAATCTAACTAAACATACCAAAAGAGAAATTTAGGAATAATCCATGATATGTGCATGGTACACCATTATAAATTTTTTTTTTTCTGTGAGCAAACTCATAATGTACTCTCATCAAAGAAAAAATATTAAGTGAGTCGGACTCATCATGAGTCTTGATTCTCCTCCACCCAGGACCAGTCCTGGGATAAGTCGGTCAAGCCGTTCGACTTAGACAACCCCCCTCGTTAGAGCAGCTCTCCTACCTTAGGTCCCCACATCTCTGCTAATAGAGCCTCCACGATCTACCCCAACTCCTCTATGTCAGTTGAACTAGTAGTCCACCAGGCCCATCTTTTGAGTCGCTACCGGAAAGACCTCGAGTATCTCAAGAAGATGAACTCGGAATCCGAACTCCACGACGCCGTTAGAATCGGAGACTTCGACGCCACTGCCAAACCCACTCGCCAACATTTTTTTTTTTTTGATATATTCTTTTGGAATCAAGGTCAAAGAGCAACCAAATTTAACTCTAACTCTGGCTAGGACAACCCAAACCCCTTGGATCGGCCCTGCCTCCACCTCATCAAAACCTTGAGACAAGGTTATCAGCAGTAGGTTCATGTTGTGGTGCTCAGTGTCTATGAGCAAAAACCATCTTCAGCATCCACATGCAAGATATAAACTAAAGCATGACCAAGACAGAGATATATAGAGTTTTAAGTATGACACAAACACATTAGTTGGTAAACTAAACCTAACAGTGCAATATTCCTAGTGTTACACTTATCCAGATTAATTAATCACTACTACATCCCAGGATTTACAAAAAGAAAAGAGCACTGTCCCAAGAACACACAAATAGAATCAACCAAAACTCTGTTTCCTTTCTGTTTGCCTGCACAAGAACCAACCCTTGTTGCTTAGTAGTGGGAGAGTGTCTCTAGATTGATAATCAACCTCTCAACATCGCTACGCCGGTGAGCATTAGAGAGAAGAGAGCAGCCATCCCGGCACTTGGGAACAAGCCTTTGTCGCTTGAGTCGGTGATGCTGTTGCCTGACGGCCCAAGTCCTCCTAGCACGCCACCGCCGCCTCCTCCTCCGGTTCCAGTGGACGGGGTCAGAGTGTTGGGTGTGGTTGAGCTCGGTGTCGTGCTCGAGCCTGAAGAGTTGGTCGAGGTGGATGGCGTGGTGGATGTGCTGGTGCCTGCACCGCTGAGGAAGGGAAAAAAAACAAAATTGTAGCATGATTTAGCAAGTAATTGGATGATTGATCAATGTAGGATCACTTGTATCAATCTATTCATATTACAATCTTGTGTGATACTACCAACCAGGAATAATTCCAAATTGAAAGTCGATAAATTTCTAAGTTACCTTGATAAATTGAAGAAATTGCTGATTTACTACAACTGATGTGTACTTATTGATCAAGATCGACCTACATCAGTGGCAGGATCGTTTCTGACATTCTAAAAGTCATGTACGAATAATAATTAAACAAGGGCTTTTTTTAACCAATCTAATAAAATAGGGTCTTGTCTAACATTCTAAGGGCTATGTTACTGCAGTTTCTAAAAAACATGGAGGCCTAACAATGGAGGATCACTTGTATCAATCTATTCATATTACATTCTTGTGTGCTACTCTACCAACCAGGAACAATTCCAAATTGAAAGTCGATAAATTTCTAAGTTACCTTGATAAATTGAAGAAATTGCTGATTTACTACAAATGATGTGTACTTATTGATCAAGATCGACCTACATCAGTGGCAGGTTCGTTTCTGACATTCTAAAAGTCGTGTACGAATAATAATTAAACAAGGGCTTTTTTTAACCAATCTAATAAAATAGGGTCTTGTCTAACATTCTAAGGGCTATGTTACTGCAGTTTCTAAAAAACATGGAGGCCTAACAATGGAGATTTTACATTAGTAATATATACGGAGGTTAAAAGTTTTGGCACCTTCCGATTTTTTTGGCCTGTGTGATTGCGCAACCTGCACGTGCTCCACGTGCTCAGAAACGGCTGAGTAGGTAAACCAGAGGGATGGTATTAAACATAAGCAAAACATGGGAAGTGGGATGGGAGAGATTCTCTACTTTAATAATGGAGAGGTGAGCTAGAATATGCAAAGCGCGAGGATATATATTTTTTCATAAAAGTGAAAAGTTTCCTCAAAAGCTTCTTGAATGTGGATCCTTTATAGGTAATTTTCAAGGTATTTATTCCCTTTGATATATATAGGGCAAGAGCATCATCTTGAGGAATAAAGATAAAAGGAGATGGAAAGGAATAGAAGCAAACAAAGAATCGGAAAGCCCCAAACCCAATAATGCCTAACTTTGTATCAAAAGGTCCAATAAAGATACTATGATAAAGAAGAAAAAGCCAAAAATAATGGAAATCTTGGTTGTGTCCCTAATGTGAATATGACCTTTGAATTCCTACATTAAAAGAATCATGTATGTTTGCTTTTGTCATATGCCATTAGGCTAAAAAGCAATTAGAGAGGACTCTGTCCATTTTTTTTCATGCACCAAAACTAGGATGAATGTTCACCCTTCCATTCAAACATTACGACGTGTCATTATCATCTAACCTAAAACTACTTTGGCAGTCGTTTGGTGAACATCCACACTAATTTTTATCAATAGTTTGGCACGCGACAACCTTTAAATGGAAGGGTGAACATCCATCCTAGTTTTGATAGTGATCAAAAGTGGACTCGCACCAAAACTAGGATAGATGTTCATGTCATTAGGGACTTAAATCAAAACTCGTTCAAAGTAAATGCTTACTAAGGAACTTGGCTCGCATTTGAAAGGTGAGGAAAGATTATTCATAATAAAAGATTTTGGTTTCAAGTCAAGTAAACTCACCTAGAAGTTGCAGGATAGGTGCAGGTACTTGCACCTGTGAACAAGAAGCAAGAAGAAAAACATCAAAGTTTAACAAATTTCATGTTCTTTGTGATGTGCATGGAGAGTGAGCTGTGCTGAAGCAAACTTACTTGGATCTGAGTTGGTGAGAGTGGCAGCTCCACTGAAGTCACAGGCCTGCTGGTTCTGTCCCTTCCTCTGGTAGTAGCTGTTGACAGCATAGGAGCAGTGAGCCCTGACTGAGTTTGGGTTGTAGCAAGACCCCCCTTGGGCAACAGGGGTGCAGTCCGCCCCAGCCCCACAGGCATAGTCCAGTGCCTTCTGGAGAGAGCTGTCACCCACATCAGATCTACACACACACCAAGCACCATCTTCCCATTCCCAAAAGAACAAGAAAAAAAAAAATTGCATTCAGAGTATAGAAGTTTGATGATATTGTTCCTACATCACAAAGTTTTGTGAAATTACGATAAGAAGACAAAAACGTCCTACGAGAATTACTATTGATCTTATTACTTCACAAACTATATATATATATATATATATATATATATATATATATATAAGGCATTAGCCTAGCCTAGTGATAGTACGGAGGGACATCCACGAGTAGGTCCTATATTTGAATCTCCTCCGGATGGTTGGATGGCTTATATAGCCACGATCTGGAATATATATATATATATATATATATATATATATATATGAGGAGGGATCAAGATCCCTCCATTTTTGTATCTTCAAGCATCCCTCCTACTCACACCGTTGGATGATGTTTTAAGTCATCTAATCTTAATCATTGATTTATTAATGGCTAAGATTAGATGACTTAAAGCACATCCAACGGATATGAATAAGAGGATGCTTGAGAATAAAAAAGTGTGGGAATACCCATATATATATATATATATATATATATATATATATATGAGAAAGAATTCACATCCCCACCTACTGTGAATCACATGTTTACAACCGCTGGATCTTATTTAAGTCATCTCATCTTAACCGTTGGTTTAAATGTTTCAAACCAATATTAGATGACTTAAACAAACATCCAACTCTCTCTCTCTCTCTCTCTGTGTATATATATATATATATATATATAACGCTACTCTACCCGTATCTCCTAGGTAGCCGAAAATTAATATATATGATATAAAAACGTATTTCAGAAGGACCTTTTTTTGCGCAAAATATATCCTTCCAGAAGCAATTTTTTTGTGATCACAATTTTATTTTGGTTGGATGCCAGTGGTTGCGTTCATCAGAACTGCGTTTTGTTTTTCTAAATATAACTATCCTAAACTTTGTGCTGTATACGAAATATCAGCAAACATTTTTTTGCTGTGTATACAAATATCTTAAAAAAAGAAAAAAAAATAGAAGAAGAAATCAGACATATGAAGTATAGATCTAGAACTTTGAAGTGAAAAAACACTCTAAACCAATAAAAAGAAAATACACAAGATTTTGGTACTCACCTGAGACTCCAACAATGGCCAACATGACCACCAGACACACCAGAGCAGCCATGGGAGTGATGAGCAGTTCAAGTTGAGAGAGAGAGAGTGTTTTGGGGGGCTCTAGAGCTCTGTGGGGAGTGTGGTAAAGTAATATAGCACAGAGGTGGAGTGGTACAGTAAAGCTTGTATGAATTATTATTTGGTTCTAGGCACTCTACTGTGTTGATCTGTCCTCTTCTATAGTCTCTCTGTCCTTTTTGAAGTGTGTGTGTCCTTGGCATCTATAAAACGGTCATAAACCCAAGTGTGGGGTCTTGTGAGAGGATCTTGGTTAAAAAACATTAACTCATGCAAACCACCAGCTCATGATTTCTGTTGAATGTCACTTTAAGCCAACACGGTGGATGGTCCTTGTAGCTCAAGTCCGGCTGGTGTGCTGTCAAGCCAAAAGCACATTGGTCTTTTTCTTTTCAATAATGCTAAGTTTACTACCAAATGCTTACAACCTTCTTACAACTCTCTCTTCCCCCCTGCTATGTGGACCACCCCCGGTCCCATCTCCTCCTCCAATGAACGGCTGCCACATGGCACTTTTGCCACGTGACGGCCACCCGAACAGCCAGCGGGTCCCACCTCTTCCCCCTCCTCCAATGGGTGACCTCCACGTGGGCGCCACGTGGCCGCCGCGTGGAGGTTGTAAGAGGGTTGTAGGCATTTGGTTGTAGTCATAGCATAGTCATTTTCTTTTGTTGTGCGTTGTCTAATCTATTTCCGCTTCATAAGTTATATTCTTGTTCTTGTTCTTTCAAAATCAGAAGGTTTTGTATACATGGCATATACATGAACAGACACAGAAATTTATGAGAGCAGAATAAACCTCAAATATAATTTTTTTTTTTTCAAATTTTGTTAGATAAAGTTGGTTGTATTAAAATTTTATTGTTTTTCCATTATGACTTTTCTCTCTGTATCGAGTTATAAAAAATATGTCAGATCGAAAAAAAAAGAATCAGAAAAAATATGGTTATAAATTAAAAATATTCGAATTTTGCACTTGAAGAAGAACCGATCAATGTAGTTCAAGAAAAAAGAATGAGAAAAAAAAAAGATGGTTATATTTTATGTTTTTCCGCAATTTTATAATCGAGAGATAAAATTCATTGAAAGATATATTATAAAATATTTTATAAACCTAAATAGATTTAAGCGACTTAGATATGAAAATATCTTAGAAAAATTGAATATTTTGGCACACTGGAGACCCAGTTTTTTTAACCAAATATTAGTTGGAAATATCTTTTATTAATCAATTAGATATTTTTTTCAAGTTTAGAAAAAAATTAGTAAGAACAAAAATAAAAATTATGAAGAAAACAAATAATATATGATTTAAATATGTATATAGAAATTGAAAATTATAAATTTTAGAGGGGGCAAAATATAAAATTATTTTTAAAAGGGAATATTTTGACTTTGGGTCTCTGAATAAGTTAAGAAATTTGTATTTGAGTCTCCATAATACAAAAAATTAGTGTTTGGGTCTTGGACACAAAATTAGTGTTTGCATTTGGATCTTGAATAAGCTAAAATATGACAATTATTTGGATGTCCAAGAACCAAACACTAAATATATATATTATGGAGATCCAAATATAAATTTTTTTATTTATTCGAGATCAAAAGTCCAAATATTTAAAAAATTAGAAATTCAATGAGAACAACTGTCCCCACTTGACTCCATGTAGGTCCGTCCATGGACATATGCACACCTTATGGGAAGAGAGCAATATTGTCCATAAGCCAATAGATGCAAATATTATTAGTTTGTGTGGAGTCTAATTTTTAATATGAAAAATAATCGTTTAAGTGTAAGTGGTTGGATTCATACATATTATTATTTTTATTTTACAAACTAATGGTTTTGGTGTAGTTGTAGCATGTTTGATTCCGGATTAGAAGCTTGACGGTTCGAATCATATTTAGGGTTCAAATATAAATTTGTTAGTTTCATTAATTTTTATTCTTTTGACAAAATATATATTTATTTTAATTTACAATAATATACTATTTGTGACAATATTGTGCATCATTTACAACATTCATAGCGACGAGGTATGTTGTCACGGAAATAATACTATCAGTGACGACATATGCTTGTTTCAAATGAAAATTTTCTGTGACGTTATGTTTTAGTCGTCACTTTGTCTCTTAGCTACGATGACATATATATGCAACGAAAGTACGTCGTCCCTAAACTCGTCACAGAAGATGTATTGTGACGAGTTTTACAACTTTTGTGACAACTTTACATGTCACAGAAATCCAATTTTTTTGTAGTGTTTAAAAGAGAGTCCTAGCTTGAGACTAGGCACAATGTCTTCACCAATTCTTTGAAATTCTCTCTTGAAGATCTGCTACTGATAGTGATAGGTGTGGGGGGTAGGCCTGTGCTCACAGTGTGTGTAGCAGCTGTGAGCTGTGTGTACAGTGCACTGTGAACTGTGCAGTGTGTTGGATCATCTCAGCTGCGTACTGTGTTGGAGGTCAGGGAAGAATAATAGTAGAAAATAATAATTCAAAATTCAGTGGAGTCGGTTGACCCCACATGTCATATGGTGTGTCCGCCCATGTATGTATGTATGTACACAATACACAGAATGTGAATACAACATCACTTCATGGATAAAGCCCATTGCTCAAATTCTTCCTATACCAACATTATTGGAAGGAATATTATGAGTTGAGATTGTTTGATACCTGGTTTGTTTTGCATCTTCTTTGAGCAATTTAAAGAAACATTGAACCTGAATATTCCTTAGTTGAAGAGGATGACAATAGTATGAACAGTAGAAAAGATTATAATAATGATCAACGCAATGTTTTAATCCGGAGAGAGAGAACATCCTCATGTGCACTCCCACAAGGAAGAAAGTGCGTCATTATGGCTAAATAATAGAGAATGGAATAGAATGAGCTTAGCACCATGATGTTAAAATAACATCCTCATCAAAGCCTTGCTTTTATTCTACGTTTGTTGTCCTATTTTGGATCACAAAACTTTCTTCTTGGTAGTTTAGGCCTCCTTTCATCTCCCTTTTCTTGTCCGTCAGCAAAACATCAGTATCCAAGTTCCTTTCTAAGATCATTAGCAGTTGGACTATCCCATGTAATCTAGAATCTAGAATCTAGAATGATAAAGTAAACTCCGGTTTCAAAGATTGTGTGATCAAAAATTGATGTAAAAATAATAATAATATAAAATCTAGAATCTGGAAAGTTGGGCTTCAAATTGGAACTTACTATTCTACGAAATGAGTTACTACAATCTAGAATCTAGAAATCGGGAGGCCCAATCTATAACTTTCATGGGTGAGATGGGATCCGAAATTTAGAAATTGAAACTAGGAATGAAACTTACTATTCTACAAAACGAGCTCCTATATTTTAAATCTAGAATTTAGAACGTGGGATGAACCTTATTAATAATGTGCATCGACTACGAAATCAACACTTTTACTGAAACTTTACGGCTAGTTATTTGAATTATTTTATTCTTTTATACTAACATGAGGGCAATGCCTGCAAGGTCATATTTGGTTTACGGATTGAAAAAATAAGGAAAGAAAAGTTTAGGTTTTTTTTTTTTTTCTTTTTTTTTTCCCAGAAAGTTTTCTCTGTTCAGTAGTCACAAACTTAGAAACTATTTTTTTTGACATATGCAAAAATAAGAAGGAAGATGGTTACTCTAAAAACTGGGATTAATTTTTCTTTTCTTTTCTTCTTTTCTAACATTTATTACAAAAATTTTGGACGAAAATAGTTCTATTCAAATGTGTTATTGTCCATTTTATCAATTACTTTAGATTTCCATGATGTTATTTATTTCAAATAATAATAATATTATTGGAATTTTTTTTTGCTTGTACTGACCAAGAGAAATCAAATGGTCTTCCTTGATGATTTCTTTGTTTTATCAAACACAAAATTTCTAACTTTACATATCCATGAAAAAGACGAGAGAATTGATTTTCCATCCGTTAACCAAACGAGGAATATGATTAACAAAAAAGTCATATCTTTTTGTACAACCTCAATCCAAGTTCATCTGAAATTTTTCGAATCCAAATTTCAGTGTGCAACTATATGAAATCAAGAATCATCAAAAGCAATTATATTTCTAATACAAAACAACAACAACAACAACAACAACAAAAACATTTCTCAGAAGGTAATTGAATATAAATTAAGTGAAGCCATGTCAAGAACCAGTTTCCACATATCCATGTTTTAATTAGTGGGCTAGGCTAATTCTTGTTAAAAGACACATTAATTCGATACGTAGATACTGAATTCAACTGACTCTTATGATAAGTGAGAAGAAATATAATCTTCTTGGCTAGTGTGACGATCTCAGAATCAAATATTGAAAAAGATATGGGACAATAAATTCAAATAATATGCAATGCAGCGTGTACAAAATTTCGTCCACATGATGGTGATGTTCTTCAACAAGAATTATATACAGCTCCTTCTACATGGGTTTTATATATATATACATGGGTTTTATATATATATATATATATATATATATATATATATATATATATATATATATATATATATATATATATATGTAAATTGTTGCTAACTTGTGTGTCTGCTGCAGAGATAATCGCTCGACCATGGGTAAGAAATTATCATATACATGGTTCAATCTATCGTTTATGTTTCTTGCATGAATTGTTAAAAAGAAACTAGACAACTAGAAAGATCACAAAATAGTAATGCTAGCTTCACTTGTATACTTAGTGTGGATTTCAAGGTGAATTTGGCCACGGTCGCTTACCAGTACATGTTATAGTACTGACCCACGTTTGTGGACAAATATCCAGGTTCTGGTAGCGAGAGTTTGGCAAGCATTTTGAAGCTTTAGGAGCGTATCCCTTCAAGCGGAACCATGCTCGTGATGCTTCCCAAAGCTTTCCTCTTCTGTGTGCAAGCTCTTCTTCTTCTAGTTATTTTGATTTTTGGTCATACTACAAGGGCATGATGTATGGACGTTATGGCAAGTTTTTGGGTTTGTAAAAAGGGGATGTAGCCATCTATGCCATATTTGTAACTCATCCAAGCAAGTACGTTGTGATCTAATCTTCAAGTATCCAATAAAGAAAGTATTTTGAGTTCCTATCAAATGTGTCCAACTTTGGTTCTCTGCATTTAAATTATGTGCCTTTATATATGTATATTTTTGTCTAACTTGTGTCTTGTGCAGGTACTATGCCTGGAGCAAGCGCCACTTAGGCTTACACAACATCGCGTCCAAGCGAGGACGATCGGTTCCGTAAGGACCAAGCGAGGACGATCGGCCCTTACGGGACCGTGGCGTGACAAGAAGAAGGGTTGAAAATTGTATGATCTAGCTACTAGTGATTTTTTTGTCTTTCGAGATGTTAAATTTTATGAGAATGAGTTTTCCTATTATGTTGAAGATTATCGTGGTGATATGGCTCCTCCTGACCTGGTGTCCCTTGTCTTAGACGATGATGCTTTAGGGTTTGATCTACCTCATATGGATGTGATGGCCGTCATGGAGGCTAAGGCCGCCGTGGAGGACAGCGCGGCTGAGGCTGAGGCCGCATTGGAAGATGTGAAAACGGAGGTCGCCATGGCGGAGGCAGCCGTGGCGACTGCGACAACAAAGGATGAGGCAGAGGTGGTGGTGTCGAATGGTGATGGTGCACTGGGGCGTGGCATGCGTACCAAGATTTCGTTTATGAAGCTCCATGACTTTGTTACAAATACAATAAGAAAGTTGTCTCATAGTCCTCCCTCCCAATGTTCTTTCACGTCCAATCACTCCTCATGTACTCCTTATTCTATAGCACATTTTTTGAATTATGACCAATTTTTTCTGGGACACAAAAATTTTCTTGCAGCTGTAACTGCAGGTACAGAATCGACCTCCTTTAAAGAGGCGGGTAAAGATGTAGGGTGGCGAGAAGCTATGCAGAAGGAGATACGGACGTTGGAGGATAGTCGTACCTGGACCACGGAGATGCTTTCGGCTGAAAAATATGCTCTGGAGAGCCGATGGGTGTACAAGATAAAGTGTAACTCTAATGGGAGTGTTGAACGGTTTAAAGCCCATTTGATGGTTTTTGGAAATTATCAGGTTGAAGGGATTGATTATATCGATACTTTTGCTCCGGTTGCAAAAATGATTACTGTTTGTGCCTTTCTAGCTGTGGCCGTAGGAAAAAAATTAGAAACTACATCAGATGGATGTTCACAATGCCTTCCTACATGGAGACCTTATCGAAGAAGTGCATATAAAACTACCACTTGGTTTCCAAACCAAACACCCTGGTCAGGTATGTCGGCTTCGAAAATCTCTTTATGGGCTTAAACATGCGCCTCGTTGTTGGTTTGCGAAGTTGGCATCTTCTTTGCAGGAGTACGGATTTTGCCAATCGTACTTTGACTATTCGCTTTTTACTCTTCATAAGGGCGATGTTCAGATAAATGTTCTTGTTTATGTCGATGATTTGATTCTCTTTGGCAATAATTATGCTGCTATTACTTCCTTTAAAAATTATTTGAGTACATGCTTTCACATGAAGGACCTTGGGGTGTTGAAGTTTATTCTTGGTTTTGAGGTAGCTCAAAGTGCGGAAGGTATTTTTTTGTGTCAACGAAAATATACACTTAACATTATCTCTGAGACATGATTGTTGGGGTCGAAATTCACAAGCTTTTTTATGGAACAACATCATCAAATGACGTCCTTTACAAGTCCACTTTTGTCTGATGGGGAAGCATATCGACGGTTTGTGGGACGGCTGATTTATCTTTCGTTTACTCGGCCGAATTTGGCTTATGCTGTTCACATCTTGTCGCAGTTTATGCATGAGCCCCGGCGTGATCATTAGAATGCAGCTTTGAGGGTTGTTAGATATCTGAAGGGTTGTCCTGGTCAAGGTATTCTTCTTTGCTCTGACTGTGATTTGCGGCTCCGGGGGTGGTATGATTCTGATTGGGCTAGTTGTCCCATCACACGATGCTCTTTGTCTGGTTGGTTGGTTTTTCTTGGTGATTCGCCCATCGCTTGGAAGACGAAGAAACAGGTGACGGTGTCCCATTCTTCGGCCGAAGTGGAGTACCGTGCGATGGCGGCGGTCACGTGTGAGCTTAAGTGGCTCAAGGGGTTGCTTGGCAGTTTGGGGGTGCAACATTCGTGTGCGATAATTTTTTTTTTGTAATAGTTAATCTTCTTTACATCTTGCGCAGCACCCAATTTTTCTTTAGCGCACAAAACACATTGAGGTGGATTATCATTTTTTGAGGAATGATGTTCTTGTTGGAGTTATTCGCCCATCTCATGTGCCAACGGATGGGCAACTGGCGGATGTTTTCACGGAAGTTTTGGACAAACGACAATTTGAGTTTCTTTTGCACAAGTTGGTCATTTGTGACTTGCATGCTCTAACTTGAGGGAGGGTATTGGGATTAAATTATATCATTAAATTACATTTATGGTGATTAGCTATAAACCAGTGATTGGCTATATATGGTGATTGACTAGCTATATATATGGTGATTGGGGTATTGGAATTAAATTGTATTAAATTGTATTTATGGTGATTGGCCATGTGACTTAGGCCCTATATATATATATATATATATATATATATATATATATATATAATATCATGATGAATGAAATATTTAGAATATTATCTCCTATCGTTTCTTCATAATTTTTTATTATTCTCACACACATACAATATATTCTACATTTACCTTGCTTTTTTTAAAATTTGGACCTAAAGATACAATTTTGAACAACATCTAAGGATGCTCTAAAAAGAACAACAACACTTGTCTCTCCATTGCGTTGATAATAGTTTCAGAAAAGACCTTCAAATATTGTCTCTAAAATCCAAAGGAGAAGTTGTACATTATGGAAAAGCAAGTCGCACAAAGTATAATACCTTAATAATAAAGCATAAATACTGAATCAATTGAACATAAGAATATAAAACATCGATGGTTTAATCAAACTCGATCTATCCTAGTGGACAAAGGAGAAACATACTTTATTAAATCTTTTATAGAAAATTACAAACCATAATAGGGTCCTTAGCCAGATCACCAACGGAATTTCTTCTTTCTCAAAGACTTCTTTAATGACTACCTAGTAAGTCCTCTCTTGAAAGTTTCATTAAACTTCATCAATCAACCAAACTCAAGACTGATAGGGGAGCCTTATATTGTGTTGGTCTGTTATAATTTTTTTTATTTACTATAAACAAAATAATTAAAATGTTACAGTTATTGGTCTCTAAAAAAATTGTATACAAAGTACTGTCCTAAGAGATTATTCAAAATCTATGAGCAGATTTTTTCTCAAATTCTCTTAGAGATAAACTCCCGTGCTACCAGCATCTTTGTCACTGTACACAGCTTTAAAAGAGTGATCCGAACTTAACTTTGTCCAGAAAAAAAAAAAAATTTGGTTGCTGAGGAGGAACAGAATTTGGTTGTGGTCTATGGAGGCATGAATAGAACAGAATTTGGTTGATTTGTTTTTTGTTTTCTATACCAACACAAAGAAAATGAAGGGAATATATAATCAGCTAAGAGTTAGTAGAAGTCAAAAGGGTTAATGGCTAATAATTTAGAGTCATAAAGGTTATTTTCGATGGAAATAAAAGCTCAATGAATCTTCCAACATTCGGAATATTAAGGCAAAAAATGGTGAGAAATATGATGACCAGCAAAAAGTTCATTAGGGCCTCAAACCGAATCTAGTAGTAAAATTTGGAACAACATTCGACGTCCGCATATGTGGACACGTACTTGTACTCGCTATGTGCACCGAATCGAACAGAACCGAGCCGAGCCAGACCAGACGACGATGGCGGTGCGCGTGTATGTCCTATAAGGTTAGCCCACAACAAATTACAAGAGAGAAAAGGAGATGAAGTAATATAAGCACTCCAATATGAAATTTTCCATCCGATGTGGGACTAAAGGTCTATGGGTTGGTTTTTCCAACAATATACAACAATTTTCCAAAAAATCAAGTTCCGAAGTATGCTCCTTTATAGGACATCACTATCTAATCAGCAATGATACCCATCCTCAAGACTGCATTGTAAAACAGACTCACTGAGATCAAGTTCTTGGCAATCACTGGTATGTGCTTCACATTCTTCATCGTCAGTGATTATTTCGAAGTCAGCTTCAGCACCACTGTCCTGATCCCCAGAACTTCAGCTTGAGACTTGTTCAAAATTGAGACATTCTTTGTCAAGCCCAGATTTTGTAGAATCGAAATATTCACTAGACGTGATGCTGTACAAGTCTAGGCTGCACTTGTACAAGGCAAGAAGATCAGCAATCTATGGTATATTTTAGAAACAACAACATTACAGCGAAAGTAAGCAGACAAATTAAAGTCACAACAAGATATGAAAAAATTATCCCTTTTATTGATATTCTCAAATGATTACAAGGCTTGCAGCGGAGTACAAGGCTCTTAATAGCCAACTAAAAATATGCCATATAAGCTTACGATAAACTTTGCCAATTCGGTTTCCAACATCACTGGTATAACGAATGCTCAGTTCCATACATTATGTCCCGTATAGCAGAAGAAACCATTTCCATGAGAAGAGCTTCTGCACACCCAACAGTCCTGCGATGCCTCAAGACTAGTCCATCTGTGTCCTCGCACCTACGAACTTGAAAGTGTGCCCACAAACGTGGGTCAGTACATTATTGTGTACTGGTGAAAGGGCTGACCCAACTCACCTAAAATCAACACTAAGTAATCATGTGATAGAAACATTATTAAGTGTGATATTTATTTGTTGCCTTAGGGTCAATTACAAGTCATATTGACAGAATATAAAGCATGTATCTTGATCATGTAAAGCATGCAATAATGATCATATTTGAGAGAAAACATAAAGCACGTAATTATTCATGATCAATAGAAAATGTAAGCATACATGTTATCACCCTTTGGTGATTCTTACCTACAGTCGTTTAGCCATTCATGTAAATGAGTAATGACTTACTTTGCCTGCATAAGATATTGTTAGCATGCACCATGTCTACATGAAGGTCACTGACTTCACGTCAACTTGGACTAGAGTTGGGTAGACGGCTCCCCTCTCCGTTGGGTAGCGAGCCCACTTGGAGGTTTCTGAATCCCCGTGCAACTAGCATATGCTCCTTTTCCCCCTAGGTCGAACGGCTCCGTGGTCCCGGATTATCGTTCGAGAAATTATACCTTGTGCATAAGTTATCCATGACCATGCATACGTATGCAACTTAACAATAAGAAAACATATAATACATGACAATAGAAACTTAATTAATATTCCACAATTCTCATTTATCTTTCGTTAACTGAATCTGACTCGATCAATCTAGTCGCTAGCCCATACTACACTCAATAATGATATGTCACGATCGATCGTCACCGCCAGGCATGAATCACCGTGCCAGCATTCTCGCAGAACGATCGTTTCCATCATGACGTGATGCCATACGAACATAAGCTGCACCCGTGCAACGCCATAATCTGAACAGGAGAAGAAATAGCTAAGCCACAGAGTCGCACAAATAGTCTCATATGCAGCGGAATAAGAAACCAGACATGCGATAGATAACATGTCACGCCCCAGTCCCAAAATATAAGGAACTAGGCCACGTGGCATTGGCCAGCTGACACGTCACTAAGGGTTTAATCTAATTTAATGGACCCAAAGGAACGTGCTACGCTGTCCTAAAATACTACAAGTCTAATACAGGTAAATCTATCTCATCCACAGAAATATCAGGAAATAGTGCTGAATATATATAATGCTGAGTCTGAAAATGTCATAGTACACATCTTGTGGGAACAAACCCACAACAAAAGATAATAATAGCAGAAAATAAGATAGACTAATGTATCGTCTATTTAGGGAAACAGCTCCATCTCCAGGTGAACAAGCTTCTAGAATCAGGCAGATTCTGATAGTGGCTCTTCTAATTCCTCCTCTGTGGCACACCTAGTCTCCTGTCCTGGACCATACACCGTGGGGTAGAAGGCCTCATCTAAATCTGGAAGAAAACCAGGTCCTCAGTGGGACATAACAAGATACAGGAAAACAACATGCCAGGTATGTAAATACTGAATAAATAAATACAGGGTGCTAACCATCTAAGTGAATGCAAGTAAAGACCTTGTAGCACGCATGGAAAAGTGTAGGCGACATATGCTGACTTAATTCACCAATCGTGTTGACTGGCTAGTATATGTGTCATATGCCCCCAGACTCATGGGCACTCTGCAATCGACCATCTCCGAGGAGCATGGTACGAAGGATAAAAACTCAAGGAGGGGGGTGTCCCATACGTCTACTAGTTATCTTTTTCGCCCAATATAACTAAATGCCAAGTCGTAATTATTCCTGATTTTATGCTAAGCCGTGATGCACGTCATACGTACTGGTAGCTAATCAAATACGCAGCTCGCATCCTAATATGTATTGTAACCTTGTTGCGTGTTTCCGTGACAGGGTCTAGGAGGATATTAGGATACCCTCACAGTTGTTGGTGTCACGCCCCGATCTCCCGCAGGCAATCGGCCGTTCCCGCTAGGCGGGAATCACCCTCGCCAGCGCTCCCGCGGAACGATCGCTTAACCCATCCGGGCGTGATGCCGCACGAGCGTGAGCCACGCCCGTGCAAGGCCATGGTTCATTGGCTGGCGGTTAGAGTTCTAAGCCACAGAGTCGCACAGATTGTCCGAGTACAGCGGAGTCATGAACGCATAGGCGATCGGTAACAGGTTCACTGAGTCGACAAATATAGCGGAAGCATTGAAACAAGTAAAGTAATCTCTTTATTGATATGAAACATGTATTACAGGCGGCGTATAGCCGAGATTACAAGTCGCTCAAGCCTCTCTCTCTGAAACAGTAAAAGCGTGCCAAGTGGCTACAACTGTGGAATGAATGTACAGGCGATGGTCAGGCGATGTTCACAACTTATGTCTTGTATAAGCGCTTCAGTCCCGGACGCACCGTTGCAAGGCTTCAGAGGGAACTCCTGGCCTTAGCACGCACGAAGGAGGCGTCCACACCGCACGAGGTTCTCCCGCACCCTGCATATCAAACTGGTGGATTATCAGTATATTGAATGCACTGGTGGGGAAGCTACTCGCCCGCTCGACAAATCCAAACACGTAATACAGGTTTCGTGCACAACTATTCAGTTGTCTTTCTAGTTGCCTTAGGATCAGTTTCATGCAGATATTGAATAGCCTATCGTGTCGGGCAGTGCGCCGTGCGATGTTAGAGGAAACACGGTGAGACTCACCAACTTACCATCTCCTTCCCTGTCCAAGGCAAACATTGAGGCAAACAGTATAAATTCGAGCAGAGGCATGTATAAACATTCAGGAGGCAAGCACATACAACATGCAAACATGAGAGTCATTGAACGGGACAGTATTTGGTGTGCTCAGTTGTTCTTGATGCAATGACTCGCACGCGGATAGCCGCTAAGCGAGGATGACTTATCTATATGAACATGAGTCGCTGGCATAGCCATAAAGGACTAATCCCAGACGAGAGTGGAACGTAACGAGAGCACACGATGCGCTACGAACCATCTCGCCCGTACACGATAGATTGTACATGAAGTAGTCCAAGGCCAAGATGGAATGCAACAAAGTACACGATGCGCTACAAACCATCTTGTCTGCACACGATGGACTACACACGTGATGTGGTCCCGAGAAAGTGGAATGTAACGTAAGTACACGAGGTGCTACAAACCACTCGCCCGAATACGAAGGACCACACAAAAGTTCCATCCGGATCGGATCGGCCCCAGTGCCCCGGTGACCGTCCGTGGAACTATACCTCGTTTTCGAGTTGTCCGCGACATGCACTTTCTTTTTGGGTCATTCAATTATTACGAGATACACGAGAACACGAGAACACGCGTACACTTTGAACAAGAGAACACGAGAACACGAGTGCACGGGAACACGAGTATACGAGTACACGGGATACTTGGATCTTGGTCTTTGTACAATAACTTGTCTTGATGCACTCCCCTGGTTCGGGGCTGCGTGGTGACCTAACGGTCCTGGATACTTGTAGGGTCAATCATACACGGAACGACTACTAAGTAGTCTCCCGGAGTTGGATGAAAACACGGCAACATTCAAGCAGACAAGCATGCGTTTCTAGGTACATAAGCAGGCACGTTGCTCGGGCCCGAAGGTAGTCCGAGAGATAAAACCGTTAAGGGACTTAGCATGCGAGGGTCTGAATATAAGCAGTATTTCCTTTTCCATGTTCTAGAAAGCAATATGAGTTGGGATTATTTCCTTAGCTAGGTGCGTTGGATTTATTAGCATGCAGGGGGTGATTCACCTAGCGACTAGCATAAACATTTCAGATTTTATGTGTGCTGGCTAAGCAAAGACAAGTTCACCGTAGCCACCCACCTTAGCGATGATTCGCCTCGGTAGAGCGATACGTCTGAGCGAGCCTTTGAAAGTCCAAGCCGGATTCCTGTAGGGACAAGTCTGGATATCCTTTGCTTCTTGATCGAGGCAAAGCAGGTCGGGACAGCTGCACGATTGCCGATTGAGTCGGCAGTCCGCTTGAGCGGAACGGGGTGTTACAGTTGGTAAGTCTGTAAAGACTAAGTTAATTACACTACGTGTCAACGTACTTGTTGAGTGTACCCGAGACAATCTCAGGTACTTACAGTCATATGAAATTCAGGAGAAATAGCATATAACAATATTTGAATTTAAACAGTAAACTTGGCAAGGTATACTTGCCTACTTCCTGATTGTGTTGAAAACCTGATCTCACAGTCAAATTTGAGGGGTCTTGTGACAGGGGGTCACTGACTGCGCTGAAGAGATTTTCTGTTTAAGACGTACAGGGTTGTAAATATATATTTAAATAAGAGGAATACATAATAGCATATATATACTTATGTAAATATATATATAAGACATAATATATATATAGTCATATATATAATATAGGGTACATATATATATATATATAGAGTAGATATATATATATATATATAGTAAATATAGTAGTATGTAAATATTTATATAGCATATATACATATATAATAGATATATTATATATAAATACATATAGATTATATATATATTTACATATATATAAAGAAAATGCAGAATAATAACATACATATTTGTTATATATACTAATTGTATATATTTATATATAGTGTAATAATATATATAATAATACATAAATAAATATATACTTATATAGATACATATATATATGGATATATATTTACATATATACATATATATAAAAAGAAAAGAAAAATGCAGAAATATATATATATATATATATATATATATATATATATATATATATATATATATATATATATATATATATATATATATAAAGTTATAGTTATATGGAAATAATGCATAAAGAGTATATATACATATATATAAATATATGTATATATGAAATACATAAATATATATAATATATAGTAGTGTATATATATATACTGAATATGTATATATATAATAATAATATAATTATAATATATATATACTTATATATATAATATCATATATACATATATATTTATGTATAGATATACATATGTATATAAAAAGAAAATGCAAATATATATATATATATATATATATATATATATATATATATATATATATATATATATATATATATATATATATATATATATATATATATATATATATATATACATTGTATATATATATATATATATACTGGATTAATAGTATTAATAATAACAATAATTATATATATATAATATATATATATATATATAATTACATATGATAATACTTATATATAAATATATATACATATATATATATATAATACTCATATATATATATAAATAAATAAATAAAAATAGAAAATAAAACATGCATAAATTTATACATATATTGTATAATAATACTGTATTTAAGTATATATAGTAATATATATATATAATTATATAACTACATATATATATACATAGATATATATATATTTATATACATATACATATACATATACATATAAATAATAAATAAATAAAAGGAAAATACAGAAATATAAATACGTATTTATTTACTGTATATACTGTATTTAAATATTTAATTAAATAATATATAATTAAATATATATAATAACATATATATATTAATATATATATATAAATATATACATATATATACATATATATATACATACATATAGGAATATTTATGTATTTACGTATTATACAGGTATTTTATACCTGACAGGTCGACAGAGTGGGCCCACAGCTAGTCGCCGGCGGGAGGACGGCGGCGGAGGAGGCGGCGGCTGGCCGAAGGGACGGTGGCAGTGGCAGCAGTGTTTAACAGCAGCAGTAGCAGCGGTGGCTTGCGGGGGCTGCTGCGGCCAGGGTGGTGGCGGAGGAAGCGGTGCAGGTGGATGGGTCGACGGAGTAGAGGGTGGCGAAGGGCCTGGTGGTGGTGGCGGAGGTCAGGGGTGGCGGTGGTGGCGGCTGGAGGTGGTCAGGATGGAGGTGGCAGTACTGGTGTAGGTGAGGGCGGAGGGGCTGCGGGGGTGAGGGCGGCCGGAGTGGTGGTCGTGGGGCGGTGGTGGAGGGTTGGTTCGGTGGAGGAGGTCAGGGCGGAGCTGTCGGGGATGGTGGTGGTGGCCTACGATGGTGGAGGGTGGTGCTGGGGGAGGTCGGGGGTGCTGGGGGCTGCTATGTGCAGGGTCGGGGTTTGGGTTTGCAGTGGCTGCCCACAGCGGAGCAGGCGGCCGGAGGTGGTGGGGTTTGGTCGGAGGGAAGGTGGAGTAGTGGCGAGCCTGTCGGCGGAGTTTGGTAGGAGGTGGTGGCCGGAGGGTGGCGGTGTGAGGTTTGGAAGGGGGAGGGGTCGGGTATTTATAGGGTTAGGCTGAGTGGCATTTTGGTAAATAGTTGGAAGTTTAGGGGTATTTTGGGTATTTTAATTTTTAGGATATTTTAGGCTGATATTTTCAGATATTTTGGTGGGTCCCACAGCCACGTGTACGGTGCACGTTCACCAGCCAATAGGGGGTGACACCTCACAGGGAAAATTGTAAAAAAACTCCTGTAATTCCATAAATTGCATATAGGTCCTAAAATTGGTATTTTACGTAATTACGTAATTTGTCTGATAAAAAAACACTGATTCCTAGAAATACTGAATTTCTCAGAAATGAGGGGGAAAGCTGGGGGAGTGCCTGGGGGGGGGTGAGCCTGGGCAGGGCCTGGTTCTTTGTGTGATACGGATCACCGTATTTATTAATTAATAAATACTGCGCACGATGTTCTCTAATTATTTAGAGGCAGGTAGGGTCATAATTTTTCTACGGTGTTAATATACTAATTGTAGTATATTCAAAGTAGAATATTAACATATTTTTGTTTGGGTAAAACAGGTGCATGTTGGTCCTCAAATCTCTAGGGGTACAGAGATGGGTAAAGAGCAGGAAATAAAATAGGAAATAAATATGGACTTTTGTAACGATATTTGTGCGTCTCAAACGAGGCTCAAAATAAAGCATCTGGGAGTTACACAAAATTTAAGAAAATAGTCTAACATGTCTAGGGCAGGTATATGAACTTTGTTTAGGAATAACAGCTAGTATAATGCTCTAATTAATTGTGTGAGGGACAGGTGCACAATCAATAGGATATGTAAGCAAAATAAATTTTAAAAAGTTGCAATAATTTTAATTAGCTAAAAATAATCCTAAATTACTGAAATCTGGTCGAGGGAGTTTACAATCTACCCTCCTTAGAATATTTCGTCCTCGAAATAAAAACAGACGTATCATGAGAATGAAAGATTGATTTAAAATATTATGACATACCCTGGTTTGGAAATAGATGGGGAAAACGCTGTCGAATATCCTCTTCTCGTTCCCAGGTTGATTCACCGGGTGCATGATGTCTCCATGCAACACGACCTAGAGGGATAGTCTGGCCTCGCAACACCTTCTCGCTACGATCTAGGATCTCTACAGGTTCCTCCTGGTACGATAGGCTTGGGCCGACGGTGATCTCTGAATGGTCCAGTACATGACTTGGGTCTGGAATATACCTCCTCAGTTGAGATACATGGAAGACGTCATGCACTCCTTCCAAGGTCTGAGGTAAGTCTAGCTTGTAAGCAACTTCTCCGATGCGTTCTAATACATCGAAGGGTCCAATGTACCTTGGACTTAGTTTTCCTCTTCCCCCAAATCTGATAGTACCTCGGGTAGGTGAGATCTTCAAGAACACATGCTCTCCCACTTGAAACTCTAGAGGTCGTCGATGTACGTTGGCCCAGTGCTTCTGTCTGTCTTGTGCAGCTCGTAGGTGTCCTTGTATCTTCTTTACTTTCTCTACCGTACGAACGACCAATTCTGGTCCCAAGATCTGTCTTTCGCCAACATCGCTCCAGCATACTGGAGAACGACATTTTCTGCCATACAATGCTTCAAAGGGAGCCATTTGGATGCTCGCTTGATAGTTATTGTTGTAGAAAAATTCCACCAGGTGCAAATGATCTTCCCATGATCCGCTGAAATCAAGCATGCAGGCTCTTAGCATATCTTCTAGCGTCTGGATGGTGCGCTCTGATTGGCCATCTGTCTGTGGATGATAAGAGGTGCTGAACTTGAGGCGGGTACCAAGACTTTTTTGCATACTTCGCCAAAAGTAAGATGTAAACCTCGTACCTCTGTCAGACACTATGCTGACTGGTACTCCATGCAGACGCACTATCTCCTTCATGTACATGTCCGCCAAGACTTCTGTAGATTGTCCGACTCTGAAAGGTAAGAAATGAGCAGCCTTGGTGATTTTGTCTATGATCACCCATACAACATTACGACCACTGGGAATTCTTGGGAAGCCCGTAACAAAGTCCATCGTAATGTGTTCCCATTTCCACTCGGGTATTGGGAGGGGTTGTAGTAGACCGGCAGATCTCTGATGTTCAGCCTTGACTTGCAGACACACTAGGCACTTTGCCACAAAGCGTGCTATCTCTCGCTTCATTCCATGCCACCAGTAGTATTGTCATAGGTCTTTGTACATCTTTGTGCCTCCTGGATGTATAGAGTATGTTGAGCTGTGAGCTTCTGACATCAGCTCCTCACGAAGTTCTCCATTTGGAACATAAAGACGATCTCCACATCTTAGAGTCCTATCTTCGTGTATGCGACATCCTGTCTGGATTTTAGCCTCTGTTCTTTGTCGAAGTCTCTGAAATCTTGCATCTGTTGGCAGTGCAGCTTTGATTCTTTCGACCAATGTTGATTGTAGCTGGTAGTTTGACAATTAGCCATCAATTCCTGGCATAATGACTTCTATTCCTAACTTTTCTAGATCTCTCAATAGACCTGGTTGGGTGATCATAAAGAATGCCGAGGGTCTTCTGCTTAGTGCATCAGCTACTACATTAGCCTTCCCTGGATGGTACTGCAGATCGATCTCGAAATCCGTCATCACTTCGAGCCATCGTCTTTGTCTCAGGTTCAGGTCCTTCTGAATGTAGACGTACTTCAGGCTCTTGTGATCGTTGAATATCTCCACTCGTTTGCCGTATAGATAATGTCTCCATAGCTTCAGGGCGAAGATGACTGCGGCAAGCTCCAAGTCGTGAGTGGGGTAATTCTTCTCATGAGTCCTCAGTTGTCTTGAGGCATAAGCTACAACCTTCCCATATTGTATTAAGACACAACCCAATCCTTTTTCGGAAGCATCGCTATAGATTACGAATCCTCAGGATCCAGATGGTATGGTCAAGATGAGGGCAGTAGTCAGACGCTTTTTCAACTCATCGAAAGCTGTCTGGCATTCCTCAGACCAGATGAACTCCTGTTTCTTGCGGGTAAGACGGGTAATTGGCTCCGCGATTCTTGCAAAGTTTTCTACGAACCTCCGGTAATATCCGGCAAGTCCTAGAAAGCTTCTCACCTCTGAGACGTTGGTCGGGGTTGGCCATATCTCCACAGATAAGATCTTTGCTGGGTCCACCGAGATACCTTCTCCTGTGATCACGTGTCCAAGGAAAGCGACACGATCAAGGAAGAACTCGCACTTGCTTAGTTTAGCATAAAGGCTCTCACGTCTCAGCATTTCTAGCACCAGTCTCAAGTGCTCTTCGTGCTCCTCGTGGCTCTTCGAATACACCAAGATGTCGTCGATGAAGACTACCCCGAACTGGTCCAGATATTGGTGGAAGACTCTGTTCATCAGGTTCATAAATACGGCTGGTGCATTAGTCAGTCCAAAAGGCATCACCAGGAACTCGTAATGACCATAACGAGTCCTGAATGCTGTCTTCGGAATGTTTTCTCGCCGTACTTTGACCTGATGATAGCCCGATCTCAAATCTATCTTTGAGAATACCACAGCTCCCGTCAGTTGATCGAACAGATCATCGATCCGCGGCAAGGGGTACTTGTTTTTGATTGTCAAAGCGTTGAGGGCTCTGTAATCAATACACATCCGATATGTTTCGTCCTTCTTGGGCACAAACTACACTGGTGCTCCCCAGGGTGATGCACTAGGACGAACAAATCCCTTGATTTGTAATTCTTCAAGTTGCAGCTTCAGCTCGTCAAGCTCCTTCTTCGCCAGTCGGTACACATTTGAGGATACCAGTGCAGCTCCGGGTATCAGCTTAATAGTGAACTCTACTTCTCTGTCAGGCGGTAGGCCTGGCAATTCCTTCAGGAATACGTCTTCGAATTTTGCAACGATTGCTGGGGGTGCTATTTCCATCACCATGTAAGCTCTAGGAGTCTGGCCTACTCCTTGCTCGATGGTACCTCGTACGTATTCGAACTCCGGGCGTCCTGGTGGTCTAAAGGTGACACTACCTTTTCGGCAGTCTAGGATAGCATTGTTCTGGATTAACCAGTCCATGCCTAAGACGACGTCGAAATTTGGCATTGGGAGTACCAAAAATCATGCTCTTAGCTCTCTACTACAAATGACTACCGAGCATGTTTCAATAATGTTGGTAACTGGAACAATGCCTCCTCCGGTAAGAATTTTCCAGCATTTAGGCAGTGGGGAGGTGGCTAGTTTGTGCATGGCTACGAAACTACTAGATATGAATGACAGGGTAGCGCCAGAATCAAATAATACAGTTGCAGGTAATGATGCAACTAAAATGGTACCTGTGATGGTTTCACCTTCGGGTTCTTCGGTAACTGCAACTAAAGCAAAGGCCTGCCCGTGCCTTTGCCCTCCAGATTGTTGTCTGGTCTTGTTAAACTGGCTTTCCTGGGTAGCCAAGGGTGCTCCCCTCTGATAGCCTCCAGATGTTGAGGGGTGTTGGGATCCTGGTCTTTGCCCGTTCTGAGGTGCTACATCTTTGCGTTGTGGGCAATCCCTTGCCATATGTTGGCTAGCTCCACATACAAGGCATAGTCCTAACTTCTTCCTGTAGTCCTTGACAAAATGCCCCTTCTTGCCACAATGGTGACAAGTCGGGAGCTCCTTCTTTTGATAGGGTTCCGTCGTCTGCTGCGTCTGATTTTGTGGACGACGGATAGGTCCTCCTGCTCCTTGCTGGTTTTTGGCCGGGATGCTTGGATTAGAGCGTCTCGCTCCTCGGCCAATAGCTTCTTGCACCCTCGCTTCTGTAAGAACCTCCTCGTAGGAGATCCTTGACTGTGTCATCGTGTACCTCTGGAGTTCGAAGGTGAGGCTGTGGTGGAATCTCTTGGCCTTCTCTAGCTCATTCGGTATCAAGATGGCACCGAAACGACTCAGTCTGCTGAACTCTGCGTCGTAGGCATCGACAGTCATATTTTCCTGTTCCAAGTGCAGGAACTGAGAGTATAGGACATCTCGGACTGTTGCGGGGAAGTAATTGGCATTGAAGTGCTCCAAGAATTGTTCCCAAGTCTGGTCTTTGCTGACGCTACGCTCTATAGAATCCCACCAGTGATGGACGTTGCCTAAGTGTCACTACCACATTTTAGAAAAAAGGGTATTTTAGTAATTTTCTATTTAAATAAATATTGTGCTTGGTAAATAATTTTTGTTGTATTATTTAATTATTGTTTGATGTTATTTAATTATTTTGGACTTATTTTAGTAGACCCAACTATTTTAGTTTGGACCCATGGACCAACATGAATTAAATAGTTAGACTTGGCCCATTTAGAAAGCCCATAGTTAAGGAGATGGATTAAATTAATTAAGTGATTAGACTAGAAGCTTCCTTCCTTAATTATTTTTTCATGAGAGGCCCCAAGGGGTACATTGGACATTTTACAATTGCTTGGGGAAGGGGGCATGGCCGGCCTATATTAGAGGGGGAGAAATTTCTCTCTCCTCTCATTCTCATTCCAAATCTAGATCTAGAATTTCCCACTCCCAAATTCCCTCCATTTCCATTCCAATTCCCCACCAAATTTATTCCAAATTCTTCCCAATTCACCATTAGAAAGTTGAGAAGCAAGGATCTAGAAGGAGGAAGCAAGGATCTACAAAGAGGAGCAAGGATCTACAATTTGGAAGCAAGTTCATCTCAATTGGAGGTTTCATTGGGAATCCATCTCCCAATAGGTATAATTCAGTTTTTTTCATTAAAATAGCTTTTAAATCTGAGATTTAATCATGTAAAATCAACCCATATATATGTACTACCCATAGGAATTTGTTTTGTGTTCATAGGAGACCCATGGAGAAAGTTATGGTGTTTTTTGTGTCAATTTTGTTGGAATTCCGAATTTACATTTTGTTGTGTGTGTCAATTGATCCTATAGATCAATTGGGCATGTGCTTATGTGTTTGGGGCTTGTGTCATATCCATATTTGGGTACATGTGGTTCGTATCCCAACTATTTGGTGATACGTGTCATTTTGGGGGTTTTCCCTCCGACACGGGGCTTTGTACATGTCGTATTTTGACACGGACACATAGATCTACTTTTGACACTTTAATTTATTCATAAATATTATTTGTGACTTATTTGTGTCCTTCGGGGTATAATTGGTTGTGTGTTGGACTCGTGTCGCATGCGTATCCTAGATCTAGTGGGATACGGTGTGATACTCTCCAATTTGGTGTGTTTGTGTGTAGATCTAATTAATTATGCTTTAAATTCTTCATTTATAATTAGTAAATATATATAGATATTATATATTTATTTTAGTGTATTTATTATGATGTTGTAGCATAGATCTATATTTTTATGTATTTTAATATGATGTATAAATATATGTATGTAGCTTTCTTGCATGCAATTATATATGTACTTATGTTAAATATATATATTATATATATATATATACATAAATGTTTTTATAAAATATATTTATGTGTAATTATATTATTTATAATTATTATATAATTATTTGTATATTAATGAATGTATTTTTATGTGTGCTTTTAGCCATGTAAAATACATACATTAATATGTGCATGTGTTTGGTATTTTAATTTTGTAAGTTTATATATAAGTATATAGTTATTAAATTTATTTTATATATATATATGCATTTTGATTTATATATTTATATATATAGGTATTTTTGTGAGGTATAATACTAATAATAATATATTATTTTATTGGGTTTGTATATACATTATTAGAGTGTGCATTATTTGTATTATTAGTATTCTTGTGTGGGTATCATTTGGGATCTAATTTTGATTTCCTAAATTGTTGTATTTTATTTCTATATTATTTTATATAGAGGTCTTGTGAGGTTGACCTTGGTTTGACCATGTTTGACTTTAGAGTTGACCATAGTTGACTTTTGACTTAGAATTTATTTATTGACCTAGAAGTTGACTAGTTTGACTTGTTCTCTTTCCGGGACCTTGTATTAATGTGGTATTCCATATCTAGGTCTTTGAGGCACCGAGTCAGACATCTGTGAGACTTTTTCATTGGACTTCAGGCGAGTACATTCTCTGATAGTTTCTCATTTATGATATCCTCTATGTTCGTCGTATCTAGTATAGATTTACATGTTTCTCTCGACACTATGGTTACACGGATTGGTATATCCGGATCTCGTCATGAGATGTTATTCCTTGGTATATGGTGTATATGGTGCAAGTATTGTTTCATTGGTTATCTTGTACATGTACAGACACCGATTTTCGGGAGGAGTCGCTCTCTTCTTGGGGAATCTAGTGCCATAGCATACCGTGGTTGGATCTATTATACCAGTTGGGGGTGGGGAGTATTAGTATAGATATGTGATCAAATCCCTATTGAATAAAGTATTGGTAAGCGAATAGTGTTGATCATGCACCGCACGTATGATTAGCCAGGCCGCATTGTATCTTGCCCAAGCCGATCACATGTTAAGCTAGTACTCACACACTTAGTCATTAGTATTATTGTTTCATTGGCATATTGTTCATTATTGTATTTCTTTCCAGTATTTCCTTATTGTCTATATATCTCTTATTCCTATTGTGCATCTTGTTTATCCATAGCTATTTACTGTTACATAGTTTTTATTATTAATTGAGAACTGCTGTTAGGGTTGTACTCTGCTCCTTTCCTGACTGGATATATTTTTCCAGATGACACTGAGGAGTACCCTACCTATTATGGACCCCAGGATGTTGTGGGTTTAGATTCTGAGACCCTGGCTCAAGAGGGACTTATCCCAACTGAGACAGTTGACCCTGGAGTTGTAGCTTTGTAGTACTGTAGTATTCTTTTGTACTGGATTTGTCTCCACCTTATTTTGTTGTTCTTCAGACTCATTGATGTATTATTTTAAACTCATGAGTTATATTGTGACTATTCTATTCTTATCTGATTCGTGTTTATTCTATCTTAGTTCTGTGATTGAGTATACTATCATTATTGGTGGTTCATTATATTAGATAGATTATCTAGACAGCGTTCTACCGCCGATTCTGCGGCGTAGGCTGGACGTTGTTTCCGACTAGTATCCTTACATCGGGTACGGGTCGTGACACTAAGAGTTGAGCTCTTACGGCGGTCATCCATAGGTCAGGGGAAAGTTGTGAGCCTTCCAGCAGCATTTCTGTGTTGGAGATCCAGTCTGAGATCTCCTCTGGGATTTCGCTGCCTTTAAAGGTTCTCGGGCTCATTTGGCGGAAGCCTCGGACTGTGTCCACTGGTTGGACAGGTGCTGGTGCCGGGACAGTCGTTCTTTCCAAGGCCGTCATCAAGGTCTGTCTGAGGGCCTCAGTCTGCTGCCACTGAGACTGTCTCAGGGCTTCAGTCTGTTGCCATTGAGTCTGTAACATGGCTTGGAGGAACTGGAATATTTGAGGTTGGCCCTCAAGCTGTGGCATCAGGGCAGGAAGGGCTGGAGGTGAAGGCAGAGGCGTCTCCGCCTGCGGTGTTGGGGCCTGGGAGGTTTGCCCATCTTGCTGGGCTGGTGTTCCTGCCTGGGCATGATTCTGGTGAATGTACGGGGTCGCCGGGTAGACCAGCATCCTTCTAGGGGATTGGTCTCTCGGGGTAGTCGGGGTTCCTTGGACATCGGGCGAGGGGTCTGTTGCTTGGTCAGCCCCATCAATCGTATGTCCACCGGGTATGTCCATATTTCTGAAGAAGATAGAATAATTAGAAAAAGCACAAGGAATTAATAATTGATAATCAAGCAAGATGCAAAAGTTTTGATGAAGTCAGTGTGGATGAGACCTAGTATTTCTATCCTATTGCAGGCTTACTGGGCATGTCATCATACCACTAGTAATAAACTAGACCTGCATGGGCCACCACTAAAACCATGTCACACCCCAGTCCCAAAATGTAAGGAACTAGGCCACGTGGCATTGGCCAGCTGACACGTCACTAAGGGTTTAATCTAATTTAATGGACCCAAAGGAACGTGCTACGCTGTCCTAAAATACTACAAGTCTAATACAGGTAAATCTATCTCATCCACAGAAATATCAGGAAATAGTGCTGAATATATATAATGCTGAGTCTGAAAATGTCATAGTACACATCTTGTGGGAACAAACCCACTACAAAAGATAATAATAGCAGAAAATAAGATAGACTAATGTATCGTCTATTTAGGGAAACAGCTCCATCTCCAGGTGAACAAGCTTCTAGAATCAGGCAGATTTTGATAGTGGCTCTTCTAATTCCTCCTCGGTGGCACACCTAGTCTCCTGTCCTGGACCATACACCGTGGGGTAGAAGGCCTCATCTAAATCTGGAAGGGAACCAGGTCCTCAGTGGGACATAACAAGATACAGGAAAACAACATGTCAGGTATGTAAATACTGAATAAATAAATACAGGGTGCTAACCATCTAAGTGAATGCAAGTAAAGACCTTGTAGCACGCATGGAAAAGTGTAGGCCAGACATATGCTGACTTAATTCACCAATCGTGTTGACTGGCTAGTATATGTGTCATATGCCCCCAGACTCATGGGCACTCTGCAATCGACCATCTCCGAGGAGCATGGTACGAAGGATAAAAACTCAAGGAGGGGGGTGTCCCATACGTCTACTAGTTATCTTTTTTGCCCAATGTAACTAAATGCCAAGTCGTAATTATTCCTGATTTTATGCTAAGCCGTGATGCACGTCATACGTACTGGTAGCTAATCAAATACGCAGCTCGTATCCCAATATGTATTGCAAACTTGTTGCATATTTCCGTGACAGGGTCTAGGATGATATTAGGATACCCTCACAGTTGTTGGTAAGTCTGTAAAGACTAAGTTAATTATACTACGTGTCAACGTACTTGTTGACTGTACCCGAGGCAATCTCAGGTACTTACAGTCATATGAAATTCAGGAGAAATAGTATATAACAATATTTGAATTTAAACAGTAAACTTGGCAAGGTATACTTGCCTACTTCCTGATTGTGTTAAAAACCTGATCTCACAGTCAAATTTGAGGGGTCTTGTGACAGGGGGTCACTGACTGCGCTGAAGAGATTTTCTGTTTAAGACGTACAGGGTTGTAAATATATATTTAAATAAGAGAAATACATAATAGCATATATATACTTATGTAAATATATATATAAGACATAATATATATATATTGTCATATATATAATATAGGGTACATATATATATATATATATATATATATATATATATATATATATATATATATATATATATATATATATATATATATATAGTAGTATGTATATATTTATATAGCATATATACATATATAATAGATATATTATATATAAATACATATAGATTATATATATATTTACATATATATAAAGAAAATGCAGAATAATAACATACATATTTATTATATATACTAATAGTATATATTTATATATAGTGTAATAATACATAAATAAATATATACTTATATAGATACATATATATATATATGGATATATATTTACATATATATAAAAAGAAAAGAAAAATGCAGAAATATATATATATATATATATATATATATATATATATATATATATATATATAGTTATATGGAAATAATGCATAAAGAGTATATATACATATATGTATATATGAAATACATAAATATATATAATATATAATAGTGTATATATATATACTGAATATGTATATATATAATAATAATATAATAATAATATATATATATAATATCATATATACATATGTATATAAAAAGAAAATGCAAATATATATATATATATATATATATATATATATATATATATATATATATATATATATATATATATATATATATATATACTGGATTAATAGTATTAATAATAACAATAATTATACATATATATAATTACATATGATAATACTTATATATAAATATATATATACATATATATATATATATATATATATATAATACTCATATATATATAAATAAATAAATAAATAAACAGAAAATAAAAGATGCATAAATATATATATATATATTGTATAATAATACTGTATTTAAGTATATTATATATATATATATAGTAATATATATATATAATTATATAACTACATATATATATACATAGATATATATATATATATATTTATATACATATACATATACATATAAATAATAAATAAATAAAAGGAAAATACAGAAATATAAATACGTATTTATTTACTGTATATACTGTATTTAAATATTTAATTAAATAATATATAATTAAATATATATAATAACATATATATTAATATATATATATTAATATATATATATATATGTATACATATATATACATATATATATACATATATACATACATATAGGAATATTTATGTATTTACGTATTATACAGGTATTTTATACCTGACAGTTCGACAGAGGGGGCCCACAGCTAGTCGCCGGCGGGAGGACGGCGGCGGAGGAGGCGGCGGCTGGCCGGAGGGACGGTGGCAGTGGCAGCAGTGTTTAACAGCAGCAGCAGCAGCGGTGGCTTGCGGGGGCTGCTGCGGTCAGGGTGGTGGCGGAGGAGGCGGTGCAGGCGGATGGGTCGACGGAGGGGAGGGTGGCGAAGGGCCTGGTGGTGGTGGCGGAGGTCAGGGGTGGCGGTGGTGGCGGCTGGAGGTGGTCGGGATGGGGGTGGCAGTACTGGTGTGGGTGAGGGCGGAGGGGCTGCGGGGGTGAGGGCGGCCGGAGTGGTGGTCGTGGGGCGGTGGTGGAGGGTTGGTTCGGTGGAGGAGGTCAGGGCGGAGCTGTCGGGGATGGTGGTGGTGGCCTACAGTGGTGGAGGGTGGTGTTGGGGGAGGTCGGGGGTGCTGGGGGCTGCTGTGTGCAGGGTCGAGGTTTGGGTTTGCAGTGGCTGCCCACGGCGGAGCAGGCGGCCGGAGGTGTTGGGGTTTGGTCGGAGGGAAGGTGGAATAGTGACGAGCCTGTCGGTGGAGTTTGGTCGGAGGTGGTAGCCGAAGGGTGGCGGTGTGAGGTTTGGAAGGGGGAGGGGTCGGGTATTTATAGGGTTAGGCTGAGTAGCATTTTGGTAAATAGTTGGAAGTTTAGGGATATTTTGGGTATTTTGGTTTTTAGGATATTTTAGGCTGATATTTTTAGATATTTTGGTTGGTCCCACGGCCACGTGTACGGTGCACGTTCACCAGCCAATAGGGGGGTGACACCTCACAGGGAAAATTGCAGAAAAACCCTGTAATTCCATAAATTGTATATAGGTCCTAAAATTGGTATTTTGTATAATTACGCAATTTGTCTGATAAAAAAAACACTGATTCCTAGAAATACGAACTCCATGCCTTAGCGCGCACGAGGGCATAATCTGTACCGAACAAGGTTCTTCCGTACCCTGCAAACAATCTGGTGGGTTATCGGTACATGAATGCACTGGTGGGGAGGCTTCTCGTCCGCTAAATAAATCCAACATATTGTATTAGTTCCGTGCACCAACTATTAAGTTATCTTTCTAGACTTGCCTTAGGATCAGTTTTATGGCATAAGATATAAAGTCTAACTAGTGTGACAGTGCGTCGTACGATATAAGAGAAATACGGTAAAACTTACCAACTTACCATTAATTCTTTCCTATCCAATTACACAACCAAGTTAACCAAACACGAATATATATAAGGAATGCCAAGAATCGCATAAGCAAACACAAGTGTTACTAATGTGTTTCTGACTCAGGTTGTTCACATGTAGTATACTCATGCCGTTCAGATTTCTCAGATATCTTATAATCAGATTATTCAAGTATGTTTAGAGGTTCAGATTATTGGGTTCAATTAACGATCTACACGCAGAGTGCACCGTGCATCCGTTACTTGCCTCAAGTCCATACGAGCCCATACGCGGATTACTGCCACGTATGCAATATACTTAACGATACATATTTAGTCTAATGACCTGACGAGCTGCCATTGAAAAATTATAGTCTCGTCACGGGATGAGATGTAATACAGGTAGCGAGCCCTGCTACATGACTTTCTGTCCTAAGCAAACGACTATCAGCATATTCCTGACCGGTTCAGATCAGCCCCGATGCCCCGGTACACCATCCGCAGGAACCATAAGCCTGTGTATAGGTTATCCAGGCACAGGTTATCCATGACCATTGACGATCTATACACTATGTTTACATGCGAGGTATTTCAAGAAACATAATTGGAACATATTGGGTCAATATAGGTCCATAGAAAAGTCTATCTGTTCAAATGATTCAGTATAGGTTCATAGCATAGTATGCACATTCTAATCATCGCATTATCCCATGTATTCTTTTCAATGCATAGTTAAGGTGATATTTTTACTATTTATTGTAGCTCCTGTTTTGGAAGTTGCCTTGGCGACCTAAAGGTCCCGAAGCCTTTCCATGTTTCTATTACTTGGCTCGAAAGCGACTATTTTGATAGTCATCTTGCCTTAGGTAGGTGAACCATATTCTGTGTTATGCTTCCATACCGTGGCATTATCTTTGTGACAAGTATTGCATATAAGATAGATAGCATAAGGACATTAACTTGACCCGTTCTAGATAATAAAGCCTAGTCATCTTGCACAGAGCTAATGTAGCATGTGAGGGTCTAACTATAAGCCAAGTTTTATTTTCATATTCTAACACGAGCAATACAAGATGTGATTATTCTCTTAGCTAGGTGCATTGTATTCTTATTAGCATTTAATGGGTGATTCACCTACCGACTAGCATGTATCGTTCTTATTTTTAAGTGTGCAGGCTAAGTAAAGACAGATTCATCGTAGCCACTTACCTTAGCGATGATTTGCCTCGGCCGAGTGATACTCCGAGCGCGTCTTTAAAGTCTAAGTTTGAACTCCTGAAGGGCCAAGTCTGAATCTTTTGCCTCAAGCGAGTCTTCTCGCCGAGCAAGATGGGGAGGATCGTCACACTTGTGTCGTTTGAATCAGCTATCCGTATTGATGCGAAATGGGTCGTTACAGGATCGAGGCACATCTGTAAACTCCCTGATTTTCAAAAATTTTTAAAAATAATTTTTACACAATTTTCTGTAATTTTTCTGGAATTAAAACTAAGGTATTTTGTGACTAAATAATTTTTTAAATAATGTTAATTAATATTAAAATATTGTAAAAATAATATTTTCTGGTGTAAAATGAAAAACTAGACATAGGATAATTTTTCGAGAATTTATTGGACCCCAGAAGCATTTTTAAAGCCCTAAAAACTAATTTATATTTAAACCAAAATAAACCCTAGAAATAAACTCGGTTCAACTAAACCAAACCAACCCAGACCCGGTTCAACTGAACCAAACCCAACCTTAGCGGGTCGGGTCGGATCTAAACCCGACCCGAAACCCGACTACCCGAACCCGCACCTAAACCTAACGAATCTGGGTCTAACCCACTACCCGCTGACCCGACCCAAACCCGTTAAACCCAAGTCAGAATCCTTATCGGATTCACTGTTCCGACGCCCCTATTTAACCCCTCGACGCCGGCGCCTGAACCCTAATCCACTGCCCTAGCCACCTCGAGCCTCGCCTCGCCCTCGCCGGAACCCTAAGCCCCGTCCTCGACATCCCCAGAACTTTCTCCTCCCACCGACGAACTCCACCGCCTGACCCTATCTCCCCGCTCCACCATCTTCCTCGACGACCCCTCGTCCTAGCCCGCAGAACAACCCACTCCTCCTCTTCTCGACGAACCGACCCGCCGCCCTATCCTCACCGCCTCCTCCTCTACCCTATCTCCGCCACCCCGCAGCCCCTTCGCCCCCGGCCGAGCCTCTCGACCTAGCCACCGCCTCCCATTCCCCTCCAGATCCAGCCCCGACCTCGACGACGAACCCCGCAGCAGCCCCTCATCCCCGGCCGCCCAGCACCACCACAACCTCGACGATCCTCCGCCCCGGGAAGCCCTCCTCCGGCGAAGTCTCCTGAACCCTAACCCTAACCCTATATCGGGCACAGCAGCACAGTACCCCGGACACTGTGTCGCAGTGTCGTGTCAACCCGGACACGAAAAAACTCGTTCCACGGAGCCCTGTTCAGGTAACCCATTCTCTCTCATTGTTACTCCATTTTCCATTTCGTCAGATGTGATGTGTAGGCCGTGTAACCCTCTCGATGTCCGTGCAACCCTCTCGGTGCATCGCGTCCTATGGCGATCGCAAACCGTGATCCAAAAACAGGAAAAATGATACCCCGTTTTCACCCGAAACTGAGTACGCCCCTCCAAACGGGAGAACTTGGTTGCGAGCGATCTTCACCAAAAGGTGCCCGCCATTGATACGTACGTGCGAAATTTCGCAGAAGTTGATTCGGATTGGCGTGCACACCGGAATCAACGCGTATCCGCTGACAATGTCCCATATCCGCATGTTCTAGAACACGTCGTAACTTTGTGTGCACACGTCGGATCGAAACGAAACTTGTGCCATCGGACTCATAGTAATACGCTGGTCCTGTGACCCAAGTTTGGTTCGATTCTGAGAACATTGACCAAAATCGCGTATCGTGGGTCCCACGGCTCTACTTGACGGGCAATTTTGTGATCGGCTCATCGAAATCCAATTCTGAAAGTTCCGTTGGGTTCGTATCATCGTTCTAGACTTGTTGACACTAAGTTGGACGAATTTAGAGACCATTAGTTCTGACACATTTTCGGTACGAAGCGGGACACACGTGGACCCCACTTTGATCCAAAATTACCGTTTTGTCCCTGTGTCCAAATTGGACGAAAGGAAAGTATTTTTTTAGCTATTTTGCTTATTTTGGGAACGTTGGTGATATCTATTTCAGCATCCGGAGACATTTGTTCTGAGGCCGTAGCTTCTGATCCTGTGTGCTTGACTTCTGGACAGTACACGTTGCAGCTTTCTTACCAGGCAAGATACCTTGCCAAATTACTTACAGTATTTTGCATGCTTACTATATTTCTGTATATTTATTGTATCTCTGTTTATTTATTGTATGTGTAGTTCCTTTCAGTCATTACTATATATTAGATATGTTGACACACACTTGACACTTAGTATCATGAGAGGACAATCATTAGGCGTATGGGCTTTTAACCACTCTGGTAAACCGTAGTATATAGTTCGCACTACTGGCGTGTGTCGCGCTGGTCGCTACCCCCGCGGTATGTCGATTTCTGGAGTCTCGCTGGTCGCTACCCCAGCGGTATGTCGATTTCTGATGTCCATTGACGTGTGTGTGAGTTGTGAGGTAGATCGAGTAGCCTACCCTTGCCCATACATCGAAAAGTTATCCTCATTTGCATTCATATAGATTGTCTTGTACAGCGTACTTATTTATTTTCAAATTATATGCATGTTTACTGTATTCAAATTGGCTCGCTTTTCTGTATCTTGTTACATCCCTCTGAGGACCTGGTCCTCTGCCAGGTGTATCTGTTCTTGAGTATTTGCAGGAGCGCAGATTCAGATGGTTCTATATGTTTCGAGGATGTCTTCTCTCCGATCCCATGATTGTTAGCTGGTATTCTTGCATTGTGTTTATTGTGCTGTACTTTTCCATTCGAGTTGGTAGTGGATTTGTTTTCATCCAACTATCATCCTTAGATACTTATGTTGAGATCTAGTTATATAGATGCTGGTTATTCATTTATATTGATTTTCTGTGGATGAGATTTAGATTGTACCCTGTGACTTGTGATACATTTTAAATCACTTGTGGATTGATATTCATATTACAGCGTACGTATGGGTTATGGTTTTCATATATTGGAGTTGCCATATCCATACGGCTGGCATGCTTACGTGTTCCTAGTCCTACGTATTTTGGGACTGGGGCATGACATATTTTTGTGGTGGCCCATGCAGGTCGAGAGCATATTATTTCGGTTACGTTACTGTACCGAGCAAGCCTGCAAATAGGATTAGAGTATAGGATCTCATCCACATTGACTATGATTCATCTTCCTCCTATCTGTTCTATTCGAATAATTGTATCCTGCTTCATTCCTGTACTTCCCTGATAATTCCTTGAGAATAGCCCTCTCTTAGAATATAGAAGTCCCTGTCGCTAGATGATAAGTAGGGTAACATCCCTATTTGGGGTACAACCAGAGTGTTGACACACCACTAAGTTTAGAATATCTAGTGAATCCTAGAAATTCTTATCTCTAGAATTGGTTTACCATTACCCCCTGATGTATTATGAAGACTTGAGAGTAGTATAGACACTACTAGTGTTAGTTAGAAGTTTACCATAATGTTTGACCCTAGTATTGAGGAACAAAAAAAATGAAATTTAGGACTGAACCTGACCTTCATAGTTAGATAGTATTGGAGAATTATAAACTTAGATCATTGTCTTATTATTAGTAGACAGCACCTTCGGAAGCCTAGAGGAATGCAATCAAACACTTTTTTCTTGATCATGCCACGAACATAGCAACTAGCATACTACCCCCTTAAAGAACCATGATGCTATCTAGAGCCCTCTATTTTAATTTCATACATTGCTCCTCTGCGACCATAGCACTCGCTAGTGTGCGACGACTGATTACGTTTCTTCTCTTCATCTTTCAATTCGTGCCATCTGACACCTCTAATTATAGACCAAGTGATTGTATTCTATTATAGGATATATAGTTTGCTAAAGTTATAGTTGTAATCTTGAATTTTGAATTGTGTGTCTTGTAGTTAGAACCTGATAGTTGAGTTGTTCAATTAGATTGTGATGATTACCCCTAGTTGTAGATCACGTAATTGTACCCCCACCTCGATACAAGTTGTATTCCCTTCCCCTTGAGACTAGTAACTTTTCCATTCTTAATGTTGGCACATGTTCTATGAGCACTATGATTAAGACTTAAGGTGACCCTTACCTATATAATGCAATAGGAGATCCTAATAAGTACCAAGATCTTTCCTCATATACCCTAATAAGAGTTTCCGTTTTATTTGCATGTACAAGGTTATTTTGCAGGATCCTCTTAAGACTGTCACAATATTAGTTTAATTCTTTTAAGTTGGGTAGTATGCCTCACAACCTAGTACCACATAGTCCACTTGACCCATCGAGGTAGTATAACTGAATGACATTAATTGTATGCTAGCATAAGACGACAGTGTTTATTCAGACAATAGAATTTAGAGGTCCATGCCCTATTTGGTCGACTAGCGACTTAGACAAGGAGTTGTATGACAACTGTGGAGATTGTATAGTCTTAACTTCTTGTGGACTTGAAATATGTTGTGACTTCTTCCATCATGATCTAGCTCATTTATATTTCATATACTAGCTTGACTTATGCTGCTATTTTATAGCCTAGTTTTGCAAGCTTATTCTTTATCGAGCTTGTTCATGACATATGTATTATTGGGGAGGCCCACAATAATACATTTCAGAATCAGTGTATTGCGATCTGATCAACCATAGTGAGCTTGATTCGCCCTTCGCAATAATACTCTACATGGATTGAGATATATAGTTGACTAGTAGATACCTGTACTTGCCCTCTAGATATGCATGAGCAGATCGTATCGGTTACATAACTGTACTAATACGAGCATGTGAATAGAAATTACCAAAATATGATTTTAATCCACAACTGCCTTGACAATTCCCATTTGAATTCTTTAAACGCCTTAATTCCGATACTCCTATTCTATTACCTCTCCCTTGAACTCTTTATTATTGATCTCCGTCTTCCCTTAGTTCGAAAAGACGAAACCACTTGCTTGGTATAAGTTTGATACACAGAGAGTACTAGATATACCCCATAGGCCGATCACATACTTGAGGATTATTCTTTTGTAATTAAGGGCATATCATAGATGTCATATTTGGTGTTAAAAACTTTGAGGATTAAATAACATGATTAAATAATTTAGAGCATAGCCTTCTTAGATGTATAGCCTTAGATGATAGATGGGTAAATTTTAAGTTGGGTAGAAACTGTAATGTTAACTTAAGGAGAATTCTTTAGACTGTAATCAAGTGAGGTTAGATAGAGAAACCCTACCCTAGTTTAATTTCGAGGACGAAATTATTTTAAGTTGGGTAGATTGTAACCCCCTGATTTTCAAAATTTTTTAAAAATAATTTTTACACAATTTTCTTTAATTTTTGTGGAATTAAAACTAAGGTATTTTGTGACTAAATAATTTTTTAAATGATGTTAATTAATATTAAAATATTATAAAAATAATATTTTTTGGTGTAAAATGAAAAAAACTAGACATAGGATAACTTTTCGGGAATTTATTGGACCCCAGAAGCATTTTTAAAGCCCTAAAAACTAATTTATATTTAAACCAAAATAAACCCTAGAAATAAACCCGGTTCAACTAAACCAAACCAACCCAGACCCGGTTCAACTGAACCGAACCCAACTTTAGCGGGTCGGGTCGGATCTAAACCCGACCCGAAACCCGACTACCCGAACCCGCACCTAAACCTAACAAATCCGGGTCTAACCCGCTACCCGCTGACCCGACCCAAACCCGTTAAACCCAAGTCGGAATCCTTATCGGATTCACTGTTCCGACGCCCCTATTTAACCCCTCGACGCTGGCGCCTGAACCCTAATCCACTGCCCTAGCCACCTCGAGCCTCGCCTCGCCCTCGCCGGAACCCTAAGCCCCGTCCCCGACATCCCCAGAACTTCCTCCTCCCACCGACGAACTCCTCCGCCTGACCCTATCTCCCCTCTCCCCGCTCCACCGTCTTCCTCGACGACCCCTAGCCCTAGCCCACAGAACAACCCCCTCCTCCTCTTCTCGACGAACCGACCCACCGCCCTATCCTCACCGCCTCCTCCTCTACCCTAGCTCCGCCACCCCGCAGCCCCTTCGCCCCCGGCCGAGCCGCTTGACCTAGCCACCGCCTCCCATTCCCCTCCAGATCCAGCCCCAACCTCGACGACGAACCCCGCAGCAGCCCCTCATCCTCGGCCGCCCAGCACTACCACAACCTCGACGATCCTCCGCCCTGGGCAGCCCTCCTCCGGCAAAGTCTCCTGAACCCTAAACCTAACCCTATATCGGACACAGCAACACAGTACCCCGGATACTGTGTCGCAGTGTCGTGTCAACCCGGACACGAAGAAACTCGTTCCACGGAGCCCTGTTCAGGTAACCCGTTCTCTCTCCTCGTTGCTCTATTTTCTGTTCTGTCAGTTGTGACGCGTAGGCTGTGTAACCCTCTCGATGCCCGTACAACCCGCTCGGTGCATCGCGTCCTGTGGCGATCGCGAATCGTGATCCAAAAACAGGAAAAATGATACCCTGTTTTCACCCGAAACTGAGTATGCCCTGCCAAATGGGACGATTTGGTCGTGCGCGGTCTTCACCAAAAGGTGTGCGCCGATGTACGTACACACCAGAATCAACGCGTATCTGTCACGCCCCAATCCCAAATTATCGAGGGACCAGACACGTGGCAATGGCCAGCAGCACGCACCGATGGACAAACCCAATTTAATGGATCCATCAGGGTGTACTTAAGCTGTAAAACAAAGTCTATGATAACATGACAAAACTAATCTCATCCACACAAGATAAAATATGATCCACAGATATAAGAAATGTAAATCATCAACCAGTCTCAACAAAGTGCTTCGGGGAACAACCCGATAAAATCTAATACAATGGTTCAATAGACCAAAATATAAATGACTGAATAAAATAAATACTGAGCATGAAACATGGATGCTCAGGAAAAGTCTTCAGCTAACACCTCATCCTCGGGTGCCGGTAAGCTCCTGTATCTGCTTCTGCTCCTGCTCCTGCTGCTGTCCCGTATACCTCGGGATAGATCTCGTCTGCAAATCCTGGGGAAATAATCCGGTATCCAGGTTCTCAGGGGACATAACAAGGTACAAAAATCAACATGCCAAAATGCAGTATAATAGTAAATAAGATAAATAGGGTAAGCTATATAACCATCTATGTGAAATGCAAGATGAGAGCATCACGAGTACTCAGGCTGAGCCACTACAAGCTCTGTGTCGGGGAGCCGGTAGCGGTAATAACCGGTAATGTGTCTAGCTCTGCTCGAGAGTCTACGACCTCACAATAGTAGTAGATATATATAAAATAGCATGTAGCCTGTGTGTCTCTCCCCACCCAATGTAACCACGCATCTCATGACCATAATGTCTCATGTCCATGTCAAGCGGGATCATAGCTAATGCAACCAGTCATATAATATCTATGAATATAATGTCTATGTCATAAACCTGTATCCTATACAGAATCACCATGAATATCTCAGGAAGACTCTGTCTCATGAATAGTATCAAGTGTACTGGGTTATAATGTACTTGATAAGACAAGTACGAGAATATAAAGGGTCACGAATGTCCATCTCTAGGTGACGTTACCCAACTCTGTGTACAGGGTTGGCACCCGACTAATAATCGGACGCTAAGTAAGTCACTCGGTCCTAGGTCAAGCATGCACAACAATCACAGGAATAAAACAAGAGAATAATATGAATCAATATACTGCAAGTTTGGCAAGGTACACTTGCCTGGGGTCTGAATACCAACAGCTGTCCCTGTATCAGTGGATCCTGCAGGTACTCCTCCAAAAGCTGTCATCTTCTTCCACTTATCCCCAAGTGCCCTCCCTACATCAGTAAAATCCATCCCTGGATTACTCTTCTTAAGGTTTTCTCTTTCGGTATTAGAGAAAAACATGAAAGCAGACATTGCCCTTTTTGGTGCGTTAGGATCATTTTTCTTCTTTGGCCTCTTCTTCATTGAACCTTCATCTGCTGCTTCTTTGGATTTCCTCTTAGCTGATGATCCCTTTGAAGTAACAACTTCTTTCTTGGACTCCTTTCTTGCAGGTTTCTCATTTTCCTCTCCACTTTCACTGGCATCAGACTCCTTTTCTCCTAATTCATCGCTGTGAGATCCACCATCATCCTTGTCAGCAACAAAATTTTCATCCACTGGCTGCATTTTTAATTCTTTCAAGATGTGGATCAACATCATCGTCATCATCATTGTCAAGAACAGATAAAACACTATTTATAGTTTGTGCGCCTCCAAGGTTCATATTTCTCAATCCCTTTCCACTAATAAAATCAAAAAGGTTGTGGTACTCGTTCTGTTGTATGTTTCTAAAAAGATGTTCTTGATCATTTTTCAATTTCACAAGAAGATCAAAATAGTGTGCTGATGCGCTTGCCCCTCCAGTACCGTGTCGGTAAAATTCGACATAATCAATCTCGTCATGTAGAATGAGAGTAGGAGGCCTAGGTAGAAAGAAAAACACTTTCTCGAGTGGATATAACACTCCATCCTCGCCTTTTAGCGATGATTTTATGGCATAACCATCTTGACAGCTGCGGAAATTTCCTGGTTTTGTGACCCTTGCTCCAGATAAACCCCGCATGATCAAAGTGAAGACCTCATGGATGAGCCCCTTATATGATGGTTCCAATATATCCTTGTATTTTGTACCCAGAAGCTCCTCGCTCATTGATAGAGTATATTTAATAACAGTATCCATTTCAAACCGAATAATAATGTGTGGATACAAAGTCATTCCTTTACGGATAGGTGAGTCAAGTATGACCACAACAAAAGTGTGAGGTTGATTGGACTTTGGCAGTAGAAAAAATCAAACAATACTGCTATATTGAATCTTAAAGTCGTTAGCCTGCCCTTGTAGCCTGAAGAACGAAAGATGAAGCTCGATGTTGTAACGCCCTCTAGAAGAAAATTAGGGCCTGATCTCCTTCTCCTTCCCCAACTCACCATCTTCTTCTTCTTCTACTTCAAACCCTTGTCCTTCTTCTTTTTTTTAAAGAGATGAGAAAAATAGGAAAGATGATGATGATGGAGGTGGTGGTGAAGGGGGCCGGACGGTCGGCCGGCGGCGGTAGCCGCCGCGGCTACGGGGAGGAGAGAGAGGAGTGAGGGACGAGAGCAGAGAGAGAGAGAGAGAGAGAGAGAGAGAGGGTTTTCCACACATTGGGATTAGGGCCTGCTTGGTTTATTGTGAGGGTGATGGTGATGGTTTTATAGGGAGGGGTTCATTGGATGGAGGGTGGAGATTAGCCCATCTAAATTGGAGGGCTAAGATTCCATATGAAGACTTGGTTTCTTCATGCAAGGAAGGGGAGGGAAATGTTGACTACAGTCAACATATGGTGAGCTCTCCATTTGGTCATGGCCAATAGGGTGATGACACCTAAATTAATAAATTGTCACTTAGTTTCTACGTTTTTAAAATATTTTCGGAGTCCAATAAATTCACAAAAAATTATCCTATGTCCGATTTTCCATTTTACACCATAAAATATTATTTTTATAATATTTTAATATTAATTAACATCATTTAAAAATCTTTTAATCATAAAATACCTTAGTTTTAATTTCCAAAAATTATAGAAAATTGTGTGTAATCGTTTTTTAAAAATTTTAAAAATCAGAGGGCTGACAGTATCCGCCGACAACGTCCCGTATCCTCATGTTCTAGAATATGTCGTAACTTTGTGTACACACGTCGGATCAAAACAAAACTTGCGCCATCGGACTCGTAGCAATATGCTGGTCCTGTGACCCAAGTTTGGTTCGATTCTGAGAACGTTGACCAAAATTGCGTATCGTGGGCCCTATGGCTCCACTTGACGGGCGATTTTATGATCGGCTCATCGGAATCCAATTCTGAAAGTTCCGTTGGGTTCATATCATCGTTCTGGACTTGTTGACACTAAGTTGGACGAATTTGGAGACCATTAGTTCTGACACATTTTTCGGTACGAAGCGGGACACACGTGGACCCCACTTTGATCCGAAATTACCGTTTTGCCCCTGTGTCCAAATTGGACGAAAGGAAAGTATTTTTTTAGCTATTTTGCTTATTCTGGGAACGTTGGTGATATCTATTTCAGCATCCGGAGATATTTGTTCTGAGGCCATAGCTTCTGATCCTGTGTGCTTGACTTCTGGACAGTACACGTTGCAGCTTTCTTACCAGGCAAGATACCTTGCCAAATTGCTTACAGTATTTTGCATGCTTAGTATATTTCTATATATTTATTGCATCTTGGTTTATTTATTGCATGTGTAGTTCCTTTCAGTCATTACTATATATTAGATATGTTGACACACACTTGACACTTAGTATCATGAGAGGACAATCATTAGGCGTATGGGCTTTTAACCACTCTGGTAAACCATAGTATATAGTTCGCACTACGGGCGTATGTCGCGCTGGTCGCTACCCCCACGGTATATCGATTTCTGGAGTCTCGCTGGTCGCTACCCCCGCGGTATGTCGATTTCTGATGTCCATTGACGTGTGTATGAGTTGTGAGGTAGATCGAGTAGCCTACCCTTGCCCATACATCAAAAAGTTGTCCTCATTTGCATTCATATAGATTGTCTTGTACATCGTACTTATTTATTTTTAAATTATATGCATGTTTACTGTATTCAAATTGGCTCGATTTTCTGTATCTTGTTACATCCCTCTGAGGACCTGGTCCTCTGCCAGGTGTATCTGTTCTTGAGTATTTGCAGGAGCGCAGATTCGGATGGTTCCATATGTTTCGAGGATGTCTTCTCTCCGAGCCCATGATTGTTAGCTGGTATTCTTGCATTGTGTTTATTGTGCTGTACTTTTCCATTCGAGTTGGTAGTGGATTTGTTTCCATCCAACTATCATCCTTAGATACTTATGTTGAGATCTAGTTATATAGATGCTGGTTATTCATTTATATTGATTTTCTGTGGATGAAATTTAGATTGTACCCTATGACTTGTAATACATTTTAAACCACTTGTGGATTGATATTCATATTAAAGCGTACGTATGGGTTATGGTTTCCATATATTGGAGTTGCCATATCTATACGGCTGGCATGCTTACGTGTTCCTAGTCCTACGTATTTTGGGACTGGGGCGTGACAATATTTATCTGTCCAAATCCAAGGACTATTCCCTGTGTTACCAAATCTTCTCGAGCCGTAGCCCGACATACTCACTACCCAATTTATAGAAATATTTTCAATGGAGACGTACATTCCTAAATCTCTATACAAAAGTATAATATAATCCAGCATTCTAAAATACTACATGTTAATAGAAATATGATTATTATCTTTGTTATCTTTTATGATTTCTTTTATGGCATCATTGATACAGAATACTACACAACAACAAGTAATATTTTATATTAAGCGTGAAGATTAAGGATTGAAGAACCAACACCACTCACATTAATATGAAGGAACTTTCCAGCATGGTTCCATAGCCTCCTGAATTAATTTTCTTCGCATAAGTCCAACAGGCTCTTCGAGAAAACCTAGCCTACATTGTGTACTGTACGGAGTGGGGCACTACTTTCTTAAAGGTAGGCTCATACTTGGTGAATAGCTCCTTCTTAGAGCACACGTGACAAGATACACCTTGTTTGCCATTTAAATCAAAAGAAAGAACTAAGAAAACTTGATTTGATTAACAAACTAGAGAGTACAGAGAAGAGTCCTAAGATACAATCTAAGTATAATTTTGTTTTGATCTGGGGGTGACGATGGAGGGTTAGGAGTGTAACAACTCTCTTTACTCCGTGGAGTATCCGAACGCAGAAGATTCTCTCCTTGGTTTTAGTGTGAATCCGCAGATAGCCAGCCAGCCTTTTGGCTCGGTCTCTCTCTGAAGCAGAAAAAGTTAACCTTTAGAACGTTCTAGTTGCTCCTATTTATAGCCATCGTGCTGATGGGCTATGGGTGCCTCATATGTGTCATGCCCCGATCTCCCGCAGGCTAATCGGCCATCCTCGTTAGGCAAGAATCACCGTGCCAGCGCTCCTGCGGGACGATTGACCCATCTGGGTGTGATACAGCACGAGCGTAAGCCACGCCCGTGCAAGGCCGTGGTTCATGCTGACAGTAAGAGGTCTATGCCACATAGTCGCACAGATTGTCCGAGTGCAGCAGAATTATAAACGCATAGGTGATTGATAACAAGTTTACAAAGTCGTCAATAGCGGAAGCATTGAATAACACAAGTATAGAAGTAAAACAAACTCTTTATTGATATTGAACAAGTGTTACAGGCGACGCTAGGCCGAGATTATAAGTCGCTCAAGCCTCTCTCTCTGAAACAGTAAAAGCGTGCCAAGTGGCTACATTTATGGAATAATGTATATGCGATGTTCCAATATTATGTCTTATATATGTGCTTCAGTTTCGGACGCAATGCTCCAAGGCTTCAGAGTAAACTCCATGCCTTAGCACGCATGAAGGAGGCATCTGCACCGAACGAGGTTCTCCTGTACCCTGCAAGCAATCTGGTGGGTTATCAGTACATGAATGCACTGGTGGGGAGGCTATTCGCCCGCTCTACAAATCCAAACACGTAATATAGGTTACATGCGCCAACTATTTCGTTGTCTTTCTAGTTGCCTTAGGATCAGTTTTATGACAATATTGAATAGCCTATCTCGTGTGGCAGTGCGCCATGCGATATAAGAGGAAATACGATGAGACTCACCAACTTACCATTTGTCCTTCCCTGTCCAAGGCAAACCAAGTTAATTCAAGCACAAGCATTCATATAATGAAATCCAGGGGCAAATAACTTATGCAAACACAAGTATCGTGAGCGAGGTTATGTTTCGGATGCACGGGTTATAAGGATTTCTCAGGTGTGTTGCATAATACGTTGAAGTGTTCAATTAATGTACAAGTATCTTATATCCAAGATCGTTCAGGCATTTTTGATATTCTTGACCCGATGCAATGACTCGCACGCTGATAGCCGCTAAGCGAGGATGACCTATCTATATGAACATGAGGTCACTGGCACAACGCTATAATGGATGGTCCAATCGGGTGTCGGAATGGTGTACAAGCAGGAACATGGGGGCATTGCACACATATCCCGCTCGAAGCAGGCGACTATCAGGAGTTTCGGCCGGATCGGATCGGTGCCAGTGCCCCAGCAACGGTCCGCGGAACTAAAACCTTGTTTCCAAGTTGTCTTGTGACCATGCAAGTCTATAATCTTTCGTGTCTCAGGTCAGGCACATGAACAATTTTGAGGCAAGATTGTTCATAATATGAGGCAGGATTGTTCACAATATATGAGGCATGATTGTTCACAATATATGTACCAATTTTCTGAGCTATTTAATTCAATATGGGACAGCTATTGCTCCACGAGCTGTGATTGTTTGGATTATTGACTTGGTACAAATCCCCTGGTTCGGGAATTGCCTTAGCAACCTAACGGTCCCGAGTACTTTGAGGCTCATTCATGTACGAAATGACTATTAGATAGTCTTCCGGGAAGAACCTAAATGAATGCATGACATGCACAGTGTTACATGATCTTGGCATAGTTTATGCGACAAGCATTGAAACGAGAAAATATATAAGCATGGAAGCATGCATTTGTATAAACATAAGCATTCACATTGGCTCGGGCCCGAATGTAAGCCGAGAAGTGAAGCCGTAAAGGGACTTACTGAGCGACATTATCTAGGGTCATGCAGTGTAGCAAGTAAAGCAGTGCACTACGAAGAGCATATGTATATTATTCTACTCGAGGCATAGCAGGGTCTCATTGCACAAGGCAAAGGTAGCATGCGAGGGTCTGTATATAAGCAATATTTTATTTTTATGTTCTAGCACAAGCAATACAAGTTGGGATTATTCCCTTAGCTAGGTGCGTTGTATTCTTTGAATTGAGCAATCGAGAATGGACTTGTACAAATGAAAGTATCGTTGGACTTGAGTGATGGACGAGAATGGAAACAAGCAATAAAAAGAGTGTTTGTAATTTGAAGGATTGATGCGGGCCAAGTATTGGAAATAAGTGAGATCAATCAGATGGAAAGCAGAATATCAGAGTTCGCTTGCACGAATTGAAAGTTCGGTGGAGCATTCATGAATGCAAAGAGAGAGTTGAGTATGAGGAACGAACAGTTGGGATACGCTTGAGAGAGCGATGGGTAAATCGAAGCGTAGCGAGCACGGACTACGAATTATAGAAATACATTAGAGCTGTTGGTTGAGCAATGAAACAAAATTTGGTTTGGAGGGGTAATACAATGGATTCGTACGAACTTGAAGGATTTTGGATATTAGCGCTCGAGAAGTTTGACTCATGGTTTAGAGAAAGTAAAATTTGGCAAAATGGTGCAATAATGGTAGACGGATTCTTCGAAAGACGTGAATGGGCATGGAGCAAGTCTAGTTGATGTTAAGTCAGATTAGAAGTTAACACTTGCAGTACTGAGGCAGATTGAGGCAACATATAAAGGCAATATGGATTTAAGATTTATGTTGGAACTGATGCACGAGTCATTGAGAGTTTGTGGACTAATCGAAACATAGAGAAATAAAGATGGGCAAAGGAATGGAATGAGAGCAAGGATTATGGCGGATGAACTTTTGAAGATAGCTAAATGAGATAGCAACATTGGAGCAAAATACTGCACTGCTCGAGCAAGTTGGACGTGCACTGTGAAATACGGCAAACGGATAAGAATTTGGAGCAAGTCTTTGGTTTCGGGAATCATTACAAGTGGTAGTGCGAGAAGTCGAACATGGCAGCTCAAAATTTTTGATGGATTCAGGACAGAACGATGGATTGATGGAAGACGGTTTCAATGAGCGCAGTTCTCAAATTGTAGCTTGGATAGATAGTAAGACTCTAGGTGGTTAAGCGGCGTTTGGTTGACAGATCATCAGAGGTAGTGCTTGAAGTTCTCAGATTTGGAAGTTCGTTCGGATAGAATAGTTGGATTATGGCTTAGATTTACAGAGAAGATATAGTATGGTTCGTAGTAACTGTCCATCGTGATGACTTATAATTATCGAGCGTAGCTTCGGGACAGCTGACCCTAGCGACTTGACCGCCAAATCAGAGATGAATATTGTAGACCCATATAATGACCCTTATGACGGTGCATTTGGGAATACGTCGAGGATGGATGTGAGTATTATGTGTTGGAGATTGGCCTTAGTGACTGAGTGTTGGATTTGAGAGATCCTTGGGATAGCCTTCAGCTGAAGATGCAGCCAAAAGATTGAAGCGATGGTGGGAATGGCCTAAGTCAACTGATGAGATTCAGAGTCACAGATTTTTGAAGATGGCATCGCCTCTGACTAGTCGTGCCCCGGAAGGGAATAGCATTCATATGAATTAACGACTGTGAAACTAGCTTGTGAAGTTAAAGCAACAACTCATTCAGATCAAATTTTTGCAATACTGAAAGGGACAGATGTGCCTCAGATCTACAAGATGTATCAGAACTTAATCTGGGATGTGTACTCGTACAGAAGGTGAAGGTGATATCCTGTGCTTCGAGGCAGTGGAAGCAGCGCGAAGAACTATTCCATGCGCAACCTAGGAATTATGGCGAGTGTGTCTACGTTGAAATTGTGGCAACACTATCCCTTTGGCGTGGCGACAAAATATTCGTGGATTACATGAACCTCAATATAGATGTTAACCCAGTGAGGTATTGAGATTGAAGAAGAGGTGTTGGGCTGAGCTGATCTAAGAGCAAAGTTTGATTTTGGGTAAGTCGCCTAGCTGGGATAGTATCAGTTATGATGATCCTTCGGAGCAAGAGATAATATTTGGAGATAGTGTATGCAGAACATGGTGCGCTTGGAGTTATGCTAGTGTTTGGTTAGTTGAGTTTGGATGGTTCTAGTATGGATTCAAAAATAGTTGGATGGATTGAATTGGAACATGAACTAATTTGAGTCAGGTGGAAAGATCGTCGGTAGAAAATTATCATACTTGAGGATAACGCTTGTGCGAATATGTTGGAATGAACATCAGGATTGGTTCAATTGGGAGAGAAGCGAATGATTGCCTCGGACATAAAGATACCCTTGTAACTTGTCCAAATTCGCTATCGCTAAGCTCGGCTGAATTACATGTATTTCAGGGATGCCTTAAATATGTGTATAATCTAAAACTAAGCGATATGAGAAATTCGTATTGAGCTGCAAGGAGGATGTAGGAATATAGAATTTGTGCGAGCATTCAGCGCGAGCGAGATGCTGAGTCTGGATCAAGAGAATGTGAGTTGTATGGAGCACAATTATGAATTGCACAGGCGGCATGCGACAAGGAATGGATACTAGTATGGTTCGAGGAGGAACCTGATTCTAAGTGGTATATTATGTATTGCTCAGTAACCGCATGGTACATTATGCTGAGTTGGATTGAATGAGATAATAGCTGATTATATTTTGATTTGTTGGATTTGGGAACAAGTATTGATTTGAGTTAGTTTCATGTGCAGATCGCTGGCGGAGTTCGATGGAATCAAATATTCGTTCAGAGCAGTACTGGGATAGCAGGATTTGGAGCGATAAAGCCGTATTCCTTAGTCCGATCGGTCGGATAATTTGGAGAGGATGACCTGTTCGCACGGTCATACCAATTGAGTAGAACGTGCTTTGCATCGGACCACGGGTTCAAGGGATCGGCCGTATCGGTAGGCAGGATGCTTAACGAAATCAGACTTGGTGAGTGGGCTCTGTCCCTTCTCCTCTACTCCTCCATGCCTAATAATATAGAACACATGTAATGGCTTGAACACTTGGATTGGAACTTGGAAATTACTACACTGTGGCGTGCATAGAATGTACGTCGTTTGGTTGAAATCGATTTGTGGCTTGAGTTGGTTTTCGCGTTGGGTAGTTGGAGCTTGAGTAGGAAGTTGGAGCTAGAGTTAGATTATATTTGGGGCAGTTGGAGAAATATTTGGAATTATACATCTTGGTTGGAACATCGGGCAATTCGGGCGGGGAGCGAGCGTGCATCCGTACGCGAGTATCAGTTGGACGCTTTGTCATGCAAAGCTTGCAATTATGGTTCAAAATCGGACAACTGTACCGGTGAGGGCATTGTGCCACTGTTGGGGCATTGTGCCACAGGATTGTTCTGAGCAAGGGGTGTTGCACCAATTGGAATATTGTGTTGAGAAGCGGTTACCCCGCTCACCAAGAAAGATCACCATATAACTGTTTGCTTTCACTATTCTACTTAGTGTAGGCTTAGACGAGTGGGTTACCCCGCTCACCAGTACGGCTGTATACTGACCCACGTTTGTGGGCATTATTTCAGGTACGTAGGTGTAGTAGCGCGCTGCTTGGATATACGGGACATAATGTATGAACGGTAAGTACCTTCGTGGGTAAGAGAAAAGGCAAGAGTGTGATATTCTCCTTTATGGCATTATCCTTTATGGCATTTTATTTGGACCCTATCGCGAGCTTTGCTGCGTATACTCTGATGTGTATTTGGTACACAATACTTGACTTTCGTTGCAACTTGGTCGTTTCGATGATAACTTTAGTGTTTGACAACATCGCCTTGTGCGAGCGCAACTCCAGGCTCGTACGACATCACGTCCCGATGAGAACGATTATCCTGCGGGAGCGCTGCAACATGATGATTCACGTTCAGTGGGAACGATTAAACTTGCGGGAGATTGGGGCGTGACACGGGGCAGCTGCGGACTCTCAGATGGGCTCATTATAACATTTCTTAGTGTCGTCTGACCCAGTGGATTCTGAAGAAGTTCGAGTGGGAGCTCAGGGTTGCAGACTTATTTTTCAATGTGAGGGGCACCTCCTACGGTTTGGAGATAAACTGTCCCCTATTTGTTGCCCTGATGGAGCTGTACAATCTTTGCACGGGAACCTTTTTACACCTAGCGGTGAGATAGGACTGGCTTTGCATGAGATGTATGTCGACTCAAAGCTTCCTTGGGGCGACGAGCCCTACGAAGTGTATACCTCGAGCAATAGAAAACTCGGGGAGTTAGAAGCGGAGAACCAGGGGTCCTGGCGGTGTACCAAAAACTGCTATGCCACCACAAAATTTGCCAGAGATCTTCGAAGAAGATGAGGAAATCTACTGAGGGGTCTTCTCCCCATATCACAACTTGGACTCGCTACCTCTTCCCGGAGAAGAAAGAATCCAATAAGGTCCATGTTCGGACTACCCGGTCTAAGCGTGAAGTAGCTAATTTCATCAGGGAGAAGAGGGAGATGGTGAGGAGGCTGGAGGTTCCTCGGAGGAGGAGGAGGACGAACCTGTTGACGAGTTAAGTGGCCTCGAGGAGGAGATCAATTATTTTTACATGGATACCTACAAGTTGTCCTCGAAGGCTATATTGGTGGGGTATCTGATGCTCTGGTTGCGCAATTGTGTAGTCTCAGGCGGGTCTGGCACGACAGAACGGATCAGTCCCACCCTTATTTTATCGGCTATAAAGTTAGCCTTCAGCTACAAGCTGGCCCTCCTACCTGCCATGGTATTCTACATCCATCGCGACCTCCATACCTTTGTTGCAAAGTTCGAAGATCACCCTGGTAGAGGTCACTTCAATCGTATTGAGCTTTCCTACCATTACTTGATGGGGTGGCTGCTCTTGTATAATGGGTCTTTGATGAGCCCCGAGACGGACGAATATATGGTGGCTATTGATGCCTTGATCCGCAAGTATCGACAGATGAAGTGGAGATGTGACACCGTCCCTGTTGCTAGAAGGGAGCTTTCTTTCATGAATGGCTGGACCTTCTTCAGGTCTGAGCCAGAGTTTAACGATGACGAATAAAATGTCATTCACTATGATGACGGGCCTCGAAGTCTGTCTGGCAGGCTCTTTCGCTGGCTCCAAGCCATCCGCCCCTCCCACCTGGTGTAGCAGAATAAGGCTACTATTTTCGTGGAGCCCTACTTGCCCATACGGTTCGCTAGTCAATTTAGCTATGCTAAGCTTTTATTGGGCCACCCGAGTGCTTCCCTCAGATACAATGGAAGCTTGATTATTGGAGCCAGGGCCTGGAGTTATTATAATACAACTGACACCAAAGTTCAGTTCCAATTGCCAACGGCCGGGGTCGTACCGAGATTACTGTATAAGGCGGGCAAGTATTATTGTACGGCCAACGCCCCACCGTCTAAATTCGACCCAGAGATGAGTTATATCGAGGGCACCCTGGTAATGCCTCCCAAGGCAAAGGGCCGCAGAACGCCTAATAAGAGTAAGGGGTTGCTAGGCCCCTGCTTGTGGAGTTGGACACATTAATCGGTGAAGGGGAGATGACGTCTCCTTCTGATGATCCTTCGGTTGTGAAGCACAAACAGAAGGCGGGGACCCAGCAAGATCGCTACTCCAAGAAGGAGAGGACCGATGTGGTCCCAGTGACGGGACTAGCGGCAAAGACCAAGCCCCATGTGGAGGGGACCGCAAGCGGAGAGGTATGACCCCTTGCACTAATGGTTCCTAAAGCAGGACCCTATTTAGATGCTATGGCAGTATCCGTAAATCCTCTTAGTTTGATTCTTCCTGATCTTCTTTATAAATATCTCTCTTCTGGTCTATTTGGACATTTGCAGACAAAGGAGAAAAGGGGGCGTCCCCGGCGGGCAACCGCTTCGGTGGTTTGTGATATGGACTTGAGGGATAATACTAAAAGGATATAAAGGTGTGTAGGAAACAAATAATAAGAGAAAGATATTATGGTCGCATAATCCAAGGAGAAGGGATTGTGATATGGACTTGAAGGATAATAATTTTAATATTTATGAATTGTAATAATTTTAGAATTTTGAGAATTTAGTGCAAGTAGAAATTGTTGATCAGTCTCGAAGTGATACGAACTTCAATAAATTAAACTTAGGTTCATAATCACATACTGACTTGTTAGTTATTCTGTAGAGGATTATCACAAGACCCTTAGATTATAGATTTACACATGGTAGGGAAGTGTATATGAAAGATAGAAGTCTTATAGGAATGATAGCTGAATATTATGGATTTACACATAAACTAATTAGGGCCAAGAATTTAGATTTTTGACTAATAGGGTATAAGCTTGCTGGACCTATCCTTAGTAGTAGGTGATGAGAACCTATTTCCAATTTACGCTAGCCGATGGATTTTCGAATTTTAGAAATCTTATCATCTCCTTGAGTTCGAAGAATTTCCACTCAAGATAACCATGACATCATGCTTGTATAATAGGGTAGTAGTCTAGCCGAAAGATTCTCGTAAGGAAGATAGGTTTTAGATGGAAGAGACTAGACGAACAGCAGTACAAAAAGATAGACAATAGAATTGTGTAAGTTGTACAAAAATGGGTAGGCAATACAATTGAAGATTAGACGAATATTGATGAGTATCTTTAACAAATAGTATGCCATGAGTGATAGACCTAAGTAAATGCTTAGTTTAGACCCTTACCTACTAAGTTAGGAATATACGAAGAAGACAAAGTTGTAATGATCCTATATTGTTTACCTATAGCCATAAGTAGGTTGCCAATAGTGTGAGAGAGGTTATATAGAATATAACTTATATAAATATAGTATTGAGTTTAAGGATTAGTCGTATTACTCTCTCGACTGCATTCCTATCCTTCCTATCAAATTCTTATCTTGTTTTGCATATATAGCCTCGTGCTTTTGCAATAACGATCCTTCTAATTATAACAAACTGAGTAGATCCTTCTTCCTTTCCCAGTCGTGCCCTAGTAGCAAATTAATTTTTTAGTTAGTACCCTCTTTATGGTGTTAATATCCATCTCACTGTAGGTATTAGTTCTTTTCTATTTCTAATTTTCTGATCTAGTCACTGTGACTTAATTCTCCAGATACTTGTCTAATCGTACCTTATTCAATCCTGCAACCGTACTCCCTAAACTTATCTTCTCTTGTCTTGGTCTTTAGATTCCTCCTTTCATGATTCCCTCGATTAGTCCCTTCATCATCAATGCCATGCGATGATCAAAGTCTCTATACCACCTTGCCCTAGTTATACCCGACCAAACCCTTTCTTATGTTTTATTGAAGACATAAACTATATAGGAGCAATATTGGTTGGTAGCAATTTTTCTTATAGAGTTGTTAACCAATAGCACCCTGATAGTATTTAAGTTCCCTTTGAGAATCTTTAATTACGGCCAGTAAACTCTAAATTTCTTGTATCTTTATTTAGGAAGTGGGCCCTTACAAAAATCTTATTAGCAGGACCCTGACTTTAGTTTTGGATACCAACTTAATTTTTATAAGTTGGATAGATCGTTGTCCCCTGGTTTTAGTGTAGGGTTATTTTAGAATTTTAGGGTAAATTTAAATTTGTTTGATATTAATTAGATTTAATCTCAAACAGATTAAATTACCTCTTTAATTTTTTTATTGATATCCTTTGTTGTAGCTCGAATAATTGGAGCATAACACTATCCTTTCCTTTTCAACAACTTCTACCCTTATGACCTAGACTAGCCACTCTACACCTATGACATGACTATCACTCATAAACTCATCTTTCCATTTTCGTGTTAGTCGTACAATATTCGTGATACAATTGTGCACCCAAATGACACATATATATCATTTTCCGTTGCTAACAATTTTAATACGCATCATCGACTCAATTATTTCGACAACTATGAGATTTATAAGCTTAATTGGACCTACTTCACTCATGACCCAGCTGTTACTCCCAAAGATACACTCCCATGCTATAACCCCTAATGTACCCATAGTCCACTCATGCCAACCTACGTCCATGACACTTGTGTTGCATTAAATTGAACCCACTTGTACTCTTTATACAATACTAATCACCTTGATGAATTATATTACCTTTTGATACTTATTGTTGAACTGTTGATCGGCATCCATGATATGCAACGAACGTCTTCTCTGTACCATCTCACCCTAGTTGTATTTGGCTAAGACATTTTCTATTGTCTTGTAAACTCATGACCAAATTAGGAGCAATGAGAACTGGTAGTTTCTAGAATTATTGAATTATTGACTTAAAAACATTATGGTAGTTTCTAGATTTCTTCTGACAGTTTGTGACTACAGTCACAAAAGCCTAAACATCTCGTACCTCCCTTGAAGATAGACTTCTATAACCCTTGAAAACAGAAGGGTGACTAAAGTTTTCACGGCCAACCTAATTCTTATAAGTTGGGCAAAGCCTTGTTAAGCGTACCCTAATTCTTAGAATACGACATCAAACTAGGATCACATTGGTAACTATATCCCCCATCTTTTCAAAAATTAGTGTACAATCTGGCGTACTTAAATTCTTTTACCAATTGTATTTCTTATCTTTGGATCGTGCCTTATCTTTAATATCGAGAAATCTGACACAACGAGTTGTATTTAACCTTCTCCCGAAATGAGATCTCTTATTCTTATTACTGTGTATTTTTTAATTTCGAGGAAAATTTTTTTATAAGTTGGGTAAATTATAAACCCACTTATTTTAAAATTTAAAATTTTATTATTTTTATTATTAGAATTATTTAATTATTGAGATAAAGGAAATATTATTATTATTTTTAGCTAATTAGAAAAATATAAAATTTATGGATTTATTAACTTGTATAGATATTTATGTATATGTATTAATTACAAATATTTCACAGAAAATAAATTTTGGGTGTACAACTACTATTAAAGTCTGAAAATTATTTAGAGTAGAAGCCTATTTTCTCATATATAGATGGTTATATATATATATATATATATATATATATATATATATATATATATATATATATATATATATATATATATATATATATAGGGTATTATAAAAGAAAAATAAAATAAAATCCAAACCCAAAACCCAAACCCAAAACCTAACCCACGACCCCTCTGCTTTATCTTCCCGAAACCCACTTCTCTCCATTTAAAAGCCACCACCACCATCACCATCCGACCACCACCACCACCACCACTACCACCGTCGACCTCTTCCCGACCTCCAAACGACCACCCCTGGATGCCTGCGGTGCCACCACCGCCACCAGAATCGCGGTCGCGCAGCCACGTGTGACCCGCCCGCGAATAGCAGCGACAACCGCGACCCCATCTTTCCATACTGATTTCTCCCTCCTTGCTCGTCCATTTCACGTCCCATCTTTGCTGGTATGTTCACAACCTATCTCTCTTAAATTTCTTTGAAATAGTTTAGTTTATTTTATTTTCTGTTGATCATAAATCGCGATCCAAAATCAAGAAAAAACTTGATTTCGGGATCATTCAAAATTTTTTCAACACCCTGTTTTCCAAAACTATTTTCATTTAAACCAGTAAACCAAAACTAATTTCCTTTTCTAGATTAAAGACAACATAATCGAGTTTTAATCTCTTTTAATAGTTTATTTTAATTCATTTTATATTATTGTTAAATCAGCGTCAAAAATGACGGAAAATATAATTTTAAAACCCAAAATATCCCGAAAAGGGGTGCGTTCTGCCAAACAAGGCGACTTTATCGCATGCGGATTGTACCAAAAGGTGTGTATCGTCAATGCAGATGTGTGAGAATTCGCAGAACTTGATTTGGATGTGTGTGCACACCGTAATCAACGCGTATCCGCCGAAAAATATCGTATCGACCTATTCCGACACCTTGTCATAACTTCGTGTGTACTTGTCATTTTATAATAAAACTTATGCCATCGGATTCTTAATATTACGCTGGTCCTGTGATCCAAGTTTGGTTCAATTCTGAGAACGTTGACGAAACACCATTTTGCGAGCCTACGGTTCCACTTGACAGGCATTTTCGTGACCAGCTCACCGAAATCTAATTTCGGACATTTTGTTGATGTCGTGTCATCATTCTGGACTAGTAGACACTAAGTTTGCTAAATTTGGAGAACTTTATCTCCGACACGCTTTTTGGTACGAAGTGGGCTACTTGTTTTAGCCCATGTGTCCAAATCGAACTTATGGATAGTCAATCTTAGATATTTCAAGTATTATGAGAATATTGGTGATGTTTGTTTCAGCATCCAGAGGTGTACGTGCATATTCTACTTTTCTAGGAGCAGTTGACGGAGTTCAGAACCCAGGCAAGCGTACCTTGCCAAACTTGTAGTAGATTCTGTTATATTATTTGCTTGTGTTTATATATATATATATATATATATATATATATATATATATATATATATATATATATATATATATATATATATATATATTGTGATGTGCCTGCTCAACCTAGGACCGTGAGACATTGCTTAGCGTCCGAACAAGATTCGGGTGTCGACACCGTATGCAGAGTCGAGTAACGTCACTTAGAGAGTTGATTCCATGATCCTATTTTTACGTGCTTGCTTTACCAAGTACGTTATACCGTAGGACACTTGACACTATTTCATATGACAGAATCTTTTTTGAGTTATTCATGGTGATTCTATATCGGCTTACAGAATTCGTAATGTGAGACTTGCATATTATACAAATATCATTATGACTCGTTGTACTAGCTAGAGGTCACGATCTTGCATGTTATGGACATGAGATGTGAGGTTACATTGGGTAGGAAGAGACACACCATACTACAGACTGATTATGTTTATATATATATATATATATATATATATATATATATATATATATATATATATATATATATATACTATATTACTGGAGGTGCTGTAGACCTTGTCTCAGATCTTTGGCACATTTACTGGCCCTACGAGATATTACTTGCTGCTATGGGCTCCCAGACACAGAGTTTGTAGTGATTTCAGCCTGAGTATGAGTGATTTTCTCACGTGCATATCACTTAGATGGTTACAGTAGTTTACCCTTGAGTATGTGGCATTATATTATTTTACTTTGGTATGTTATTTCTTGTACCTTGTTACGTCACTCTGAGGACCTGGTCCCTTGCCAGTTTTACAACATAGACCATTGTGGAGTCTGCTTGGAGTTGCTGATGTGTGTTGCTTTATCATGCGGACATTGGTGCCAGGTACTTATATCATTTCTACCGGAGTTATGGTTATTTATTCATATTGTTTATTCATCTGCTGATGTAGCCTAATTTTATAGACTCATATTCCTTTCTCGAGTCTATTCGAGCTTGTGTGTTACTAGGCGGCCGACTTTAGCACATGTATCTCATTCTTGTAGTATTTTGTTCATTGTGGATTGAGGATAGATATTTGTATTTACTTGATTATTTAGTTAGTGACAATTATAATACAGCTAATACGTATTCGAATCGGATCAGAGTCTGATCGAATGTGTAGCTGGCATGTTACGTATTCTTAGTCCTACGTATTTTGGAACTGGGTGTTACATATTTTTGTGGTAGCCTATGCAGGTCATGATTAAATTATTTTGGTTACTTTCCGGTACCGAGCGAGCCTGTAATCAAAATTAGCAGTATTAATATCTCAATCCACAACTAATTTAAAAATTCCTTAGCATTTGATTATCGCCCTTGGACTTCCTAATTATAGTCATTTATTCCCTTCGAAATCCTTATTATTATTTATCATCTCTCCCTATTTCAAAGAGATGGACGTTCGTGCGTGATATTTTCTCCAGAAGCAGATCCTTGTCAAGGCAGAAGAAGACACGATGGATATAAATTTTTGAGAAGATGGTTACCCTTAGTAAGGTAGGTAGATAGGTTATTCCTATATGCTAGAGCTAGTGTAGATTGTTAATGTAAGAATTGAATATAGTATTAGAGGCCTAGAACTGATAAAACCTTACCCTTACTTAAGGTAGTAGTAATTTGGAAGTATTAGAAGTTAGAAAGATTGTTTAATTATAATGCTCTTGAATACTTTATGGAATACATAGCTAGATGCTAAAGATTAGTTGTAGCCCATGATGGTGATACAAGGAATTGTATTATGACCTTAAAAAATTGGAACCTTACGTAGCAGGCCATAGTGGTTAAACCTCTAGTTGTCTTGTGACTTTTAGTATCAAAACTAGATCTTATGACCCCCTAAAATTATTGATGACTATAGGTCTGGACAAAATAGATAGGTAGATTGCGAGACCAATTGTTTGAGTAATTAGATAACTCGAATACTAAAGTATAGCTTTCAAAATCAAATTAGATATACTTGATTATTTGGGTTGTCAGGGTTAATTGAACAAGTGAGTTCCACCCATGAATACATGGGTAGATAAGCTAGTATATGTGACAGAGCAAATAGTTTGAAGGATGAGAGTTTTGATAGATATTATAGTCTTAAGTTAGATATAGTAAATTGCCTATAATAAATGATAAGCTATAACAAGATGGTAACCATGTAGTTTGGATGAAGGGTATACATGGAATAAACAAGAAGAAATCTCAAGTTTAAGGTAAAGAAGGTAGAATGGTAACAAGAAGAGATTCACGAGGAGTACATGACCTTAAGCATTTTAAATTAAGAGAAGGATCTAGGAAGGACTGAAGATTTTATCACTCGGTAGCTGCCTAGAAGATCTATACTACTGGGTCATGATTGACGAAGCTTATAGTTGAAAACATGATTAACATACTAAAAGATATGAAGGTGCGTAGGAAACAAATAATAAGAAAAAGATATTATGGTCGCATAATCCAAGGAGAAGGGATTGTGATATGGACTTGAGGGATAATAATTTTAGTATTTATGAATTAAAATTCTTTTGAAATTTTGAAAATTTAGTGCAAGTAAAAATTGTTGATCAGTGTCGAAGTGATACGAACTTTAATAAATTAAACACAGGTTCAGAATCACATACTGACTTGTTGGTTATTCTGTAGAGGATTATCACAAGACCCTTAGATTATAGATTTACACATGGTAAAAAAATGTATATGAAAGATAGAAGTCTTACAGGAATGATAGATGAATATTGTGGGTTTACACATAAACTGATTAGGGAGAAGTAGGTTGCTAATAGTATGAGAGAGGTTATATAGAATATAACTTATATGAATATAGTATTGAGTTTAAGGATTTTTTGTATTACTCCATCGACTGCATTCCTATCCTTTATATCAAATTCTTATCTTGTTTTGCATATATAGCCTCGTGCTTTTGCAATAACGATCCTTCTAATTATAACAAACTAAGTAGATCCTTCTTCATTTTCCAGTCGTGCCCTAGTAGCAAATTAATCTTTTAGTTAGTACCCTCTTCATGGTGTTAATATCCATCTCACTGTAGGTATTAGTTATTTTCTATTTCTAATTCCCTGATCTAGTCACTGTGACTTGATTCTCCAGATACTTGTCTAATTGTACCTTATTCAATCATGTGACCGTACTCCATAGACTTATCTTCTCTTATCTTGGTCTGTAGATTCCTCCTTTCGTGATTCCCTTGATTAGTCCCTTCGTCATCAATGCCATGCGATGATCAAAGTCTCTATACCATCTTGCCCTAGTTATACTCGACCAAACCCTTTCTTATGTTTTATTGAAGACATGAACTATATAGGAGCAATATTGGTTGGTAGCAAATTTTCTTATAGAGTTGTTGACCAATAACACCTTGATAGTATTTAAGTTCCCTTAGAGAATCTTTAATTACGGCCAGTAAACTCTAGATTTCTTGTATCTTTATTTAGGAAGTATGTCCTTCTAGAAATCTTGTTAGCAGGACCCTGACTTTAGTTTTGGATACCAACTTAATTTTTATAAGTTGGGTAGATCGTAGTCCCCTGGTTTTAGTGTAGGGTTATTTTGAAATTTCAGGGTAAATTTGAATTTGTTTGGTATTAATTAGATTTAATCTCAAACGGATCAAATTCTCTCTTTAATTTTTATCATTGATATCATTGAGCTCCATAATTCAACTATTTTTAGGGTTAGGGTTTGGCATCTTCATTAACGACATATAATATGAAAATTCATTATTCTGACACCAAACTACTGATTTAGCTAGCATTTCATCACAAATTCGAGCAAGGATTCAATCTTTCTCCACAAATACAGCTCCAGATTCGTGATTCTAACACTAGAACTGCTGGTCTGGCTAGCATTTCATCACATTTTTCAATCAAGCAAATATTCAATCTTTTTCCACGAACCGAGCTCCGAACTCACGAAATTTAGCGTTGGGGTTGGGAGGAAAAGGAGCACAAACTCACCGGCGGTGGTGGATTTAGGAGTCCGGCAATGGCGACGGTCGACAGAAATGGAATCCGATGTCAAAGAAGGTGAGCGGCGAGTCAAAATAGGGTTTCGCAGTAGGTGTCCATTTTTATTTTTTTATCCACAAATACTAAAATATTTGTTCAAAATGCACACGTGGCAACTTTATCCAAACAAAATGACTTTGTTCACCAACCAAGATGATTTTGACTTAAAAAATGTCAAGTTTATATTTTCTATTGGAGGGTGAACAAATATTCTACTATTTGTGGGTGAACAAAAATAAAATCTTTGTGGGTGAACAAAAATGGAATCTTCGCAATAGTGTGTGGAGTTTTGGCTGTATTGAACTTTTGAAAATTTGGACTAACTTCTGTTTCTTAGTTATAAATATATTATTTTTTCAATTTTATGTGTAAAATGAAATTACTAGCTGGAATTTATTTTCCTCACAAATTCTATATTTACATACTTACAAAAGAACCTTTTTTAAATCTTGTCTAGGTGTTTATGCTACCAACGGTCACTTGGTCAGGTGTTGGAGCTTGTGTGAATTATTACAATAATGCGAAATTTACAACAAAATAAAATTGTAAACATTTATAATCGTCTATGTGACGGTTGCTAATTTATTTTTTTCTTTCTTTCTATTCCACACGAAAAGAGATGAGCCAATTGACAACCGACACATAAGCGCTTGTAAATGATTACAACCTCATTTAGTTGTAATCCAAGCATTGTCCGAATTATTATGGAAGTTCTGACAATTGTCTTGACGCAAAAAAAGAAAAGAAAAAGTAATGTTTGTTCAAACACTAAATTTCATAAAAAAAATTAGCCTAAATTTTCAAATTTGTATGTCAAATTTCATAACTCTGTAGGACTAGTCATTCAAAACTCTCATTTGAACCGTAAGACTAATCCTTCTATGAATGGAACATTCAAACAGAAAGTTAATTATATAGAATATATGCATTTGACACCAACATGAGTCATCAGCGAAATGTGACAACAGTATAAAATATTATTGTCGAATAAAATACTTGGCAATAAACAGAGATCAGACTTTTACCATATATTTGTTAAATTTTCGTTTATCACCTATGATGAGTTCCATAGAAACCAAAATGACATATATCTCGACCTCAAAGTTGTTGGATATAATCATTATAAACAATGCCAGTTTGTTTTCCAACGATTGTCGCTCAGTTTTAAAAGACACATTTATGAAGTGAACACATCTTCCAAGAAGAAACCCAATGTTCGAATCATCATAGCCTAAGGTGTCAAATGGACGGGACGGCTCGGAATCCGGCCTGAACCTGATTCAGTCAAATTCAGACTGGGCTAGACCAGACCAGACCAGACTCGACCTATAGTAATCCTGAGTTCAGACTGGGTTTGAAAAGTTGACCCGAAAAGTCCGGCTTGATCGAAAATCCAGACCGAACCGGGTTGCCAATCCAAATTGGACCACCAGATCTGACCCGACCTATAATAACTCCGAGTTCGGACTGGGTTAGGAAAGTCAACAAAAAAATCATGTTAAATCGAAAATTCGGACCGAAACGGATTGGTTCAATCCGGTCCGATCCAGCCGATTCAAGCTCGGTCAAGGCCTGTCATTAACCCCATCAAAAAACCGCCCAGCTTAACATATTGGCCCCTCCGACCCGGCCCATTGCCAGTACCTTAGGGTTTAAGGGAATCCACTCTCCTTCCTCTAGCAACTTTTTCCATTTTTACATTTCGAGGACAAAGAGAGGGAGGGAGAGAGAGAGAGAGAGAGAGAGAGAGAGAGGAAAACCCCCTCCACCTCCCTACTCCCCTCCCAATTTCCTATCCAATCCCACAAAACCCCGAAAATGGAAAATTCGAGACAAGTCCAAGTCCGCTTCGTCACCAACCTCCCGCCGCCGCTGAAAGCCCCGACGAACTCCATAGCGGTCCCTTCCCACCTCACTCGCATGGGCCTCTCCGAGATCATCAACATCCTCCTAAAAAACAGTAACTTTTTCGTGTCCTTGTACCTAATTTTCCATCTCCCCTCTTTCCGCAAAAAATATAATCTTTTCGTATACTTATCAGTGAACAGCGAGATCCAGCACCAGCCCTTCGACTTCCTCGTCGATGGCGAGCTGGTCCGGATGCCGCTGGAGCAGTTCTTGATGGCCAAGGGCATTTCGGCGGTACGAAAAGTTCGCAAATTTGTGGGTTTTTTTTTCCTTTTGGGAGGGCAATTTGGGGAGTTTGATGGGCTCGTTTGTGTGATTTTTGGGTATTACAGGAGAGGGTGCTCGAGATTGAGTATATCAAAGCGGTGGCGCCGAGGGAAGAGGAAGATCCTTGCTGCCACGATGATTGGGTCAGCGCGGTTGATGGCTCTAATCGTAGGTAGAGCTCGTTCTTTTCTTGTGCACTTGAATGCATAGTTTTAGTGGGTAATATTTGTAATTGGATAGTTTGAGGATTACGCTTGGTGAATTCTGTTTGAAGTTGGGTTTTCGGATATTGGTTACGCCATGATAGATGATGGTATACAACGTAAGTGGGGTTTTTGATATTGTTGAAGCTTAGTGAAAGTTGTTGTCATTTGTTGTCGATAATCATGTTCGAAGTTGATGTCAAAAGCAATAAGGTCTGGTAAAAACATGCTTTTCAGTATTGAAATTTAGGGGGTATTAACGACCCAAGCTTTGATCAATCACCAGCAGGCTCAACTCCTGCACGTTAAGAAAATTCAAGAAGTCTCGAGCTTGGAACATGCCTAAACTTGAGCTAATCAAAGCTCCTGACAACCCGTTAAAAATAGAAAGCTTGATCAACTTCAATGATAGAGTCAACAAACAAACTTAAGCTCAAATTGAAAATTCCCAATCGTATTTTGTTTCCTCTGCATCTATCACAGGTGAACCAAGGCCCGACCTTAGACTATTAAGTAAAATATTTATTTTATATTAATATATATACATAAATGTGTGGTTCGACGTCTGAATGCCTCAAATATGAGGCTTATGAGTTTATTCTAGCTTAATCTCGTCTTCTAGTTCTTGAGCTAGAAAAGCTCACCTAATTAGCCTTTTAGCAAGTTGAGATCGTGGCTACTTGCATGTAGCTCATGACTCATGTTGTTAATGCCCATATTGAAGTTATTGAAAATAATCAACCTGGACATCTATTAATGAAAATGTAAAGTTTAATCGTATAGATGGAATTTAAAAATAAATAAATAAATAAATGGTGTTTTTATGAAATATAATGAGAAGCTGAAGCAGCTTTTGAAAGCAACCTCTTCATTGCTTTCAAAAATAATCTATGGAAGCATCAACCTAAAAAAAAAATGCAAAACAACTCTTACCAAACACATTTTGGAAGCTCGCTCCTATCGTGAATTTCAGTTATGTGATAGTAGATGGTAACAACAAAGGTTGGGTTCTGCTTATTAGCATCAAACGGTGTTTTAGTATTAGGTAAAAGTGGCTTCAGCTCATGTTTATGAAAATATGTTGCTTTCGTGGTTCATTTTTGAAAGTAGGGAAGATATTGCTTTCAAAAGTTGTTTTATCATATCGTGCATTTTTACAAAATACACTTTAGTTTTTCTGAAATTCCATCTTATACTTGTACAACTTTATTTAATTAGATGTCAAGTTTAATCATTTTTAATTATTTGGGAAATAAAAAACATGTTATTACCAAACAACTTATTGCTTTTGATATTAGGTTATCAATAATTATGTTGATCAACAACTTACGACATCACTTATAAAAGCAACTTATTACAACAACTTTTGATAAGCTTCAACACCCATCGTAAATAACATTGGTTGTTAAGGCGTGAGCTTGCTTGCTTTCCTGTGTAAAATTTTGTACTACGACTAAATGATACTGTTGTATTTACTCTTTACTGTCGGTATTGTTGGCACACTGTCCTCGGTTTTGTCATTCGGAATATTTTAGATGTGACCTTGATTTTTGTGAACCGAGTTAAAGGAAACTCTAAATTATCTTTATTATTTACATAGGTAGAATTAGTAACAAACCTGATGTTTGATTGTCAAACTTGATATAGCGGCTAACGTTATTGGTATATTTTATCTAAATTTGCATTCGTGGAATGGTTTATTCATAGGGTGATTATCAGATGGGAGAATGTGGTAGTAATATTGCAATCAGTTCTATGCTTTATAGTAATATTGCTATCAGTTCTATGCTTATAAGCTACGCAGTACTTAGTCATTTTTATGGTTGTATGAATCATGGGCTTCCCCAAAGTAGTGCCTTCTCCATGTCATGTCTATGTTGTGCCCATTGGACATAATTCGGCTTCATAATTCGGCCTTGTTTCCTATATTTTTTGTTCGTTGTTATTATGGCTACTTTTGTTCCTATTTGAAATGACAAAAGCTCTATTTCTAAAGGCAAAAGCCAACTGCCACCCTCCGAGCGATTGTTTTTTGTCATTTTTGTCGTTTTCACTTGTATGGCAAAAACGACAAACACCGGGGGAACCAAATGAGATTCTATTTGCTGTTTTGGCCAAATGTTGGCGAAGAAGCACACTCCATTTCAAATGGGATCTGTCACGTCCCAGTACCAAAATACGGAGACGGATATGACTAGCTACCCCGTACAAGGTACTATACGTCGTACGACAATCACGGTTGTAATAAGACAAGGGAGTGCATGCTACAATTAAGTCACTTAGGGTCACACGAACATTTATGTCTCAATCAACCAAGTAAGAAAAAGTAAACATAGAGCATATAAGATAAAGCAATAAGGCGTCCGAAACGCTTTCTCAAAATATTCTGAAGACCAGCTGTGTAAAATAAGAAGCTGGAAGAGTAGCAAAAGTACATGACAATAATCAACTGCAGTCTGATTTAGTACAATCATGTAGGAAAACTAAATGCCCAGACGTGCCGACTAACATGTGTCGGTGGCTAAACGTCCAAAAGAATTAAATGTACAATGACGAGCAAGGAAAAAGAAAAATCCACTCGTTATCCTCTGCGACCATGTTCCTGGTACGCACCACGAGTTGGGGGATAGTACGCTGGATCTTCGGGTGCTGGTTCGAAACCTGGCCATGCAAAACCAGTGGGGTTAGGCCCAAAATAGCAAGTACCACAAAGGAGCATGAAATGGAGAAACAAAAATCCAATAATAGATATATACACATAGGTTCAGTGTCGTAACTTAGGTTCATGGCATATCCTAGCACAAAGGCCCAATCCTACAACTAAACAAGGACAATAGTTGAACCATCATACTATGATAGTCCATTTTTCTATGCTACTAACCGAATAATACAATCACAACCAGGTCCATTATTTTATATCGGTCAATCACTTGTACGACTTGCTATTTGTGGAGTCTGAGGTTATCTCAGAAATAATGCATAATAGGTATCATCAGATCACGCCATTGCCGAACATGAGCTAACCGAACCAAATAAGGAATATACTGGCACTTCACTGATGCACCAGTTTTTCGTAGGACCACTGCTCTAAAACACGGTATTAGCGGTTCCAATGCTCCTATAGCGAGACAATGGCTCGACGTTATTTAATAATAGGTCAGATATTGCACTCCACTAGGACGGATGATATATAGTATCTTTGGTTGCCAGTCCACAACGCACTTAGAATGAATCTCTGTGGGAAGGTTCGTTGACATGATCTCGGGATACCGTTTCCTCCAAATGTTACCACCACTTTTAGTTACCTAATTAGTCTTATATTGTGTTCGAAATCTCAAGACGTGGTCACATGCGAATTTTTCTTAAGATGTCGTACAAAGTACGGACACGCTAGATACGAATCCACGGAAGTTCAATCTGGATTCATCCGAACGTGTATGCAACATTCAATCAATCCATATCCTACGCTTTGGTACTTGACTTGCATATCATCGTCCGTGCTATATATATATATATATATATATATATATATATATATATATATATATATATATATATCACGCATTCAGGAATTTGGAGACATTCTCGATGCACAACCCAAATATAGATCACTTAACACGTGACACGATATGTCGTACCTCAGTACACATCCGATCATATACACATTCATGCAATAATTTGTATCAACAGGGATACAGTATTCGAGTCCAATTATCAATTATACATTTGGTCACATGAATCAAGATCACATTGTAACACGAAGTTTATGTCATGCACATAGCTGGTTAGTCACTTATCACTTAGTCTGGTTCATACTGAAATTTCAGCTCAACTCTTGCCATGTTCATAGCCGATCTTAGCTCATGGTCATGTGTAGCACGAGGTCTGGTTACTAAATCCATTCTTCCTTAGAATCATAACACAAGCATTAACCCAAATCAATCATAAAAGAAAAACATTCAATTAAAACATCCAGGCCGCATGGGAAGTCCTGGCCGCATATGAAGTCCAGGCCGCATGTTCAGGGTTAAAGTCTACTCCTCGGGACAAGTGTCGAAGTGACGGTCAATAAATGAAGTGTCAGTGAAGTGACATAAAGTGATTGATGTGACTGATGTGACACGTGTCAGAGAGAAAGAAAAAAATCATAGAAATATGCGCCAACGGTTCAGAGTAATGCGTCCAAGGAAGGTGGCCGCATACTCTGCTTGCCGCATATGTCACTCGGCCGCATATGAATATCTCTTAGACTTAGCGAAGTTCTCATTCGTTCAACGAATGAAAACACAAGGAGTTCAAGGACACTTGTGTAAATAAGCAGTCATACATCCAACAATATGGACGCATGCTATCAGTATGCGACAAAAAGCTCAGGCCGCATTGCCCTCTCAGGCCGCATAGCACTCTCAAACGCATATCTCGCTGGCCGCATGAAAATTTTGTCTTCTCCAACAACAGGTTCAGCCATGGCAGAAAGTTCCAAAAGCTGAAATTTGTTTTCTCCATAAAAATTTTATTTTAACTCCGAATCAAGTGAACCAAAAGCCAAAACGTTTGAAATGAAGTTCTCCATCACATAGGAAAACTGGCTTTCTAAAATACCATGTTTTAATAGATCAAAACCCCGAAAAACACGTGGAACCCATGAAAAACCTAAACTTCAATTTTAGATCTACTCAAATGCACCCATCAAAACCGAAAACTCCAAGTATTAAAAGTGTTTAGAAACACATAATGAACCAATAATATGTAGGGTTTCTCCATTTCTCATGCAAGATGTACTTGCCTAAGACTTGGAGGGAGAAAACACAAAAGAGATAAAGAAAATGAAGTAATGAAGAGAAAGGAGATGTTTGGTTTATATACATGGAGGTTTGAGGTTGAGACCATGATGAACCCATGATTAAACCAACCCAAATATAAACCATGAACCAAGATAAGCCAAAGAATGGATCTAGTCTCGTGCAATATACTAAAAATGCAAGCAAGAAAAATAATACACTCCAAATAAGTATATTTGAGAACGGGGAGTGACAGGAACCAACCAAACTAGCCCTATAAAGTGAGCATTATCCATCATTTTATATCAGTCAAGCTTTACCCATCTGAGTATGATCTGTTCTGTGGCATGCTTCAGTGTCTATTAGGGTACCTCTACTTACTGTGATCTGCCACGGCCATTATGAAAACCCCCTTCAGTGTCTATAAGGGTACCTCTATTATAGATGTAACAAGTTTCTGTGACCTGCCACATCCATTATCAAACCCCCTTTATTTGTTCAATTTTGTAGCCAAGGCTGCTAGGTAGTTCTACTTCTCTGCTCATGTAAATCCATCTATGCAACCAAGATTACATGGTAGTATTATCTGTGAGTGCTCTCTTGTTTCATGCACGTAAACCTCTAAATACACACTGCTAACAGAGTATTTCTGTAAATTTGAATTCCAAAGACCTCTTCTTAGTCATTAAATTTCTATGACAACAATAAACTAAGTAGTTGCTTATGTTTTTAGCTATACTTCACCAAGTGGATGCTAGTATTAAGTTTATTTAACTAACCAGTCTCATCTCACAGCTTCATTCTGACAGGATGCTACGATAACTTTGCAAGGTAACTACTTTTTGATCTTGCTACATTCACCTTCACGAGGAGCCATTATTTTAGTATTTGTGTCTTAACACTTCACTCTAATACTTCCTCCTACCTGTTAGGGTATGGAAAGATGGAACAGTTCTCACTCACATCTTAGAAGGGCATAATGGTGCAGTTACCTCGGTCAGCGTCATCAATTCAAAAGGTGACTTTAGTGGGATCAATATAGTTACGTACTTATGTGTTTAATTTGACCAATATCTTGACAAATATCTAAATCCGATTCAATAAGAGTTGGTTGCCATTTAAATGTTGTTTAAATAGTAGCAAACAATATGTGCCATGCACATCTAATAAGAATATTATTAATCAGTTTATGAATTTATATCCCTTTTTTTTTCTTTTTTGGGTAAAGACTTATTATTATTGTTATTAACATTCCGTGTCAAGTTATTTTACAATCTAGTTATTTTAATTGAATATTTATTCAAAATGTTTATATAGTAAATTACTTAATGATTCCATATTAAATATGTTTTATATTAAAAAAAAGGTAAACAAAGATAATTTTTCAAAAATAATGTAAATATCTAAAACTTGGTTTAGATAGATCATTGTTGCTATACCCAAACTTTCTCCCATCGATATGGAGCACTAGATAATCAACAATATATTCTCATACACACTCAGACGTGCACGTGCACAATAGAATCTAACGGAGCATAGGCAAAGTTAGGGGACCAAGTAGTTAATGCCTAGAAACAGCCTTTAAAAGGTTTAGGGTAATCTTCCAATGAGAAAAGATCACTAGTTTGATCCCTCCTCGGTTAAGAGGGAAATATCATAAATAAAAATCTTAGAAATGACATATTATTATTTATTTTCCAGCAAAACCTACCCGTTAGTTTGGGAAATAGTTTTCTTGCAAACTTACATGGTGTGAAACAATGCTAAGGCGCAACACCAACACCAGCATAACATACAACTCTGGTAGTCCACACCATGTATTAGTAAGATTTTTAAGACTTCGTGCTCATACTCTTAAGAAGTCTTATTAAGATGCATGCGGTCTAACTCTGATAGTTGGGCAGTCCAACACCAGCACCAGCATAACATACTACTTCCATGGGTTGCCCCGAAGAATGGAAAATAGCACTCTTTCCTGGCTATTTTTTTAATGATCCAATCAGATGCTTCAGTCATTCTTACTGTTAGAAGTTAGAACCTTGCTCTTCGAAGAACAATAAAATCTACTTCTACTTCTCTCAAAGAAGACGACAGTTCAACATCATCTATCAATTGAAGAGGAGAGGAGAAACTTTTATGCCAGAATGTACTTCCAATGAAGCAAGTATTTTAAGGGTTGGACATGTAAATATGAAACAATTACTCAAAATCGCCCCAAGAAAATCAACCATTTAGTACACCATTGAAAGGTTCACTTTCTTCGCTGGTCATAACTTCATCCAATAAAGACATTCTTTTAGATTCATCTTCTTGTTCCAATAAAGGTATATGCTGACTTATTAAAAGCAGTAGATGAGTATCATGTATACGGTATACCTCAGCAGAGAACTGGCATCGATGTTGTAATCTTCTGTCATCGATGTTATAAGCACGCACCCAGACATGAGATAAATAGGCTACCACATCCAAATCCACACGAAAGTGTTAACAAGAATGTGAAGTGACACGAGTAGTTTCCTTGACAGAAGATGCTCCTTAATCTGCTTCTGCTGCTGCCAAGTCCCCTGGCAGGCTCTCCAGCAGCTGCTATTAGAAAAAGAACCATCTTTGCTCTGTTCTTCTTGCCCGAAGGATCTCCCTTGTCTCCATCTCCTATCTGCTGCAAGTTCGAGAAAACTTTTTCACTCTCTGTGTGTGCTCGTGTGTGTGTGTGTGTGTTATTGCTTATGAGGAAAGTAGATGGAGTTATTCATATTACTTGGAATATACTCGCACAAAGTAGGTTACATAAGACAGCATATTAAGGAACCTCTTCAAATAGAAAACACAAGTGACTTGTACAAGATATCTTATGATGTGATTGTAAACAAAGCCACAAAGAGGATTTCTCTCTCTTTAATGCGAACACAACCTATCGACCTAGAAGTCAATTTACCGAGTGCTACGATCATTAATTTCAAAAAACTCTATACCCTTTTATAGATGGTATATAATCGTATAGTATTGCTCCTCATTCCACTTTCATTATTATTCAGGAGTTGATGGTGACAACTTCCGCTTGGCAACTGCTTCAAAAGATCGTACATTGAGGCTATGGAAGGTGATCAACAACCAACTAGCTATTATGAAAGCTTAAATTCTTGTCTTGTACTTACTCTTTATACCCTTAAAAAGGTCCGTGCAGAGAAAAATGTGGATCACCCAATAAAGGTTAGTGCGTACAAAGTTCTCAGTGGACATTCATCTTCCGTGCAGATCGTCTCTTCTTCACCTTCTGGAGATATGGTTTGTCCTTCACCCTTGGAAGTTTGTAATGCAGCTCTTGGGATCATGATCTATAGCTTCCTCACTGTTAGAGTCTGATACTAGATAGATCCTTTATGTTGTTTTAGGTAGGTTCAGGTTCTTGGGACTGCTCTGTTAAATTATGGGAGGTGAAGGACTCTGAATCAGATGGTGGTGATTCTGTTTCTATCAAGAAGAGAAAGCTGGTTTCTGAAACAGAAGAATCTCAGTCGGAGGTATTGTATTGTGATCCCATTTCTTTGTCATTGTTGATGTCGAAGTACTGTTGCTTATATTGAGGAACCTCGATAAGTATTAGAAAGCAGTGTTTTGAAAGGTGGTAGCTTGGAGCCAAGTGTTGGTCCCCTTAAGCAGAGGGCAGAGCATATGCCTCAACCTTATTCACAAGTCATAAGTCTTATAGCACTCAACAAGTTCATAATTCAAAGCTGATATTGATTTTCAAATCCATTCACAATACCTCAAACTGTGATGATAAGCATATAATTCAAGTTCAAAAGATCCGTGTGGGTTTTTAACTTTTACTGGCATTTTACTGTAGTACGGCGATATGGATAAAGTAAAATAAAAGATGACCTCTTCCATCAACATGGTACCCCTGGAAAAGCTCAAATCTAAATGAGTCCTCACCAAAGGATGAAACAAATTCTGACTGCATCAAGTATATGTGATTGTTTTCTTTTCTTTTCTTTTCCTACTGGCGATTGATAGTTTCAGTATTCTGAGGAGGGAATTGTAGCTTCAACTTCCCCTATTTTCTTCTCACTTTCATTCACATAAATGAACAAGAGAGTAATTCCTTGGTTCACTTTATTTTCCTCTTCTTTCCCTTGCATTCTTCGTAATTGTATACAATACAGCTAACTTGATGTCCACTTATCTGCTTTTTGTTCTCAGAAATCAAACGGAAACTTTGTTTCCCTCATTATAGGTTTTCTGAACTATTTAATTGTGGAAGGTTTGGATTAGAAGCTCTATACAGATATCAAGGTTTTTTTTTAAAGAAGACTCAAACTGCATGCAAAAATAGAAATATAAAATTATACTTCTAAAATAGAGTAAGTAAATTTATTTTGCTGGAACAATTTGTTAGTTTCCTTATGTAGCATGATACATTTTATTATATTTCTTCCAATTACTTATTTGACCATATTCCGTTCAAATTTCTTCCTAACCGGATTTTAGTTCATCTATACTTCCTAAGCTTCGACCCCAAGATATGGGATAAAGGCTTTGTTTTTGTTCTTGTTCTTGTTATTGTTGCTATACTTTCTAAGCTATTATGACTGACATAGTTTTTATGTAATTCAGGGGGTGGCAACTTCAACTTTTGTGGGACATACTCAGTGCGTTTCTTCATTGGTCTGGCCAGAAGTTGAGACTATATACTCAGCATCATGGGATAATTCTATCAGAAGATGGGATGTAGAAACAGGCAAAGGGCCTTGGAATATGGTATGTGTAATTGATATTATGTTTGACAAGTTATGCCATTATAAATTACTGAATGCTAAGTCATCTCTAAGTATTTATACCATTGGAAGCCAGAATAGGCTGTATCAGTTTTTGTTTGGATTTGCAGAGTTATATAGCTTATAGCTATTTATGAAGTACTAGTTCTCAGAATCTACAATGGTCCGTATCTTTGGTCTTTGGGGTCGCCGTAAAGCCCGAATTTCTCTTTTAATGTTACAGATTCAATGGCCATGTTCTTCTTTTTCCCCAATTGATCAATCTCTGCTGACTATCTTTATGCTCTCGGTGTTATGCTCTCATGTTCTTGTATTGCCATTGCTTTAATAGCTAAATTGACACTGGCTGATAAGTTTGTCTTCTGTGTACAACTTGGTCAGAATTATGAAGTTGACTAATCACAATGAAAAATGATAAGTTTTCTCCTAATCATCCATGCTTGATGACAGTATGTTGGATAATCAAGATTTATGATTTCCAAAGAACTGGTGTATATCTGAAATGAGATGGCAATATGACAATGACAAGAAGGAAAGTGTTTGGGAGTTTTCCAATTGAGGAACGAGAATAAGATGATGGAATATTGTTTGGTCTGAAGCAGCTACATGGTTTAAGTAGAGAACTATAAGGATTGCCAAGTACGAGGTTTTTAACTGGACATCTTAAATAAAAAAGATTCAATTGGTTCAACTGGGATAGCAAGGTTCTATATATCCTCAGAGCTGTTGTGCATAAGGTTGTAATGGATGGGAATGGATGCATGAGGATGGGTCATCAAGATGGTGCTACTAAGATGGATGGGCATGCTTGCTGGAAGTAGAATGTTAGTACTAAGGTACGAGGTTCTACTAAAATGAGAGAACACCCTGGATGCTGAAGTATAAAAATGATGGTTGCAACTTGCAAGTTTAGTTGAGAAGAAGACTCTTAAATCTTAATGGATCTGACGATAATAAAATGGTTCATGCATCCTACCATGAAAATTGGGATAAATTTGAGAATGATAAAATGGTGGATCGGTGATATTGAATCAGTTTCCATACCGTATGAAATTGTGGTTGTTATATATCACACAGATCTATATCTAAAGCATCAAACTTTTGCTACTTGATACATTGGTAAAAGTTATAAAAATAAACATTTGTATATGGTGTTTTGACTAATTTTATATGTTGGTAGATCACACTCCAACAGTGTGATTTCTAAATATGGATGCCCCCACTATTAAGTTGCAGTTCAAAAATTTGTGCCACCATGCATGGATAGGTAACATGATTTTACACACAAGGACGGGGTGCCAAGCGGGTGGTCGAAGTCTCCTCAAGGTTTTGATACTATTTTACATATACTTAAATCTATTTATGTATTTATCATATAAGTAGTTATGCTCTCTCCTGTTGGATGATGGAGTTGGTGAGTCCTTCGGTAGTGCACTTTGTATTATATGCTAGTGGGTTTGAGTTGAAATCCCATGATTCGGTGTTTTCCTATCAATAATACACGTTTTTGAACAGAAATTTTCCTACAGATCATCGAAGTTTAAGAAATTTGTAGAGAGAAAAAGGTTTAGGGAATTTACCTAGAGAGAAAAGAAACGCCCTTAATATAAAATCCGAAAATGCCCTATCAAGGGCGTTTTCAAATTTTAAAAAAATCGTTTGAGATGATAATAAATAATAGAAAACGTGGCATTTTCAAATCTTTTTTTGTTTTTTTTAATAACGCCCTTAGTAAAGACATTTTCAAGTTTTTATTTTTTAAATAATAAAATAAAAATCCAACTTTGTCAACTTCTTTATTTCTTTTAAAAAATAATAATCAGTGAAAACGCCCATAGTAGGGCCGTTTTTAAATTTTGTTTTCTTTAATCCAAAAGATAAAATAATACCTTTGATACTAATATATATATATATATATATATATATATATATATATATATATATATATATGTTACTTTTTTAACACATAGATGGTTGTTGTATAGTGATAAGACTATCACATGTGGCCATGAAAGCCTAGGCTCGAATCCTACCACGCCTTTTTTTTTCCCTCAAAAATTCGTTTTTATTTTATTTTTCAACTCAAACGAAAAAATAAAAAATATAAAGTTAGTAAACACCCATACAAAGGGCATTTTCAGCAGATAAGTTTTTTTTATATTTTCCCGGCCTACAACAATTAAAAAAAATTAAAAGTATGGGTGTTTTCTGACTTTTTATTTTTTCGTTTGAGTTGAAAAATTAAAAAAACAATTTTTGAGGAAAAAAAGAAAAAAAATTGAATAGGCGCTGCTAGGATTCGAGCCTAGGCTTTCATGGCTACATGTGGTAGCCTTATCACTATACTGCAGTCATCTATGTGTTAACATTGTAACATATATATATTAGTATCAAAGGTATTATTTTCTCTTTTGGATTAAAGAAAATGATAAAATAATAATAAAATTGAAAACATCTCTATTATGGACGTTTTGACTAGTTATTTTTTCTTTTAAATAAATAAAGAAGTTGACAACGCTGGATTTTTATTTTATCATTTGAAAAATAAAAACTTGCAAACGTCCTTACTATGGGCGTTTTCGAAAAAACAAAATTAAAAATTTTTTTTAAATGCCACATTTTCTATTATTTATTATCATTTGAAACGATTTTTTTTAATTTGATAATGCACTTGATAAAGGGCGTTTTTGGTTTTTATATTATTTAAAATTTGGATAAAACGAAAACGTCCTTGCTAAGGACGTTTCTTTTCTCTCTAGGTAAATTTCCTAAACTTTTTTCTTTCTTTGCAAATTTCTTAAACTTGTATGCTCTGTAGGAAATTTTTTGGTTTTTGAAAGTAGTATACGGGTATAAAAGGCTACCTTTCATTTGATTTAAAATTATTGTCATTTGATTTTTAATTAGGTTCTCTTCGATTCAGTTTGTGAATTGTTTTTTTTATTTTAAAAGTTCACTCTTTATTATTGCCTTTGTTTCCTGTCAAGACATATTATGTTTGAAAAAGCGAGTTACTTTATGTTTAAAAGTTGAGAAGTTTTTAATTAAGAAATTAGTTGGTGTAGCATACGTCTTCCCTTAGGTTACCAGTAATGCACGGCGTTCCATTACACAAAACGAGAACGTGTACACGGTACATCGGGGGTAAGCTACTTGAAAACGTTTATCAAAAACGCGGTACGTTTAACCAGTACGTACAACAAATTTTTAGCGACACATACAAGATACTATATTATATAATAAAAAATAAAACCAAATAAGTTCATTATTTACAAACTTCCTAGCAGTAATGTTTTTCAAAAAGAAATAGCAAATCTCACCTTTTTAGTTTTTATTGAAAATTAACTACAAAAACTACAATCTTTTTAACTTTATCCTTGCTAAATTGTACTCTTTGTACAGTAAGGATGGAACATTAAGATTGTTGTAACTTTATGCGATATAGTGAACCTCCTTCTTGGGTATCAAGTGCCTCAAAGCGATCAATCTCCAAAGATTGTCACTGTAGCTCTTATAATGTCACCAGTTTAGGTCACGGTATGTGGAAACCACGGGCGAACAGTGTTCTGGTATGCGTGCGTCTGTGGTTCACTACCCATATGGCAAATTCTTGTAACCTTGATCCTCCCTTCTTTCACCTCACCACACCCCAATGTCGAGGTTCTGACTTCAGTGCACATGACAAACATTTCGTACATACACATGCATACATTATGAACATACATAGGACATCGTACACATACATGGAAATACACATCATATATTCATAATACTTTGGCTTTAGAGCCAAATATAACTAAACTCCCAAACCAACATAAACAATCATTCATTCTCTTTAAGGCAGCGCGAGGCGGCAATACGAAAAAGCCTTAAAAGGCCTAGACATGGCCTCAAGGAAGTGAAGGGGGGGGGGGGGGGGGGGCTCTTAAGACTAGATTTTTTTTTGGCGTGTATAGGTAGGTTAAGACCAACATATAGTTACTAAAGTTTATGTTATTCCAAGTCATAGGAGCTTTGTCTCTCTCAGTGAGAAAATATTTGAGTCTCTAATTAGGGAAGGCAACACATATACAACACGGCCTATACATTGGATCATTACCTAAATCTAATGTATAGGCCGAATATGACAAGTTTCGAACACGGCGACACATATTCAATAGATAATATGGTGTTCTACTGTATTTTAGAGTGTTTATGGCATGTCTGATACGTGTCAAACACGATACAGATACAACACGAAATTTTGGAGTATTTCTGCTTCCTAAACTGTATGTGAGGAGCCGAGAAGGGACATACTTTACCGGAGAGAGAAAAAAAATTTGTCAAAACAAAAATTCTCCGAGTAAGAGAAGATTCGAGTCTCTAATTAGGGGAAGACATAACCATCATTACCTACAATATAGGCAGAATATACAACAAGTTTTGAACGCGGCGATACAGATGCAATACCTAATTTTGTGTCCTAGTATATTTGAAGTGTTTGTGGTGTCTGGTATGTGTCCCTTAGAAGCCAGAAGCGGGATTGGGAGAGCACGACTACTTAGAAGAGTCTAAAGTTGATAGCGTGCGATAATAATTGTTTATATTTATTAATTATTGTTATCAAAATTTATAGATATCTTAATATTTATTAGAAATTTTAAAATTCGGTTTAAAGTTACAAAGAGATAATTTGTATTGTGATTTTTATGATGTCAAGACAAGTAATCCTTAATTTTTTGTTACTTTGATAAATGTGTATTAAAAAAAAATTTAACTTCACAAAATTTTTGCCATCTTTTGAAATTATGGTTCTGTTATGGGAAGCGCTCATATCGTCGAAAAAACGTGCTCCCGTCGTCGGAGAAACGAGTTCCCAAATAAGAACTGCTGAATCGATATTTTTATTGAGATTCATTGATCTTCTAGAAGTTTTCGGCTTCTAAGATGTGTCCAACACGATAGAGACAAAATACAAAATTTCTGGGTTTATGCTTCATAATGTAGGAGATAACCAAAAAAAGAGTCGGTGAGAAAAAATGTGAGCAAGAGATAGTGAGATTTATATATTGGTTGGTTGCAATGGTCATTAGAGGTGGAAATGGAGATGAGATAAAGTGGACTGAGATAGACACACAAGGAAAAAATTGAAAGATGAAAGACTATTATTTATCTCAAAATTCTTCAATATCTACATTTAATTATTAATAATATCTATCACTTCAGTCGTATTACATTTAAGTCAATGTATGTTAGGACACTTGAGGTTGCCTAAGGCGGGTTGAGACGCTTTGAGGTGGTTAAAGGCGTGCGCCTCCCATTCCAAGGTGGACACCTCATAATCTTACTGCCAATATACTAGTTGCCTAGAAGTTAGAGCGTCCAAAACACATAGGGGGCCTAAGGTGGCGAGGCAGATATCTTTTAAAACACTATAAAGAGCTAAAATATAGTGTAAATCTTAGAAAAGCTAGAAACTCTTAGGAGGTCAACGAATCTCAGTAAGAACCTCGATTCAGCGGTTCTTACTTGAGTGCTCGTTGGGAGCTGAGTGCTCGTTGGGAGCTCATTTCTCCGTTGACGTGAGCTCGTTTCTCCGGCGATAGGAGATCGTTTCCCTGGTTAGATGACTGCTTCTCATAATATGACCATAATTTTAAAAGAACATAAATTTTGGAAAAGAAGTTAGAAAATGTTTAATACATGTTTATCAAAATACCAAGAAACTAAAGATTACTTACCTTGACATCATAAAAAATCAACATGCAAATGGTCTATCTGTAACTTTAAACTGAACTTTATAAATTCTAATAAATATTAAGATATTTATAAGTTTTGATAACAATAATTAATAAACATGGACAAATTATTAGCGCATGCTCCCATGACGCTCCTAACTTTAGACTTCTCTAAGTAATCGTGCTTCCCCGCTCCTGCTCCTGCTCCCGCCCCCGTTTCCATCCCTGCTTCTGACTTCTAAGGTGCAAATGCTTGCCTAATATGAACCCTCATAAGTACGACTTCTGTATAAAGAAGCATCAACCACATCTGGCATTTAATGCACGTGATTAGGCAAGCTTCAAGGGCTGATATTATGGTCGGAAAAGTTCCTTCTTTCACTTGATATGCTTAGAGTTCATTTTTGTTGAAAGTAACTTTCTCTGTAGGTCTGTGATAAAGTGCTGAATTGCCTTGATGTTGGAGGTGAGGGCTCTACACTTATTGCTGCTGGTGGTTCTGACCCTATTCTGAGGATATGGGATCCTCGCAAACCAGGTTAATTTTCTGACTCATTCATAGAAGGATATCTCTCCATGTCATTCTCAACGTTTTTCACAAATAGAAACCAATTTTGTTCAGGAACTCTGGCTCCCATTTTCCAGTTCTCGTCTCATACGTCCTGGATCACTGCCTGCAAGTGGCACTCGAGGTCATTTTTCCATCTTCTCTCAGCATCATATGATGGTAAGGTGATGCTCTGGGATTTGAGAACGGCGGTATAATTCCTCTCTTTTAATTAAAAGATTGAGTTATTAGTAATTCTTTCAAGTTAGTCCTGGAGCAGATTGTTCTCTTTTTTATTAATCTTTTCTCGTTGCAGTGGCCCTTGGCAGTGATAGAATCACACAAGGACAAGGTAAGCATATTTTCTCTAGATCCTTTATATTAGCATTTAGGGCTGTCAACGGTTTGGATTCAGGTCAGATTCATGTAAAACCTGAATCTGACCCGAAATTTTCAAGTTTCATAATCTGTAACCAAACCCACCTTGAGTTCATTTGGGTTCGTTTTTAACTTCTGTACCCGATTTTTCACAAAAAAAAAATCAGGTCAGGTTAAACTTGTTATAATATAAGAAAGAAAGAAAGAAACAAACCTGGTCCAATATTCTTTCCTTCTCTCACATCTTAACCGGAGTTCTGATTAAATGGGTTGGGTTTAACACTGATAGGCCTATTTACAATACCTTAGTTACAGTTTATTGACTGGCCGCTGTGTGAATGCAGGTGTTATGTGCCGACTGGTGGAAAGATGATTGCATAATTAGTGGAGGAGCTGATTCGAAGATGCGTATTTCTTCAGGAATAGCAGTTCAATGAATTCAGAGCTAAAACTCCGATTATTTTTGTACCATTATTTTTTTTTTCTTCGTCCATTTTCCCTCTTATTATGTATTCTCCTATATTATATCAGATTAGTCCAAAGATATGTACTCTTCAGGATAGCACTATAGTGAATTCAGAGTTAATGCTTTTCAAGAATTTGTTCGTTCTTTTTTTTTCATATTCGATGTCGATCTTATTATGTATTCTCCTTTTTCTCCTGCGCTTTATTTCTTTTGGAGGTTTTGGGCTGTGTTCCATGGATGTTTCCAGGACTTGAGAAATGGGAACCGAGGAGCCTTAAAGGAAAGAAGATTTTGGGAGCTAATCGTAGATGGCATCCAAATTCCTGTTACAACAATAACCAGAAACCCATACTGCATATCAGAGAATGTTTATTCAGGTGTGTACTCGGTGGTAAATTTAGAGGGAAACTCAGAAAACCAACAAGTACATAATGAATCCATGTGTCCAGATCAATTTGTGTCATAGTTCGGGTTCAGTCTGTTTCGAGAACTTTGATCTCAAGTTTTGCTGGGTTGCCATGCCCATGCCTTTTTAAAGGCCCTTGATAAAGGCACTACAAAAAAGATTCAGGACGGTCCAAATTTTTATCCTTGATAATTATAAGTTTATCACTTCCAAAAATTATTCACCGGCGTGCTTACTCCCAATTGATTTTTTTTTAATATATTTAGGACTCAAAAATTTGACAGTTCTATCAATTGGGAGGATTCAAAATTTTGACAGTCCTAACAATTGGAAGGACTCTCAAAATTTTGAGTTCTAAAAAAATATGTTAGGACTGTCAAAATTACGGTCAACAAACTTTTTTAGGACTGTTAAAATTTTGATTATTTTTTTAATTTGTAGGACTGTCAAAATTATGACAGTCCGGAGGGGAAAGCTACGAGAGGTGACACGAGGACGGAACTGTGTGGAGACCGAAAGGGAGGGGATGGGTGCAGAGCTGCACGAGGCGAAGGAGCTGAGGAGGTGAGTCCAAAAGAAATGACAATATGCCCATGCCTTTCTTCCAATTCACAAGAAATTTTGATAGCTGAGTCCAAAAGAAATGACAGTTTGCCAGTCTGACCACCACTCCCAGATGTACAGATTACCCTACAACAACAAAAGCAAAGCCTACCCTAATTTTTTGGGCCTCCTCTTTGAATCATTTCTTCCAATCAGTTCTCAATGGATTGCCATGTATAACACTTAACAATCCTATTTTTCCTTCTTCAAAATTACCGTATGTTTGTTTCAACCTACCTCTAGTCATAACGGTTCTTTTAACTAAAATCTTCACTTTTTTTTTCTACCTGAGCTTCTATTGATCTATATTGTACATTATTCAAATGTACATAAGACTATTTACACGCACACACCTAAGTTGGAAAATAAATTATAATAAAATATCGCTCCTTCGTGTGATCGGACCTATTAGGTAGCTCACCTTAACCATTTAACCACATGAGTTAGAGATGTTTAGCTCATATCGTCCCTAGTTTGTGCCACTAATTTTCTAATTTTTCATGAATACATTCATTTCTTATCCTATGTTTTGATATATCACCACTTATCTTAATGTTCTCATTTATGTTCCGATGTCAAATAATCCAGATTAAGTTTAGAAAAATATTTATTTTGAACAACTTTCTTCTCCATCTTTCTTTTCTTTTCTATAGTGGGTCATGCTTCCATTCTCTCTTCGTCTAGCCTCTTTATTTCGTAACCTCAATTTTTGATTGTTTTGGTCAATCCTGAACTCTAGCAACTCCTCCTTCAAACTGTGTTTCCCCATCACTTTTCCTGGTTGATGAGTCCTATGGAACGACTTTCCTCAACTTTTCATGATGATCTTTTACATAGATCTATGCACTGACTGCCAACATGTACGAGAGACTCATCACAACACATCCTGGAGTAGGCTGACTCCAAATGCTCTGGCCAAGGGAACATGTGATCATCATCCTTAGGGCCCAAGCTGTTTTCTTAGGGAAGGAACTAGAAGTCATTTTGGTTGGACCACGCTGACCTTTATGTGCCAACAACAATGAGGACTAACGCTAATATACAACCACACCCACTCACAAAGTTAGGACTCCAAGTGGCACAGAATTAAGAATGGAACAGGACCACACCTGGTGATTCTCCACTGTCACCTTCATGTGACTAGAACAAAACATAGATTTCTCTAATCAGTCCTTCAATGATGATGGGTACAAGAAGACAAAGTAGAGATTCTTGAATAGATGTACTGAATACTCATCATTGGTTACTTGACCAACTGCCAAAACTGACCAGGAATCAAATCTCCTGTCACTTTCTGTGCTTAAAAATAAATGCAGGAAAACAGAGGTCAACTGCATCATCACCTTCCCCTCAGGTTTGGTTCTAGGTTTGGATACCGTCATTTCCTTTGGAGTAGTGATGCTCCTGCTGACCTGGTCCTGATTTTAGTTTGTGGCCACTCCTGTGGTGGTATATGCCTGCTTGTTACATCAGCCACTTCAATAACTTACAGGAGCCAATAATCATTCTTCATTACTTGAGGCTCTTTTTTGGTTGGGTGACATGGACAGGTAGATCCAACTCTTCTATCAAACATAAGATGACAACAATAACTGATGGAAGTTCTAACGGGACATGTAGCAACATAAGATATACAAACACTAGGTTCTTTTTTGGTTGGATGCCACAAAAGTTTCACTTGCTGATCCCCAAATGGTTCAATATCAACACAATTAATATGCCATTGTGCAACTGAGAGAGATATCAGACACCCAAAAATGTAACACACACCTTCAATCTATTGAGCCCAGGAGGCACAATTTTACAGCATTGCTCGGTAAACATTTTCTTTAAGTCTCCCCTCACAGACTAACACACAGAATTATGGTGGTACTTACAAAATAGCGAAAAAGAAGAAAAAAGAAAACCTTTTTCTAGAACTGCAAGTTTCTGAAGACTCATGGGGGTGACCATTACAATTAGTATCGTACCTGCCATGCTAGCACTGTGGCAAGGTAGCAAAACCAAGCACCATATAAATGCTGGAGTTATCGACTTTGGTACAACCGTAGGCGCTGTCATGATCATTTCACAAACCAAAAAGTACTCTTTTATCCATCCCTCCTGTTGAAAATTGATGCAGAAAACTCCCTCCACTTTCAAAGAATATACAAGAGACCTATAATTGGGGCGAGCAAAGGAAAGACGTCAACCTGGGGCCAATTTCAAAAGGAAGACAACCTTGCAAGATGCAATCAGCTTTACTATACAGATGGTGCGGCTTCCACCGTGCCCCTCTAGTTCTTGTTTTGAGCATTCGAATTCAGGTGTCCATGTAATAACAAATGCACCAATGCTGAGAGGGTAGGGGAAAATTGACGACCATGACAGGCAAAAATGAACCAATAGATTATGATTCAACAGGCAAAAATGAATCAATAGATTATGATTCAAAGTGATAAATAAGTCACTCCCTCAGGAAGATTTGTAGGCAAGGCAAGAGCCGTCACATGTCTCTGAGGAAACGTACGACGAGGGACAGTTGCAGTGGTCGATGAGCTCTCAACGCCCTCAGTTTGGGCCTTGCAATGGAATTTAGCAAAACGGTGCATGATAGAAGATCTCTCCAGCTCTTGACACTCTAATCTGAGATCTACTAAAGAAGCCCTCCTGTCCAAGCTTAAATGAAGATAAAAAGCAGTCAGGGATATGAGCAGGTATTACATGATGGGAAAACTTCAGGAAAGAATCAAAATAAACATGAAAGCATCAGTTGATTATGTTTTTGGAATATCAAAGTTCAACATAAGCAGGAAAATATACCATACAAACTGTCGTGAATTTAGAACGTGTAAAATTCAAGCATACATAAGAGGGATATTCAAAAGAAGTGAGACCCAAAGAAGAACAAACCAATCAGTCTCCTAAACTTATTTGAATGAAACCATTTAATGTGACGTTTGAGGGAAATGGGTAGGGAGGTCGAAGTGAGGTTCGCTAACCAGTTAATCAAACCTTCATCCGCCCAACAAAAGATTTCGCTCTCATACAACAAATTAGTTTAACTTCCTCAAACCTGCGAGCTAATCCAGAATTCCTAAAGGCCAACACATGAAAGAAGCCAACTTGCAAATTAATATCAAGCCAAGCAACACTGATGTGCGTCCACTGTCCAGTCCATGACTTTCTTAGCTTATAGCTGCGGCATGCTAGCTACTCAGCAGCAGAGCTATCAGTTACAGCTGTTGGAGTTTGTATATTTATTTTTATCTTACATTGTGTTATCAGTGTAATCTCATTTTGTATTTGGGACTTGTTTCGTTAATTATCGTAAATGAAACGCGGGGGTAGTTATTCCCACTGTTTTTATTTCGCAAAAGAACCAAAGAGTGCTTTAAGTTCAGTGTTATGTGTTAACCCTCAGCCACCATCACAAGACATTTCTAATACATTCTATTGTATTGGATTTAAATCGGTTGCTATGTCAGGGGATGCACAACATGTAGATATAATGTAGGCTAGTATAAGTTAGGCCAAAGACAATGTTAGGCACAAATCAGATCATAGGTATCATTGATTTTTGGGTACAGTTTTAACCCCATGCCTGTTCATTCTAGATACTGAGGTGGTAATGAATAATGATATAAATTTATAATTGATTGGATGTATGTTCAATCTCTCCTCTGGTTGTTTTTGCGTTTGCATTTGGAGTTTGGTTCTCTGCACCAGGGATCTGGATTCTATCAAGCTGTGCAGTTATGTTTTTTGGATACAATGGTGGTATTGCACTTTTTTCAGTACTCTGGTGGCCTGATATACTCCATAACCTTGAGGATTGATGAATCTGTTTTTATTTGATAAGAAGCTGAGAAGTAGTTGTAATGTCTTTCTTTTCATCCTACTACTATGAGAAAATAGACAAATTGATTGGATAGTTTATTACCAAACTATCCAGTACAGTTGGATACAAAATGTGGTACATTCAATCTCTGGAATTTTGTATTTTGTATATATCTCCATTATTATAAGGAGGCTTGAAAATAGCTCAAAACTGTATGTATGTATGTATGTATGTATGTAATTGTGTCATTAAGAAAAAAAATCCTAAAATTGTGGTCTTATGTAACTACCATGTATTATCTAACTAAACATATATCCAAAGTCCTAAAAACATATCTATAACAAATCCTAATTAAAATATATTCAAATTATATTTAAACTATTTTTAATATAATTTAAATTCCTATCTAATTTTTCAACAATATCATAGATTTTTTTTTCTTTGTTGGTACCGATCATATTGCCTTGCGTAAAGAGCACGTGCAACGCACGTGAACGTGTAAAAACAAAAACAAAAAATTTGACGACAATTACTCGTGTAAAGAGCATGTGCAACACATGTGAACGTGACTATATATATATAAAAAGGCTTCAAAATGAGCCATCTAAGCAGTATGTATATCATTGCATAATTAAGAAAAAAAGAATAAATCCTAATTAATTCCTAGAACTTAACAAACGTGTATGAAATCCTAAAATCCTGGTATTATCTAACTAAACATATATCCAAAGTCTTACAAACATATCTATAACAGATCCTAATTAAAATATATTCAAATCATATTTAAACTATTTTACTATAATTTAAATTTCTATCCAACTTTTTATCAATATCAGAGGGTTTTTTTGTATTGCCTAAAAACAAGAGTTTTTTGACGAAAATTACTTGTGCAACGCACATGAACGTGACTAGTATGTATATATAGGTGTGTGTGTTTCGTGTCTCTGGACAACAATGCCGTAATTTCATGTCTCCCACCATCCATTATTCATTGCAAGTCTCCCCTAGCTGTCATGAACCCAACATACACAATCTAAAACCTTGAACCCGAGTACCTTACATCTGAATAAAGGAGGTGAACATGTCAGTTGAAGCATCATTGTTGTTTTTACTTGTTCTTCTATATTTTTAAGAGCAAGAAGCATCATGTTGTTTTTTAATTGAATATGGAGTAAGATGCCCTAGGAAACCTTGAGTAGAGTATAAAATACCATAATGTAGCACAGACACATGACAAGCAAAGCTAGCTTATCTAATATCACATTAATTAAAGACTTATTCACTCGTCTGTAATGGCTTATACTCATAGAAAGAGAAGGTGAAGAACTTCGGGAAACTTCGAGGTCAGTGCAACACAAATAAGGAAGGCCAACCTTAGGATTACAGAACTACAAATTTTATGTACTAGATTAAGTGCAGCATCCCATGAGATGACAAGTAGACATAATGACGTACAAGTATTTCTCATAAAATATTTCCTTGATCAAAAGCAATTTTTTTGACATTTTAAACTATTAGCAGCGACAAAACATACTATACACAAACACATTGCTGTGTGGATCACATTCACATTACCAGTGTGACCTTCATTGTACTCGGAATCGACACTGATAGCATCAATTCCATCAATTGTTGCTCACCTCATGCTTGGAAAATGAGAGTGTGCCACATCATATGGCCACACCCTGTTCACAAGAATCATGATTCAACAGCACCATTCACACAAGAACCCACCAACACAAGGATATGACTTCTCCATAAATAGCAAAGTGTCCAATTTTTACCTTAAAAAATCATTTTCCAGCTTCCTTGATCTTGCAATAAAATTTTCTGCGGCCTTTGCCAAATGATTTTCTCCTTCCTTTTCTGAAGTTTTACGTTTTCCAGATCCCCTATGCAGGTTCATGAATTAATATTAGTACGCAAAATCCTCAAATATAAATGTAGGTATAAGCATCTGAAAGACAGTAAACTACGACAAAAACCTTATATTTAAGGCATTCATTAGTAGCATACTTTTGTATTTCAAGTGTAAGATATAAAGTGCAGCATCTTAGATGCATGCAGTGCTGGAAAATTAAAGTTGGTAATTCAAGAAAATGCTTACATGTTACCACTGTCCAAATCCATACGAGGATCACCTCCTGAACATGAAACCAGACTGCAAGCATCTCTTAGGGTTAACTTAGCACAGAAATAAGTCACACTTTCACAGGATGTATTTACATCTGCAGCAAGAAATGTAGCTGGTACAGAAGGAAGAATTTGTTGCATTAGCCGACTTGTCAAGATAAGCCTTCTTCGTGTTCGAGAAATTGGAAAAGCGTCTTCTATCATCTCAAATTCATCTTCCACCTGCAATTAAAAGTCAAAGCAGTTAGATCCATACAAAATAATGCTAACCATAAGTATAAATTGAAAAAAACTTAACTACAAACATACCTTGTCAACTAGTCTATTGGTAGCTCTAGCCCAATCCCACTCTGCCACACTGTAAGAGGGAAATTTTTTGCTGATTAATTAGATAGAAATTTAAGGAAATCAATCCACGATACAGGACATAAACATATCTGGTTCTAAAATGTAGAGGAAACACATGCATGAAGAAATACATGTTTTACAATTCATCTTTAACATTTGATAGTGAAGAAGCACCACCTGATACTTTGCAGCCTTTGGCAACCTTCTGTCACCACCTTATGCCAGGGTAGAAGATCTTCCATTGCAGATTTGCGCTTCTTTGGTACCAGAACCATATTATTATTACTAGCCTCTAAAGCAGGATGATGTGGAGAAGCCAAAGAGTGATTAACACTCACGGGAGTGGGTGACATATCGTGTTGGAGACTAGGTGACGTATCATTTCGGATACTGCCAACTTGACCTGCCTCGTATCTTTGTTCTGGCACAATATCTTGATTCATGCTCTCAGAAAATTTTGAGAAGTGATGCTGACCAGCAGCTTTTGCACTCTGCAAAGTTTCAACTATATTATTTGTGGTTGAAATTTGACCATTTTTAAAGTTGCCATACTGTTCAAACCAGGAGGGTGCCATTTGAGGACTAATTTGAGGACGATCACCTCCTCCAACAAACGAATTTGGGGAACCTTTACCATGAGGGAGGGTATGGTTATGAATATCTTGAGGTTTAATTAGAACTTGGTCCTGAGATGGTGCCTCTTTGCCGTTGTCCTGTACAGATGTATTTGCACTCTTATCTTCATTTGCCCTTGAAGAAAAGCTCAACATTCTGATATCAGACGGGAATGGAATATTTTGGGAATTGGCACCCATTTCTCTGAGAATTGTGTTCTGTCCATAAACATATCTATGACTTGTTGCCCAGTCTTTCTGCGAACTCTCAGAGACAAAATCTGGACCTTTAAGCCTCTTCGCAGCCCTTTTACTTGGGTCAGAATCTACACCCTTCATGGCCTGCATTTGCTGCAGTAAGGAGTAATTTTGTTTCTGCACACCCGACGATCCCAGACTGTGGCCATAGGGACCAGTATTATGGTTGGAAGAGGAAACACTTGGACGGGAATCATATCCCTTGTGATTGTCAAGAGATGAGTCCTGCGAATGCTCTCCCCTGATGAGATCTTGCTGATGTAGATGGCCTAAAGATGAAAGGGATACAGCAGACATTCCATCCGAATGATGCTTTGGATCTGCCTCTTGGCCACGGGATGCACTTCCAGTCTTAGGTTCTATGCTTACGCTTTCAGGAGGTGGCATTTCTTGTGAGGAAGGGTCTTTCACCAGACAATCTTCTCTACTGCTAGGCAAAGGACTTTCTCCTTTTCTCTTGCTCTGATTTCCTGCCCTCTGCGGTGCCTGCGAATTTGTTTCTCTACTGCTAGGCAAAGGACTCACTGACTGAAGTACATTGGAGATGATCTTCTGGGGTTGCATGCCAGATACCCGCCGTTGAGATGACACATTCGTCCACACATTATGCAACATGTTGGAGAAGCCACTTTGCTGAGACATGGCTGACGTTCCAGGAGGTTGAGCGGCAGTCCTCGGTTCCACAGCAGCATTGTGTTGGCCAGAACTTCCGCAATGGGTACTTGACATTGTGGGTTGGAAGTGACCCGTACTTGCGGGGTAAAACTTTGAAGCAACAGATACAGAGTTGTCAGCAGAGGGAGCGAATCTTGTAGGTGGGGCTCTACCAGCACCACTAAGTAATGATGCCTCGGCAGATTGATCAATAGCTTCCATGTGAGACTTGTGTCCCTTCACATTATGAAAAGGCTGCTTAGAAGCAGCATGAGTATTGCTAACAGGAGGGTTTGCTGATTGATTATTTAGTGTAGGTCCAGTTGCAGAAGAGATCTGCTGTTGCTGTTGTTGTTCTTGCTGCTGATGCACTAGAGATTGATTCTTACGAAGAGTATAAGCAGCATTTGCCAACGAGTTTCCTTGGGAGTTTGAGTTCATGGAATCCTTGCCTCTGTTGCCAGGCGTAAGTGATTTATCACGCATCTTTTCTCCTAAAGATGCTTCATGAGCAGGAGGAAGAGAGGGAACTGAACTAGAGGATAACGACCATGTTTGAACTTGTTCTCTTATCCCTGAGTCTGGATTCCTTTGATCAAAAGCATTAGCTGTTTGTTGTAAGGAAGTCTGCGAGGGCAAAGCACAGTCCAAGAGAGTTTGCCGTTGAGATGGTGGGGCTAATTTTAGACTGATACCTTGCAAGGCAAACTGGTTACGCTGTAGATGAGAAGAAGACCCATCAGATACATCTGCATCAGGCATCTTGGATGCTGTATTATTTGCAGAAAAACCAAAGCGTTCAACAGCATTTCCAGCTCTTGATTGGTCCACCTTATGCAGAAGCTCTAGCATATTTTCGCTGCAAGAAATTTGAAGGGTGATTAATATAAAATAGAAGACAAATAATAATATGTCAAATTTCGTCAATATTCTCTCAGTGGCAACCATGCATGGACACCAATATGACATGGCATGACCCGATATGGACTCAACAACAATTTGGCATGTCCAAATGTTTTCCCCAAGTGTCCTACTATACAGACAACACGGACATCGGACTTATTTTGGAGTCTTTGTGCCCTACACGGACACAACAAGGACGCCCCATTTATTTTGAAGTGTCTATGCCTCCTAGGTGCAGAATATAACATATATAGTTTCATGCAAAAGAAACTATCAAAATCCAAGTTTTTTTTTCCCTTCACAAAGCAAATTTATAATAAATAGTAAGCATGAAGGTTATAAATAAGCCAATAAAATTAAAAAAAGATTCATAGACTGGTGTGGTGTGCCACACTGCCAATTTCCTCAAAAACTGTAAGAATCAACAAGAACAAAAGCATTTATCCCAAAACATTGGGGTCAGCTATCAAAAACTGAGACCTAAAATATAAAAGTATACAATAATGTCTTTGGCCATTATTTACCTTGTTACACCACTTCTTTTATTCTGCGCAAGCTGCGAAGTTGCTCCATCAGGGGAAGGCATAGAAGACTGATTAGGAAAGCTACTTCTATATTGCACTTCTTCTGCTGCTCTTGCATTTCTTTTTAAATCAGCCACGTGCTCCTATCAATATAATATAAAATAACACCTTTTAGATGATAAAATATTTGGCGTTTATCTATTCTACTATATAATGTCAAAACTAGGCTTCACCGTGAAAAAATTTCGTTCCAAAAATACCCTTCAACATATTTAGTAATTAAAAAGAATACCTACAATAAATTTCACTGACAACCATTTAAGAGATGCAATAATGACAACCATTTACGGAAATCAAAGGGTTCATGCTACTTGCTAAGTCTTTTAAACTAACTCATCAACATCATTCACTCCAATATACGTGCAAAGCACGTGCATATATACTAGTCACATTAAATTCCAATTTCTTCTTTAAGGGTTCCAAGATTCATATAATGCTGCATATCCACTTTGGTTGTTAATGATAGAAGTTAATCTATATTCAGAATAGCTGTTTTCAGTTCTGTTCTCTTGTAAAGAGAAAAAAGGTAAGTTTAAGGGGCTTATATCTTATTGCCTATCAGATATTAAACAAGGTTGGGAGGCATCAGGAACTCTTTCTCAAAATCACAGATAAAACGGTGGTAACTTTAAGACATGAAAGGAGATGTAAACTAGGAAGATGAGGGGAAGAAGTCATCTGAAACCATGATTGACACTTCAGTCCTTGACAGTTGGGAGTTTGTGAAGTTCATGTGAGAAATTTGTCTTGCTCCACATGAAAATTCTTAAACTTGTGGATGTGGAAACTTCAACTAATCCATGCTAAAGGGTTCTGAAGAATCAGTTCCAATCAAATTCCCTACTAATGTTGAAGATTAGGAAGGAACCTTTATGCAAACATCATCTTTGATAGGAAACTGGAAACAATTTGCAAACCAAAGTTCGAACCGACAAAATGAATCATGAGAAACTGAAAAAAGATGATAGCAGGGAAATCCGCTTTACTAAATCATTTGATGGAGGATCTTTTTCTCTCTCTTCGACCAGAAGTTCAGTTCTTTATTCGTATAAAGCAGGTTCGATACAAATTGTATGGAAAATGAAGGAAAGCATAATCAAGGGCTCGGACCGGGATGGATAGGTTTATTGCTTTGGAACCTTTCTTGGATGAAAGCCAGTCAATGTTTTCTTTTGGTAAGAATCAAGCATTAATGATGAATGGTCAACACTCATGTCCAGAAGTGGAGAGGATTTGATGTCTAATTCGGGAATGGAATGAATGCAATTGGTAGCATAGGCATAGACGAAGAAAGCAGAAGCATAGGTACGAGTGGAACGGTCAATAGACGCTTTCCAAAAAAACAGCTCTAACTTCAAGTGGACCAGTAGTTTTCCTAAATCTGCAGCTACGTCGGTAGGACGAAATTTCCTAAAAGGGTGATAAGAAAAATTTCCTAAAAGGGTGATAAGAATTTTAACGTACAAAGTGATTGGCTTTAAACGATTGAAGGAAGATTTATATCTTGTTCTCTTTCTTTTAACGATTTTATTACATGACAGGAAGTTTCAAAGATCAAGGATTGAGGGAGGAACGTGGTTACCTTGGAATTTGGATTATGAAATATTGCAAAAAAAAAAATCGCTAGGAAGAACCGCTTGGTAAGGAGAAAGTAATCATAATAATCTTGCATAGAGAGAATGCCAATAAAACAAGGAGTAATAAAATCTATTGTTTGTAATGTGAAAAATAAGAACAAATTCGCGATCTATGTGGATAGTAATTACTATAAAAAGGTTCTTGCACAAACTGGAAAGCAAATGGATTTTTTAAATAGCAAATGTCTTGCAAGGTATTTGATTGGAAGTGATTTTTATTTGGGGATGTAATATGTCTAGTAATAAAATGGATGCTAATATTCCATATTTTATCAACAGCATGCATATGCATATTATTTTTATCAATCACCTTTCCCATGTCCAAAGCATTATTTGCAGCATGACCATCAAACTGTGTGCGTCCAGCATATCCTTGCTCTTGATTTTTCAACCCAATAACCCCAGGCTGAGAAGGGCCCTGAGAATATGATGTGTTATTTTGGTAATTCATAGGTTCCATGGTACTTATCTCTGAATTTCCCATTGGGTAAAATGGAAACCTGTGGGGACCCAAGTTTTCTATACCATCCTGACCTGACGTTAGACTGCTACTAACCAATGGGTAGGGGCCATTTCTAGCTAAGAAATAATTTTTCCCTGCAGTCCCTCCTCTTTCAGCATTCTGCCGCGATACCAAGTAACTTGGATTGACACCTTCATTTGGAAGCTCTTCTGGATGAGAATTTTCTTGTTTATGGAGGAGTGTTTCCCTTGATGTTCTATCAGCATTATCCACGGGTGAGCCCCGTGCTTGTGGGCTGCTACTTCGCTGATTCTGGTACTTCTCTATTTTATTTTTCAAGAAAGTGTCAGCAACATGTTTACCATAGTCAGACTGCTGTCTACTGAGCAACTGTTGATCAGTTTCAAGACTCAGTTTTAAATTGTTCGAATCAATAGTGACAGCAAGATTACCCAAGTAGGAACTCTCATTGCGCATCACAGGGCTACCGGTATCAGATTTAACTCTTTCCTGTCCTCCAGCTAAATAAGAGAAAGATGCTCCAACTCGACTACCACCATACTTTAACATGCTTCCTTCATGTTCCCTTTCCATATTCATATGTTGTTTCTTGTCATCATTATCATTGGTTTTTGAAGCATTACCCCCACTAGATGCTAATACTTCAACATTCCAGCCACTTGATTTGTTAGGGAGGTTATTTACACTGTGCAAAGGCACTTTCTGCTGTTGAACCCAAGGATGCTGCGTGTTCTGATGATTGTATTGTGCAAAGTGTGCAGAGCTTGCTGGCTCTTCATGCATACGTCCTGCCCAAACACCATTGGATATATTATTGAACTGTGATCGCCCATGCAGACTACCTTCCACACATTGCTTTTGCTGGTCAAAAGACTTGTCATTGGGTTCCTTAGAACATTGTTGGAAGGACTCATGAAAAGCATTGGATGATCCCTCACCCTGTTGGTAAGAAAAATTGGTAGTCTGCAAAGTTGTTGGATCATGACAATTCGGGCTTCCCTCACTATCATTGAACAAAGGAAAAGGTGTTGAACCCAGAGAAGGTGTATTTTGACGGATACCATCACTTGATGGTGCACACTGCTTACCATTATTAGCATTCAATATAGCAGAATGATTCCCAGATGATAAGTTCATCCTTTGTAAACTCAAGCCACTCCATTCTTCATTGAGTCCTATATCACTGCTAGAAGCTTCTACAGCCTCTTGCATGAGAGCACTCCAACTCCCACTCTGGATGGAAGGAAATGCACTAAGAAAGTCATTACTTTGAGAAAGATTCTCATGAAGATAGCTTCCTGTGCCTCTATCATTACTCCCACTGAAGAGATTACCCTGATTCCTGTCATCTTCACTGAACAACAGTCTCTCTTCAGTTGGATCCAGAGGAGCTACACCCTGAGAAGGTCCTACCTGCTCCACTTCCTGAGCCTGAACATTCGGTGAGAAGTGGTTCAATTGTTGGAAGCTTCCTGAAGTAGCACCATCGCTCTCACTTTGCACTGGAGCCTTTTCAAACATACTATTTCCCTGAGTTCCCTGGTTGGTAAGTGAAACACCATTCTGTAAGTACACTTGGCTAGGAACTGAATATTGGCCGCCCTGGACGAAATTGAAGGCAGATGACTGCATAAATGCCTTCTCTGCCAAGTTGTCAGTTGATGTGAAATCATGAGTCGTTCCTTGAAACTGGGAGGGATGGGCCTGGGAGCCTCTAGTGCTGGCAATAGGAGTACCATAAAGAGATTGATCAGGCTGCTGGGGAACCAACCCCATAGATCTTATTACTTGGCCATGGTCATGTGAAAGCTTTAGCCCATTTGGAATACCTTGAATCGATGACCCAGATCGTTGTGCCCAGGAAATATTCGCAGAATGCAACATATGTGAGCTACTTGGTAACTTCAACTCACCTCCCATGAGTTCATTTGACAACATATAATTAGAAGCATTATTAATTGGAATGCCACTAAGCAGACCCGGTACTTGATCATTGGTTCCCTGTCTTGCAATGCCAGAGAATTGACTAGGTGAATTATGGTGCATTCCTCTTTGTTGCAGCTGCTGCAATTGCTGTCGCCTTTGCGCCTCTTCTTGTTGTTTGAACATCAAGTGCTGTTGCCACAATTGCATCTCATTGATCCCTTGCTGCTGCCTTGAGTGAGACTGTTCAAGTCCTGGATGCTGGTTCCTCATGAGCTGCTGACCACCAAGAAAATCGAAGTTAACAGGAGCCTCAGCTGCCTCTGGTCTCTCGGAACTCCTTCCGAGGCCAGAACTGTACATAGGAGCACTATGTTGTGGTTCAAAAGAACTAAAGCTTCTATTTGCTAAATTATGATGACTATCTGAGATTGCACCATCTCCCTGAAAGTCAGGTTGAATGGGCCTTGCCTGGCGACCCTGAGAGCCATGCATATAACCATTGTGATTTATCTGCTGGTTTCTGGGCTGGCTTATGATAAGCTCTGGCTTCAGAGCTGCTCGATTCGGACTTGTGCCAAAAGGTGTTTGTATAGACTGCATGCCATTTCCTCGCTCAGTATCTGCAAGTGAAATCAATGTCAAATGTATACAAAATCACAGATAAAACTAACCAAATAACCATACCAACACTCTAAAGAGAAACTGGAGGCTTTTTATTTTGCTCTCCCTTAATATTACAATATAATGTGGAAGATCAAATTAATAAATAATGGAACTTGTAGCTTTACTATCAAAATATCACCATATCTCCATAAAATGCATACCTACAGATTGTGATGCATAGTTCTTTGAATTAGAAGTTGGAGGAATTCCATTCTGTGTTTGGGTGCCAACCCATGGGTTGTTCAAAAATGGCCAGTTTACGCCTCCAACTTGAGATTGATGGCCCTGAGAAGATTCGTCTTGATCAAAGAAGTTGTGAATATGTTCAGGAGCTTCATTCCCAGGCATAGATAAGAGAACCTACAGCAGCCGGGGCCTATGCTGTAGCTGAAGATAAGAGGAACTGGAGATCAGTACAAAAGAGAGGTATCTGAACACCGAGCCTGCAAAAGATAAAAAACAATTGTTCAACACTCCATCAATCGTTAAAATCTCTTGAAAGTGTAACGGCGAAACAATTTTTAGAGGGGAGAAATTTTAGCACTACTTCCCTAACTAAGTATTCATCCTGCATAATATAGACACATGACCCAAATGCTTACATAACAACTAGAGTAATCAGAGTCTGTAATGACGCCTTATCTCACCAAAAGCTTCAGCAAATCTCATGTAGATTATTCCCAGATAGCATCCATAATGTTTGTACTCGGTGACATTATTGCAAGCTCATTTCACTTAAAAATCTAGTTTTTACTCAAAACAAAGTAGCTGGTTAAACAAATTAAGACATAATTGTTAGAAATTAGAATGATTAGTGTGACATTTTGGCTAGGTGACGGATAAACAATAGTTGAGAAACTATAAAGCTAATACAGCAGTAAGCCTTAAAAGACATAAGAGAAAAAGAAATTATAATGCAAGGGAGACAAAAGTGTTGGTGGTAGGAAATTTTTAATGGACTTCCTCAAATGTTTGAAGAATTCCTCTACAAACTAGTTACTTGGATGCAAGAACATCTATCAAGCAAACTGCTACTATAAAAATATCAACTGGTTTTGGTTAGGCTCTCGGTTAAGGTGATCCTGGCTGAGTTCTTGCCCGGTTTCTCAAAACAAAAACACAAAAAGATACACAACCAACAAATGTATACATTGGAAATTTAATTTTACAGGCAATGTAAAAGAACAGACAGACATACTTAACCTCCAAGAACTTTCCAATTAATGTGCAATTTGTACGAGAGGGTGGCAATTCAGCATTCATGTATGTTTTAATTGACCGATTTTTGTAGGTTCAGAAATCCTGTATTGTGGTTATTATTAACGAAGGGCATATCAGTACCATGAAGCTCCCACTAATTCAAGGTCTTGGGGAGGGTCAAGATGTACGTATCTTACACCCAACATGTGTAGAGGTTGTTTTCGCGATGTAAATCTGCATCCTCTTAAGATGTAATCAGTAAGCCTTAACATCGCACCAAGCGACGTCCTCTACTCTTGCAATTAAACTAACATGAGATAATTACAAGAAACAGTCATATAAAATATGGGTTCAAATTATCATCAGAAGATTGATCATCATTGCACAAAAGGCACCATAAATCAGATGAAGAAAGAAAGAAAATGAACGTCATCAAAGTTCATGAACAGATTCGTTAGCAACAAAACACGTCAGTAACTTCATAGGGACAAAAAGAAGTTGAGTTATGAATCTATAAACTTTATTCTGTAGTGAAGAAATCTCATCAATAACAAACAACAAAAGTTTGTTTAGTACCAAACTTGGTGAGCATAATCCTCAAAATGTCTGATCGTATGGAAGTTACATAAATGTCTGATATTGTGGACCACAAGTCAAAAGGATAATCGAAGATACAGGAAAATAAATACGCACCCCTGCATTCCTACAGACAATACACCACTTTATCACTCTCATTCTATGAATATGAAATGACACGATATGGACACAACAAATACCAGTGATTTTGTCGTATCCTGTTGCTTTTTGGAGTGCCATGTCGTGTCGATGCGACATGGACACAAGCCAATTTCTGGAATGTCCGTGTTTTCTAGTTCTAAACTCTTAACACGTGGTTTCCCCCCAAAAAAAAAATATTTCATACTTCACCAAAGCAACAAAAAAAAACTATGCAATTGTACCATTTTGTGAAAGCAAATGATGCAGACTACGAGCAAATCTCCAATTCCACAGCTTAAATCAATACATGCATCGAACGATCGAGGACTATGAGAAAATCTAGACATCCCTCGGCTGATGATTTTGCCTCAAAGTACCAAATCTACATGCCCAAATAACGAAAAACTCGTAGATTCCAATTCCAAAATTACAAATCCATGCTAAGCTCCAAAGTTACTAATTTTAGCGCCAAAAGCACAAAAATGCCGCATTTCCTTTCTCTTCATAAAACAAATCTACGCATAACCTATGAGATCGAACAAAATAACAAATTCTCGAATTGGGGATTCCAGACAATTGCAAAATCCCCAATCAGGTCCTCAAACCCTAGTAAAAACTTCGATTTCTGAAATAAATTGGGGTTTCTCTCGAACTTACATGGATTGCGCGAATACTTCCACAAATTGCAAGCAAAATCGAATCTTGACCTCAGATTAGGGCAGACGTCGTCTCCTTCCTCCTCCTCTTTTTCTAGGGTTAGGGTTTCGAGGAAGGACTCGAGAATAAAAATTTCGGAGAAAATGGGGGTGTTTTCGCAAAGATAAAGTTCGATCGAGAGAAATTGTGCGAAATTTTCAACGAACTGTGGGTAGAAGAAGGCCCGGTTCGGATCCGGACTCCAGGCGCGTTATCCGAACCTGGGAGGTTCGGATTCGGGTTTGGGACCCGGAAAATCGGAGCCGTTGATTTTGGCGAGGTGGCCGTGGTTGACGCGGACGGATCTGGGCCGTGCGTTAGATGGGAGTGGTGTCGTGATGAGACATCACAGAGGCGTTGTTTATTACTATTAATATTGGGCCGGGCTGGTGTTAGAACCCAACTAAACCTATCTCGGAAAAAAATTATTCAGTTGGCCGGTCTCATCATATTGTTTGCTCTATTTTTAATAACAGTACGATACACCACTCTTGTAGTGTCATGCTGATTGTTATTTCCGTGGTGTGTCATGGATGTGAGTTATTTGGTGAGGCAGCCCACTGAATAATTTCTCTTATCCCGGATCTTGTCCTTGTTTTTTCTTTTCTTTTATGTTATTTTTGTCACGTCAATGCTAAAAGTTGGCATGATCATTAAAAATTTATAATTTATAATACTATATAATGAGAATTTGTTGAGATTTCACTGTAAAAAAAAATAAAAAAATTATATGATCTATATTTACTAAAATTTTTTTTATTAAATTCAATATGAGTAGTTATGTAATTAGAGAAACAAATAATTAAAATGTGTTATTTGGTATCCCAAGTATTATAAATGCATGCAAGACATGTGTATATATAATAGTACTGTCATAGGCTAAATTATTTTAATGCCATCACAACTATAACATTAAGATATTTTTGGTACCTTGATTTTTTTTACTACTCAATTTTTTGCACCTAAATTTTATAAATTGCTCATTTGAAAATATTTCGTCAAATTTGAAGTACGTATACATACCACTTCAAAAGAATATCTAACAATACATATATTTTAACTGTACTTTTGTAGTATAAGATATACTTTTGAAATGATCTCAACGTACTTAAAAAATGACGAGAAGTGCTTAAAAAAATCATTTATGAAATTGGAATACCAAAATCAAGCAGTGAAAAATTAATATGACAAAAACGTCTGATCGTTGGGTTTGAGTATCATTTGGATAATTCTGCCTAATGTTACATCCATGGTTTGAGAATTATGCTAAAATTTATATGCAATCAAGAAATTAAACACCTTAATTCTAGTTAAATGATACTTTTTAAAATATATTTATCTACGTATTCTGTTGTGATTGACAAAAGATATAGAATACATGACCAGGAGGTTGGTTGGGATTTAAATATTTTCAAGCTTGATGCTTAATAATAAAGTTATTATTTATGTGACGATTGTGAATGTGTAATATGTGTTCCAGGTCCGTTTGGTTCGTGGACTTGGCAATGATATGTGGCAATTAAGGCTGAGCCCTACCTAATTATTGTACGTAGTTCAAATATTTGGTATGACTATACAACAATGGAACAGTTGATCCCCTAAAAAGTAGTTTATTCCATCATTTTCACTTCCTTACTACTTTGTTGAAATTTAAATTTCACTAATCCATTAATTTCTTTGATGGGTCATACCGTCAAAATTCATAATTTTTTTATTTTCTTAAGAATCCATGAATCAAACAGTCCAAATTTATGAAATATTTTACAAGTGAAATTTAAAGTTATTTTGGTTTTCACATAATATAATCAAAACATAATGATGGTGATTAACGACCTTAGACACCAACTGTAAGATCTAGTTAGAATTCAGTTGTGAAACTTTTAAGTGCCTTTATGTGAAATCAAAATATTTCCATATCAATATGTATTATGTCTACTATTATATTGTATATTAAAAATGGCTAAAAAATAAATCGTCCAAGTCGTATGTATATCATTCACCGAATCATAAAAATTAAAAAATTAAAAATTCTAACCGTATATGTACCTTCTCACGTAGTTAAGAAAAAAAAATTCCTTCTAACTACCTCAACATACAATAAATCATAAAAAAATTTATTCAAATCATATTTAAAATAGTTTTATATAATTTAAATTTTTATTTATGTTTTTTATAATATTTTTTTCTTTATTGTACGTACAATGCACGTGAAACGTGACTAGTTATAATAAGACTTAGAAACGGCTATGATCCGTATAAGCCGTATGTATATCATCAATTATTAATATATAAAAAATAAAAAAACCTGCCGCCAATGTTTTCTTCTTAGGTAGTTTAAAGTAAAATAAAAATAACCTTAACACATAACAAATTCTAAAATATATTTAATTTTTAAATTATATTTAAACTAACTACATGGTATTATCTGATTAAATACATATCTAAAATTAAATTTATTTTAACAAATCATAATTAAAATATATTTAAATTATATTACAAATATTATATTCTAATTTAAAATTTTATCAAATTTTTAATAATATTGTATTTTTTTTATGCATGAACATGACTAATGTGTTAGAAAGTTACATTCTTGCGTGATACATCATTACTATTTACAAAGACACAAAAACATGAGACAAAGTAGTTTAATTTTATTCAAACTTTTCTACTTGAACCACTCACCGCCATATCAATAATGTGCTCCCTAACATACCTTTTTAATTAGCCTCCATCTTTCTCTCGTTTTATCTCAATGATAGTTCTAGCCCTGACAATTTTTGTCAATATTTTTAGAACAAATGTTCAAATAACATACAAACCACCTCTTAAAACACAATCAGTCACATGAACAACTAACAACCTCTTGAAACACAACTAGTCACGTGAAGTTCACGTGAGTTACACATGTGCTTAATTTTGTTTCTAATATTGTTGAAAAATTAGATACAAATTTAAATTATATTATTTTTAAATATAATTTAAATATATTCTAAATATGATTTGTTATAGATATTTTTAAAACTTTGTATATATATTTAAGTTAGATAATATTAAAAAGTTTAAATATAATTTAAATATATTTTATTTATGATTTGTTATGGATATATTTTTAGAAAATTGTATATATGTTTAATTAACTAGTTAAATAATACCAAATTTTTTATTTTTTTTCTTAATTATATACATACATATTTACTAGACAACTCTATTATTTTGAAGTCTTACTGACAGTATATATATATATATATATATATATATATATATATATATATATATATATATATATATATATATATATATATAACAAAAAAAAATTTAAGTAAAAAGAGAATATGAAATACATTATTGTGATTCATATCTAATTATTGCACTAAAAAAAATCCTACATGTGACTACAATTTTTTGGCTAAATTAAAACTTGATACTCTTAATTATTCAACATTTTTAACTTGATACCATAAATTTTGATATATATCAACTTAATACCATAAACTATTGAAAATTATATTTTGATACCCTCCGTCATTAACGGTTAATTTTTTGGTTAAAAAATACCTAAAATATTCTATTTCTGCCTCACTAGTTGTCACGTCCCAATCTCCCGCAAGCTCAATAGTACCCGCTGAACGTGAATCACCACGTTACAGCTCTCCCGCAGGACAATCGTTCTCATCGGGATGTGATGCCGTACGAGCCTGGAGTTGCCCTCGTACAAGACGATGTTGTCAAACACCAAAGTTATCATCGAAATGACCAAGTTGCAGCGGAAGTCAAGTATTGTGTACCAAACACACATCAGAGTAATACGCAGCGAAGCTCTCAATATGGTCCAAATAAAATGCCTCAAAGGCAATGCCACGAAGGCGATGCCACGAAGGAGATGAAATACTCTTGCTCTTTCTCTAGCCCACAAAGGTACTTACAGTTCATTCATCATGTACCGTATATCCAAGCAGCGCCACTACATCTGTGTACCTGAAATAATGCCCACAAACGTGGGTCAGTACACAGCCGTACTGGTGAGCGGGGTAACCCACTCGTCTAAGCCGACACTAAGTAAATAGTGAATGCAAACAGTTATATGGTGATATTTCTAGTTGAATCCTAGATTCATTTCATGGCATAGGGATGACATGTTAAGGAAAGCTGTAAAGCAGTTTAAGCATGCAAGCATTCAACTCAATCCAATCGACAAGCAATATATAACCAACCCGAAGGATTCTAGCATGCAACTCGTCCTACTCAAACCCAAGCTGTCATGCCCCAGTCCCAAAATATCGAGGGACTGGATGCGCGGCAATGGCCAGCAGCACGCACCGATGGACAAACCCAATTTAATGGATCCATCGGGGCATACTTAAGCTGTATTACAATAGTCAGGTTTACTAATCTCATCCACAGAATAAAGACAGCAATATCAGCAAAAGAAATAAACAACATCCAGTCACAAGTAATTAAAAATCGGGGAACAACCCGATATTAAGTCTGTTTACAAAAGTTTATTTAAACAGGAAATAAAGAGTTTATTAGCCATAAAACTGAGCATGGAAGAGGCAGATGTTCAGGAGAAGTCCTCAGCGATCACCTCGTCCTCAGGTTCCGGTACTGCTCCGAGAAGTGCTCATGTTCCGTACACCTCAGGGTAGATCTCTTCTGCTAAATCTGGGGACATAATCCATTCCAGGTCCTCAGGGGACATAATCCATTCCAGGTCCTCAGGGGACATAGCAAGGTACAGATAAAATAAGCCAAAAATAATGCAGTGCATAAATAAAGGAAACAATAAGGTAAATAAATAACCAGCTAAGTGATATGCAAGTGAGAGTTTTAGCCATACTCAGGCTGAGACTACTACAGGATCAGTGTCGAAGAAACCATAGCAGTATTTTCTCGAAGGGCCAGAACTTGCGCCAAAGCTCTGTATCAGAGACTAAGACACCTCCAGATGACAATAATTATAATATAATCAGCCTTGATATGGTAATACTCTCCCCACCCAATGTAATCTCACGTCACAGTTCCATAATGTCTCATGTTCATGTCACGCAAGATTTAAACTAATGCAATAAGTCATTTATTAAGATCTAAGAAAATAATGTCTAAGTCATGAAATCTGTATCCTATACAGAACCACCTTGAATATTTCAGGACAATTCTGTCTCATGATTCGTGTCAGGTGTCCTGGGTATAATGTACTTGATATGGCAAGTACGAGAATGTAAATGTCACGATATCCATCTCTAGGTGACGTTACACAACACCGTGTACGGTGTTGGCACCCGACTATTAATCGGAAGCTAAATAAGTCACACGGCCCTAGGGTTGAGCATGTACAACAGTCACAAAAAATAAATCAAGAGAACTAAATACATCATTATACTGCAATTATGGCAAGGTACACTTGCTTGGGTTTTCGGCTCCAATTGTAGCTCTGGCTTCAGCGGGGATTACAGGCGGTACTCCGGTTGCTGAAACAGACATCACCATCAGATCCAAAAAATATTAATCAGCTAGAAACGCCTGTCCTTGAGTCCAATTTGGAGACAAGGGCAAAAATGACATTTCGGGGTCAAGGCGGGGTCCACATGTAGGCCGCTTTGCACCGAAAATGCGTCAGGGTCAAAGGTCTCCAAATCTGTCCAACTTAGTGTCAACAGGTCAGGAACGATGATACGAACCCAACTAAACTTTCAGAATTGGATTCCGATGAGCCGATCTCAAAATCGCCCGTCAAGTGGAGCCTGTGGGGCCCACGACACATAATTTTGTCAACGTTCTCAGAATCGAACCAAACTTGGCTCACAGGACCAGCGTATTGCTACGAGTCCGATGGCGTTAGTTTCGTCTCGATCCGACGTGTGTACACTAAGTTACAGCAAAATTCAGAAAAGACGGATACGGGGCGGTGTCCGCGGATACGCGTTGATTTCGGTGTGCACGCACCTCCGAATCGACTTCTGCGAAATCCTCACGTCCGTATCAACGACGCGCACGTATCGGTGAAGACCGCGCGCGACCAAGTCGTCCCGTTTGGCGGGGCGTACTCAGTTCCCGGGTGAAACAGGGCGTTGGTTTTTATGTTTTTGGATCGCGGTTCACGATCACCACAGGACGCGATGCACCGAGCGGGTTGCACGGACATCGAGGGGGTCATGCAGGCTACGCGATGCAACAAACGGAATCAAAAACAGAGCTACGAGGAGAGAGAAAAGAATACCTTACCAGGGCTCCAGAAAACAGAAATTTTCCGTGTCCGACACGACACAAAGGACACTGTGTCCAGGATCGTGTCCGAACTAGGGTTTTGCAGCTAGGGGCGTCGCCGAAGGACGGCGAGGTCGGGCCGGGGGCTGCGGCGGCTCAGGCGAAGCCGGCTGCGCTGGGGCTGAGGCGGCGCTCGTCGGCAGAGCTGCGGCGAGGAGGGGTCTGGAGTAGGCGGCGGGTGGTTCGCCGGACAGAGGCGGGGCGAGAGGGGAGCTTGGCTGGGCTAGGGTGGAGGGTCCTGGCCGAGCGAGGTGAGGAAGAAGACGGGCGGTGGCAGTGCGGCTGCGGCGTCGGGTTGCAGTTGGCGGCGTCGAAGAAGGATTGGCCGGAGAAGAGGTTAGGGCTAGGGTCTCCAGCGAGATCGACGGAGTGGGCAGCGGGGAAACGGAGGGAAGGAGGAGAGCTTATATAGAGGGGAAGAGGGAGAGGTACGGCCGGAGGTTGGCCGGGAGTCGAAGGGGAAGAGGCGGGGGTTCCATGGGAGGTGAATGGGGACGGTCGCCGGCGGCCACCGCGACGGAAACGGCCGCCGGCAGGTGAAGGGTCGGGGAAGGGAAAGTTTGGGGGTTAGGTTACAGGTGGGTCGGGTGCCTAGCGGGTCGGGTCTGACCCGGATCCGACCCATTAAGGGTTTGGGCCGGTTCAGGCAGACCGGCTGGTCCGGTTTTATATTGGGTTTAGGTAAACCGGGTTTTATTTATTTAGGTTAAATTAATCAACAGTTTTTAAGGCTTTTAAAATCCATCCGGGGTCCAATAAATTCCCAAAAAATTACCCTATGTCCGGTTTTTAATTCTACACTAGAAAATATAATTTTCATCACATTTTAATATTAATTAATATCTTTTAAAAATCATTTAAAATTAGACTATCTTAGTTTTATTTAATAAAAATTTCCAGAAAAATTCCAGAAAATTATGAAAAATCCATATTAAAATTTCTTGAAAATTAGGGGGTTTACAATCTACCCCCTTAAGAAGATTGCGTCCTCGCAATCAAAGAATAACCGATCAACAGAGATGGCACGGTTACAAACATTGTTCGAAGCACCTAAAAATCAAGGATAATCAAAGTTGAGAGTAATACCTAGGAAAAATTATTTCCCTAAGCATTAAATGTTATGAAATTTCCCAACTGTAGAAAATCTAGAAAATTACAGTTTTAGAAAACCAGTTTATCCTTTAAACATATCAGGTTAACAGTTATAAAATATTCTAGGTTATTTAGCAAGTTCAAAATTACTAGGTTATTAATTATTAATAATTTAAAACTGTCTGGTCAAGTCTAGGGTCACGAACCAGCAGGCACGAACTACAGAAATGCTAGAAACGGAACTACAAAAACTTACTCGCATTAGCTACTCCATGATTCTGCACGTCTCCCACGGTCATCGCGAAAGCTTGGCTGCGTCCTTGAGGTGGTGCCCTCTGCTGTTGCTGGGCTTGCTGGTAGGGTGCTGCTTGAAGTGCCAAGGGTGGCCTTGGTTGATGTCCTCCTGGTGCTGGTAGAGCTTGTTGGTTTGCCCTTGGTGCTCCTTCTCCACGTTGAGTGCAATCCCTTACCGAATGCTGACGGGATCTGCATGCTAAACACAATCCTAATCTGCATCGGCATTCCTTGGCGAGATGGCCTGCTTTGCCACAGTAGTGACAAGTAGTAAGGACTATCACTTGTGGTGTAGCTGCTTTCTGCTGTTGGTGTAGGTGAGATTTCTTTGCAGCTTCTTCTTGTGGTGCTCTGGCTGTTGCTGATGGGGAAGGTCGCTTCAGACTGGTCTCTCTCCTGGTGACGCGCTCCATGCGTCGAGCTGCAGCAAGGACGTCCGAGTACGAAGTAGGCGCAACAGATCCAATTAGTTTCTGTAACTCGAAGTTGAGTCCGTCGAAAAACTTCTCGGCCTTCTCTTCTTCTGTCGGGATCAATGTTGGGGCGAAGCGACTTAGACGAATGAACTCGGCGTTGTACTCTTCCACCGTCATAGCATCCTGAGTGAGGCGATTGAACTTGTCCCAAAGTTCTGATCGAGTGATAGCCGGAATGTACATCTCTTGAAAGAGTCTGGAGAACTCTTCCCAAGTAACTCGGTCTGGTCCGAGCCTGGTCTCCTCGGATAGCCACCTGTGATGAGCATTGTCCGTCAATTGCATTCTGACGGCAGTCATCCAACGTTCCCGTGGAAGCTTAGCTGCTTCTAATTGATGCCGAATGTTGGTGAGCCACTCATGAACTTCTGTGGGCTCCTCCTTGCCTGAGAAGGTACGGGGCTTCAGTTAGCGGAAATCAGTGATAGAGCCCGTCGGTTGCCATCTAGCTGGTAGGTTGGCCTGCTCCAGTGCATTTACTAGACTATTCCTCAAGTAATCAGTCTCGCGACGCTGAGCCTTGTGTTGGACTTGTTGCTGGGCTTGCATCATTGCGTAGATCATTTGGAATATTTGTTGCCCGTCAATAGGCTGCCCTTGTGGGAATATAGGCATCGGTGGAACGAACTGAGGCGGAGGTGGAATGTCATCACGTCGAAATCTAGAAGCTTGTTGATCTGCTTGGCTGCTTCGCTGAGTAGAGGGATCTCCACTCAATAGCGTCACTTCATCTTCTCCGTAGGTGGCTACATCACCTATTGGTGTTCTTGCTGGAGTTCCGTCGTTTGCTCGTGAATCCATTACTCTGCATCAAAATAAACTATAAGAGACGTACATCAAGATGCAAGTCAAAAATTAGTTCGAATACGATATAGATATCAAAAATGATTCAAGCAAGTGGATGAGATCCAAAAAAAAAAACTTATCCTATTCTTATTGCAGGCCTGTTCGGTCCCTAAGTTGAAACTGAACAATTTAGTCGTTGACCTGCATGGGCCACCACAAAAACCATGTCACGCCCCAGTCCCAAAATATCGAGGGACTGGATACGCGGCAATGGCCAGCAGCACGCACCGATGGACAAACCCAATTTAATGGATCCATCGGGGCATACTTAAGCTGTATTACAATAGTCAGGTTTGCTAATCTCATCCACAGAATAAAGACAGCAATATCAGCAAAAGAAATAAATAACATCCAGTCACAAGTAATTAAAAATCGGGGAACAACCCGATATTAAGTCTGTTTACAAAAGTTCATTTAAACAGGAAATAAAGAGTTTATTAGCCATAAAACTGAGCATGGAAGAGGCAGATGTTCAGGAGAAGTCCTCAGCAATCACCTCGTCCTCAGGTTCCGGTACTGCTCCGAGAAGTGCTCATGTTCCGTACACCTCAGGGTATATCTCTTCTGCTAAATCTGGGGACATAATTCATTCCAGGTCCTCAGGGGACATAGCAAGGTACAGATAAAACAAGCCAAAAATAATGCAGTACAGAAATAAAGGAAACAATAAGGTAAATAAATAACCAGCTAAGTGATATGCAAGTGAGAGTTTTAGCCATACTCAGGCTGAGACTACTACAGGATCAGTGTCGAAGAAACCATAGCAGTATTTTCTCGAAGGGCCAGAACTTGCGCCAAAGCTCTGTATCAGAGACTAAGACACCTCCAGATGACAATAATTATAATATAATCAGCCTTGATATGGTAATACTCTCCCCACCCAATGTAATCTCACGTCATAGTTCCATAATGTCTCATGTTCATGTCACGCAAGATTTAAACTATTGCAATAAGTCATTTATTAAGATCTAAGAAAATAATGTCTAAGTTATGAAATCTGTATCCTATACAGAACTACCTTGAATATTTCAGGTCGATTCTGTCTCATGATTCGTGTCAGGTGTCCTGGGTATAATGTACTTGATATGGCAAGTACGAGAATGTAAATGTCACGATATCCATCTCTAGGTGACGTTACACAACACCGTGTACGGTGTTGGCACCCGACTATTAATCGGAAGCTAAATAAGTCACACGGCCCTAGGGTTGAGCATGTACAACAGTCACAGAAAATAAATCAAGAGAACTAAATACATCATTATACTGCAATTATGGCAAGGTACACTTGCCTGGGTTTTCGGCTCCAATTGTAGCTCTGGCTTCAGCGGGGATTGCAGGCAGTACTCCGGTTGCTGAAACAGACATCACATCAGATCCAAAAAATATTAATCAGCTAGAAACGCCTGTCCTTGAGTCTAATTTGGAGACAAAGGCAAAAATAATATTTTGGGGTCAAGGCGGGGTCCACATGTAGGCCGCTTTGCACCAAAAAATGCGTCAGGGTCAAAGGTCTCCAAATCTGTCCAACTTAGTGTCAACAAGTTAGGAACGATGATACGAACCCAACGGAACTTTCAGAATTGAATTCCGATGAGCCGATCTCAAAATCGCCCGTCAAGTGGAGCCTGTGGGCCCACGATACGCGATTTTGTCAACGTTCTCAGAATCGAACCAAACTTGGCTCACAGGACCAGCGTATTGCTATGAGTCCGATGGTGCAAGTTTCGTCTCGATCCGACGTATGTACACTAAGTTACAGCGAAATTCAAAAAAGACGGATATGGGATGGTGTTCGCGGATACGCGTTGATTTCTGTGTGCACGCACGTCCGAGTCAACTTCTCGAAATCCTGCACGTCCGTATCAACGACGCGCACGTATCGGTGAAGACCGCGCGCGACCAAGTCGTCCAGTTTGGCGAGGCGTACTCAGTTCCGGGGTGAAACAGGACGTTAGTTTTCCTGTTTCTGGATCGCGGTTCACGATCACCACAGGACGCGATGCACCGAGCGGGTTGTACAGGCATCGAGGGGGTCATGCAGGATACACGATGCAACAAACGGAATCGAAAACAGAGCTACAAGGAGAGAGAAAAGAATACCTGACCAGGGCTCCAGAAAACAGAAATTTTCCGTGTCCGACACGACACAAAGGACACTGTGTCCAGGATCGTATCCGAACTAGGGTTTTGCAGCTAGGGGCGTCGGAGGAGGACGGCGAGGTCGGGCCGGGGGCTACGGCGGCTCAGGCGAAGCCGGTTGCGCTGGGGCTGAGGCGGCGCTCGTCGGCAGAGCTGCGGCGAGGCGGGGTCTGGAGTAGGTGGCGGGTGGTTCGCCGGACAGAGGCGGGGCGAGAGGGGAGCTTGGCTGGGCTAGGGTGGAGGGTCCTGGTCGAGCGAGGTGAGGAAGAAGATGGGCGATGGCAGTGCGGCTGCGGCGTCGGGTTACAGTTGGCGGCGTCGAAGAAGGATTGGCCGGAGAAGAGGTTAGGGCTAGGGTCTCCAGCGAGATCGACGGAGTGGGCAGCGGGGAAACAGAGGGAAGGAGGAGAGCTTATATAGAGGGGAAGAGGGAGAGGTACGGCCGGAGGTTGGCCGGGAGTCGAAGGGGAAGAGGCGGGGGTTCCATGGGAGGTGAATGGGGACGGTCGCCGGCGGCCACGGCGGCGGAAACGGCCGCCGGCAGGTGAAGGGTCGGGGAAGGAAAAGTTTGGGGGTTAGGCTACAGGCGGGTCGGGTCAGGTGCCTAGCGGGTCGGGTCTGACCCGGATCCGACCCATTAAGGGTTTGGGCCTGTTCAGGCAGACCGGCCGGTCCGATTCGATTTTATATTGGGTTTAGGTAAACCGGGTTTTATTTATTTAGGTTAAATTAATCAATAGTTTTTAAGGCTTTTAAAATCCATCCGGGGTCCAATAAATTTCCGGAAAATTATCATATGTCCGATTTTTAATTCTACACTAAAAAATATAATTTTCATCACATTTTAATATTAATTAATATCTTTTAAAAATTATATAAAATCAGACTACCTTAGTTTTATTTAATAAAAATTTCCAGAAAATTTTCAGAAAATTGTAAAAAATCCATATTAAAATTTCTTGAAAATCAGGGGGTTTACACAAGCAACACGATAACATATCGAACCATCATCCAAGCCTCAATATCCATCCTCAACCAAAACTTACAATCCAATCTCAAAGTGCACACTCTTGCCGAGGTAAGGTGGCCGCGCCTACACGAAGCACAAACCAACCAAAGTAAAGCAAACAAACTCTTATCTATATGAAGTCACTGGCCAAGCCATAAAGGACATTGATCGGACTAATCAATAGACAGTCCTACCCGATACCAGCAATGGGAAGCTACTCCCTTCTGGTTCGTATCGAACTACCGGCACCGCGCCCAAGACGCGGGTACCCATTGTCTCCTCCATGGCCGAACGGTCCCGGTGCCCCGGAGTCCATCCCGTTCGAGGAAACAAAACCCTGTGCAACACAGGTTGTCCGTGACATGCAGAAACCAAGTAGGTATGACGAGAGGATCGAACATTCTCGCCCCACCAAGCGATCCTAGACTCGTTCAACCAAATATCCAACCAAAATATCCAACCAAAGAATCCATAACCATTCTTCCAACATATAGCCCACGGCACCAAATCTCAAGTTATGCCCATAGGCACAATGCCGCTTCTCAACACAGTGTTTCAAATTGGGTGCAACACCCCAACTCAGAATAATTTCGTGGCACAATGCCCCAACAGTGGCACAATGCCCCAACAGTGGCACAATACCCTCGTCGATGCAGTTGTTCGGTTTCGAACCACAACTGCTCGCTTTGCAACACAAAGCGACCAAGTGATACTCGTGCATGAATGTACGCTCGCTCGCCCAAATTTTCGATATTCCAATGCCTCAATGTATCATTCCAACTGTCCAAGCATAATCCCAATCATTCCATCCAACTGTCCCAAATGTATAATCCAACTATAGCTCCAACTATCCAACGCAAAAACCAATTCAAGCCACAAATCCTATCCAAGCAAACGACGTACACTCTATGCACGCCTCAGTGTAGTGATTCCCAAGTTTCAGCCCAAGTGTTCAAGCCTTTACATGTTTTCCATATTATTAGGCATGAAGGAGTAGAGGAGAAGGGAAAGAGCCCACTCACAATGTTTGATCCCATTAAGCATCCTGTCCTGCCGATATGGCCAATCCTTTGAACCCGTGGTCCGATGCAAAGCGCGATCTACTCAACTGGTATGACCGTGCGAGAAGGCTGTGCTCTCCAAATCATCCGACCGATCGGACTAAGAAAGACGGCATTATCGCTCCCATCCAGCTATCTAAGTACTGTTCTGAACGAACACCTGATTCCCATCGAACTCCGCTAGCCATCTGCACATGAAACCAACTAAATCAATACTTCTTCCCAAAATCTAACAAATCAAATGTAACCAGCTATTGTTTTATTCAATCAGACTCAGCGTAACGCACCGTGCGGTTGCGGGACGTTACACTAGTCCCCTTGTAACACCGCCACTGCCCTCTCCCCCATGCAGTTGCACATCCCATCCTCGCTCATTCACCCTCCTCCCCTCTCCCGCGACTCTCGCGCCCCCGCCCCTTCGGGCAACCGTCCTCTCTCTCTCTCTCCGGTAGTCCCCCCTCTCTCCGGTTGCTGTTGCCATACGATGTCGTCGTCAATGCCAGAGAGAGAGAGAGGTATTTTTGTTATTTGTTATTTTATGTTAATACCAATGAGATATTAAGTTGTAAAATTATAGTTGAAGTATCAAGTTATATCTATCAAAGTTTTTGATGTCAAATTTAAATTTTTTAATAGTTTAGGGTATTAATTTGTAATTTAGGCTAATTTTTGACTCATGATCACAAATTTGGAAATATTTTGGCAAATTCTAAAGGAACTAAAATAGTTACTTAGGACAACCCATTACTTTAGGACAGTCCAATTTTTTGTAACTTTTACTTAGGACATTACAAAATTTACTCAGGACATCTCAACTCCCAAAACATTTCTAAAACCCTTAATTCTAAATTTTTTACTCTCTCTCTTCAAATTTCAAAACCACCAAACCCTAACCCCAACTGCCGGAGGAGGAGAAGGTGGAGGCGTGTGCGCTGCTCTGCCGCGCGTAGCCCCCCGCACGCACTCGCCTCGTGCGCGTCCGCCCCGCGCAGCTCCCGCACCTCGCCCCGTGTCCGCCCCGCACCTCCGTCTCGCGCCTGCCCCTGCACCCCCGCCCTTGATGCTGCTGCTGCTTCTTCTTCTTCTTGTTAGGACTGTAAATTTTTTTTGACAATCCTTCCAATTTTTTTTTACAATCATAAATAATTAGAATTGTCACAAAGTTGACAGTCATTCCAATTGGAATGACTGCCACAATAATGACGGTCAACATTGTGACATTCATAATAATTAGAACTGTTAACATTGTGATACTCATAATAATTAGGACTGTAACAGTGTTGACAGTCCTTTCTAATAATTAAGACTTTTATAGAAGTCATTGACTTTTATACAAGAATTTGGGTTGCCCTCAGTGAATAAATTGAATGGCAAATTTGTAAATAAATAAATTTTTTTCTTTTTTTTTCTTTTCGAAGCCATTTATGTACTGCCTTTAAAATTTGCCAATATTTCTCTAAAGAGAAGAAAGTGACACCCTAACCCTAAAATTAGGGTTTCTGTCTGAATCGAAGAAGAAGAAGAAGAAGATGGAAGCGGAGGATCAAGACGGGCTCTCGATCCATTCCCCGGGCCAAGCTCCACCATCATCGGCCTCCTCACTCCCTAAGGTTTCCTCCATTCCATCTCTCTGTCCTCTAATTTCCGACCAATCCAGTCACGTTGACATGGACACGCCACATATTTTAGTGCATCTTCGGAGTGTCCGTGTAAATCGCACCGACACGAATGCGACACAAACCCATACACAGCGACAGGGACGCGGGACTAGTTTTGGCGGGTCCGTGTGTGTCTGGTGGCGTCAAACACGAAGGGATACGGACACGGTGGCGACTTTTATGTAGTTCCTGCGCTTGCTAGGGTTTGAAATGGATTTGAGTTATTATTACTGTTTTTTGCACCAGGAGCAGTCGCAGGTCGATTTGGAACTGAGGGTGCTGGAAGCTCTGGAAATCTATCCTCCGTCAAAATTGCAAGGTGAATTTGTTGCATCAATTTAATGCCGATTTAGAAATTTGGCATTTTTTCTTCGTGTAAAGATGGTTAGGGATCTCTATGGTGATTTGGAATGTGCGTGTGTACAAAGTAATTCAAACTACTAATACCGAGAATTCCGTGATGATTTCTATGGCATGATTTTTAATTGGAACTGCACTTTGAAGTGTTTGTCTTGTGTCCAATATGTGTTCACACTCATTGAATCGGCACCATTTTTTGGAGTGTATGTTGCTTCATAAGATATTGCAGTTGCATTTCACATGGGCTCCATTTGTAGCGCAAACAGCACATACTAGCTCCTTATTTCCATCTGGGCCAAAACATGCCCATTCGTTTGGAGGCTCAAGTGGCCGTTTCTTGATTGCTTGCCCAACAAGTGTGCACATTCCGGAAATGAGCGTTTGAGCAAATATCTTCCCCTCATACTAGAATCCAAACTAGGAGGCCTTACATGTCATGATCTGATGTGGATAAGGTCTGATGATTTGGAAATTACGGTTGGTGTGCATACAAGACTGATAACTTAAGTTAGGATCAGCCAAAATAGCAATTATGGTAGGTTCACGTAGAAGGCCATTAAATGCCACTCTTATCGAAATATAAGAACTATCTGAACTCATGAATAGAATAGAATAGAATAGAATAGAAATAACTGCGTTGATCGCATAAATAAAATGAGCCAATTTGCATATATTTTATTTCGCGAAGTGACCCACCTAGAAACTCTTCTCCTTTTAAGGAGGCACTAAAATTGAACTTCGATCTGATGCGGATATCCAATCCCGCCGCTGAGATGTCCAGTGGATTCCGGGACCTTGACGAATGACCGACCACCATTGTTGTTAGAAGAGCAAAATGTCGGGGGCATAGCAGGATGAACCAATGTGAATGAGTGTAAGCTTCTTTGTCCGAACACAATTGGTGCTGACCACACTAGGTGCTACCATGGTAGCAAGAGAGACCAGGCGGTGACAATTGAGAGGTTGTCACTGAGCATTCCGTCTCACACGGGTAAAGAGGCCAAATGGCAAGGGCGTAGCGGCCATACGCCCATGTGTTTGTAACTTACATGCCGAAAGTGTTCATAACATTTTGGCATTTGAATGTACACCTATTTCGAGTAGAGCTAATTGAGTTGTGTCCTAACTCCGCTGATTGAAAATTGAGCCAAATGTGAGTTGTTGTTGAATGACTCATCTAAATTAGTAAATCTCATGCATCATAATATGCTAAATCTTTACTATAATTCTCATTAACTCATGAGGTAGAATATAATTAATTGGTAGTGTGTATAAGCCATTATAAATTGCATGCGTTAATTGAGCTGATTCATGCCAAATATGAATGAGCTAGCCCTCTTCAACTTCAGCTCAATTATGTATGAAGCTCAAGTATTGGTTCAAGCTAACCTAGCAGCATAATTTGAGCTGGAAATTAAGCCGATCTGGGCTATTAGCAAGTGACTGGTTCTTTTGATTTTGGTGCTGCTATTTCTTGAGCTGACTGATAGGACTTTTTAGAGTTTAGTCTAATAATTGTGGGTAGGACAATGGTATATATATATATATATATATATATATATATATATATATATAGAGGAGCGGATCTGGAGCCCCGTCGCTCCCAACAGTTGGATCGCGGGGCCCCACGCGGCCCCCCTGATCCGATGGTGCCCGCGGGGGGGGGGGGGGGGGGGGGGTCCGGGAGCGGGTCTTTTGATCCGCTCCCTATATATATATATATATATATATATATATATATATATATATATATATATATAAGAGCTAACGAGGAATCAGGATGTTTAGAATGTCCAACATCACTGCATATGTGCAACCATATACTCTTATGTAAAGAAAGTTAAATGTAGAGCATCTATAGAACTACTACCAGGCCTTTAATTAGCAAGCGCCCAAATATCTCCAACCATGATGCGATGAATTTGGTCCTAATAGTGTGTGTGTATAATGAGGAAAGTTGGACATGTGGGTTCAATGACCCATTATGTCATGCAGCAGTCCGACCCAGTGCCGGACTTTAGATTTTGAGACGTGAGACAAATTCTAAAAATGATGCCCTCAAAGCTTAATGTTCATATAATATTATTTTTTCCATATACAATATTATTATCAACTCAAAATTCAAGAAATAAAACAATAAATATAATACAATATCCAAATACTAATAAAATTGATATGTTACAAACAAATAAAATAAAATTGATGTTCTAAAGAAATAAATAAAAAGAAAGCTAACATTGGGTTCAGGTAGCTCATAATGGTAATAAAAAAAATTAACAACAAATAAATAATAAACAAATAATAATAATTAACAACAAATAAACAATCAACAACAAATATATAAAAAACAATTCTTTCTTAGTTTCTCTATTATTAATTGATTTCAATCTCAATAGGAATAACTATGCAATCAAATGACAAGAACATATTTTTCAATAAATTAGTCAACCACAAATAAAGATAATCAATAACAATTTATACAAATAAATAAATAAATTATAAGGCTCACATAATGGAAAGGGACTGATTCCAATAGGTATTCTAGGAACAAAATTTACTCGTGATTGTCGACTCCAGCAACTACATCAACTCGACAGATAACTATAGACATTATGCAAAAACACATATTTTCCAATAAATTATAAGTCAATCACAAATAAAAAAAAATCAACAACACATTATATATAAAAAATTAAATCAAAATCTCACCTCAAAGGGACATACTGAATGTCTGACTCCTTTCTTCTTTTAAGAAAAAAGAAGAAGATGTTGATTCCGACGGGCACAAAAGTCTTTCTAAAAAAAAATTCCTCAAAAATGCTCTAATAGAACATCTTTCCATTGCTTTAAGGCTTTAAGCATACAATTTATATATAAAAAAAATTCAAAGTCTCACCACAAAGGGAAAGAAGCTTGGAAAAGAAGAAGAAGCTGATTCCGGCGGCTGATCTCACTCGACCAACAAAAAAAACCTAAAAAAGTTCTTGTTAGAACACCACTATTGCAAGCATACAATATGATTTTACTTTAGACAAACAATTTGATTTTGGCCCGGACTCAAATCTTTATCAATCGGAATCTTGGTCAAGTCCACTTATCCAGTTGGCCCAGACTTGATTTTTAGAGGGCCCAAATTATAAAAGACATATACACTGTAATTTTTTTTTGTGCCCTCTAAAATTTAGGGTCCGAGGCCGCTGCCTCATGGACCTAATAAGTCTTGTAGCATAATGATACTAGGTCACAATATAGTCCAGGGCAAATAAGGAGTCCATGACATAGACCTAGAGTAGTTTTAGTACAAAAGCAATATGATATAAATATTTACAAACTCTACATGTTTTCATGGAAATAAATCTTTGTGGTGCAAAACGTGGCAGGGGCATTGGTTAGTCAAAAATGCATAATAAAAAGCAAAGGCTTGACAACACCTTGCTTGTAATCCTGCTCGTCTCTGAAAGATAAGGAACTTCTACACCGCAACAGGCAACTGAAAACATAAGATTTGTGCTTGGCAAGTGAATTGGATGACTATATCCAGTGTTCTAAAAATCGCTAGGCGGATTCGGTGCGCCAAAGGGCCGCCTAGCGCCTAGCGCCTAGGCGGCCGCACAAGATTTTTTTTGTTTTTTTTTTTTTTTGAAATTTGAAATTTTAGTTTTAAATTTTTTTAAATTTTTTTGTAATATTTAAATTTTTTTTCCTGATATTTTGAATTTTTATTGCATTTCTTTTATTTTTTTTGAAATTTGAACTTTTTTTGGAATATTTTTTGCAATCTCAAATATGAAATTTCAAAATTTGAATTTTTAAATTTTTGCCTTGACCGAACAGGGCCGAACTGGCCGAACTGGCCGCCTAGGCGCCGAACAGACCCGCCTAGCCCCGAACAGGCGCCTAGGAGGCCGAATTGGAGGTTTTCGGTGTGGGGGACGGCCGCCTAGCCCGATTTTTAGAACACTGACTATATCCAATGATATCAAATTAGAATGTATTATTATGATAGCCTATTTTATGGTCTCTTTCTTCTCCTTACAAATTCAAGTGTATTCCTTGAATGAATACAATGCATGTCTGGACTCTGGCAAAATATAGTGTGTTAATTTCTTCTTTTTCTTCATGTTCTTAATTTCATAAAACCACTTTCCTGATATCAGTCGACCCCAAACCACCCACACACAGATGCACGCATGAATACACCCCGCAATTCTCTTTCAAATTGATGCTAAAGGTATATGATTCTCATTTCAATATGCTGGGAACTCAGTAATTCAATGCAAACATGTTCAGAAATTTAAGATTATAGCTCTGTGACATATGCATTAATATTTTGAATGGAGAAAGGTGATGTAAGAGTAAAGACATATTGTGATACCTTTTTCTTTCCCAGAGTTGCTTCTGTATTGTGTATAGTGTATATACCCAAGATTAGTATGCGTTAATCATATAAATTTTGTCAATGATATTTGACTTGTTATATTGTAAGCTCTGAAATCTTGCTTCTTCGTCTATAACTTTTAAGTGGTTTCAGACTCTTAAGAATGTTTTGCCGCAACTTTATTGGTCTGATAAGTTCATGAACTCTTGGTCTATGAAATCTTATTGTGTAACAGTTCCATGCATATGGATGGGTTTCCTAAATATCCATTCGAGAAACTAGGCAAAATTGCCAGACGATGTAAACTGTGATGATACTAAAGAGCACAATTAGGCCAGTCAATTTATTCTTGCCCAACTATTACTGTTATTTAAATTTGACAACATTGTGGTTCTGGTTGCATATAGGAGATAAGAGTAGCAAAATTGGAAGTCTAATGAAAAAATGTCCCAACATAATTCTTACAAAGTTGTAGTATAAGTTAGTGGCTTTATACTTCTGTAGATTGTTACCATAAAAATCCAGATTTCCCCAACATATAATAGAAGTTAGTGGCTTACATACTTCTGTAGATTGTTACCATAAAAATACAGATTTCCCCAGTGAGAGAACAAGCAAAAGTTGGGGGTGGGGGGCAATAATTCTATTTTAAACTATAATCATTAGAAAATATTAAAAATAATAATATAGTAAGTAAAGAATAAGATACAAAAAATGCTAATCAATATTTTATTTGGTATATTTTTTTATCTATATGCCTTCATGATATATGATATATATTTGTTAATTATGGATGAAATTCTTCCATCTCATTTAAATATGGATATCTATAGGGATAAATATGGTATTCATTTTTTAATTATGGATGGCTTTCTTTTCTCTCATTTTAAATATTTATATGGATATGTTAGAGTAATTAAAGTTACACATTTGTATATATATATATATATATATATATATATATAATATTTTAGATAACATATATTCGCTTGAAACTATTGTATGGATATTTGTACTATATACAAAGAACTTCTCCTACGGGACAAACTTACACGATCAGAAAATATACGTGTGTTTCTCTTCTAAATTTATTTCTTTCAAAAAAAAAATTAAATATCTCCTTTTAAAAACAAACCTATCTCCTATCTCTATCTTAAAAAATAAGGTTTATCTATCCATTTATTTTTTTATGATACTAAAGAGCACAATTAGGCCAGTCAATTTATTCTTGCCCAACTATTACTGTTATTTAAATTTGACAACATTGTGGTTCTGGTTGCATATAGGAGATAAGAGTAGCAAAATTGGAAGTCTAATGAAAAAATGTCCCAACATAATTCTTACAAAGTCGTAGTATAAGTTAGTGGCTTTATACTTCTGTAGATTGTTACCATAAAAATCCAGATTTCCCCAAACATATAATAGAAGTTAGTGGCTTACATACTTCTGTAGATTGTTACCATAAAAATACAGATTTCCCCAGTGAGAGAACAAGCAAAAGTTGGGGGTGGGGGGCAATAATTCTATTTTAAACTATAATCATTAGAAAATATTAAAAATAATAATATAGTAAGTAAAGAATAAGATACAAAAAATGCTAATCAATATTTTATTTGGTATATTTTTTAATCTATATATGCCTTCATGATATATGATATTTATTTGTTATTTATGGATGAAATTCTTCCATCTCATTTAAATATGGATATCTATAGGGATAAATATGGTATTCATTTTTTAATTATGGATGGCTTTCTTTCATCTCATTTTAAATATTTATATGGATATGTTATAGTAATTAAAGTTACACATTTGTGTATATATATATATATATATATATATATATATATATATATATGTATATATATATAATATTTTAGATAACATATATTCGCTTGAAACTATTGTATGGAAATTAACATTAAAATTAACATTATAATTAACATGAAAATTAACATTAATATTAATATTAAAATTAAACTAAAATTAACATTAACATTAATAAATCAATGCATAACACTTTAAAAAAGTTAATCTATCTCTATCAAATCTATTTTGATATGTTTAAAAAATAAAGGTAGATTTTTTTTAAAAATATACGTGTCTCTCTTATAAATTTATTTATTTAAAAAAAAATTAAATATCTCCTTTTACAAACAAACCTATCTCTATCTTAAAAAATAATGTTTATCTATCCATTTTTTTTTAAAATAACGATAGATTTATTTATTATTTTTAAAAAATAGAGATAGATAGATTTATTTTTTGTGTTTTAAAATAGAGAGATTTATTTGTTTTTAAAAAATAAAAAATTACATTAATATTAAAACTAATATTAATATTAACATTAATATTAACTAAAATTAACATTAACATTAATAAATCGATGCATAACACTTTAAAAAAGTAAATCTATCTCTATCAAATCTATTTTGATATGTTTAAAAAATAATGGTAGATTTATTTTTGTTTTTTTAAATATAGATAGATTTTTTTAAGATAGAGATAGATTTATGTATATAAAATCTTTTAGAAGTAGAAAAACTAAATCAACACAGAGTACACAGGATATTGAATAACACAATTGCACAGAAGAAAAGATTCTTTATTGATAATGAACATCATTTACAGACTCTTGAATACAAGTAGAGGGTTGCCACGCGGACTTACAAGATGGACACAAAATGAGATAGCCGTTCCATACATTACATCCCTTTACTAAAATCAAAAGTACAAAACCACCTTCCGATATAGTCCTCGCCTTGCCACGGAGCTGCATTAGATATGTGCACGGGCTCCGAAAATTTGTACAAACGCTTCACAAAACGAACACGAGCGCGTCTTCTTGATGGACTGGTTGGGGAAGGCCTAAGCTCCTCTTAGCGTCGTCTTGGTTCTAGATGGACGCAAAATGTGATAGCCGTTCCAAACATTACATTCCTTTACTAAAATCAAAAGTACAAAACCACCTTCCGATAGAGTCCTCGCCTTGCCACGGAGCTGCATTAGATATGTGCATGGGCTCCGAAAAATTGTATACGTTTGAAATGTAAATGTACTGGTAAGGGCGAGCTAACCCAACTCACCAAATTGACACGGTATTCATGTGAAGCATACAAATTTATTATTATGTGATCTTTTTATCTTGTCTTAGTCCAAGTTACAAGCATGTGATAGAAATGAAATGACTGAATAAAGCATGTCACCATTCGGTGACATTTATCTACTTGCACAAGTCTTATCATGTTCTTCCCTGCCCAAAAAATATCGTTAGCTTGAGCAGTTTAAGCAAACATAGAGGTCACTGGCACCACAAGTTGTCGTGGACTATAGTCTGGGTAGACGGTGATCCTTGCAGCGCTGGTAGCGACCCCGATATAAACTTTTGCCTCACCCGTACTAGTTAGTTTGCTAGCACAGCTATCTGAGTTCCGCCCTGGACGAATCGGTCCCACTGCCCCTGGCGACCGTTTTCAGGAACCATAAACCTTGTGCACAAGTTGTTCGTGATCATGCGACGTCTAAAAATTAAGTTATCAAACGAAGCATTGCAAGGCAACATGAATGAAATATAACTACTCAGCATAACTTGATAGCATAGTCTACGTGCTCAAGTGATCACATTATAAATATGTACTACTTCTTTGCACAGTTATAGATGAATGAATTCTAACTACAACTGAAACATAAAATAACCACATTCATAGCGGACAAGCACACAACAGTACGATCGTTTCATGAGTTCATGTGACATGTATCAAGTATTCAAGCCTATTTCTTTTTCTTTATCTTGACTCTTATTATTAATATGGTATCGTTGATCGGAAAGCAACAAGAGAGTCAAATTATTAAGTGTGAAGACGTGGAAAGAAGGGTCCTCCAAAGATAAAGCCTCTAAGGAGAAAGAGTGCGCTTCAGTGCTCCGCTCGTGCGTCGCCTACTCGATCACCTGCATTGGCACAAACAGACGATCAATACCTCCTCTTATCTATCTCCCAGAATTCGATATGAATACGAAGGCAAAGAACGTAAACAATGAAATCCATCGAAATCGTTCAAGAAAACGCATTCATAAAACCAACGCGAAAGCAATAAAGCGGCATCGAAAACGATCAACGAAAATCAATGCAGCGGAAAGGTCCCTCGCGACTCTGCTGCTGAGTCATTCCTCGAGACACGATCCGCTGAATGTGGGACTTGATTCCGAAGAAACCAATCCATAACGAGAAAAGAATCTTGATTCAATCTGTCCCGATCAATCGATACCGACAGTTTTTCTTAGCCGCGCTCCCTGCATCGGGGGTGTCACGCTCCGATTTCGCTAAATCGATAATCGTCCCCCGAGCGTGATGTCGTGCACGGGTAGGGCACGCGTGCACAAGACCTAGGCATAATGATATACTTTAGAACACATGCAACAGAGTACGCAAATAAGATAACACAATTTGAGCCATAGAATTTTTTTCTTTTTTATTGATAATGAACATCTGGTTACAGACTCTTGACCCAAAAGCGATAAGGATGCCACACGGGCTTACAACTTGGATACAAAATGAGATAGCCGTTCCATACATCACATCCTTTACTAAAACTTCAAACTTTTATAGACACCTGCTGGCGAATATATCGCCTTGCCTCGGAGCTGCATTAAAGGGTTGCGCGGGCTCTGGGTGCTTTGTACAAGTTCCAAAATTCACGAACGGGGCACGTCGAATACTGGACTGGTTGGAGAAGAAAACTTCAGCTCCTCGCCGCGTCGCTTGGGCTCGGGGAACCTGCTGCAACGAGGGTCAGTACTATAAAAAGTACAGGTGAGGGCGAGCTAACCCAACTAACCAAATCCAGAGTTGTTTATACGAAACATGCAAATTATTTGTGGACTTTCTATCTTGCCTTAGTTCATTTTACATGCAAGCATTGAGTATGCACTATACAGAAACAAATATGCCACCGTTAGGTGACTTTTATCTTCCCGTTTGAACTGCCTGCACAATACTTACCATGTCCTTTCCTGCCACGAAGACATCATTAGTTTGAGCAAACAATGCAGAAATATATATATATTGGGTCATGGCATATCATTGCCACCGTGGACAATAGCTACAGTAAGACGGTGACCCTTGCAGCGCGGGTAGCAAGTCCCGCTACAAGGCCCCACATTACCCGTGCTAGGCTTGCTAGCGTAGCTATCCGAGTTCCGTCCGGAACGAATCGGCTCCAGTGCCCCGGGCGCCGTTCGCAGGAAATAAACCTTGTGCACAAGTTGTCCGACCGAATCATGCATTGACATAAGTTAATAAATGAAGCATTTCAAGCCAAAGCATGTACATATCTACTTTAGCATAGAGCATTTGGCATAGTCTACTTGTCCAAGTGATTGGACTTCAATTATTTGCACAATACATCTGTACAGTTATATAGAATGAGTTCTAGCTACCACTGAAACATGAATATATGTAAATGCACAACGGACAAGCACGCATCAATGTGAACGTTGAGAATTCTAGGCGACAAGCATTATAAGTGTTTCAAGTTTAACTCTCCATTCATTTAACTCAATTTATTCTATATTTTGGTATCGTTGGAGCGGGATGCACGGATGAGTCAATTTATTAAGAGTGAAGACTTGGAAGAAAGGCGCTAATCGAAGTAAAGCCACTCACAAGTTGGTGAACTAGGAGAGAAAATGGGAGATCTTCAAGACTCCGCTTGCGCGTCGCCTACCCGATCACCTGCACACACCAACAGATGATCAATATCTCCTGCTTCGGTCTCCAAAGGTTCGATACGAAATGCGAAATCTTAAGAACGAAGGCAATGAAATATATTAAAACCGTTCAAAAAAACGCAAGTCATAAAACCAACAAAAAAATAACCAAGCGGCATCGAAAACGGGCAAGAAAACCAGCGCAACGGAAAGACCCCTCTCGACTCTGCCGCCGAGTCCTTCCTTGAGGCACGATCCGTTGAATATGAGACCTGATTCCGAAGAAACCAATCCGTAACGAGGAAAAGATCTTGATTCAACCTGTCCCGATCGAACGATACCAAGTATTTCTTAGCCGCGCTTCCCGAATAGGGGGAACGGGGCACTACACGGACGGCTGATGGATTTTATTCTATTCTACTCGATTTTTGGGTGCCCCCCAAGGGAGATCCCCCCCAAGGGAGATCTGTCGTTGGGATTTCCCCAGCTTATAATAGAGATTAGTGGCTTACATAGTTCTATAGATTCTTTAGGTTTTTACCATAGAAGTCCAGATCCTAAGTGGTTCAAATCACGACTTCAATTCTAATATAAGTGCATTCATACTCGCCCTAACACACACACACACACACACACACACACACACACACACACACAACAATATTTGCAAGTATTAAACTCATGAAAACTGTGTAGTGCCACATGGTCTTATCTTATATTGGCTGGTGAGGAATCTTATCTGCATGGTTTGGATATGACATTTTTTAACTGTTATTTGACGTTTGTGCTGTGAAACATGCTTCGACCCTAATGCTAAATTGAACTATTTTTTTTTTATTGAATATCAAATCTAAATCTACTCTGATTAGCTATATCAAGTTTTAGAAGGGTATAGATTTTGGAAGTTGATACCCAGTTTCCCTTCTGCCACATAATTTCTTCCTCTTAGTCATCTGAATAAAGTTCAATTGTAGGTATTCATCGCCATTTTGTTCTTTATGGGTTGATGGAATTTTTACAGAGGAGGTTAGTTTGAAATTTATCAGCATTGGATAGTATTGTATTCTTTACATATAGTGATTTATGAATCTCTAATATTTATTTTGCAGCTTTGACAGACAATTCTCGACAGAGGAGATTTTGCAGTTGTTGGATCGGTTCTTCAATTTGGAAATGCTGGTACAGTTGCAATGTTTCCTATTATTTAAACATATATGAGATTAACCGTTTATCTCTTGTTACTCATACAACAACAAATTAGGATTCATTTCATAGAGATGACAATGTTTCATGCTGGCCGTCGGCTACCTAATTGCAATCCTTTATCCGGGCTTGGGACCGGCAGGAAAATATAGGAAATTAAGCACAACACAGACGGATTTATCTCATGTTACTCAAAGGGTTACACTATAGTCTCATTGTCATTACTATTTTCAATGTTCTTTTGTCTGTTGTGGAAGAAATGTTGACTGCTAGTTAGGAAGAAAACATGCTCGAGTTCTACTTAGGAAAAAAAATGCAACGAATGGTTTCTCAACATATATTTATTTTAGATGTAGTGACTACAAGTTTTGATACTTCTCTTGGATGTAAAAAGTGATAAATTTCTTCTTGGTGAATTGAATTTAAGCTTCCATTGAGCATTCATGTAATTGGAGTTGACAGAACCTGATTTGCTATTCTCACCCTCCTATTGCATTTGTATAGTATAGCTGCTTTGACAAACTTGTGCAGTTTATGGTTGGCGCTATGGTCTAGCCAAATCCAGTGTGGTTGATGATTTTGCCTTTGTTTGTGTGGATGAAAATGGTTGGGGTTGAGTCTTGTTGATTCAAACCAGGTCGAGTTAGATCAGGTCTGATCTGGAAGTAGATTGGGATAAAGTTGTGTTTTACTGCTCAGTTGTTCCCCAAATTTCTGAATTATATCCGTCTCCTAGTAGATTTAAGCCAATCTGGAAAAATAGAGCACTTCTTGGGTGTGTGGAAACTAAATCATTTAGCACTTACTACTAAGAACAAACGCTTGAAAGACATCCATCCTACTGAAAATTAAGTTTTAAGTTTTAACCAAACTAATGGGCCTTTGTGATACTAGATATGTGTGTGTGTGTAGACATAGCAAGGTTCGCAGAATCGGTATCGGAATCGGTATTAGACCATTCCTATGAGTATCGGGATCGGTGGTGTCGGTAGTATCGACGGTTTCGGATCGGAGTATCGGATTTTTTGGTATCGGAAAACAAATAATTATTAACAAATGATTAACATTTTAGAAAATATATTTTATACATTTATGCATAATTAAGTATTTCTAGTGTTGTTTCTTAGCAGTTTTGAAATTGAATGAAATAGTAGTCACACTTGCCGATTGTTTTACATGCGATAGATAAGTTTTATTCTTTTACATACTTCTACAACCTTTTACTACTTTTACCCCTTTGCTAATTGGTCTTTTTCATTCAAATTTTTTTTTGCCGAATTGACCGAAAAAATCCCCCAATGTCGGTATCTGACAGTATAAGACATTATCGAGTATCGGTCGGTATCGGATCGGGACATGCCAAACCGTATCGGCATTGGCAGTAACAAATCGGTATCGGCGATACTGCAAACTATGGATTTTAGTAGTAGGATAGAGGGCAGGCTGGGAATGGGAGCGAGTGCACATTATGTATTATTATCAAGGTTCATTGCACTTTATCATTACAATTCCATTTTTGGGTTTTGAAGATACATATGACATATATACTAGTTGACGTATTATAATAAATGTGAGATGATGTGAACATAAATTTGATGATAACTATCTATGATGGGTTCCTTATCCTAGGAGAAGCTTTCTTGGCTTTAAAGAAGTATTTTTAGCATCTTGTATCAGTTTTTTTTTTTTTTTTCTGAAAGAAGGTTTGGGTTTCTTGTCGGTGGTGAGTTCCATTTTTGACCTCTATTGGATAACCATGGGGGTGGATGCCGTTTGGAAGGGGAAAGTTGTCTCTCATTTTCAGCTAAAAACTGGAGGGGAAAAGCCCTTTAGAGAAAGGAGTGGAACCAGACTAGTTCTTCTATTTTAGACCATGGTAAACTCAATATTATACATCAACTGACCTCTTTCTGATTCAACTCCAAGCAATCACAGTAAACCACATAGAGATCACAATTTTTCTCCGTTCTTGTCATACTATTGTAGTCAAAATGGCCAAACTTTTATATTCAGTTTGTTTCATAAGGAGCTGTAGCAGATTCTGCCTGGCTTCATATTTTGCTTCAAAAGCTTCTGGGCATTTGTGAGCTTGATGACATACTGATGTAGTCTATATGCTCTTAATTATTTAAATCAGAAGCCAGACGAGGAAGAGATGGAGGCTTTAAATCAAGAGGAAGAATTTTCCTTGCCACAACAGTTCCTCATCAAGGAAGAGCAATGACATGCATTTACGAGGTAAGCTTGTTATTCGACTCTCATCAGCATTGACCATTTCTCATATGATTGCAACTGAGAGACTGTTACTACACCTCAGATTCTTCCTTCTAGTTTCAGATTCTCATGTAACCAGAAGTTTTGCTTTATGATTTCATCGAGCTGATATCCATAGAGGATGGTGCAAGGGATTGGGTATGGGAGTGGAGGGGGACCGAAGGTTTTTGTGTAAATCCGTTTGAATAATATATATATATATATATATGCTCTTTCAAAAGATTTAGAGAAAATTTGTAAAAAGAAGTAAACATTTGATCAATGGTGTGTGCTAACTAGATCAGTTTGTGTTTGAGCATCCTGTAAATTTCCCAGAAACTGGCTGCTTTGGTGTCGACCATGCCTGTTGAATCTGAATTTTGTATTCCAGAGAATGAACGTTGGGATTTAAATTTCTTATTTTAATATAACAGTGCGTACAATATTGTTGGATTGAAAGGGGTCAAGTTTTCAGCTCAAATCTCTCCCAGTTATATAGTTTTGATGGACTTTCCAGTCCAAATTTCCTTGTGACCCACCCCGGCACCTGCTTGTGATCCCCGAAATCCAAACAACTTTGATCTTGTTAAACTCTTTGTTAAGAGCCCAATTGAGGGCTAGCATCAGACTCTTAAAATAGTATGATGCAGTACCACCACCAATACGACCAATGCAAAATTCAACAAACAACAGGAGCAAAACATATGCAAAGCAGCACTACTAACAAATATAAATTGTAGCTTGGTTTCAGGCGTTCTGCTTAGTTTGAAACTCAATAGTTCTGAATTAATGCTAGCCGAGAGCCTTTATTCGAGAAGAACAAGGACGAGAGACCAGTTGGAGTTTTGTTCATCCTCCAGTAATCATCTCTCTCTCTCTCTCTCTCTCTCGTTTTTTTGCTATGCAATAATAAAAGTGACACTAGAAAGCTTGGGCTGCGGGGCACGAGTTATGGTGGTGTGGCGAGGCGAGGCGAAGACGGTCCTGTTAAGGAGGAGGAGACGATGACATTGTGGCATGGATGAATTGACAAAGATAAGGTCAAAAAAACATTTTAACGGAATCTATCTATCCTGATTAGGCTAAATTACAACATGATACCCTCTCCACATATTTAATCAGGATCCGCACCTGCATGATCGGACACGAGTACGTGGTTACGTCCTGCCTACGTCGCAGCATCGACGGTAGAACACTGTCTAGGTTATCAATATCTAAATATTAAACATATTAATACAACTAGCACTATCATGTATTCAATCACAATAATCTAGAAGAACAAGAAGATAAACTTAATATGATTCTAAAAGATACAAAACTAGACATGATACGGAAAAGAAATAGTAGCTTAAAGATCTCTACAATTGTCAACCTCAAGGTCCACAATGTAAGAGTAGTCCGGTCAAGTTTTTCAACTTGCTATCTAAACTTTTATATAAGACAACTTGATATCATCAACTATTAAATTTTTTTTATATTGACACCCTCTACCAGTCAGAAGTTAACTTTTCTTTTTAAAAAAAATGACTAAAATATCCTCCAACATTTACCTTATCCGCTCTATTGAGATCCGGTCTCAAACTTTTATCATTCCTGGGCCACACTAGGCAACAGTATCATTCACTTGCTTATACTCGAAATCTAAATATTAAACCACCTAGAAAATATACTCCTCCATGGACAAATAATTTCTGCAGTATATGCAAACAAAGTGACGCTGTAAGCTAACTAAACCAGTACAACCAACCACAATTCGATTTCAACCGAACCGAAAAAGTTCAAAACCGAAATTCTAAAAGTTCAAAACCGAGCCGAAAATTCTATTTGATTTATTCTGTTGGACTATTGTTATTGTTTAGATTATTCTATTGGACTATTGTTATTGTTTAATAGATTAGACAAATAGTTGAAATCGCAGTTAAATTATATTAAAAATAATAATGTTTATACACACATTTGTTGTATGTCAAAACTGTGCCTAAAGTTGGACTAATTGTTAAATTATCAAAATTGGACTTCGACATACATACATGAAATTATTGTTTTTAAAATATATACATGTTAATCACAAATATGCATAGAATTGGAGACATTCACATAATTGGGTTTTTGGTTATATAGACCGAAACCGAAAGGAACTTTAGTATTCTCAAAATCGAAATCGAATCAAATTTTTTTGAAACCGAACCGAATCTCTTATTCGGTTCAGTTTTCGGTCAAAAGCCGAAAAATGCTCACCCCACCCATTCAGCAGTCCATTTCCACCACTATTCTTTAATCAACTCAGAAGCTAAAACTGTTGCTGGTAACAATCTCATGTAACACACAAAAACACAAAAATATAAGGCTTCTGACTTTGGCCAAACTCAGTTACAATAAAAACAGAATTATCCATGAAAGAGTTGAAATTGGGTCGAAACACTTGGTTAGAGAAAGAGAACAGAAGTGAACTAAAAAAAACAAGGACAATTCCTAACACACACCACCACGACCACCACCCATACTAAACTAGCCATATTCCTTTCCCATAACAAGCTCACCAATATATAAAAGTAAGAGCGAAATCCATTGGAGGACATCCCTATATATAATAGGTTGGAATGCTCCTCCATTCAACCAGAAGAAAATAGGTTGGAATGCTCCTCCATTCAAACCAGAAGAAAATAGGTTGGAGTGCTCCTCCATTCAACCAGTAGAACCGATAACTGCAGTCACGATTGTCGCTTCTGAGCACTTAGGTCCTCCAGGTTACACGAGAACATCAATCCTGCTTAGTCTGCAATCAGTCATAATATCATTGATACAATACAATACTTGAGCCAAGTACCCTAATCGTAACAGTTACTACATACTGTTGTCTCTGGTTCAGCAGCAGCTTTGGTCTCCTCCACACCCTTGACTCCCTCATCACCTGCAAGTCAAATCAGATCAATCATATTGCACTGGTCAAGAAAAGCGTGTTCATGTTTGTTATATCTTTCCGAGCCCTTAGGTGTTCAAAGTATAGTCATGTACCTCCATCCTCGGGTAAATCAGAAGTCCAAAGCGTAAGGTTATCCCTCAGGAGCTGCATGATTAGAGTGCTGTCCTTGTACGACTCCTCACTCAAGCTGTCCAGTTCTGCAATTGCCTCATTGAAGGCTTGCTTGGCCAAATGACACGCTCTGAATATTTGCATCATGTTATCGCAGGAAAGAATGAAAGGCAAATTAAATAGCAAGCGACCAGGAAGTAGAAGGCTAAACCTTTCAGGGGAATTCATGATCTCGTAGAAGAAAACTGAGAAGTTGAGTGCAAGACCAAGCCGGATTGGATGAGTGGGTGGGAGGTCAGTGCTAGCCATGTTCGATGCAGTCTAAAGACACGTTAAAAGAATAAGTAGAGCTTACACAAGAATTGTTATAAAATTCTAAACATTGGACATGCCTGGTAGCCTTTCAAAGATTCCTCAGCTGCATCCTTCCTCTCCTGATCACTTTTGAATTCTGCAAGATAGCGGTAGTAATCTCCCTTCCTGCACATTTGTCAAGCAAGTCAAAAGCCAACGAAGAACTGAAAAATGAAGCTGAAAATTTGTTCTCTGCAACTTTATTCTCACAATGGAAAGAAAGGCCATAGGACTCGTGTAGAAGAAAAGCTTTGTGCAAAACAATAAACAGATGAAACAATACAAGCAGAGAATTCTAACTTAGTTTCAAAGACTATAACAACAATAAGTTTTTTTTTAACTATAAAAACAATAAGTTGATTGTCTAAATATTCTCAAAAGTAACAATTATTAATAATTAAATGCTTAAACTTTAAGCAAAGTTCACCATGCTCACATGATAATATAACAGTCCGGTCACTCTATCAATGGTGTTCACTATAACTGACAAACATAGATATAATAGATAAACCAAAAAATAGCAGATCCTTTTGGTACTCTGGTATGTTAAGATACAAATTCACAAATTCTTACAGAGATGAAGATGTAACAACGATGATATCAAAATCTTATATATAAGAATCTTTTTAACACCATGTTCCAAAATCTATACAGCATAAACTTGAGCTTCAGAGGAACATTATTTGGTGCATAGGTACTACCCTTACAAAATGTAAACTATGAATAAAGGAAAACATCTAAAGAAATACTTAATAGATACCATCTTTTGGAGGTTACTAGTGATGGTACCAGGTTCCACTTTAGTTTATCTCGAACAGTTTTGGCTATATTAAAATAAATGAACTAAAGAAGAAAGAGTAGAATATGAAATCAACATGGCTTACATCTTGTAGAAGAAAACAGCAGATTCTCCAGAGCTGGAAGAGGGAATCAGATGCTTATCTATGATAGTCAGGATATCATGGCATATCTTAGCGAGTTCTTCCTCCACCTTCTGACGGTAACCTTTAATTAATTTAACATTTTGCTCGTTCCCTTTCGATTCTTCTTTCTGCTCTATTGATGACATAATGCGCCACGAGGCTCGGCGAGCACCAATGACATTCTTGTAACCCACTGAGAGGAGGTTCCTTTCCTCTACCGTCAGTTCCAAGTCCAGCTTAGCAACATTCTTCATGTACTCAACCATTTCTGGTGTAAGTAAAGAAACAACCACCATAACTTATTGTTAGTATAACATACCATTCTCATCTATGTGAAAGCAAATTTCAGTCTCTTAAGAAGAATCTAACAAGTTTGTCTTTCCCACAATTAAATCATGTCGTTCAAATTTAAATAAGGACCAGGGAGTGCAAAAAAATAAAAGCTCATGTGAGAAAAGACATATTTATCAACATAGCAGAATTAGCAGAAAGTGATTAGTGTAGCAGAGCCCCTAAATTTTGGATCATTGTGTTGGTTTTCACCCACAAATTATGACAATTATCCTTATCTAATCACATTATCCCAAATTAAACAATAACATGTGTTGACATAATAGTTGCACTCTACGACTACATTTATCTTTCTTTAATTATTTAACTTTCTTTGGTCAAAAGGAAACAACTATGTTTAAAATACGGACGATAATCCTCTATCAGGTTTATCCATGACTCTGATAAGGACAGCTTATATCTTCTGGATCTATAAGCCCTTCCTCGTCTAATCAAATTAATTGGCAGAATATAGCTCCATTTCCCCTTACCCATTAATAACACATATACATACTTGTACCAAATTGTGCACGTGACTGAGTGAGTCGCATGCAAAACAAAGTTATTAGCTACACTCATGTATACAAAGTTATTAGCTACTCTAATGTATTTATTATTATTTTCTATAAGTTGACGACATGCCAAAATTATACTCTATGTAAATTTGGAAGTTATGTAGCAACAAGGAAGATTGGATACTAAAAAAAATTGCCGGAGTCAAATCATGTCCGAGTTTGACATGTACCAACCGCTAGATACTCCAAAATAACTGCCACGTCCATGTAACTGTTCCCACATGTTCTGTCGCATCCATATCTGTTCAACATAGCCAAGGAAGCACGAATATGCCAAAGATTTGGCCGTTTCATGTCGTGTCGTGTCGAGCACTAATTGGATACACATCGGACATAAGATGGACACTCGAAAATACACTAGGGCACCAATTCATGTTTGTCAACGCGTTACATAGCATATAGTGGCATATCTAGGATTTTCATCTAGGGAAGACGACGCTTACTATTAAAAAATAATAAATTATAATAAACACGGAAAATAATGGTGATCCAGTTGACGGTCTCAGAAGTGGACGAAACTTAACTTATGTCGTAAGACAAGTTCGACATTGCACATCCAATGACGCAAGTCTCACCGCGATCCGAAGAGTGCTCGGAGAATAATAACAAATTTTCGAAAAACATTGATACGATAAAATTCAACGGATAAGGACCAAATTTGTAGCGCACAATCAACGAATTTGAGTTTTGTCAATTTTCACACTTCGATTATAACCGTACGCGTCTTTCAGTGCGATAGGTTCGTGTAGGGATCGATCGGATCAACCAGACGATACCCAACCCGCGATTTTTAATTAAAGCATACATGTCATCACTTCAAGTCTCAGGACGACTGATCAAATGATGGACACTAGCAAAGCAGCAATAGAGCGGTCTTTATATTCTTAGTTAAATGGACATACGTAAATGTTGCATCAGGTTCAGATTGAGTATGAGGCTTCTTGTGGTCTTTATTTTCTAAGTTGTTTCAATTGGATTATAAAGTTGCCTTACGTATCCACATTTGTCCTATACTATGAATCACTCATACTTCAACAATGGTCCTTAGTACCGGGTACTTACCCCATACACATTGTTTAGTTTTGGGTACATAAACCGTTCCAGTACTTGAATACATACTTGATATAGCTCAACAAGGCACAATACAATATCTAATATATAAAAAATAAAAATAAAAATCGTTTTCAGGAGGTGCAACCACGGCTCCTCGGGACCAGCTGGCTACGCCCCCGATAGCATACGTAACAAACTCATATATCATTTGGGCATCGCCAATAACTTGTATTGCTATATAATCACAATGGCAATTGCTTATATAATACCATATTCATGCTCCTTCGTGGCAACATTATACAGATAAGGGGAAGTCATGGGTATTAATGCATTTCTTGCTTTTAAGATTTTTTGATTTCTTATCAATTTCAGCCATTATAATTATCATAATCACCATGTATCATTATATACATTATCCCCCCACTTTCTAGTCAAAGTAAAATAAAATAAAATAAACTGATTGCGACTTTCTACTAAAAGTAAAAAAAGGAAAAAGAAAAGAATAATAGCCACTTTCTAGTCAATTTTTTATTAGTTTTTATTAATGCCTACTAAAATGTTAAAAAATGTCTTATCATCATTTACCAACCAAATTACAATTTAAATAACATTTTTGTCAATATCAACAAAACTAATAACATTATAAATTCATCTACCATTACAATCACCTACATTTTTTTGACAATAACCACAAACTCATGGCAATTTCTTCTATAGAAATTATGCAAGAAAAATTACAGATCAGACTTTTAACATTCCCAAATGTAACATCATTACCTCATTGTCACTATAATTACCTACAACTTTGACAACGATCACACGCCACAACAAAATAAAAATTGCAGTTTTTCTTACCTAATAATAACGAAAAAAGCAAGAAAATTTGTACATCACCATCTACACCCAAACTAGCTAAAAACAAATGGCCAAAAGACCAAAATCAGAGGAATCCTATATTTCTCGAAAAAAATCACGACATAAATAATAAAATAATCAGAAGAATGACAGCTAGACTATAATCACGACAACAAAGGCTAGTGAATTCCAATCCACACCGAACCTAGCTCAAAAATGCCGGGAAAAAAACCGATCGGAACGGAAAAAAGAAGAAGTCGTGAATCGGAGGCTGACCGTCGTATCGTTCGGCTTGCTCGGAGAGCTTGGCCAGGTAGACGTGGCTCTCCCTCTCCTTCTCGGTCGACATTGCCCCCAAATCGAACCTACAAGAAAAAGATTTCTCAATATATTGAGAGAGAGAGAGAGAGAGAGAGAGAGAGAGTTGGGAGGAACGGATCCGGAAAGAACGAGGGGGAGGGGGTGGTACTTATAGTTGCTGAGTAGCCATTCTCCCGTTTGGGAACGGCAGGATCTGAGCCGTCTGTTGGTCCGAAATGGGTGTTGGCTTCCGGGACCCGGCTGGGTTCATATGCACCGTTAGTTTTTTTAATATTTTTTTTCACGAAAAAAGTAAAGAATTGATTGAAGTTTTTGAGCATTTCCAATACAAGTCTTAATTTTACTATACGACAACAAAAACACTAAATGGCCCCGGCCATCGGCCTAACACCCCTCCCTGCAAGCATCCGGGTGCACACCCGAAAAATTCGGACCCCCCTCCAATGGAGGCCGACCACGTGGTGCGGGAGTCTGGTTCCCGCAGAGCCATAAAGCAGTGTTCATGCGACAATCTATCTTTAATAGACAGACAATTTCTCGTGGATTATTTTTGACTGAATATCCTAAACTTTTTAATTTGTTCAACTTGATATACTATACTTAAATATTATACTATTAATTATCCTCAACTATCGAGGAGTTTCAAATCGACACCCTTCGTTATCTAGTCATTCACTTTTCCTTCAAACAAACAATCATGACTTTTTTGGGGACCAAATTACTCTTGATCATATTCTATAATCTTATTATATATTAGTAAACATTTTTTTCCTCTCTCCTCACTATTCTCTCTTCTTGTTTGGATGGAGACCGGCCACTGCCTCCTTGAGTGCCCCAACTCCTCCTCCTCCCCCTCCTCTATTCTACTCCATGTAGCCACATTGGCGGACCTCGTCAGCAACTTCCCCATTTCTAGCGACCCTGAGATCATGCTCCTCCGTTCCACGTGATCCAGAGAGCCCCCTGACCCTGCTCGTCTCCTATGACTCCAACACAATGACTCTCTGCCTTGCCGTTGAGATCCTCCCCTCCTTTGAGTGGGCAAAGATTATGGTGTGCGTGCTGCTAGCGGCAGCGAGGCTGGTGCTATTCAGGTTGGCTCTGGTCGTGGACTACGTCGTGACGAAGCTGAATTTGTACGAGTAGAAGGATATGTAGAGACCCATGTCCAGGTGGAGGTCGAGACTGATGTAGGTCACACGCGTTTTCTTCCGATGTATACTCTTATCATGGAAGCTGGGCTTGCTCATCAAGCTCACTACATCAAGAAGAGGCTTATACGCTATGGATATGATGGTCTTCCGGGGAACGATACTCTATACACATGTGACAAGAAGCTGAATTCAAATTCAGAGAAGACTGTCATGTAGATTGACTATTCAAGCATCATTGGAAGTCTACTATATGCTATGAGTTGTATTAGTGTCACGCACCAGAACGAGAGTACTGGAGAGTGGGAGCGTGACTCCGCCAACCACATCTTACGGAATATCGAAGTAATCCTCATTGTGCTAAGGTTGTCTACAAGGGATGCATACTACAATCAAGTCACCTAGGGTCAAGAACATCTATGTCTCAATCATCAGTCAAGAAAAAATAAGAATGAACATGTAAGATAAAGCAGTTAGACGTCCCTGACGCTCTATCAGAATGATCATGAAACCAGTTATACAGAATGATAAACTAGTACATGTTAAGAGTACATAATTGTAAGTCAGTCGCGGTCTGAATAATATACAATCATGTAAATGAACTAATGTCCAGATAAATCGACTAAAAAGTGTCGTCGGCTAAACGCTAAAAGGTAATACAAAATAATACTCATAGTGGGGGAGAAAAAAACTCACTCAAGTTCCTCGACGGACATCCTCCTGGTGTGCACCACCGGCCAGATGCAAGACAGGATCTTTGGGATCTGTTACTAAACCTGGCCAGACAAAACCAGCGGGATCAGGTCCCAAGAGCAATTACCCCAAAGGAGCACAAGTGAATGAAGCAAAACCAATAAAGTACATAAAATAGGAATCTGTGCCACAACTGCAAGCGTATGACCTTTTATCGAAGCAGTATGACACCTCTACAACCAAACAAGGACAAGAGGTACCACAATACGCCGAGACATAGTACGACTCACCAATTATGAATACGACGAAGATACAACACATCAATTTAATCCAGAACACACATGCCACAATACAAGATAAGATATAATATGCAGCTTCGGTACATGACCTATTGTGACACATTGGCGCAACCCTACAACCAAACAAGGACAAGGGTTGAACCGTCGCACCACAATAGTTCATGTCCTTAGATGACTAACACATGCACAAAAAGTCAAGTTATAACGGCCAATTAGTTCTACGACTTGCTATGTGATATCTTGGTTATCCCAGAAGAATGATACAATATTGGAATCCTCATATCATGCTGATGGTGAGGCGGGCTGGCCGAGACAATAAACGCATAACACATAGTATGTAAGCACCGGTCCCTCATAAGGCCATCGCACAAGTAATCATGTAATAATATATAATATAGGCAGATACTACACTCTACTACTGTCGATGATATATAGTATCCGTTGGGGACGTATGATCTCGAGATTCCATTCCCTCCCAATGCTTCTACCAGTTTAAGTTACCTAATTAACCCTACGGTTGTATAGAATCTCGTGCCGTGGTCACACAATCAACCTCCTTAGATGACGTACCGTAGTACGTGTACGTTAGGTACGAATCCACATTGTTGTTCGAGAGCCAAATCTGGAATACTCCAAGCTTAATGCAACAAATCAAGCAAGCAACTTAACCATGCTATGATCACTGACTAACTATGAGGCCCGGGCTGGAGAAATCATATAATATCACATGTAGTGTAGAATAGTAAAATATATAACACATAGCACGTAATAAGATATGTCGCACCTCAGTGCACATGTAACACATAGCACGTAGGTACGCATAACAAGTAGTAAATGTATCAGCATAGATACAAGTAGACGAGTCAGGATATCAGGTCTACCAGCCGATCAGATAATCATATTACATCTAGCAAGGTTTATCGCACTTCGTGTCACAAGTAAAATTATGTGGCACACTCGATGCGAAAGAGAGTATCAACTCGGATACATGTAGTCAGGCCTATAAATCAGTCACTTGAATCTTATTATCACATTGAATCACTTGATCGCGTAGAATCTCCTCAAATTAGGTACACAGATTATCAATCAATCAACTAGTTGGGAGCCTTAATTGTAAAGTCCTTGAATTACTAATTAATGATGCCAGACGGGAGTAAGGAAAAAAATATGAACCACTCTGGAGCAGATCCACAATCCTTAATTGTCACTCTGATCATCAGTGTAAATTACCATTCGTTTTTCTTTTCTTGAACGAATGTCCGTTTTATTGTAACAAAAGATTCCCTTTTTATGTGGAAAAGACCCGTATAAATAAAATGATCTTACATATGGACAATTCCTCAATATCTTGTTTATTCAAACAAAATAAGGATCGGGATTGCAGATTGTCTCCCGAGCAGAATTATACCCCTCAATCTATCAGACGAACAAAGGTAAATAATCTACTGGTCTGAGTCCATGTAAACCCCCTCACCAAAAATAGATATTTTGTGTGTATTTTATATTATTATATTTATTATAGATTATTTTAAATATTGAATTTCTTTAGAGTATTCTCTTAGTTAATTAGAAAATAATTTTTTTGATATATTTACTTATATCAATATTTATTTATAATTATTTCACAAAGCTAAATTTTGTCATTTAAAAAAATATTTTATTAAAGTATTATAAATTTCTGGAAATTAATTCATGAACAAAAATATATTTTTTCCATAGTTTTAGATTCTCATATATATATATATATATATATATATATATATATATATATATATATATATATATATATATTAAGTAGTTAAAAAAATAAAATCCTAAAATTCCTAATCCATTCCTTAACTAACCCTAACCCTAATCCTAACCTTTATCTAATTCCTAATCTATTCCTAATCCTATAACTACCCGCAGCAGATCCCCGCGCGGAACACCCAACCGCGGACTCCCTCTCGCAATCTCTCTCTATAAATATACAATTAGTAAACCCTAACCCTACTTTTCATCTCTCCCTCTCCTCTCCCACACCCCGGACTGCCGCCGCCACGGTCGTGCGCCGCCGTGTGCGCGCAGCGAAGTCAGCGCCCGCGCGCACAACAACCACCCTCACGAGGCTTCATTCTCAAGTACACATCTCCCTCATCTCTTGATGGTTTTGTGCGCGATTTGTCTGTAAATGATCAAAATCTGACCCCCTAGGAATCCCTTCAAGTTGAACAAATTTTGGAGCCCTGTATTGATCAAAAAATCGACCGAAAGTTGGCCGAAAAACTGTTCAAAAATAGTTTAGAAATTCAATCTAACCGCCCCTGTTCGTATCCACTTTTCTACCAACCCGTTTAATATTTTTAAAATTTAATTGAAAGGACTTCTTCACAATATAACAATTTTTTTTTACTGTTCTTTTAGTTTCTATTAAGTTTACAATGCGGATTAAATTATTCTACTTCCAAAACGACCCAAAATTTGGTTTTTCAAAACTAAAATCTTGCGATAAGAAGTACGGCCTGCCAAACGGGACCACTATGTCACGTAGCAATTATTCCAAAAGTAGCGTATGGTATATCATGACATGCGGGCTTTCGCGAAAGTTGATTCGGACGTGTGTGCGCGCCGGAATCAATCTGTATCCATAAAAAGTTCTCCGTATCGCAATGTTACAGATTTCTCCATTAGTTGGTGCACGCTTATCGAAAAGCGAGAAAACTTGCACCATTAGATTCGTGGTATCACATTGGTCCTGTAACCCAAGTTTTACACGATTCCGAGATAGTTGACCGAGCCGCCTATTTGCGGGCCCCACGATTTGACTTGACGAACGATTTTGTGATCGGCTCACCGGAATCCAAAACTGGATATACCGTTGAGTTCGTATCATTATTTAGAATTTGTTTGACCTATAATTTGTCCAATTTAGAGACATTTATCCTGATACTTTTTTTGGTGCAAAGTGGCCCATATATGGATACCGCTTTGGCCCAAAATTACCTTTTTATTCCTGTGTCCAAATTAGATGAAATGATAGTATTTTTTGACTATCTCTCTTATTCTGGGAATAATGATGATGTTTATTTCAGCATCCAAAGGCGTTCGTACATCTTTCTCTCTTTGTGTTACTGTTGACTTGATGTGTTTTCAGCCAGAACATTGTCTAAACTCTGCTCGAACACCAGGCAAGATACCTTGCTATATCTACTGTCAGTTTATTTTTATTTTAGTATTTTATTATTGCATAAATAATTTTTATATATAAACTGTGCGTCTAAGTTGACTTGGGTGCAAACGACGGAGTTCATCGTCTTTCGTAGCTTTTATTATTTATATGCATGTTGACTTAGTTTTAGTGGAGTACCTCCTAATTATAGGATATTTTTATATCGCATTAGACCATGATACACACATGACACGATGTTTCATTATAGGGCACAGACTGCGTACTCAACTTGCTAGCGATGCGTAAGGAACGTGCGACGGTTAGAACGTAATTGTTATGATTAGTGTATTAGAGACTCATATAGTTACAACACTTGAAATGTTGTGTATATGACTTGGTCAGTGTGGGGAGAGGGGGAAGACAATTATTATGCATATGCGATAGCCAAATCAGTGGCCTTAGTATCCGGATAAAACTTTGGTGATTATTATATCAGATACCCTCTGACGTCGCTAGACGTTACGGCTGTTTAGAGCATACGACTGTGTTGCAGTATATGTACAGGATGTGATGAGAAGCCAACAATTCCACTCATACGCACGAATGTTGTCTTCTAAATTGCACATTAGATGGTTAGAACACCCTTTGCATATTTATTTACTTACTACAGTTTATATGACTTGCTTCTATGTATCTTGTTACGTCCCTCTGAGGACCTGATCCCTTGCCAGGTGTAGACGATCATGAATATTTGCAGGAGCACGGACCAGGACTTGCTACTTCTTTCTCTCTCCGAGGAGGTCTTCCCTTCGAGCCTCTCTGATCATTAGATGTTGTACTTATTATGTTTTCTTTCATATCCTAGTTTGGTAGTGGATTTGTCTCCACCCAACTAATTGTTCCTATCAAGCATTTTTTACTTGATTCAGTTATATAGTTGATTGGTTATTTATTTCTATTTGGTTTTGTGGATGAGATTTAGTTGTGCCTGTGACTTATATATGTGCCACTTGTGAATTATGATTCATAATACATCGTATGTATGTGCTATGATTTTCATATATTGGAGTTGCCATATACATACGGCTGGCATGCTACGTATTCCTAGTCCTACGTATTTGGGACTGGGACGTGACATATAACATATTTTTGTGGTGGCCCATGCAGGTCGATATCATATTGCTTCTGTTACATTATTGTACCGAGCAAGCCTGCGTATAAGATTAGAGTATAGGATCTCATCCACTTATTTAAATTACCTCCCTTAATTTCGTTTCAAATTCTTATTTGACTGCTTGAACTGCATCTTGCTTGATCCTTTCACAACATAAATCTTATCTTCTCTTTCGTGCTTAATAGAGGTTAGAAATGTGACTTGTACTAGGTATATATGCCCATAGGTCAATTACACCATTAGTTGAGTTCTTGTAAGTTGGGTAGCATGCCTCATAACCTAGCATCCCATAGTCCTTATGATCCATTAATGAAGTATAATTGAATGACACTGAATATATGCTAGTGTAATAAGATAGGGTTACCTAGACTATAGAGTTTAGAGGTCCATACTCCATTTGGTCAACCAGAGACTTAGACAAGAAGATAGTATGGCAATTGTAGAGGAATAAACATCGGACGAGTCTTAGATTCTTGATGAACTTGAACTATTGTACTTTCATTCATCATAATCTCACGTACTTATCTTTTTGCACTATCTTGACTTATGCTGCTATTATAGCCTAGTTTTGCAAGCTTATTCTTTTATCGAGCTTATTCATGACAGATGTGTTATTGGGGGCCTATACTAATACATTGTCTAATTAGAATCAGTGTATTATGATCTGATCAACCTTAGTGCACATGGTTCGCTCTTCGTACGACTATTTTTTTCATGGATTGGGATATATTTGACTTAGCCTATTAGACGAATATACTTGACCTCTAGGCAGTTCCGAGCATATTATATCAAAATAAGATTTCAATCCACAACTGCCTTGACAACTCCCTTTTGAATCCTTTAATCGCCTTGAACCCCGTACTTGTATTCTATCAACTCCTCATTGAATTCCTTATTGTTGTTTTTCGTCTTCCTCTATTTTCGAAAGATGAACGTTCGTGCTTGATATAAGTTTGATACGCGGAGAGTACTAGATATACCCCATAGGCCAATCACATTACTTTGTGACTATCTTTTGTAATTAAGGGCATATCACATATGATAGATTTTTTGTGTTAAGATTTTGAGGATTAGTAAGCATTATTGAATGCTTGAGGAATTTTTTTTTTGTGCAGCCTAGTGTTTATGAGAAATAGGTAAATTCTAAGTTGGGTAGAAGTTGCATTGTCAACTTGAGCTAAAATTTTATATGAATATCTTCGACGGTGGTTACGAAAGTTATCAAGTAAGATAAGATCGGGGGAATTAAGTCATTTTAATTTCAATTTTTTTTCCAGAAGAATAATTATGATGATGAGGATTTAACTTTAAAGATAAGAATGCCTTATAGAATAAATTTTAAATCTTTGATATTGCGGACCAAATATTTATAATTTGAGAACATGATTTAAATATCATAAATTCAAGAATACCAAATCTGGGAACGGGTATGACAATTAGACCATAACATTCTCTATGAAAATGCTGAGTCGATTCACGAGCAATTTAGGTATAGAATATTGAAAAGCTATAAAGAGAGTTATAAGATATATGAAGAAAACTCAAAAGTATATTATGCTCTACAATGTCTATCCAACTGTAGTAGACGACTTCAGTTATTCAAGTTGATTCTCGAAAAGAGAGAGCGAAAGATCCACACGATGATTTATTTTCTCGTTGGTTGGAGCTGCTATATCGTGGAAGTCGAAAAAAAGACTTTGCTCTCATACTCCTCAATGGAGTCTTAGTTCTATGCACTGGTTGCAGCAGCAAATAAGACATAATAGCTCATAAACTCGTATATTATCTTTCTTCGGTTAGTGCAAAATTTTAATGATTTCAATATACTGCGATAACCATGCTACTTCAGCAATGAAAGCTAATATTGCTCTCTTCAATGGAAAGAAGATAACTACGAGATTGCGTCACACATCACTGAATGAGCACTTCTAAGATGGCATCATTGTAGTGATGAAATCCTAATCCTAGAAAGAAGAAAATAAAATCCTAAACTAATACTGAAACTTAAAAAGATGAGGATCAAGAGAAGGTTAAGAGGTTTGTTTTGTTTTGTTTCCAGCTGTTGCAAATATAAATCATATATATATATATATATATATATATATATATATATATATATATATATATATATATATATATATATATATATATATAGGTAAAATAGAGATTAGGACAAATAATATACCTTTGAAATCTCAGTTAGGATTAGAATTAACAAATTGTTTATTAATCCAAATCCAACTAGGATTATGTACATACAAATTAAAACAAACCTTATTTATATCATATAAAGTTCCAATTAAAATTAACACCTACCAGTGATACTGCACAGACCAAAATTAACACCTACCGGTGTGCTTGTTCAGCTGCCATGCAATTCAATATTTATATCATATAAAGTCCCAATTAAAATTCGATTATATCTAAAGTCCTGGTCGACTAGACTTGCACGTGGGAGCTGTTGTAATATTTGTTCTACTAATTATACTATTCACAACAATCGAAATACTTAATGTTGAAAATTGTTATTTTTGGGATACAAATTTCGTACAAAAGTTCGTAGAAAATCGAAAATTATAACTCCTTGAAAGTTGCAACAACTTGAAATGAAATAAGAATACAAAATGGCTTTGTCGAAGCAATAATCTTGAGAACAACACACAATTACGAACAATAACAGGAAACAGAAATGATGAAACTTGAGAAGAAGACAGCTCGAATTGATGATGATCACCGTTACTTAAAGCAATATTCGATCATTTCCGTCGATCTGCTCCTAGGACCAACAAGTTCAAAGATAGATTTTCTGGAATGCTCATTCGTCACCGTTGCACGAACAACACTTTGGACTCTCGGAATGTACGAATGGACACCACTTCGTTGCTTCTCGTAGCCGATGCTAACTCCTCTCATAGCATATAATCACTTCGTCGCTCTTGCAAAAGAGAAGAACATGTGATTATATAGGCAACAGACCCCCTTGCAGGTCATTACCCATAATGGACAGTAAAATCAGAGAGTACTCCCCATTAAGTGGATGGTTATAGTAGTAATACACACTAAATGGACAGTTACGTCCATGAAGCAAAGAACAAACATTTTTGCGCAACCTACTTTGCGAAAATCACAATTTTTGCACAAGCAACCTCTGCACAGAAACACGCCCCGCCCTCGTCCCGTTGTGCTGGCTCGAGAACGAGTGTAATGAGATGAAGCGCAAAAGTGTCCAATGCTTATGTGCGAAGTACAAAGTGCGCCATCAAAGTGCCACTTTATATCCTTCGCCTTCGTCCGAGTTACTAGGTCCCTTCGGGACCTAACTCCTAAGGAAGATTTTAAAGAATTGAATGAAAAAACATAAATATTTCTTAAATGTCTTAAACCTTGCCCTCTAGAAAAAATATTCCACCATACCACCACAAGGAATACCACTACTCATGTGCACAAATCAATAAAATAAGAATCTTATATTGAAATACGAATTTGGGTTGCCAATGTGGGACTGTTGTTTAGAGATCAATTTCAATAAACCCCAATAGAAATGTACTTATATATGTACAAATTTTAAAAGTCTAATTTTAATATCGTAATAAAAAATAGTTTATTAATATTAGCCTTTGTTTTAATTATACACAGGCAAGAGATAATTTCTTGTTACAGAAGACCTAACTTCACAATTATTAAGCATCCAAATAAAAATGGTCAAGGAATAATAAGTGTTTGCCATTAAATACGAAAGTTTGGAAAGAACTTGATTCAATTGAACAAACTAAAGAAAGTACAAAGAAAAGTCCTAGAAGATAATCTAAGTACAAAGTTATTTTCTGGGGGGTGATAGTGGAGGGTTAGGAGTGTAGCAACTCTCTTTACTCCGTGGACGATCCGATGCAGAATCTCTTCTCTCTCGCTTGAGTGTAAATCTGCAGATAGCCAACCCTTTGTACGAGGGTAATACCCTATTTTTTGTAGTTGTTCAGTGGTCGCATGAATTTTGGGCCGCATGGACGTTGGGAGTTGTCTCGTGTCTTCTCCTAACAGAAATGAGTTACAACTGTGCACTAGAATCCGGGCTTCAGCTGTCACGTGGATATTTGTTAAGATTTTTCTATTTGCTGAATATCTGGATGGTTCTTATCTGTTGTAGGTGTGACTTGGTCAAATGGACACGTGGCCGCTATATGGTTGGAGAGAATCACTCAGTTGTAACAACAAGATTTGGTTGATGTAGAATCTGAGACACATGTGGCCAACGACTCACGGGACCCACAGAGTCTGGAACGCACAGGGCTAGAGACGTATGGACCGCATGGAGTCTAGGATGCAAGGGACCATAGACGCATGGGATGCATGGAGTATGGGACGCATGGTCCAGAGACGCATGGACCTCATGGAGTCTGGGACGCATGGGCCAGAGTTATATGTGATCTTTTTGTCGTGTTGTCCATGTGACTCTGCACTATCCTTGGGACTTCTATCTCTTAATGTGTTCTCGTCCTTCAAGGCGATCAAAAAAATACTTTTTGTCAGAATTCTGTGTCAGGCGCCATATTTTTTGTCAAGACGTCATGTCAGGTCGACCTGTGGCCAGTCGTCAGGATGCTCGTTTGGACCGCATGTGTTTTTATTTTCTGGGCCGCATGGTGTCCTTGCGGTCCAATATCTGTTGAGTTCTATTTTTGCGGCGCATGGACGTCGGTCGCATGGATGTACATTTTTTATGCTTCTACAAGACCCCCTTCAAAGTTTTTAAACTGATAAGTTTGAAATACTTTGAATAAGAAGCATGTATGGGTACGTTCGGGCCGCATGGACATTGAGCCGCATGGGCAAACACTGCCAGACTGTCAATTATTCATTAACTGCCAGATTTGCCTTGACCCTTGAGTGGATTCTGTTCGAATTCTGAGACACCCTTTTACCCGGATCCCAGTACTAACGGCTGTAGGAGAGAGCCCAACCGAGCGTAGCTGTCATTGGATGAGGGTGGAATTCGAAGGGTCTATCTTCGTCTTTTGATGGCCTATAAATAAATAAATAAGGGTTTGAGAAGAAGAAAGAGAACCTCTTGCTTCCGTTGAGTTCTGTCTTCCACACCGTCTCCGCATTTTCTTCCTCCGTGTCCGGTCGTCTTCTCAGAGCGTCTGCCATGGCCCCTAAGGTCTCGTCTTCTTCCTCGAGGGCCAAGAAGGCCGTCGTCAAGGGGAAACGTCCTGCCTCATCATCTAGAGCTGAGGACGAGGCCCCATCCTTTCATCCTGACGTTCAGCCACCCATCCATGGTAAGGGTCGGAGGAGGAGAACTCTGGACACGCGAGCATTTTGTACCCGGTCCATTATACAGATCCTTGCATATGATCATGCCGTATGATTTATGCACCGGTATCCCTTTGGCTTCGTGCATAAGTCTTGACTCGGCCGCATGGAAGCCCTGTCATGGCTTGGCCGCATGGAGGTTCTGCCATGAGTTGGCCGCATGTCTCCTTTCGTGACTTGGCCGCATGGAAGTCCTGTCATGACTTAGTTGCATACAACTTTCATGACTTGGCCGCATGCCATCTTGATGTCTCTATTTCTTACTTTTTATTTTGTAGTGACCTTGCCCATGGCTCCGTCGGGAGATGTACTGATTGGGCGAGCTCCGGTTGCCTTGGGCATTAGGCTCGATCATATAGTGGCCAATGTTCATGCTCAGATCAACAAGGAGCAGCCTGAGGCGAGGCTGAAGTTGATAGCTAGCCAGTCTTGGTTCTATTTGCTTAGCCAACTGAACTTCGAGAGGATCGACGACTCTTATTTGAAGCCAATCTTCCTATTTGGGGATGCCCTCACCATCTCAGACCCCAAGGTAGTGAAGATTAAGGAGACCTAGAATTTCTCTCCTGGGGGAACGAAGGTGCATATTCCTGCGATAGAGCGCCATTAGCCCTTATCAACTTTCAACATGGTACCCCTTCGAAGGAAGATGTCGGGCAGTCTAACCCCGGACCAGAACGAAACCCAGGTCGGCCACATCCATTTTAACTCTGAACTGAAGGGAGAAGCGGTGAGCAAGGAATCATTTTCTTACTCGGTACGCGGACTAGCACCTGGCACTTTCTCTAGCGTGATGGGGCCGAATGTCCGATATTATGAAGCAGACACCTTTTTGAACCAGCTTGTAACCAATGGAACTTATCCGAAGGGAAAAGTGTATTTGCTCAACTGGATGCGTCACTGGCCCTCTTGGGTTGGCTTGATGCAGTGGGTATCAGAGAAGTATGAGCATAACCTGAAGGCGGCCAACCTGTACTACACCATAAGAGATTCTTGTTATGGTTTGGATAAGAATCCGCCGTTGTTTGTGGCTTTGGCTGAAATGTATAACTGTCGCACCGGGACATTCTTTGCTCCCGACGGAGAGATTGGGCTCGCTCCTTATGAGATATATGATGTCTCGACGGTTGCCCTGGGGTGATGAAACATATGAGGAGTACACCCCCACTAATGAAGAATTTGAGGAGTTGGAACAGCAACATCTTGGGTTTCTTGCTGTATACCAAGAGGTGTTATGTCACCATAGCACTTGCCAGCAAGTTTCGAATAAGAAAGACAAGATCTCGGAGGGAAATCTGTCCCACATTAAATCCTGGGCAAGTTACCTCTTTGCCATTGATGCTTCGAGTCAAGTCACCGTTTGGAGCCCTCACACTCGGAGAGGTGTTGATAACCAAGTTCGCGTCACCAAGAGGACTGCCATCACTGGTGAAGGATTTGGTAGTCTTGGTGACAGTTTTAGTTATTTTTACCAGGATAACCAACCATTGTCTGACAAATATACCTTGGTTGGATTCTTGATGATATGGTTGCGGACCTGTGTAGTCTCTGGGTCGATTGAGAGGGTTAGCCGCAACCTCATCCTCCCTGCTGTAAAGCTGTTCTTCGGACATAAGCTCGCCCTACTCCCGACGATGGTCTTCATCATCCATCGCGGGATTCATGCTTTCACAAGCAAGGTGATGGCCCATGACCCCGAAGGAGATTTCAACCGGGTCGATATGCCTTATCACTATCTGATGGGTTGGCTGTGGATGCATTACCCATCTTTGATGCATCCTGATGTTGAGGGAACTACGACAGAGGCTGACGCTTTTATTTACCAATATGGTAGGATACCCTGGGCTCATACAGAGGTTCCTGCTTGTCGGCAAGCGCTCGCCCGTGTGGCTAACTATTCCTTCTTTATTTTAGTCCCGTGGTTCACGGATGATGAGGTGAACCGGGTTCACTGTAATGGTGCTGCAGATAATCAGGTTTTATCCTCGAAGCTCTTCTACTGGTTGCTTTTTATCCGGCCTTCCCACTTGGTGTATCAGAACTGAAACCTCGTCTTCCTGGAACCCTACCTACCGAGTAGGTTTGCCCAAAAATTTGGATACAACCAGCTCTTTTTGGGCAACCCAAGCTCATGTCTCAGTTTTGAGGGTAGCGTTCTCGATGGAGCCCGAGCCTGGGACTATTTCTTTGCGACCAACACCCAGGTCCAGTTCACTCTGCCGGATATTAAAGTTCTGGGTCGTATCTGCCATGCAATGACTGTTTTCCATGTGGCTGTGAATACACCTCCTCCCGGCTTCGATCGGGATACTAGCTTCATTGTTGGTACTAAGCTAGGTACTCGGAGGAGGGAACCGCAAAAAAGTTAGGAGAAAGACAAAGGAAAGGCTATTGCTGCTGACTCTGACTCTATTACAAGGGAAGATGATGCTTCTGACAACCCTTTGCCTCCCGCGAACTATCCGGTGAAGCGCGGGGCTTCCCCAATACGGAGTCCTCTGCCTAAGAGGAGATGACAAGGATATAGGAAACAGGTTGCTAGGAAGTCCCTGAAGCAGGCTGGGGAAGAAGAAGAAGGAGAGGAGGAGGTAAGACCCTCCTCGGTGGATTCTGAAGCAGTCCCTACTTTGAACGCTGAGGCAGTATTTATAGACCCTCTCAGTTTAATTCTTCTTGTTCCCTTATGCAACTACCTCGGTACTGATCTGTTTGACAATTTACAGACGCAGGAGGAGAGGGACCGACTGCGGCTGGTGGCAGTCCCGACAGTCTCTTACCAGGAGTCGGGGGAGGAGACTTCCCCTGGGTATGATGCGGATGCCTCGGAGCCTGCACTTGAGACTTCGGGGGTTCCAGGAGGTGAATGCAGGCATGTCGGAACCTGCCTTTGAAACGTCGAGGCCCTAAGAGATGGGTGCAGGCATGGTAGAGCCTTTTATGCCGTCTAAGCACGTCTCTGTGAACGATGTGGTGGTCATTGGGAGAGCTATGAACACAGCGGGTGGGCCGCAACCCCATTCGCCTCCTTTCGGTACGTTCTCATGTCTATTTACCCATGGAGGGGTGTTCTGGCTTCAACTTTACATTCTTCGGGCAAAGCTGATCGCTGGTTGTTCTGGGTCTACAAGGTCAGCCTCTTCCTTGGTAAGGGTGAACGTAGCGGCTGAGGAGGACGTAGAAGAAGAAGTCGGTGGACTTGTCGCGAGGATGCCTATTCTTTTTCCAGTACATCCGGAGGAAATGACTCATCTGCGGAGCCTACTACTGACCCCACTCGGGTGATAGCCCCTTCTCCTGCGGTTGTTGTGGGTTCTTCCAGCACGACGATCGTTCACCCCCTGTTAACGCTGGGGATTCTGCAGCTGTCTCCTCTCTGGCTAGCGGGTTGACAAGCAATTCTGGGAATGCTGCTCCCGACATTCCCAGTGTAGTGGTGGCTAGATCTTTTTTTGGGACTGGTGCATCACAGTCTGGGGATGGCGTGTATGCAGGTGCAGCAACAGAAGGGTGCTCTAGTACCCCTGCCCTCGGTCGCCCCTTCAGCCCTCTCTCGCTTGCTCAACTTCCAGGTGTCCGGGCATTTGAAAATGCTATGAAGGACTGGAACATGAGTCATACAGCTGGTCACTCTTCCGCTACCGCTTCACCCTCAAGGTCGTTAGGCGCTGTCGCTGCGCGGTCTGTTGCGCCCGTGGGTTCTTCCTCCTGCCTGCAGCCTTGGACTCTGGCAACATCGGAGGAGATTAATGAACATGTCTAGATCTCCATTCAGAGTTTCTACATGTTTTTGAAGCAAGGCATCCAGGATGTATTGGAGCAGAATATATCATTTAACTGGGCAAGACGCTTTGCCAAAGGCCAGGCCAACTCCTTAAGGGGCATTCCCGGTTTGGAAGAGACGACGACCCTTCTGGATCTAAAGCTTGCGGAGGTGGAGTGATGCCTGACGGAGCTACGCAACATTAGCACGCCGATCTGGGGGTACTGATAGCCTGTGAATACGAGAAATTCTCGGCTGGGCTGGGTGCAGAGAAGGACCTCATTACTTCGTCTAGGAAAGGCTTGCTGAATGACCTCCAAAAGCTGTGACAGGAACGTGATCGGTTGGGTAATCTTAGGAAGGATTGCCTTGTCCGGCAAGGGAACTTAACCAAGGAGATCAGACAGCTCCAGGGAAAGCTTGATATGCTAGGGAATCACCTTCGAGAGGCCCAACAGGAAACAGAGGCTATCTGATCCGAAGCGAGTCGGGCAGCGAAGAATACATCTGCCGTTAAAGTTATGGTACATAAGCTGGATGATCGATATGAGGCCTACATCCGCTTCGAGGATCCCGAGGTCCTGGCGTAAGAGGTCGAGCGCCGGGTTACAACGCGCCTAGGTGGCCATATTGCCCGTCTCTATGGACGGATAGTGGACTTGTGCTCCCATGATGAATAACAGTAGTTTGTGTTTCCTTTTCTGAGACTGCTTTTTATTCTTGTTTTGGAGTTAGTTTGTTTTTTCGGTCGGGATGTGGTCCCCAAAATGTAGTTTGTTCCTGTTACTTCTATGAAATAAAAGTTTTCTTTTCTGGCGCGATTGTCTGGCTGACTTGATTTGTACCCTGAAAGAGAAATGACCACTTTTTATGCTTCTCGTGCTGATGTGCGCCTGTCGTGTTCACACCGCTGTGTAAGTCTGGGTCTCTGAGAGGATCATGCCAAATTTTGACAATCGCAGTTTAGGTTGTGTAGGAATGAATCGTCACGTCTCACTGAGGAGATCGTTATGATTTACCAGATAAGCCATCGATTCTTCGCATATAAATAACGAACGATCTGTAGGCTGCTTGCATCAATTCGTGTTTTTGGCGTGATGGCTTCTGGAAATACTCTGAAGGAAACCAACACGTCTCTTTTTATGGCCCTGGTTGCCTCTGGTTCCTACTCTGATGAGCCCGATCCGCTACCTGCTGGAGAAACGTCGGTCACTCGAGTGCAGAAGACGTATATCTTCCAAGAGATCCTTGGGTCCCCTGCCAATTCGGAGTAGCGAGTTTTTGTAGACGCTTCTCATCAATTGTTTGCGTCGTCAGACACTTGCTTCTTTCATTTTCTAGCAATGTACATAAATGATTTGGAGGACTCTGATTCCTCATCTGCTTGACGTTTGTATTCTCCCTTTCTTTTTGTTTTAATGAAAGGAAAAATTACTTTAATCGATGTTGTGACATTTACGGTACTAGTACTAGAGGTGAGATGGTCGTAGTACAACATTTGAAGTAAGTGTGGATATCCCACTGGGGGATTTTGGTGGACCTATTACCCATTTGTGCACTTGGGGGTGTGAGTAATAGATTCGAAACAAACCCTATCAGAGGTAATATGGACGTGATAGGTTTTTTGGATAGTACGGATATCTCGCTGGAGGATCTTTGGTGGACCTATTACCCTTTTGCTCACTTGGGGTACGAGTAATAGATTCGAAACAAACCCTATCAGAGGTAATATAGACGTGATAGATTTTGTGGACCCACAACTTTTTTGTGCACGTTAGTGCAAGTAATAGATTTGAGACAAGCCCTGCCAGAGGTAATATAGACGTGGAAGTTTTTGTGGACTTATTACCGCTCGCATACTCCGGATTGGGTACGGATGATAAGTTGGAAGACAATCGATATAAGAGGTAATATGGATGTGATGATAGATGGTCAAGGCCGAAAAGTTTGCTCAGAGGTAATATGGACATGGCTGACTCCGTCGGAGTAGTGTATTAGAGCGACGGTCCAGAGGTAATATGGATATGAACCAGCGCCCAGGAAGATACGATGTAGTTTGGTAATAGAGGAGTATCGGTCTAATTTAGACGTAGTACTTTTTGAGGAACTTGCCGTTGATAGGCATCAGGAGAAAGTCGTCATTGGATTTTGCTAACCGGTATGCGCCATTGAAAAATACGGTTTCCACAATGAACGGACCCTCCCATTTAGGTTAGAATTTGCCGGCCGTCTTGTGAGTCATAACCATCGGCCTTCTTACTGTTAAGACGAGGTCACCCACTTGAAATATTATCTATTTTACCCGTTTGTTGAAGGCTCTAAAGAGACACGCTTGATACAACTCTATGCGTTGTGGAGCTAAGAGCCATTTCTTGTCGAGTGCTTCCAACTCCTGTAACCGTCAGCGGTAGTTGTCGTCCGTGGTTAATTGGTTAAAGAGAACTACTCATAGTGAAGGGATTTGGATCTCGAGCGGGAGTACCACCTTACTTCCGTATACCAGAGAGAATAACGTGTTCCCAATAGCTGTCCGAACTGTTGTATGGTAGGCCCAGAGACATTCACCCAGCTGCTCGTTCCAGTCGCATTTGTTGGAAGACACAAAAGTAGCTTGATGATGGTTTTGTTGAACGCTTTCGCCAGACTGTTTACTACGGGGTTGTACGCGGTGGAGGCTACGTTTTGGATTCGGTTCTTGTCACAAAATCGATAGAAGGCGTGACTTGCAAACTGTGGACCATTGTCGTGGACGATCCTACGCGGCAAGCCGAAGCGATATATGACGTGATGCTTGACAAAGTTAATCACGTTTGATGTTTTAACTTCAGCAAGCGGAACAACTTCCACCCACTTGGAGAAGTAGTCGGTGATCGCCAGGATAAACTAATGTTATTTTGATGAAGGCGGACTGATTGGCCCGATGATATCTATGTTGGCCCAATGTTTATGTTTTATTTTTGAATGTGGCTAATCAATTAAGTTTAACATTATGATAATCGATCAATCACTATAGTATCTTCTACTTAAACTCAGCATTGTCTAGATATGTAATATTTGCTTCTGTATATTTCCTTGTTCGTCTAACATGTACTTGCAGAAAGCAATAAGCAAGATCAGCAATGAACATATGCTATATGACGATGAGCCAAAGACAACGTTATATCAGAAGATTTTGTCCAACCGCCTACGACTTATTTGGAGCCTCACACATGGAATTGACTATGGAACATGCATCATTCTTTGGATTCATATTGTTCAGCTTAGAACATAAAATTGACTATAGAACGATATCTTCGTACTCTCCCAGTACATTCAAGGTGCAGATAGGAAGGACGAGCAGTTAACAATAATGATGACTTCTATATTGTTGTTCAAAGGGCCTTCCAGATTGTCTATAGAAGAATGTTGCACTTACTGTCATATCTTTAGTACTGTTCGTCACTTCTGATGTAACTCTGGTTCAAAGTCAGATCCACATGAATATCGTTCGATTGTGGGAGTTTTTCTGAGGACCGTATCAGCCTGAGTTGTTGGCACTTCTGTAAAAGAAGACGTAGTCCAGGAAGGAGTTATCTTTTAAGGGAATATTTGAACCAGAACTCGAAGAGCAGTCAACTAGGAGAGTCAGGAGGTCGAAGGACCAAAGATGATCTTATCACCTATCATATGGAGGTCGTACCACTTACCAATGATGAGGCGATGAAGACCAGGGACTCGGTCTGCTGAGATGAGGCAGTCCATGAAGAGATTGATCCCATAACAACACTTGGATGTTGATCAATCTGCCTGAAGGTGTCATACGTCAGCCCCAAAATATGCGGGACCAGACACGTGGCAATGGCCAGCTGGTACGAGTCCGTAGGGCTTTCCAATTTAATGGACCCGACGAAGCACACTTACGCTGTCCACGGTCAAGTGATCCAATTAATAATCTAATTCTAACATGCAACAAGTAAACTAAATCTTAATCTATGGTAAATAAATCTCAAGAAAGAACGATACGCATCATTAGTCTGCAGCCCAATAATACATCCGTTCGAATAGGCCAAAAGAAAAACATAGGCCTATAAACACTAGGTTATAAAAGCAGAATCAAAAATGGAAAGTAGTACATGACTGTAATAGCTGAAAATAAAAGATACCTGCAACGATGTCCATACTCCACTAGATCAAGCATCCTACAAACTGCACAAATAACCTGAAAGGGTACCAGGTCCTCAGAGGGACGTAACAAGATACAAAAATATATGCCATAAAGTAAATACTGTGAAAACTCGTGGGTGAACTAACCAGCTAAGTGAAATGCACTTGAAGACAACCTTGGTACGTATGGGCAGGTGAAAGGTATAAAGCGTAGCATCGAGCCAGAGGCTAAGTATCTGTCATTAGCTGTAAACTGGATTCCAGGAGTATATACTGACTACATCACCGATCATGATAGTGCGTAGCTAGTAACCTCTGCCGGATGTATCGACAAGCATATACGTCAATAACCGGGTAACACTGAGCCCATAACCGGGTAACACATAGCCCATAATCAGGTAACACTGAGGCTCACGACCCCGTAGTTTACTCTAAAACTACGGTAGCCAAATGTTTGTCCCATACGCCTACTAATTGTCTTTCCCGCCCAATGCCAATGTACAAGTCGCGAACACGACATGGACATCTCGTACTATAATGCAAGTCGCTAAAGAAATATACAACTAAGCTAAATACCATCACACGTGCCGCTCACACCGATGGCCAGTCAAGCATGAAGCATGCGTCCCTACATGAACTTACTCTGTGCCATGCAATGATACGTGTCAAGGCCTGGGGAGTTATATTGATAACTCCACAACTTTAGGTGGGTCCACTAGACACTAGGTCAGACACAAGTCCTAATGTCAACGCCTTCGTTGACTGCACCCGAGTCTTTCTCGGACGCGCACAGTTATATAATATTAAATAAAATAAAATATGCAACTAAAATAATATCTGAATTTAAACAGTACAACAAGGCACGGTATACTTGTCTGGATCCTCGAGCTGCGAGTACCAATATCCTGCTCCCGAAGTCTCACCCGAAAGGTCCAACGACTCTATACATATAATATAATATAATCATCAGTCATTACACTAGCACAACTGCACTTAGAAACTAATGCAAGCATGGGTGGTACTAGTCAACTAGCAGGGTCAAGTGTGCACGTCTGAATGCACATGTGTCATATCCTCGAATACTGTGCACAACAAGACAACAACTAACACTAACACATGTCCAATATCCAAATCTCGTGTAGCACTAAGACATGTCCTAGTAGGTGAGGGTACACCAGGTAGTGAGTTACTAAAATACGTTAATATATAAATATAGCACCTTACTATATTACATAGTAATACCCACTACTTATATTTATACTAATACACCTAGGTCTATACAACATATAGAATATGTTACACCCACAATTAACAATTTAATTTCCATAAAGTAATAATAAGCCTAATTACTATTGAAGAAACTAATAAACCTAATTATTATTAATACTAATTACTATTAATACTAATTACTATTAAGCATGCACACATGTACACACACATACTAGTTATTAGGTTTACTAACACAGGGTCACACAACGCACACACGGAAGAAGGGCAAGTTACGAACCTTGGCGTTGGCGTGCACGTGAACGAGGAGGGGGTAGTCAACGTCTAGGGAGGTCACTGAACGGTCGGGGAGAACTGCTCGGCTCCGGCGAGGGTGGCTGCGTGGTCGTGGGAAGGTGCTGGATTGTCGTGGATGGCTGTGAACGGTGGTGGTGATGAGTCAAGGAGGAGGAGGAGATAGATTCGTGATGGTGTGGTGGTGATGATGATGATGATGATGGAGGTTAATGATGATGATGGTGGCAGTGTCCCGGCGAGGAGTGGGTCGGTGCTGTCGGGGTCGTGCGGAGGAGATCGATCGGAGTGGTGATGGTGAGTGGCCGAGGTGCGGTGGTCCGCTAGGAAGGTCATGGGGAGGTGATGAAGTCGGGGTCTCCGGCTGGGGAAGTCGGCTGCTTGGCGGTGGAGTCAGGGAAGATGGTGAACAGGTCGGGGAGGAGTCGACGGTAAGGAGGCTGACAGCGGAGATGGCCAAAGATGGGAGGTCGAGTGTGAGGAGGAGTCGGTGGTTGCTCGCGGAGGTGAGCGGGGCTCAGGCGGGGTCGACGCTGCTCGTGGGAGTCGAGGAAGTCGGTGGGGTGAATGCTATGGGTGAGGCGGTCGTGGGTGGAGCTGTGGTCGGAGAAGATAACGGAGGAGGAGAAGGTCGGGTGGCCGCGGGATGGAGTCCGGAGGAAGATGGTGAAGGGAGGTTTAGGGTTTGGGTTTGTAGAGGAAGGATGGTGGTGATGATGTAGAAATAAAAATGAGGAGGAGGACGTTTTGCATGAGGGAGAGGAGGGTGATGACAACCTTGGGATTAGGGCCGGCCATGTATTCCTTGGGATGGGGTTGGCTTATTTTTACATGAAAGAAATTGAAGGGTGGAGATTGTGTTGGGTTGAATGGAGGGTGGAGATGGCTTAAGGGGGTGAGGTTTGAATGTTGCACACTCCAAAAATATGGAAAAAATGTATGTGGCTGGTCAATGAAGAGGGGAGGAATTTCTTCATGTGTTGGGTCCAATGGAAAGTGGATACCTCACTGCACTTTTGCATAAAAATTCCTAACAATTGGAAAATTGTACAAAAGGTGGAGTTTATGATTGAATGAGGGAAAATACCATATTTGGTGTGATATAGTAGTTAAAAAGGGTGTGTGATGTTTAGTATGAACCTTGAAGGTGTGAATGGGGGTTTGGCTTGGTGTTGGGTCTAGTTTTGGGTTAGGTTGGGTCCTTACATCAATTTAATTAAAATTAGTGTAAGTGGTGCTCTTTAATTAATTAAAAATATATAGGGTTAAAATTGGGTGGGACACAATTGCATGGACGTAGTAGACTCAGAATAAAATATTGTCATAAATTGGGTTACACAAAATGGGTCCAGATTGTGTCTCCAACTTCGATTGGAACAGACAAGGATGCAAAGTTGGATTTATTTGAATTTAAGAATGAACGTTTGTAACGAATATTGTGCGACTAAAATAAAGCACAAGAGAGAATATTTATGAGTTACACAAGGGTTAGAATGGAAGGCTGGCACGTCTAGAAAAAAGTGTGTAAAATTTGTTTGGAAGCAAATGCTAGTGTAGTGCTCCAAATATCGAAGCAACGGTAAGGTGCATAAAGTGATACAAATATTGCACAATAAATCTAAAATATTGTATTCTAATTCTAATTGGCTTCAAACTAACCCTGGTCTCTCTATATAAGCTAAGTAGACCTAAATTTGGTCGAGGGGTTTTACAGAAGAGGTTAAACCTAACAGATGCTTATATATCTTCAGTAGAAGAAAATAGAAGCAGACAGAACATTTGAGTTCAAGACTAGGCTTGCAGCCTAGGGGTTTTCTCAGATACAGGGGATTGAGTTTTGTGGCACCTCGTGTCACGCCCCAGTCCTAAAATACGTAGGACTAGGAATACGTAAGCATGCCAACCGTATGTATATGTCAACTCCAATATGTGGATACCATAATACATACGTTATGAATATTAACTCACATGTGGTATATCTATATTGTCACAAGTCACAAGGCATAACTAGATCTCATCCACAGAATCAAATAACCAATTAACTATATAACTGAATCAAGTATAAAATGCTTGATAAGAACAAGTAGTTGGGCGGAGACAAATCCACTACCAACTAGAATATAAGAGGAACAAAAATAAGTATATTTAATGAACAATGAGACTCGAAGAGAGACCTCCTCGAAAGAGAATGGAGTAGCAAGTCCTGATCCGTGCTCCTGCAAATAGTCATGATCGTCTACACCTGGAAAGGGACCAGGTCCTAAGAGGGACGTAACAAGATACATAGAAGCATGACAATTGAATACAGTAAAACATGCATAATAGACAAAAAATATATAAGTACGCTGTACTAGACAATCTATATGAATATGCATAATGAGGACAACTTTTTGACGTATGGGCATGGGTAGGCTACTCTATCTAATCTCACAACTCACACACACGTTAGGAACACCAGAAATTGACATACCTCAAGGGTAGCGACCAGTGCGACACCAGAAATCGACATACCTCGAGGGTAGCGACCAGTGCGACACAACTACCGTAGTGCGTGCTAGTTACTACAGTTTACCAGAGTGGTTATAGCCCATACGCCTACTGATTGTCTTCCCCTCCCATGATACTATGTGTCAACATATATATAGTATATAATTATGACTGAAAGAAAATACACATGCAATGAATATATAAAAATATAATAAGCATGCAAAGTACTATAAGTAATTTGGCAAGGTATCTTGCCTGCTCTGAAAAAGAATAAAGTTCCAACTCAAGGCGTCGTCCGATCTACCCGTCACATAAATTAAACAAGTTAGGTTACAAAAGTGAGTGAATAGGTTCCTCAATTTTAATCTATTTTAATTCTGAATAAAATAACCTAAAATAGTATTTTAATCTTATTATAATCTGATTTTATTACGAAACCCTAATTTTGGTCCAAAGAAAATCAACTTTATGGATTTGTGATCCGTGACACGCAAATCGAGGCAATCCATTAACCAACAAGTCAACCTACTCAAATCCTTGATTTGTGTATAGAATTCTATAGATTTCAGTGCTACATGAACACCGGAATCGACGGTTTCATAAAATCATAAGTCGGTAAAGGGTTATGTCCACAAGGGCGCACATATGACAACTTTTTGGTGGTTTCCTATTTACCTCTACGTTGTACGAATTTTACAGTAAATTAAACTTACATGTTAAATTCTAAAAATATTATTTTATGGAAGTTAATCATGTCAACTTTTCGAAAATTTAAACGGTTCGTAATTCCGAATTCAGGATCTCCCGAAATCTCGAAAATACGGAAACACGTCTGATTTCGGACAGTTGGCACTTTTAGAATTTTTTAAAAAAAAAGGTTCATAAATTATTAAAATAATTTATATATCCAGAAAACTAACCTTGATATAGTTCTAAATAAAAAAAACTGGAGCGCGTTTGGAGTCCGGAGCTAGGAGATAACGTCTTTTTAAGTCGTCATAACTACTAGAAAATGAGGCTGAATTTATGACGAATTTCGACTGTTTTTGGACGAAAAAGAGGGAAATTTGGGAAAAAAAAATGAAGGATGGGGTTTTTATAATGGTGGAAATACGACTAGGATTTGCTAATTTGGATATGATTAGGATCAGTTTAAATAAGGGTAGGATATGCATGAAGTTGCTTTCCTAGTAGGCTCATGATTTAAATTAATTTAAAATAGAGTTTGAGTTTATCTCAATAATTTATAATCTTAAATAGAATTAAATATAATACAAATAATTTATATATAATCTTATTAATATTTATTTACACTAAATTAGCATCTATCTAATATTAAGACTATATATAACCAAATAAATCCTAAATAATTTAAAAAATCCAAATAAATTTATTAAAATTCTAAATAAATTACAAAAAAATATAATTAAATATATTAACCTAAATAAATATTTGGTAGGAAAAATATGCAAGTATGGTCTCATAGTAAATCATGAAAGTCATAAAAATTTACGTTTTCTATGTTATTACCCAAAAAATTCTAGAAAAATCTCAAAAAATCTAAAATAGCTTAAAAATGATTCTAAATAAATATTTATATAAGTAAATATATCAAGAAATTTATTTTCTAATTAACTAAGAGAATACTCTAAAAAAAATTTATATTTAAAATAATCTATAATAAATATAATAATTTAAAATACACACAAAATACATATTTTTGGTGAGGGGGTTTACACCTCGTTGAAGTGTCATATATCGGGATAATAATTGTCGTAAATGCTATTCATAAGCTGATTGTTTATCAGATGAAGGAAAGAGAACAAGTCTTGGAAGGAAGACAGTCATGAGAGATTCTCGAACAACAGTCAGAATTATTGTCATTAAGGTTTGAAGACAGTCCGCGGGTTGGTGATATTTCAAATACAGCCTGAAGCAAATTCTAGGATATGGCAGCAGAAGTTTGACAAGTCATCTAGTCAAAGTTATCGCAGGATCAACGAGACAGAAAAGTGTGTATACACAAAGTTCGCTAATAAGAAATGAGTCATCTTTTGTATCTATGTTGACGACTTGCTAAATCTCAGTTGTGGATATAGAAGTGTCACTAGAACAAATATGTCTTTTTGTCCAGATTTAGGATATGGGATTAAGAATGTCATCCTAAGGATATAAGATAATCCAGATGCCAGTTGGGCTTGCTCAGTCACGAACTCTCTGCATAAGAAGATTGGTCACACGCTTTGGGTATCAGGGTCGATACTCCTCAAGTGTAACATGAAGATGAAGAAGCCTAATCCAAGGAAAAGCATCAGACATTTGGTGTACTCGAGCATCATTAGGTGCATGATTAAAGCTGTGAGTACCACCATGCCTGATATAGCTCTCGCTGTAGGGATGCCGAGTCAGTTCACGAGCAGTATGTGTATTGTTGAATAGTGGAAGCTGTGAAGAAAGTCGTCAGAATTCTCAAGTGGACTCAGTGGTACATCCTTCACTACAGAAGTTATCCAGATATGATGGAAGGCTTCGGTGATGCCAGTTGGTGGTCAGAAAAGAAGAGTTAAAGATCCACAGGAGGACATGACTTCTCTAGGGGTGATGCTGCTATATCGTGGAAGTCGTAGAAGCAGTATTTACTCTCAGAGTTCTTTGTACTATCAGCTGCAGCATATTAAGCAGGATATCTCTGGAAGATCTCAGATGATCTTCCTATGGTTAGTACACGTATTTTGATGATACCGGTATACTGTAAAAAATTAGTAACCTGCAGCAATGGCATCTATTCATCTCTTCAAGGGTTTGAAGAGAACTGTATGGATAAAACACATAACACTGAATGAGCGCAGCCAGCGTGGATCATTACAGTGGTTAATGTTCGGAGCCAGGTGATTCTGGCGGATCCGTTCATGATGGGCCTCAAGGGCCAGTACAGAACACTGAATGAGCGCAGCTAGCATGGATCATTACAGTGGCTAAAAGATCGGAGTCAGGTTAATCTGGCGGATCCATTCATAATAGGCCTCAAGCACCAGCTGATCGTAAGAACTATAAAGGAATGTAGTACTCCATGCTACCGTGAGATGACACCACCATGAGGTACCTCGACAGGGTAAAACCTTGGCTTCGGGCCATGTCACAGCGGCAGTAGCACCACATATAGTCAGAATCAAGTACTATAAATGAGCGTAGTACTCCATGTTACTATGGGGTAATACCACTATGAGGTACCTCGACAGGGTAAAGCCTCGGCTGCAGGCCATGTCACCGCGGCAGTAACACCGCACATAGTCAAGGACACAACAAATATGGGCTTGGAGGACCTCTAGTATTGTATCTCTACAATCCTACCATTTAGTTTTATGCTATTGGTTCAAAGAGAAATCTACCATGCATCTAGCTATTGGTTCAAGGAAGGACTATCGACCAGGAGAATATGAGATACAGTAGGTAGTCCTCAGGGACATTGTGGAATACGTACCCGGAACCACTGTGGTCTACTATTTGTTCTTGATTAGAATATTTCCTGTAGGAGGATGGCTTTGACGCCTTAATGAGTTCTCGGGCAGAGTGAATGTCCGATGTGTGATGCAAGAAGCACGAGTAGTTTTAATACTACAAGGGACTTGTATCCCATGCTACAGTGGCGTGACACCACACGATGGAGTGAACCTCGACTGCGGGCCATGTTACAGCGGCGGTAGCACTACACATAGGCAGGTAGTCTAATGCTGAAAAGAAATAGAGAGTGGTAGTACAACACTACAAAGATACCTGTGACCTCATGCTACAGTGGGTGACACCACATAAGGGAGTGAACCTTGACTTCGAGCCATGTCACATCGGCGTAGAATTGTACGAAAGCGCAAGGCTTTATGCTGGAAGGTAGTACAACACTACTAAGAGGCCTGTGGCCTCATGCTACAGAGGGTGACACCACATGAAGGAGTGAACCTCGGCTTTAAGCCATGCCATAACGACGTAGCACCGCACATGAGCGCAAGGTTCCATGTTGTGTGTAGTAACGACACTACTAAGAGGCCTATGTCCTCAGGCTACAATTGTATGACACCACAAGAGGGGGATCATCGGCCTTGAGTGACCATGTCATGCGGCATAGCACCTCACAGAAGTGCAAGTCTTCATGCCGGATAATGAACTCTCTATAGTGGAAGAACTCACCTAAGTGTATGGATGGAGATGTAGGTCGTCTCTTGAGGAAAAGCTTGTAGACGTCCAAGATATATACACTGAGACCAGGTCAGCACATGGCCTTTAACGTGCGACCGAATGTCACAGCTGAGGTCATTGTGTGAGTGGAAATAATAACAGCTATGGTGTAGAATTCAAGGCTTAGTCCATTTTTGTATCGTACTGTTATTTGACCCATGTAGAAAGATTCAAGTCGTCGGCGACATCTATTGTAATGCATGATGGTAGTCACTGTGAGGAACGCTCAACCATATATTATGATAAATATGGGAGATTGTTGGTGTTTTCTACTTACCTTTGGGAGTTTTAGTCCCACATTGAAAAACCACCAATGTGTATATCTCAATATATAGCTATGCTCAGTATTGGTATATGCACATGGGGTGGAGGCTCATGTGGGTTGACTTTCTTAGAGGGATAAAGTATGAACTCCATTATGATAATCTTTATTTCGTCACCACCTTTGGGAAGTTTTCCTTAGGAGCTAAGTCCTTAAGGGGCTTAGTGACTCGGACTCGGGCACGGGCTCAAGGGCACAAAGTGGCGCTTTGTTGGCGCACTTTGCACTTAGCACGTCAGCATCGTCGCATGGTTCTCGTGCGCTCCTTTATGTGCGAGTTGCATGCACGGTTGCTAGCTCGGGCGCATGCTTCGTGGCGCTATGTGGCCAAAGCGCTATGCGTCCCGGCGCTATGCGGCCAAGGCACTATGCGTCCAGGCGCTATGCGGCTTGGCGTTATACGGCCAGGGACTATGCAGCCAGGCACTATACGGCTAGGGTCTTTGTGGCCAGGCGTTATGCGTCCCGGGAATATGCGGCCAGGTTTGGATGAGCGAGTCGCATATGGAGGGGACATGGTCTGCTTTAGGCGGCGCATAATTTTTTGTGCCTTCCGGAATATGTGGTGCATGCGGCGCAAGCGCAGGCGACTGCTTTCTGCATTTTGCGGCGTTGTCTGCCTCGTGCAGTACAACATGTCAGGCGGCAGAGACGACGCATGCGGCACGGACGACGCATGCAGCTCTGACACCCAGATTTTGTGGGATCTAGTCGGTCAGCGCATATGCGGCCTGGAGTTTCCTAAGGCCGCATATGTGCTGTTTTCCTCTATATATAGAGGACCTACTCTTTCATTTGAGGAGAGAGAAAACAGATAAAAAACCGAGAACACGAGAACATATGCGGCCCAGAGTGTCTTCCTCTCACATGGTGTTTTTCGAGTATTTTTCGAAGGTGACATTGAGCGTTCCGGAAGTTCATTTGTGAACTTGCTAGTTCCTGGGGGCAGATCGTCTGTACGACGAATCTTGCTTTGAGCAACGGTGGTTTTGGCTATCCCATCAAGGAGCTTTTCTTCAGCATTTCTCTTTGCTTCGTTCTTTCTCATTGTATCGTCTGCGAACGTAAAGAAAATGACGTTTTCTTGTTGCTTGTTGTAATCTTCATTATCTTCGGGGTTTTTTTGTAACATGTTCTTGGTTCATGCTTTGTTGGAATCGAGATATATCAGATGAGGAACTCTTGTGTGAATATCTGATCTCGACGACAATTTGGATTTCAGTAGAGAGCGGACCTTCGAATCTCGCTAATAGTTCTGCTATGGTCCGCGTTCTACCATCTTTGATCCGTCTCGGGAGTAGACAATATAATGTATTCCAAAATTGGCATTATGTCCATAGAAGTGGCAATGAGTTCCTCTAACCAAGAAACAAGAAGCAGGTAACACAGACATGAGGTTACACATATCAGAGAGGAAGAGCAAGCCTCTGATGCTGGGAAGATTAGTAGTGAGAAGCCACAGCTTACAAATATATATCAGAGTCGGATTAATCCTTCCATTATAAAATTAAAATTAATGAGAGATTAATGATAGATTGCAAGAAAGGACGTAGCCAGCGGGTCCTGAGGTGCCCCAGCTGCATCTCTTAGAATTTTTTAAGAATATTTTAGCAAATATTTAATTCTAAATTATGAAACTAATATATACTTTTACTATGTTTTTTTAACTAGTAAATATCTTCATTTTTGTGTAAAACAACAAAATTTAATTAAAATAGTAGGAATATATTTAATTTTTTTTTTTATTGTTACGTTCAAAGAATAAGAACATTTACTAGTTAAAATATACAGTAAAAATATATACTAATGAGAACATTTGCTAATTTTTTTTTTTTAATAATATACACTATATTTCTCAGTACATGCTCTTGTTGTAAAAGCATTATACTGATGGTGTATAGGTGCACTCCAATAGTGCTAACTTGGCATTTTAGATTGATTACACGTAATGAGTCCAAGGTCTTAAATCTTTATCTTAACAAATAAAACATAAGTATCTTTCGTATATATTCATTTACATTGTACGTATTTAATCGCCATTATAATTTTTTATACATAATTGTCCATATTAAATTTAATAAATAATTTAAATTAATAAATATTAGTAAAATCAATTTTGGAATAAGTTTTTTTTATGATGAAACCTCAACTTTTTATTATAATATAGTAGTATAAATATGTTAAATGACAGTCAGTTCAGTTCTAGACTCTTACTGGTGTCTAGTACTATTTGTTTTTCTTATGCGATGGCTGATGATGTTTACGAAACTTTATATATGTTATGTTGTATGTCATTTGGGTTCACTATTTCACATCTTCTTCGTAATTTGATTCAGAGACCGTCCGTCTAGTCGGAAAGATTATACCTCTTCTCACCGGACACAAAGCCAGTTTGGCTCGGTTTAAGTTAAAAACAATGTGTTTCTTCTCTAGTAAACTACTTTAAATTATATTTAAATGTATTGAACTTTTGTGTATAAATATTTTTGAAATGTAACTGTCATTGGCTATTTGGTTTACTGGCTAGTTATAGCATGACAACGCGGCTGGTCCTCGAACTACATATGCTTCATATGCCCTTACTCTTGAGATATGGTTGAAATATTTTTTCCGTGAAAATTATAAATCCTTAATGTTTATGTAATCTTTGTGATTTTTTTTATATAGTCTCATAAGTTCAAAGAAAATCATAAATAAAAGAATGAAATGAAGAAATCTGAAAATTTTCAAATCATATGATTGTTTTCAATTATGCTATTTGTCTCCAAAAATTTTGGGTGATGCCATATCTCATTATGTGGTCATCTGACATGGTAGTTGACGTAACAGCTGACATGACAAATTTTAATCAAAAAAATAAATCACCCAATTTTTTTTTAATGTTAATATTAATGTTCATATTAATTTTAATGTTAAATTTTGTCATGTCAACAGTTATGTTATACGTTACATAATGGGAGATGACATCACCCAAATTTTAAAGACAAATAACATTTTAAAATTTTTTTTTTTCAGAAAGCTAGCTTTTTCAATTAATAAACAAAGATGCCAAACAAATGCACTAATAGCTGGTCTTTTGGTTACAGGCATAATATTTTTTGGAATCACGCATAAAATATAATTTATAATCTAAATAAAAGTTACAGGCTTACAAATTCTCACAGGGAGCACAAATAAGAAATGAACTTTATGTTACAATGAAAAGAGTTTCGGATTAGAAATAACTATCTAATTCCAAATAAGTAATTACTAAGCTTATTTTGGTGTATCTATCCATAAAACACACCGACAATTAGTGTTTTAAAAACCGGACAGGAGGTCGACCCAGATAAGGCACCAGGTCAAGTTAAACTGGTTTAACCAGTAATTCAACCACTAGGTTAACCTATAAGTGGCCCAAGTCCAATTTCTTCTGGACACTTTTTTTAAAAATATTCATTTACGACAAATTTTTAAAAAAATTCTGCGTCAACACTGATCTGGTCCAAAAAAATTACCGATTTACGGATCAGCCGGTTGAACCGATCGATCTGATCCATCTTTTAAAATACTGTCGTTAAATATGGTTGGTATGTTGAATGGCGCAATACTGCCTATATAAATCCAGTCACTATTTTCTATAAAGATTGTATTTTCTATAAAGATTGTACGGTCATCTAGTTTCTCCGCAGGAATATGGTTTTATTTTTGTTATCGTTATCCAGCCTCTCTATCAAGGAGGTTATGGGGCGTTTCTTAAGATTTTTTTATTTTTATTTTTTTTATTTTCCGACGTGGGAAACCTTTTTATGTTCGACTTAGATTAAAAAAAAAAATATTTTCGAAAATTATGAATACCCGGATAAATAGTTTATCTACAAAACATGAAAAACCTATCCAGAATATGTGGGTATATATATATATTTTGTTAATTATTTTTCCTTTTTCGTTTTAAAGATTTTTTTTTTATTTCAGTTTTTATCACTTTTTCTTGGTTTTTATTTTTCCACATTTTTGTTTTTATTTTTAATTTTTGTTATCCAGTTTTTTTTGTTGTTGAGATTTTATCATTTTTATTTTTTATTTTTCAGCTTTTTTTATTTTGTTTTCCAAAAATATTTATATAGTCCACAAACATGAAAATATAATTTTACTTAAAATTTAATTACTTAAAATTTGTTTACAAGAAATATAAAATTTTCGACTATATATATAGTATTTTCCGTACCAAACGTTCCTTTTAGAGAGTTTCTTATGCTATCAAATGATGTTTTCTTATTTTATTTTTTTTGTTTATTTTCTTGTTCAGCAAGTAGGATAAATAAAATTAATAATTAATTACATTGTCATTGATATAAGGAAGAAAAAATAAATAGAATTACATGAGAGGAAGTATACAAGAATAATTATTCTATACTTCTTTAAAGTTTTGGACTCCACCGCATGGATCCAAAAAAGCATCTCCGTGAGTTGAAGGCTACTGATCCCTTAATTTCTTCATAAATCATCTTGCTTTTTCTTGAGGGAGAGGACACGATTTCTTGAGGGAGAGGACACGATGGGACACGTCTTCGCCTTCGCTCTTCTCCATGATCAACCGGCTCATCTTTCCTAGGCCCCACACATTTTTCTGCAATTTACATGCATCGGTAGCAACATCAATTAGACTTGTAAGCTTTTGCCATAAGCATTCAAGAAGGTTAAATCATCTACACAAGCGTATGGTAAGAATTTGTAAAACGATTAATCAAGTTCTTGAACAAAATCAAGGTTGGTTGTATTAACCGATAACACATTCAGATTATGATATGCATGTGTTTTGGTGTAGAGACGAAGATTATATATAACTTGTAACTGAAGCTACATGCATTATATCACGTTCTAATTAACCTGATCTATGAGTTCCAACCATCTTTTAACTTTTCACTACTAGGTTTTAATATCCAAATTTATAGGTTGTTCTTTTAAAGTATATCTCCTCGATTTAATTTGTACTTTTGTACTGCAAGCAAGATATGTTTTTGAAATAGTTTCGATGTGCTTCATAATTGAAGCTATTTCGAAAGAGCAATTTATGAGCATGGTATGCCAAAATCGAATAGTGAAAAGTTAGGGCCTGCTTGGTAATGATATTTTTAGATCGGTTTTGAAGTATTAATTTTTGAACCGACGTTTATGAAAACCTCTGCTTGTTAATTTTTTTGAGGCACTGATTTTGGTCGCCTTAAAACCCCCCAAAACCGGTGTAATGTAATTTTGGGTGGCTTTATAAACACCCCATATCGATGGATTTTGCGCGATTTTACTATTTTATTCAATTTATATTCTTAACAAAAATATATAATTATAACCACTAATGCCGTATCCTATTTTTTCTCTTTCTCATATGTGTTTTTCTTCTACTTCTTCCAAACTATAGCTACTTTTTCGGTAAGTTTTAAAAAAAATTTCTCTCATACTTTCATCCAGACGTTTCTATTATTTCATGTGTTTATATTATTTTGATCAAATATGGACTTCTACATCCAGATCGAGGCGTGGACTGAGTGGCATTTTCCGCGCGCTGGTGACCATTTTGTTTATATATGGACATAAAGAAATTTTGTTCGTGTAAAAAATTTTCAGAACCGGTCGTTAACGAATTACCAAGTATGAGTTGGACTGGTTTAAAAGTCGCTACTTAAAACCACACACAATCGGATTCCTCATAACCGCTCATAACTCGTACTCTAAAAATACTTCATAACTGCTATTACTTGCCAAACAGACCTTCTTAAGGTGTCAAAAACGTTCGTACGGTAGATTAAAGCAAAGTGGGCCCATACCTTGGCAATGTCTTGGTCTGCACTCAGGAAAGAATCTGCTATATGGTATTCCTCCAATATCCAACTAGTTTTGATGTGTTTCTCCTCTTTCGCCACCTTCCGATGAAATCGTAACTTGCATCTGTAGGCACAAATATTTCCATCGCTGGCAAGTATCGGTTCTTGTGACGACTCGAATCCCCAGTATCCACTTGTGTCGGCGGTGTCCCGAGTCTTGCCGAAGCCGGTGTCGTCTCCTTGCCTATTTTTGGTGAAGAAGAACCATACCTTGTTTCCGCAGTAACTTCTGACTTCACACCAAAGGAACATGATAATATCAAAACCTAAAAAATACTAATCAATTAACAATTATCAAATATTATCACGCTTTTGTTAGCATCTTAAAGTTAAGTGGGACGGCGTCAAGCAATATAATGAGACATAATAATATCAAAACCTAACAATACTAATCAACTAACAATTATCAAATATCATCACGCTTTTGTTAGCTTATAACAAAAATTTGAAGTTTGTAATAGAGGCTACCATTAGAAAAAAAAAAAAAAAAAAAAAACCCAGTAAGTATGACAAGTGATAATTAAGTAATAACTATTGAATATAGTCTAAGTATCGTCCGTCATCTTTTTACCTTAACTTTTTTGTAATTTTTAAATTTTTTAAAATATATTAATCAAATGTTATTTATCTTAGATTTTGTCTATTTCTTCTAATTTTTTTTATAAATACTAATTATAAATACAAACTTTCTAGACGATAGCCAAAACTAAAACATACATGGAGAAAGAAGTCGACCATGAAAACTAAAAGTCCACAATGAGCGAGCGTATTAGTCATGTTTCAGTGAGCATCGACGATGAGTATTATTAATTTAACTTAATTTTATTTCAGTTTTCAATTTTTTATATTATATATATGGGGGTCACATTTTGAAAGTTCGTTTAGGACATTCATGAACTCAAGGCCGGCCCTAATGAAAAGTCCACAATGTGTGAGCGTACTAGTCATATTTCAGTGGGCATCGACGATGAGTAAACATATTAGTCATGTTTCGGTGGTGATGGTTCTAGGTAACCAAAACTAAAATATATGTGAAGGCAGAATTTGAACATGAGGTCCCTTACAAAATAGAACATAAGGCCCTTCAGAAACATTGGACTTGACCCTGTACATCACTAGTGATATGATTAGTATGAATTTGAAAATATAAAAAAATTTAGAATTTGAACGCAAAAACTTTAAATGAAGCACGCGCGGCTCTCAAAAAATAAAAGAGATAAAAGCAAATATCTGAAGACTTATTCCTAATATAACTTAAATATAAAACAGATAAGAATAATTTATTGAAAATAACGAAAATTAAAAAAAATAAATTTGTTTCCCGCCAGAATAATTTGGATTGGGCTGTCCCAATAGCTCAATAGGGACTGTCCCAATAAAAATAATTTTTCCTTTTCTACTTTTCAAATTTTTGCAATTTTTTTATTTTTTAAAATATATTATTTATCTTGTAATTTTTTCAATATTAGTCAATCAAATGTTTATACTGAATTTTCATAGTAATGTGAGTACTCGTCATATACATGTGAAGGGAGAAGTCGACAAAACTAAAATCGTCATGTCCAAAACTAAAACTAGAATAAAATATATGTGAAGAGAGAAGTTAAGAGTAGTCCAATTGTAATGGAATAATAATGAGTTCTTAAGAGAGTAATATGAGCGAAACTATTTACCTCCGTAGGAATTCAAGATATCTTGTGAGGGTGCACATCGATAGATCTCCTCGTAGGGGATATCTTTGATGTACAGCTCCATGCCATGCAACGGCTCGCCCAAGACCTTCAATAAGAGGTATCCGAGTACCAACTCTTCGTCGTCGGGGACGAAGTTGAAGCCTCGCGGCAGAAGGTTGATATCAAAGCCTCCGCCTCCGCCTCCTCCTCCCCCATCTAATTCTACAGAATGCTGCTCAACCTCCTCTTCTTCCTCTTCAGAAGCTGCAGCTGATGACTTCCCTTTTCTATCCTTGTCAATGCCATCCATACTTTATATATATATAGTACTTTTGCACTACTTTATCTACAGCTTCTCAACTTTGTTGCATGGTCAGTAAACATATATATATATATTAGAAATAAATCCACTGCTACTTGTATTATTATTTGTACTGGAAAAAAAAATCAAAATACTTGTTTAACTAGAACTGTTATCTCATGGTATAAAATTGGATCAAGTTAGAGTCACACTACAAGAAAGAAAAAAAAAAACAGATGATATAGTATTTTAAAAATAAGAAATCATAGAGAAACTCATTAGTTCTTTAAAAAACGGCGGCTGGATTACATGCATCTGAGCCTGAGCTGTTTTAAAAATTTTATTATAACGCTTTGTAGTAAAGTGTTAGAAGATTTCAAGTTGGAGTAGAAATATAACGCTTTTCAGCAATTTTGCTCTCTGCATGAGTTGGGTTCAGATTAAGTCACGTCATCCGGCTCTTACTCCTACTGTTTTTTCTTTTTTCTTTTTCTTCTTCTTAAAAATAGTCTTTTTTGTTTGTTTGTTTGAAAAGCTAGTTACATTTTGAAATAGTTTTTGAACTCAGATGGCAGTCCTACTGCTCCTGGTGATCCAAAACTAGACGGAATTAGACTTGAGGATCCTTGTTTGATTAAGAATAAGAAAGCAGTAGCATAGATATGGAACATCCTGATCCTGTCGACAATATTTTTTTTTTTTCCTATCCAGTGGCGCTTCAGGAATTCCAAAATTCGCCCTCTTATTTATGGGCTTTGCACTTGTTTATTAGCCTAAACTAATTACTGTTTTAGTACTGATAATGGTTAATGGTTAAGGTAATAAGTGTTATTTTCTTTAAAATATTTATTTTTTTGAGAAATTTGACTTGTTTCCCACTTTATTTGTCATGTTTAAGGTGCACTTCGATGTTTTACCATAATGTAAGAAATTCTTCACTTTTGACGAAAACAGTCTAGAACTGACGGTCAACTGCTTTGACCCAAAAAATTGGACCAAAATATTCCTCTCATCGTCTTCTTCCTTTTCCCTCTCAACTCCCTCCCCACCGCGGACAGCCAGCCGCCGCCGCCGTAGATCCCGCTCCCCCCTCCCGGCACCGGCCCCCTCTTCGCCTCCGCTCCCTCCTAGCCAGCTGTTGCTCGCCGCCGCCACAGCTCACCGCCCACGCAGCTCGTCGCCGCCGCAGCTTGCGGTCCGTCCAGCTCGTCGCCACCGCGTTCAAATGGTCTTCCCAAGACCCTCTGAAGTCTAACATACACGACCTTAGCATATCCTCCAGGATCTGAATCGTGCGCTCCGACTGACCATCTGTCTGTGGATGGTAAGCAGTGCTGAACTTGAGTCGGGTGCCAAGACTCTCCTGCATGCTTCGCCAAAAATGAGATATGAATCTTGAGTCACGATCAGACACAATACTAACCGGTACTCCATGTAACCTTACGATCTGTCGTATGTACATGTCAGCTAGAATCTCCGTGGACTGTCCAACTCTGAACGACAAGAAATGTGCCAATTTGGTGAGTCGATCCACAATAATCCAGACTGCATCATTTCCATTGGGGCTTCTTGGAAATCCTGTAACGAAGTCCATAGTGATATGTTCTCACTTCTATTCGGGTATGGGAAGCGGCTGTAACATACCAGCGGTTCTCTGATGCTCGGCCTTAACTTGCTGACAGACCAAATATTTTGCCACAAATTGTGCAATCTCTCTCTTCATCCCATGCCACCAATAGTACTGTCTCAAATCTCGGTACATTTTCGTACCTCCCGGATGAATAGAGTACATGGAGCTATGTGCTTCAGACATCAATTCATGTCTCAACTCCCCATTCGGAACATATAGGCGATTTCCGCATCTTAACGTCCCGTCCTCATGGATTTGAAGTCTCGTATGCATGCCAGCTTCCGTCTTCTCTTTAAGTCTCCGAAACCTTGCATCTGTGGATAATGCTGCCTTAATCCTCTCCAATAGTGATGACTAAACTTCAAGATTCGCCAACAACCCACTCTGCCTTGGCAAAATAACCTCTATTCCAATCTCCTGTAGATCCTTTAATAGCTGGGGCTGCATCGTCAATAAATAAGCTGTGGGATTCCTGCTGAGTGGGTCTGCTACGACATTTGCCTTGCCCGGATGGTACTGCAAATCTATATCAAAATCGACCATTAACTCTAACCAACGTCTTTGTCTCATATTGAGCTCTTTCTGAGTATAGACATACTTCAGACTTTTGTGATCGGTAAAGATTTTCATCTTCTTTCCATAAAGATAATGCCTCTATATCTTTAATGCAAATATTATTGCAGCTAGCTCAAGATCGTGCGTCGGGTAGTTCTTCTCATGAACCTTCAGCTGTCTCTATGCATAAGCGATAACTTTGCCATGTTGCATCAAAACACATCCTAGTCCACTGCCTGACACATCACTATAAAGATCGAAGACTCCCGATCCTGAAGGAAGAGTCAAGACCGGTGCTGTCGTCAATCGCCTCTTCAACTCCTCAAAGGCCTTCTGACAATCTTTCGTCCATGCAAACTCCTGGTCCTTATGCATCAACCGCGTCATAGGCTCCGCAATCCTTGAAAAATTCTCCATGAACCTCTGATAGTATCCGTCAAGTTCGAGAAAACTTCTCACTTCCACAACTGATGTAGGTGTGGGCCAAGTTTTTATTACAGCAACCTTCTCCGGATCAACTGAAAGTCCTTATCCTGAGATGATATGTCTCAGGAAAAGCACCCTATCCAGACAAAAGTTATATTTACTGAGTTTGGCGTACAACTTCTCCTGTCTCAGCGTCTCTAGCACGATTCTGAGATGCTCCTCGTGCTCTTCGTGGCTCTTGGAATATATCAAAATGTCATCAATAAACACCACTACGAATTTGTCCAAGTACTGATGAAAAACTCTGTTCATCAAACTCATGAACACAGCTAGCGCGTTGGTTAAACCAAACGACATAACTAAGAACTCATAGTGTCCATACTTGGTCCTGAAGGCTATCTTCGGTATATCCTCTTTTCGTACTCTAATCTGGTGATAACCGGATCTAAGATCGATCTTTGAGAATACACTAGCACCACTCAACTGATCGAATAGATCGTCAATGGTGGCAAGGGGTACCGGTTCTTGATGGTTACAGCGTTCAGTGCCCTGTAGTCAATACATTGGCGTACTGTTCCATCCTTCTTCGGCACAAATAGTATGGGTGCTCCCCATGGTGAAATACTAGACCGAATAAAACCCTTCTCCAGAAGATCATCAACTTGCTCCTTCAATTCTACCATCTCCTTAGGTGCTAACCGGTACACTGATGAAGTGATAGGCTCCGCTCCTGAAGTCAAGTCTATTATGAATTCTATTTTCTGATCAGGTGGTAAGCCTGGAAGATCATCGAAAAATACATCCACAAACTCAGATACAACCTTTGGGTATTGTCACTACCACATTCCGGAAGCAGGGGTATTTTCGACTTTTTATAATATTTGATATTATTATAGTTACAATTAATTAATTGCATGATAGTGTATTTTGATTTTAAAATAATTATGTGTGATGTGTAATTTAAATATATAGTATTATATGCAGTGTTCATTTATTTTGAGCTAGCAGACTTGACCTAGAAGCCCAGTAGATGACCACCTGTCCGAATTGTGGAATTTTGTAATTAATTGTTTTATTTAGATTTAATTCTTGGAGGTAGTAATTAATTTCTGTATATCGCATTGCCTTTGCTTTGATATTTGGAGCGCTACCCTAGCTTTTGTCTTCCAACAAATTTTACCATCTTGCCCTAGACATGCCCGCCTTCCATTCTGCTATTTTTGCAACCCGTAATTATGCTCACTGTGCATTATTTCTAGCCGCACAAGAATCGTCGCGGACGTTATTTAATAAATTCCTATTTTGTATCGTTGTGCGTTCTAATTTTAATTGGAGACAATCTTGACCTATTTTTCGTGCGGCCCAAATTAGGGTAATATTCTGTTCTGAGTCTTCTTCATTATTGGTATTGATGACCTGACCTGATTTTGGCCCCATGTACTCCTAATTAATTTTAGAACACAACTTGCATTTATTTATAATTAAATTGAGGATACTATTTTAACCAATTCTGAAATCCCAATTTAATTCCAGTGCCCTGCTAATTGAGCCCATACCGATCATACAGCGCCCCCTGACCCTACAAAACATCGGACACCGAATCGCCCGCCAGATTTTCGTCATTTTATGTGTTTGTACAATTTCTCGAATTTAAGGGGCTAAGTTGCAATTATTCAATTGTAGGTGTCATCACCCCTTTGTTCAAAATCAAATGGAAAGGTTATTTATTTGTGGACTAAATTGAATTTTTCCCCACTCTACTTTACATGAAAACAATTTCCCTCATGACCCATCTGGACCACCCATTTAATTGGGTGCATCCTCACCTTTGATTTACCCACACCCTCATCTATTTAATGTCCTATCTACATCAAACCCTAATCCCTAGAAAACCTAGGTAACCACACCCTCCTCACAAGCCTCCACCTCCCTCTCTCCAACGTATGTAAAATTTCTTCTCTTCTTCTTTTTTTTCTCCTTCTTCCTTCTCCTTCTTCTTTATATTTTTTATTTGAATTCAAAGGGGAGGGGGGAACACTGTTCACTCACCCTCCCCAAACCCAATTCCTGTTCACCGGCGGGCCTCTGCGACTCCGGCGGGCGGCCAACACCATCACCACTCCCTCTACTCAACGCCCCGGCCTGTCCCCGAGCACCGACCCCTTGGCTGCTCCTCCCCTCGCCGCTGCTGTTCTTCCCCGAGCATCCTCCTCCTCCCAACTACTGTTCTCCGGCGCCCCACTGTCCCCGAGCCGACCCCACACCAACTGTTCCCGGCCATTCCCCGTACTTCGGCGGCCATCAGTCCCGGCCCTGCTCTTCCCCACTCTACAACTCCCCCGACCGGCCGTCGTCCCCAACTCCCTGTGATCCCCTCCGGCCGCTGCTGCTCGGCTGCTGCCGCCGAGTGCCGCCACCCCGCTCCGCCTGAAGCCGCGGCTCCTCCCATCCTCCATTGTTCTTCCCACCGGTCCGGCTGCCTCCCCCTCCGGTCCGGCGAGCAGCAACCACCACCACCACCACCACAGTAAGCTTCTTCTCATCTTCCTCTTCCTTCTTCCTATATATATATATATATATATATATATATATATATATATATATATATATATATATATATATATATATATATACGTAATTGTATGGTATGTATAACTAAATGTATATGTAATTGTATATATTTAATCAATGTGTAGGTATATGTATAGTATTTATTTAACTAATACTATATACATATGTGTATAGTATTATTTTAATTAATGTTTAATGTATATGTATTTGTATATATATTAATTAATGTGTATAGTATAGTGTATGTGTAATATATTGTATGTATTTGATAAATTGGTATATACATATTTAAATGATATATATTGAATATTGTATTGTATTTTTCATATAGACTATGTGTATTAAATATGTAAATGTATATTATTTATTTTATTAATAATTAATTGTATAATTAAGTATAAGTATGTATTTAATTAATGCATATGTATATGTATGTACATTGGGCATTTTATATAGTGTATAAATTTATTTATATATATATATGTATGTTTATGGGTATTTTCTTATATTGTGCATTTAATAAAGTATACTATTATAAATTAAATTAGTATATAGTATTGTATTTTCTCTATTTGTATATATATACGTATACAATGTGTATGTGTATATTACTATACATGTATATAGTATAATTGTTATTTTGGTATAAATATATATATGTGTATATATATTTTGTATGGGTATATGTTTAATAAAAACGTATTTTGGTATGTATATATATATATATATATATATATATATATATATATATATATATATATATATATATATATATATATATATATATATATATATATATATATATATATACTTGTGTACATATAGGGTATGGGTATATTTTTATTTAGTGTATACAAATGTATAAATATGCATATTCTTAAATAATGGGTGATGTATATTTTCACATAAATAAAATATATTTCCACTTATGTTCATACAGTTATACCTATTTTGTATACTTTGGAATAACCATATATATATGTATTATATTTGATTATTAATAATACGTTTAATTGGTGAATGTACTAGATGACCCTACTTGACTAGTGCCATACCTGGCACGGCCCTGAATTCAGTATTTTTAGACTGTGTGTTAGGGTAGCACCTGATACAAGTGATATTGTGATGTGTTTTAGGACTGTTGCTTCACCCAGGGGATACTCTGGAACCGGACATCCATAAATACCAGCTAAGGACCCAAGGCAAGTACATTCTCTGATAATTTCCAATTCCTTGATAATTTCTATAAATTAAATAATTATGAAATATTACATCTGAATCCTTGACACTGTGTTACACGGACTAGTATAGCTTGGATCTGCAGTCATGAGATGTTACCTTGATTATCGTTTGACATTGTACACGACATGTATATTAGATATCGTACATGATAGATTGGACTTGCTCGTGTATCGTGACGTGTCATGGTTGGATCCACAGTACTAGTTGGGAGCGGGAAAGTAGTTAGTAAGAAATGTGATCATAACCTCTTATTGTAGTGTAGAACAATGTAAGTGTTAATCATGCTCTTCACCCATGATTAGCCAGGCCCTGTAGCTATCGTACATGTTCCCAAGCCGATCATATTTTGAAACTACTATTTCAAACACTTAGAATAGATTACAGTTCCCTATTTAAATTATATACTACATCACCCGTATATGATACTGTTCCCTGTTCTTTTCATTTTCATACATGCACTGACTATATCATATTGCCTATTGCCTGTCTCTTTACATTGCCTGTCTCTCTTTAATTGCCATTGCGTTTATTTTACTGTCTTCTCAGTAGCTAGCATCACATGTTTATTATTTTATAGTCCTTATCAATTAAATGGAACTGTTATTTGAGATTTGTAATTTGCTCCTTCCTGACTGGAAACATTTTTCCAGACTATGCCTTAGAGGACCGCTGTCCGACACTTTATGGACCATATGGTGAGTAGCTGCACTTGGGCTTGATAGTTAGTTGTGATTCCGAGAGGCCTAGCCGAAAATTACTATATTTTAGTTAGTTCTTTCAGTAGACTATTTGGTACCGGATTTGTCTCCGGCAATTTTATTGAGACTTGGATATTGTTGAGTTTGATTACTATCTTAGACTTGTGTTGTATTAAATTTTGTTTCGCTATCTTATCGTGCTGTAATCCTGTGATTGAGTATGTGTCCATTTTATTGTGTCATCTGTGCCTCCTTATGGAGATTTGATGCTTGTGTGAGATTGGCTAGATAGTACCAAGACCTTGACAGCGTTCTACCGTCGATGCTGCGGCGTAGGCTGGACGTACCCACGTACTCGTGCCCCTAAACCGGGTGCGGGTCGTGACAGGTACTCGGACTCCCCTTCTGTAGAGAGTACCCTAAATGTAGGCTGAACACCTTGCTCTTTGGCTCCCCAAAGAAACTCAAACTCCGGATGTCCAGGTGGTCCAAATATAACCCGTCTAATATGGCAATCTAGAGTCGCATGGTACTGACTCATCCAGTCCATACCAAGTACAACATCATAATCCGGCATAGAAAAGATCAAGAATTGAGCTCGCATCTCTCTCTCACAGACTACTACCGAACAAGATCTACAAATGTTACTAACTGGGATAATTTTGCCTCCCGTAAGAATTCTCTTAGTCTTCGGAAGGGGTGCGGTAGCTACTCTGTGTGTGGCTACGAAGCTAGCAACTATGAATGAATGCGATGCCTGAGCTGGTCCTCTCTGCTGTCGAGCCTGCTGGAATAGTGCTGCCTGTGGTGCCAAATGTAGCCTCGGTGTCAGGCCCCGATCTCCCACAGGCTAATCGGCCGTCCCTGTTAGGCGAGAATTACTGCGCCAGCGCTCCCGCAGGGCAATCGCTTTGACCCATCTGGGCGTGATGCCGCATGAGCGTAAGCCGCGCCCGTGCAAGACCATGGTTCTAGCTGGAGGTAAGAGATCTAAGCCACAGAGTTGCACAAATTGTCCGAGTGCAGCAGAATTATAAACGCATAGGCAATTGGTAACAAGTTCACTGAGTCGCCAATAGTGGAAGCATTGAATAACACAAGTATTTAAGTAAAGCAAACTCTTTATTGATATAAACAAGTATTACAAGCGGCGCTAGGCCGAGATTATAAATCGCTCAAGCCTCTCTCTCTCTCTGAAACAGTAAAAGCGTGCCAAGTGGCTATATTTATGGAATGATATAGGCGATGTTCCAACGTTATGTCTTGTATATGTGCTTCAGTTCCGGACACAGCGCTCCAAGGCTTCAGAGTGAACTCCATGCCTTAGCATGCACGAAGGAGGCATCCGCACCGAACGAGGTTCTCCCGCATCCTACAAACAATCTGGTGGGTTATCAGTACATAAATGCACTGGTGGGGAGGCTACTCGCCCGCTCGATAAATCCAAACACATTCAATAGGTTCCGTGCATCATCTATTTAGTTGTCTTTCTAGTATTGCCTTAGGATCAGTTTTATGGCAATATTGAATAGCCTAACCCGTGTGGCAGTGCGCCGTGCGATACAAGAGAAAATACTGCGAGACTTACCAACTTACCATTTGTCCTTTCCTGTCCAAGGCAAACCGAGTTAATTCAAGCACAAGCAGCATATATAATGAATCAAGGGGCAATAACATGTGCAAACATGAGTGTCGTGAGCGAGGTTACGTTTTGGGTGCATGATTCACACTTATTACAGGGTATTGTAGAAGATGTTGAAGTGTTTCATATGTACAAGTTACTTATTCTCAATATCGTTTAGGTATTTCAGATGTTCTCGATGCGATGCAATGACTCGCACGCGGATTGCCTCTATGCGAGGATGACTTATCTATATGAACATGGGGTCACTGGCATATCCATAAAGGACTAGGCATTTGATAGTCTCAATTACGGAATGGGGCATAATGCTTTGTACAAGACAAGCAATTTAGGGCAATCGGACGACACAGGAGGGCCGTTGCACGCCATCCCGCCAGAACATGGAGACTATTGGGTAGACAAAGAATCCAAGGTAATATGCGTTACCAAGGCCGAATACCGTGTATTGCCAACCCACAAGCCATGATAGCATACTGGACCCTTCTTGGGTGCTGGCAATACACACAAGCATTCCTCCTAGGTCGGTACGATTCCGGTGCCCCGGTGATCGCCCGAGGAATGAGATACCTCGTGCACGAGTTATCCGTGACCATGCAAGTCTTGGGTCAATCCAGATTCACGAGATACAGGAGATACACGATGTGGTTGAATCTTGATTCGTGCTTTGAACGGTATTGCTCCACGAGCTGTATTACTTGGCTCATTTGACAGGGTTCTCGTCTGGTGTATAACTTGCCTTGATGCATGCCCTTGGTTCAGGGATTGCCTTGGCGACCTAACAATTTCGGATACTTGCAGGTTCATATTGCATAAAAGGACTATTCGATAGTCTTCTGGATGACTCGATGCATGCACGATACGCGATTGTGTTGTTGATCGTGGCATAATCTCATTGTGGCAAGCATTGAGTTGAGGCAACATTATAAGTTAATATATAAGCAGGCAAGCATTGCGTTCATAAGAAAACTTAAGCATTCATGTTGGCTCGGGCCCGAAGGTAAGCCGATGAGTGAAACCGTAAAGGGACTTACCCAGCGACATAATCTAGGGTCGTGCAGTGTAGCAAGTAAAACAGTGCACTACGAAGAGCATATGTATATCGTTCTACTCGAGGCATAGCGGGGTCTCGTTGCACAAGGCAAATGTAGTATGTAAGGGTCTGTATATAAGCAATGTTTCATTTTCATGTTCTAGCACAAGCAATACAAGTTATGATTATTCCCTTAGCTAGGTGCATTGTATTCTTATTAGCATGCATGGGGTGATTCACCTAGCGACTAGCATGTATCGTTCCATATTTTAAGTGTGCTGGCTAAGCAAAGACAAGTTCATCGTAGCCACCCACCTTAGCGATGATTTGCCTCGGTCGAGCGATACTCCTAGCGAGCCTCTAAAAGCCTAAGCCGAAACTCCTGAAGGGCCAAGTCTGGAAATCCTCTTGCCTCAAATGAGTATTCTCGCTGAAGCAAAGCGGGTCAAGACGTTGCACTTTTGCCGTTTGAATCGGCAGTCTGCTTGAGCGGAATGGGTCGTTACACTCGGCTAATACCCTCCTGGAGCTGGTGGTCGAACTCCTTCAACTCCCGTCTGTGGTGCTTCCAATGCTGGATAAGCTTGCCTAGGTAGCTGCTGGGCTGGTCTCGGTGCTGGTAAAGCTGGTCGATCTACCATCGGTGCTCCCTCTCGACGCTCAGGGCAGTCCTTGGCTGGATGTTGGTTGGATCCGCAAATCAAGCATAATCTCAACTTGCGTCTGCACTCTCTCTCAATATGGCCTACCTTTCCACAGTAGTGACAAGTAGGAAGGGATGTGGCTCTTGATGCTGCTCTCTGTGGTGGATTCCTCTGGGATCGCTTTGCAGACTCCCCTTGTGGTGCTCTGGCTGGTGCTGAGGTGAACGGTCATTTCAGTCTGGACTCTCTCCTGGTGACGCACTCCATGCGTCATGCTGCAGCAAGGATCTCAGTGTATGAAGTAGGTACAACTGATCCGATCAATCTCTGTAGCTCAAAACTAAGTCCGTCGAAGAACTTCTCTGCCTTCTCCACTTCTGTCGGAATCAGAGTAGGGGAGAAGCGACCCAAACAAATAAACTCTGCATTGTATTCTTCTACCGTCTTGTTGCCTTGAATGAGGCAGTTAAACTTATCTCTAAGTTTCGCTCTGGCAATGGCTGGAATATACATCTCCTGGAAGAGTCTAGAGAACTCCTCCCAAGTGACTCGGTCTGGTCCGAGCCGTCTCTCTTCAGATAGCCACCAATAATGTGCATTGCCCGTCAACTGCATCCTGACGGCAGTCATCCACCGCTCTCTCGGAAGCTCAGCTTCTTCTAACTGGTGTTGAGTGTTTGTGAGCCACTCATGAACTTCAGTGGGCTCCTCCTTGCCAAAAAATATATGGGGCTTCAGCTGGCGGAAATCAGTGATAGATCCCGTCGATGGTCTCCTAGCTGGTGGGTTCGCTTGCTCCAATGCGGTTACTAGGTTGTTTCTTAAGTTCTTTGTCTCGTGACGCTGAGCCTCTTGATGAACCTGCTGTTGAGCTTTCATCATTGCGTAGAATATTTGGAACATCTGTTGTCCGTCCATAGCCTGTCCTGGTAGAAAAACGGGCATTGGTGGAGTAAACTGCGGCAGTGGTAGAATATGGTCTCGCCGGAACCTTGAGGCGTGGTGATCTGCTTGATTGCTTTGTTGAGCGGATGTATCTCTACCCAATGGTGTCACTCCATCGTCGTAGGTGACCACAGCACCTTGTGGTGTACCTATGGGAGTCTCGTCACCAGCTCGTGGGTCCATTACTCTGCATACAAAATAAACTATAAGAATCGCACAGAGGAATCAAGACATAATGCAAGTCAATAATTATTTTGAAGTCGATATAGAGGTCAAGAACATATCAACAAGTGGATGAGATCCTATAATTTATCCTATCCTAATTGCAGGCTTGCTCGGTTCCTTAGTTAAAACCAAAGCAATATAGTCGAAGACCTGTATGAGCCACCACAAAAACTATGTCACACCCCAGTCCCAAAATACCGAGGGACTAGCTACGTGGCAATGGCCAGCAACACAATCCCAATGGGAAAACCAAATTTAATGGACCCGTTAGAGTGTACTTAAGCTCTAAAACAAATACAATGGTCTAAGATACATGTCACAGTCTAATTCTAATCTCATCCACAGAAAGTGAACACAATTCAATATGATAAACTAATCAATATAATAGATAAAAAAAATATAGTCCATCAACAAGTTCCAATAAAAAGTGTCTCGGGGAACAACCCGATAATAAGTTAATACAATAATCCAAGAGTCAAGATATAGAATAACTGGAAGCAGAAATAACTGAGTATATAACAGAATACTCAGGAGAAATCCTCTAGCACAACCTCGTCCTCTAGTGCCAGTACTGCTCCAGCGTCAGCTTTTGTCCCGTATATCTCGAGGTATTCCTCTTCTGTTGTACCTGGGGACATAATCCGGATCCAGGTCCCAAGGGGACATAGCAAGGTACAAGAATAACTCAAGCCAAATAAAATACAGTATATAAAAATAGATCTACAGGACAAGCCGTGTAACCAGCTATGTGATATGCAAATGAGAGCATCACTAGTACTTAGGTTGAGACCACTACAAGCTCTGTGTCGGGGAGCCGGTAGAAGTAATATCACGTAATGGACCAAGCTCTGGAACAGAGACTAAAGTACCTCATTAATAAGTATATATATATATGTAATCATCATGTAGCCTGTGTCTCTCCCCACCCAATGTAATCACACGTCTCATGTCCACGATGTCTCATGTCTATAACACGCAAGATCATGACCTCTAGCTAATACAGCGAGTCATAATAATATATATGTATATGCAATTCTTATGTCACGAATCCTGTAAGCCTATACAAAATTACCACGAATAACTCAGAAAAGATTCTGTCATATGAATAGTGTCAAGTGTCATATGGTATGACGTACTTGATAAAGTAAGCACGCAAAAATATATAGGATCGTGGTATCAACTCTCTAAGTGACGTTACACGACTCCGCGTACGGTGTCGACACCCGAATCTTGTTCGGACGCTAAACAACGTCTCACGATCCTAAGTTGAACAGGTACAATACAAAAGTGTGTGTGTATATATATATATATATATATATATATATATATATATATATATATATATATATATAACTCAAGTAATTAATATAAAGGAACTACTACAGGTTTGGCAAGGTACACTTGTCTGGGTTCTGAACTCCTTCAGTTGCTCCTGTAAAAGTGAAATCTCCAGGTACGCCCCCGGATGTTGAAACAAACATTACCATCACTCTTAGAATACATGAAATAGCTAGGATTGACTATCCATAAGCCTAATTTGGACACAAGGGCAGAATTGACAGTTTCTGGTCAAAGCGGGGTTCACATGTGTCCCACTTCGCACCGAAAAATATGTCAGAGATAAAAATTTTCAAATTTGTCAAACTTAGTTTATAGAGTCCAAAACGATGATAAGAATCCAATGGAATATCCAGAACTAGATTCCGATGAGCCGATCACAAAATCGTCCGTCAAGTGGAACCGTGGGACCCACAAAACGGTATTTTATCAACGTTCTCAAAATTGAACCAAACTTGGGTCACAAGACCAGCATAACACTACGAATTCGATGGCATAAGTTTCGTTGCGAAACGACAAGCACACACAAAATTATGACGAGTGTCAGAACAGGCTGATACGGAACTTTTTGACGGATACGCGTTGATTCTGGTGTGCACGCACATCCAAATCAACTTTCGTGAAACCTCACACGTCTGTGTTGATGATATGCACCTTTTAATACAATTCGTACACGACGAAGTCGTCTGGTTTAGTTGGACGCACCCTATTTCGAAAAATTTCAGGTTTAGAAAACCAAGTTTTTGGTCAACTTCAACCACGAATAAAATACAGCATACAACAAATTAAAATAAACTAATTAAAGGGATTAAATCTTGATTATATTGTCTAATTTACTGTTAAAGTAAAATTTAAAAATATTAACTAGGTTGGAAGAAAACGGCCATGAACATGGATGTTTGGGACAGTTTTCTGAACTACAAATTGGGTCATTTTTTCCTGTTTTGCGTCACGAATTGCAACCGACTCAAGACATGATACCCCAAACTAATTATATAGGGTTTAAGAGGGTCATGTGGTCTTTGCATAGGATTTGACAGATCGTCATTTGGATTTCTGTGCAGGAAGATACGAGAGTGGGAAGTAGCATACCTCGTTACTACTGTTAGCTCGAAATTTGGCGACTGTGCGGCGGTGGTGCGTGGTGGTCCGACGTCGTCGTCGGCGGTGGCTCATCGAAAATGAGAGAGGGTTTGATGGTGAATGAGGGGGTTGGTCTGGGAGTTTTATAGGAGGTCAGAATGGACGGTTATGGGGAGGAGAAGAGGGTCGGTCGGCGGTTGGGGAAAGAAAAAATGAAGGGGGGCGGCTGCGGTTTTGAAGTTGAAGGGGTCGAGTCTGGTTCGGGTCTGCGGGTTGTGGGTTATGGTTTGGGTAGAATTCAGTTCAGTAGGGTTGGTTTATTTAATTATGGTTTGGTTTGATTCAGTTTGGTTTGGTTTGGATTGGTTTATGTTGGTTTAATTAAAACAATGCATTTAGCTATAAAAAAAATAGTTTTGGAGCCCAATAAATTCTAGAAAAATTACACAATATCCTATTATTAATTATACACCCAAAATGCAATTTTATTAATTAATTTAATACACAAAAATATAAATCTCTGAAGAACATTTATTATAATTAACTAAAAATAATAAAAAATTTCCACAATATTAATTAATAAAATTTAAAATTAAATTTTAAAAATCAGGGTGTTTACAGCGTTCGAGTAGACGGCAGACGACCACCTTGCCTCGGACAAGAGTTTGCGCATCGAGGATGGATTTGAGACTTGGATTGTGACATGGTTCGATAGGTACACGTTTTGCTTACGGGGTTTGAGTAGAACGGATTTGCATGTTTAATTTTTTTGATATTGCATATAGCTGCTAATGTGTTTACTGGATTTCAATGCTTGCATGCTTAACCTGCTTTACAGCTTTCCTTAACATGCCATGCCCTGTCATGAAATAAATCTAGGTTCAAGTAGAAAGATCACCATATAACTGCTTGCATTAACTACTTAGTGTCGGTTTAGGCGAGTGAGTTACCCCGCTCATCAGTACAGCTGTGTACTGACCCACGTTTGTGGACATATCTTTTAGGTACGCAGGTGTAGTGGCTCAGCTTGGATATACATGACATGATGTATGGAACGGTAAATACCTTTGTGGGCAAGTAAGAGCAAGAGTGTTGTAAGCCTTCGTGGCATCTTCATTTGGACACTTTGAGAGCTTCACTGCGTATACTCTGATGTGTTCTCTTTTGTAACGATATTTTTCCTTCGCTACAACATGGTCGTTTCGATGACAACAATGACGGTTAACGTCAATGCCTTGTGCGAGCGCAATCCACGCTCGTACGGCATAACGTCCCGATGAGAATGATTGTCCTACGGGAGCGTTGGCATGGTGATCTCACGTCCAGCGGAGACGATCGAACTTGCGGAAGATTTGGACGTGATATGGCGTAATACTCGGGACTTTGTGCACGCTGTGTTGCATGATTTTTGGGCCCACTGCCCCCAACTTCTACCAAATAAACGGAAGAAATAATACACCCCCGTGGCTCGATCCACCGATCTTCCGCCACCCAGTCAGGGTCTTATACCTCTCCCCGGTAACCACAAGGGTCACTCGAGTTCGGTTTTAAACTTCCAAATTCTTTTTCCTCCGAATACATCATTAGTGTTTTCAAATCCCATTATAGGGGTTTAGAAGTTTTCGAAATCATGACAGTTGGGTTGGGGACGACGAAGGACTGCCAATTCTGGCAGTCCTAACTATAGTTAGGAGGACTACAAGACTTCTGACAGTCCTAAAAATAGCCAGGACTCAACCCAACTGTCACAATTTCTAAAGGTCATTTTTATAGGCACTCCAAAAATTACTTAGACGGGCCCAAAATTTTGGTTTAGTTATTTACAAGTTTACCACCGAAAAAATTAGGACTGTTAAATTTGTGACGGTCCTTGACGAAGATGGTGGTTCTAGGAGGAGGAGAGGAGGAGCAGGAGATGCAGCGACGACGGGGGAGGGGATCACAGAAGAGGGAGAGGAGCTTGAGGGGGAGGTAGGGGAGGTCGACGGAGTGGCAGAGGACGTGGGGGAGGTGGTGGAGCTTGATAGGTCGGCGGAGGAGCCTCAACGACGTCGCTCCGCCGCCGCCTCCTACCTCCGCCTCCTCCCGCCGCTCCTCCGATGGTTGGAGTTAGAATTATGATTTGGTACAGAAGGGAGGAGGGGGAGAGGTTGGACTGTCATGAGTAAATTTAGAATTGTCCTGAGTAAAAATTGTAAAAATCTGAATTTTTCTAAAATAATGGACTGTCTTAAACAATTTTTGGAGTGCCTATAGAAGTCGCCTTTCTAAAGCTTTCAAACATCTAAAATGAAGTTCGAACCACCAATATTTTTTTTGGAAAGAAGATGTCGCAAAAAAAAAAAAGTTATGCAAGAGGAAGGTAGAATAAGAGTTTAGATTATTAAAATTGTTTGTCCCACATCTTTTTGAAGGATAATTTGAATATAAAAAAATAACCATATTTTAAGAAGATCATCCCTATCACTTTGTGTATAAACCCTTGTAATTTTAATCTCTACTATATAATACCAAAACTAGGCTTCACCGTGAAAAAATTTCGTTCCAAAAATACCCTTTAACATATTTAGTAATTAAAAAAAATACCTACAATAAATTCCACTGACAACCATTTAAGAGATGCAATAATGACAACCATTTACGGAAATCAAAGGGTCCATGCTACTTGCTAAGTCTTTTTAATTGTTACCAAAGAATTCGAAGGGTTAAACCATTAACCTATATAATTAAAAGCAGTAGAAATAAACTAACTCATCAACATCATTTACTCCAATATACGTGCAAAGCACGTGCATATATACTAGTATTAAATAACTTAAAACACGTCTGGGTCACAAAACATAGACAAGAGTTCAACAAACATGTAGATGCTTTTACTGCATTACAAAAATCTAACACTTCTAAGGCTGCAATGAGCATAGCTAGACTGAAACAGTCCTATATTATATACGTGTCAAAAATGCTTGCTCGCAGTATGTAAGAAAGCTAGTAACAAGAAATGAATAATACAGCCAACAGTTATACACAAACTAATGCAAATTTAAATTTGAGTGATAATTTAGCCGCCAGCTAGATCTTGAAATGTATTTTTTTTCTCAGAAATGTTGCTGAGAGCATCATCTCTTTCACGGTTGGATGACAAGTAAAGGCTGCAAAAGCCAAATATAAGAAATTAGGCTGGTATGCAATGAAAAAACTAACAGAAGAAAGACGAGGTAGATGATGAGAGGTGTACCGTGTCAACACTAACAGGTTTTCCGTCTTCAGCAAGAATATCAACAATCCTCCCAGATTGATCAGCCTGATACGTAATGAGAAAATTAATAGATAAGTCAAGAGGCATCAGATTTGATGCTTTGCATGTGGATTGACATTCAGATACAATCAAAACTTGCAAATAATATCTATCTATGCAATCAGTACATTCAAAGGCAGCAAAAGCTATATATAAATATTTGTGGTTAGCTTTCTCCTTAATTGATATCAATCTACTACTGTTTTCTTTTCCAAAAGCATTCATATCAGAGAATATATATACATCTGATCAATTATCCAGGCTTTTATTTTTCTATAGGAAATATCATTGAACACAATATTGGAAAAGTACCTCAATCTCGTTCATCAGTTTCATGGCCTCGATGATGCACACAACTTGTCCTTTTTGGACCTTATCTCCGACCTGTATTACAAACAAAAATCTTTGTAGAATAATCTCATGCCACAGTGCCAAAGTTGACTATACAGATCACAATGTGCACAACAGGACTACTTCCGTTGATGGATACCTTCACCAATGGTGGTTCCCCAGGTGCTGGGCAACGATAAAATGTTCCAGCCATTGGGCATTTGAGAGGAGGAAGTGTAGACTTGCTCGCCTTTGAGGGTGCAGGAATTGCAGGTGCTGGAGGTGATGCAGTGGCTGCAGGGATAGGCTGGGGTGTCGGAGCTTGAGGCGGATGCATATATTGTTGGGAAGGTTGCATCATTGCAACATTTGCTGTAGGAGGAAGTTGGGCAAAAGCTGCTTTTTTCCGAATTATAAGTTCACAGTCCCCTTTCTTTAACTCTAGTTCCATTATATCCCTTGAATCCAAAAGCCTGCCCAAAGAACCAAAAAGAGAGTATTTTAGATGAAGTTTCATCCTAGGGCTTATTTTCATGTATTAAGGTTTAGGGTAAAGTGCAAAAAATTTCTTCTTAGATTTGCGTTTTTGTATTTAAAGACCCCTGGATTTAAAAAACGGGGTAAAGTGCAAAAAATCCCTCCTCCAAATTGTCTCGTTAGCAAAATAAGACTTGATAGACAAATATAGCAATTAAACCCTCCCGCAAATGATGACTCGATAAATGTCCTATACCGTCTACAAACCGTCAGATTTGACCGTTAGTGGCTGTTTAAAAAAAAAAAACCAAATATACCCTCCCCCCTCTTCCCCATGCATCCCCCTCCCGTCTCTCCCCCCCCCCCCCCCCCCCCCCCTCCACCCACACGCCCCGCGGTGGTGGTAGCCCCCAGCCCCCTCCTCCTCCCCGCACGGCCACCCGCCTCCCATTCCCCCCTCTCCTCCTCCTCGCACCCCCCCCCCAACCGGAGAGGGAGGGAGGGAGGGGGTGGGGGAGGGAGGGGGTAGGGGGAGGGATAAAATCGTCATTTCAGGTGTATTTTAACAACATAATTCAAAATAGGTTTAAACTGAACAAAATTGAAAATGTGAGGGTTTTTTAAAGCCATGGGTCTTTAAATGCAAATCTAAGAAAGGGTTTTTGTATTTTACCCAGGGTAAGGGTAGATATATATAAAAATATCCAAATTTGTTAGTTCACGAATCTGGGTGAAATAGTTTCACGTCTGATGTTTTAAAAGTAAATGTGACACCGTCCTATGGGTATCCTGTTGGAGTTAAGGAAGCAATAAATTGGGGTTTATCAGGACCGATGTTACGAGCTTCTGGAATCCAATGGGATCTTCGTAAAGTCGGATATGTAAAATACGGGATTTCCAATCCTAGCAGGAAAAGGAGGGAAACGGATACTCAATTTCAAGTGAGTAAACAAAATTCCATACTCGATCTCATAGTCACTAAATGGGTAAGTCGCCAATCCCTAAAACGGATTATGTAATGTACTTTATCTGCTGGGTTACGGGTACTGGTGGGTATTTTACCAGAGGTTTCTATCAACCTATTCGGACAGAAGATTTTGTAAACACTTATTCGAAATCTCACTTATCAGAGTCCATTGTGGAAGAATCTTTTGAGGAACCAGCTGCGCCAGGGAAAAGAAAAGAATAGAAGAAGCATCTGACTCTTTCATGCATACTCCACCTGGCTCGGGGGGATATAGCTCAGTTGGTAGAGCTCCGCTCTTGCAATTGGGTCGTTGCGATTACGGGTTGGACGTCTAATTGTCCAGGTGGTCTTTTCCCCACGGGGATATTGAATAAAGGAAACTATTTTTAGTACTACTGTAATCTTGAAACTTAACGCAAAAATATCCATCAAAGGTTAATAAATACATCCGGCACAGTCAAAATATGGTTTTTGGGGGTGGAATCTTTGGCGTCAGCCTATAGGATTTATAGTTTTTATTATTTCTTCTCTAGCAGAATGTGAAAGATTGCCCTTTGATTTACCAGTTTTCAACGGAACGGAAGAAACAGTAACCCTTTCTTATACAAAATCCACTGAAAAGGTTAGGTACATAGTATAAGTTTCAATGCGATAAAGTTACATGGTTTCGAAGTAATTGGATCATTTTCTTCGTTCTAGAATCTCCTCCCTTCTTCCACTCTGCCCTGAAGAGTAGCTAAGACCAATTGTGATTGTTCCAGAAGAAATGAAACAAAAGATACGGTAGAACTAGAACAGTTATTGTATGAGGTCTACCCAATGCTAGATGCAGATATAACTAGTATATATCTAATATCACATATACATTAGTTTCTTTCATAACGTAAACCACCCGTATTTTATATTGAATCAGATTCTAGAATCTTTCTTCGAAAGCTAATCAATGTCGAGCGTTCGAATCCCTCTCTCCTTTTGCTTGTTGAATAAATTTCTTTCTTTATTCGTTTGGCCTGAACTCTTATCTTTCATAAAGGAGAATGGCTCGGCTCAAAGCTGCTTCTTCTTCTTCACTAGTACTAGTATCATTAGTATTAGTGCTAGGATTATCACTGTGATTATCAGTATAAATTACCACTCGTTTTCCTTTTCTTGAACAAATGTCCGTTTTTGCCGCCGACTCCTCTTCATTTTCTTCTTAAGAAAGATTCTAGAATCTGATTCAATATAAAATACGGGTGGTTTACGTTACGAAAGAAACTAATGTATATGTGATAGCCGTTCGAAATCCACAAACCATTCCGACCGGCGGTCAATTTTTTTTTGAATATGTTCTTGAATTTATTCGAGACTTGAGCAAGACTCAGATTGGAGAAGAATATGGCCTCTGGGTTCCCTTTATTGGAACTATGGCTGATGGGATCAATTTAACAAAACTTTTCCCTCAGGATCTCTTGCAGGAAAAAGATAATGTCCAACTTAGAGTTTTCAATTATATCCTTTATGGAAATGGAAAGTCAATTCGAGGAATTTATCACACAAGTATTCAATTGGTTCGGGCTTGCTTAGTATTGAACTGGGACCAAGAAAAAAATGGTTCTATAGAAGATGTTGTAAATTGATCCATATAAGTTGAATGAAGACTAGATTCGTATACAACTTTAGAAACGTTACATTATATAATAATAAATAGTATATAATACTAGATAGTGTGGTAGAAAGAACTTTCATTATGAACATAAAGGCCTAAGGTATGGAACCCCAGAAACAGGCTGGCCCAACTTAAATGAGATATGATAGCTTCTTTATGGTCTAACATTCTTGCCAATACATTATCCTCATTTCGCTCTGGATTGGAGGAAGGGTTAAGGATTTACCCGGTGTGAGATATCACATTGTTCGAGGAACCCTAGATGCTGTCGGAGTAAAGGATCGTCAACAAGGGCGTACCAGTACTCGGGGAGCATGTAGGAATTCAAGCAAGCGAGTAGTACCTAGTGGACAAATAATAAATTCACTATTTATTTGAGTTTGCAGCCTAAACCATTACATGAAAGCAACTAAACATTCAACGAGGGCTATATCTCTGAGTTTTATCTACTTTTTGCACTCTTTTAACCATTTACATTTCCCTTCTCTGCTGATCACTATTCAGCTTAATATAATAAAAAAAACTCATGAAGAATGTCCACATTTTCCTGAAAGTTGAAAGGATAATTTTCATATTTAAGAGTTTGTATCTTACTTCACAATATCTGAAACTTCAGCCATGAACGAGGTGATGTAGGATTCTGAAAGTGCAGAATCTTGATCTGATCCCTCAACAGACTTTGCATCATTACCATCAGAAGGTGGTGTTTCTAACTTTGCTGGTACTGGTGAAGAGGATTTTGATGACCCATCTATAGTGGCCTTCAAGAGAAAGAAAGGATTGAGCAGAAGAACACGGACGCACAAAAAAAAGAATTTCAGAAGACTGAAATTTCCATCAGGAGATAACTCACGAACCTGAGCCCTCAAAATGGGGAGATGGATCCGACTTAAGCCCTACGGAAGTCAAGAAACTCCATGTTAGATGTTATTCTCAATATAATATCACTCTTCAAGCACAATCATAAATTAAAAAGAAATCGTGACAGTTGTTTATACTTCTAATTTATATTTCATGTTAAAACATTTTTTTAAAATCCCTTAACTCTCACTTTACATTCTCAATGGTGGGAGTAACTTCAGTCCATTCTACTGTTTTTTCATCTACTCAATCCAATGCAAAAACAACATATGGCTCTGTTTTAGATGAGCTAGTCTTTAAGTTGCTGGTTACAGAAGTGCTGTGAGAGAACTTATTTTGATCAATTCAAGTTTTTGCTAGCTTTTGAGGGATCCAGATATAACAGTCTAACTATAGCACAATGTCCGATTCTTTAGAAGTTGTTGGATAACCATGCATGATGCATTATAGAGCTGCAAGGAAGACCACGGCATTAACTAGTGCTTGCTCATATACTGGAGGACAATGTCTTGAAGTTTCCCTGTGTAGTCTTTACCTAAATGCTAGAAGGGCGATGGCATGTGGCAGGCTTGGTTGCACCTTAATGTGTAAGTGATCTGACATATGCAATATTGACTCTGCTGTGAGGTTCTAATTTATGGCATGTGGCAGGCTTGGTCGCACCTTACTGTGTAAGTGATCTGACATATATGCAATATTGACTCTGCTGTGAGGTTCTAATTTATGGGTTCATGTAAGGACATAGAGTCTAAAGACGTTGACGCCAACTTGGGAGTGCTGACATCTAGTTTGGTGGCCTCTCAAATCTCAACACATAATTCTCCATAAACAACAAAGGTTACAATCAAAGCAACCAGATTAACACCAAACCACGGTGCTAGAGAACCTATTAATAACGCCTAGCCTTGCCAGCTTATATTTTTCATGCCAGTTTTACTCTGTTCTGAATTACAATTTGTCGCTAGAACAGTATGATATTGTTCCAGTCAGCACGATTTTCCTTATATACAGTCTTCTAAGCTAAACTTAATCTCTCTATCGAAATTTGAGACTTCTGTGCAATTATTCCACAACTCCCATCCACTGCCGGCTACCAAGTTATAAGTGTATGTTGGGGTTTATTGAAATTGTCTTTAAATGGTCCCACATTCATGTGGCAAATCCAAGTGTGTATTTCAATTTAAGATTCTTCTTTTATTTACTTGTACACATAGGAAATGGTAGCCAATGTGGTTGGTATGATAGAATATTTTACTAGAGGGTAATGTTCAAATCTTCCAAGAAACATTTATTTTTGTCACTCATTTTCTTGAAAAAAATTTATATGAGCTAGGTCTTGTGACTCAGACTCGGGACTCGAGTGTGGGCGAAGGACACAAAATGGCGCTTTGGGGGAACACTTTGCACGTACACACCGAGCGCGAGATGGCACTTTTGCACGTTTTCGTGCGTTCAGCACGGCTCCGTGCGATTTCATTCCGCAGAGCCTAGGTACACGCAGAAACTGCAGTAACGCAAGGCCTATGTGCACGCGAAAGTTGCAGTTAAGCGTGGCTAGTGTCCACGTGGAAATTGCAGTTCCGCGTGACTTGTGCTCATGTGGAATCTGGATTTCCACACGGCTGCTTCGGTGTGTTTCAGCGTGACGTTTCAGCTTCGTAACTGCCCACTTCGTGGGAGTTGCTGCTGTAACCACACGTATTATGGAAAGTTATTCACTTCGTTGGAGTTGTTGTAATCTTCAAGTTGTACTTTGTGAGTTATACGTCATTTTTACGGTTTAATGTAACCAAGGTTTAATAATATCTCAAAGCAAGATCCTAGCGACATCAAGATGAAAAATCGTACAAGTCTTCTGGACACAAGTTTTCACAAACTTAAAAAGTTCAATGGAGAGCATTACAACACCTGTAAGAGGAAGATTAACATGAACCTTCAACTCGTCAATGTAGGTTATGTTTTAAAAGAGTCAAAACCCAGTTCCAGAAATTGACGATGTACAAGTTCTTGCCAACGTGACGTGATCACCACGCAGCAGAAAAGGAGGAGAGAGAACCTTTGCAAGTTGTTGATTCTCAACTCCATGAATGATTCCATAGCAGAATTTTTAAACAAGGAGTATACAAAAGACATATGGGACTCACTTGAGAAGCAATACAAGGACGACGAGAAGATGTCCAAGATTCATCTTGTCAACAAGTTTCTAAAATGGAATTTGAAAATGAAAAGACGATGCTGCCACAAGTAAAGAACTACTAAAGCTGCAACAGAAGCTTGAGGAGGAGGTTATACCACAAGATGCCAAGTTCACGGTATGAGCCATCATCTCCTAGTTTACTATAACCTAGGATCGGTTTTCAACTGACATTGTATTGTAATAAGACGGACATTATGGTTAAGGACCTTATACGCTTTATCTGTATAGAAGACGAAACTAGAAGCAAAATCAATGTGGAGTCTTTGTCCAAGCAGTTTGCTAAGGCAAACATGATCCAGTATGAGAATCAAAAGAGGACGCATAAGGCTTCCTATATCAATAGCAAAAAGAATGACTTCAACCATCTGAAAGTGAAGTCGACTTCTTTCAAGCCCAAGCCTAGCAACGACATGGCTTGCTTCAACTGTGGCAAGACGGGTCATTTCAAGAAGGATCGCAAGTCCAAGCTAAAATCAAATCCAAAAGAGCAAGATTAGCTTAACTTGGTTGCTATGATCATGCATGTTGACTCATTTGGAGTGGACACTTATTGGTGGGTGGATACAGGTGTATCTGGTCACGTGTGTTTTAAGGAGTTGTTTACCATTTACAAACTAATGAAAATGTTTCAATGGCGAACAAATCTCAAGTTGAAGTTCTGAAAATCGGATCAGTGGTACTAAAACCGACTTTGAGGATATCACTTACTCTGAAAAATGTGAATCATGTTCATGTAATAGCCAAGAACCTAATTCTAGAATTCTGTTGTACAACGCAGGCCTGAGGATAGACATCAATGCAGGCCATATTGTAATGGCGTATAAAGGAGCATACTTCGGAAGAGCTTTTTGTACCAAAGGAATGTTTAAATTACAAATTGTAATTTCTGCTGAGTGTGTTAATGAAGTATCTGATTCTGGTTACCATCTTGAGTTGTGGCATAATAGACTAGGACATTATTGTAAAAGAATCAAGGTTCTAAATGGCGGTAGATGGGTGTGCGGTGGAGAGGGTACGCCTACTGCGCACAATTACTGTAGGGAAAGCTCATTCCATATATTGAAATATGTAAGAGATTGTTGGGGTTTATTGAAATTGTTTCTAGAAAATGGTCTCACATCCATGTGATAAACCCCAAGTATGCTTTTCAATAAAAGATTCTTTTATTTACCTGTATACATGGGAAATGGTAGCCAATGTAGTTGGTATGATAGGATGTTTTACTAAAGGACAATGTTCAAATCTTCCAAGAAATATTTATTTTTTGTCACTCATTTTCTTGAGATTTTTTCATAAGAGATAGGTCGTAGGGCCTAGCGACTCGGACTCAGGCATTGACAAAGAATGCAAAGTGGCGCGCTTTGATTTTGCACTTTACACTTCGCATGTACACATCAGGCACGAGATGGCACTTTTGCGCGCCATTGTGCCGCTCAGCGCTTGTTCCGCGCAGATCAACACGGTTCAATGAGTTACGCACGGCGTGTCGCGGGCCGTGTTGGGTTCCACGTAACTGGTACTCACACGGAACCTGCAGTTCCTTACGGCCTGGGTGTACGCGAAAAGTGAAGTTATGCAAGGCCTATGTGCACGTGGAAGTTACATTTCCGTGTAGCATGTGTGCACGCAAAAATTGTAGCTCCGCGTAACTAGGGTCCATGCGGAAATTACAGTTTTGCGTGACTTGTGCTCACATGGAATGTAGATTTCCGCACGGCTGCTTCAGCGTGTTTCAGTGTAGCGTTTCAGTTTTGTAATTAACCACCTCGTGAGAGTTACTGTTGTAACCACACGCATGACAATTGTGAGTTATTTTCCGGATTAACTGTCCATTATCGGTGGTTATGGCTGCTAGAGAGCTTGGCTCCCCTATATATTCTCTCATTTTTTGCCTTTGGAAATATAATTGAGAATATATGCTACAATAAGAGAGTTAACAGCAGGAAGAAGCTACGAAATCCTATCGAAGTATTGCCCGAGGTTCTGTCCGTGTGAAGTCTATTCCAAGGGTTACAAAGGAGCGTTCCAGAAGTTCAAATCGTTGAACTTGCTAATTCTTGGGAGCATATCGCTGGAAATGGTCGAATCTTGCTTTAAGTAATGATGTTCGTCGTCACACCAGCAAGTTGTATTCTTCAAGCGCCTTATATTATGTTTTCTTGGATTGCAACATGCTTGCATTGTTATTGTTTCAAAGTTACGATTTTTAGCAATTATGTTTGCAATCCTTTACTTGCAAGTTGTTGTAATTTTCAAGTTGTACTTTGTGAGTAGTTCGTCATTTGTACGATTTTCTGTAACCAAGGATTAAGAGTGTAAACATATTTAAAAACTTGGATCCCATATCAATATTTGCACTTTCCGAAGTATTAGAATAATCTATTTACCAAACAGAGTTGTTTTTACCCCGACAAAAGATAAAAGTAGGATGGCTGTGGAGATGACACATGCCATCTATATAAGTGTTACAATTAAAAGAGAGTCGTCTTACCTACAAAACATACTTGTCATAGTATATATTAGTAAAAAGTATTATTAAATATCAGAATCAGAAGCAAAATTAAAACCTGAATTATCCATGAGTGCAGGAGATAGGGGGATAATGTTGGTGTTTTCCACTTAGCTTTAGGAGTTTTAGTCCCACAATGGAAAACCACCAATGTGTATATCTCAATATATAGCTATGCTTAGTATTGGTATATACACATGGGGTGGTGGTCCATGTGGATTGATTTTCCTAGAGGGATTAAGTGTGAACTCCTTTATGACAATCTTTGTTTTGTCACCACCTTTGGGAAGATTCCCTTAGGAGCTAAGCCCCAAAGAGGCTTAGCGACTCGGATTCGGATTCGGACCCGGGCTCAAGGGCGCAAAGTGGCACTTTGATGACGCACTTTGCACTTAGCATGTCAGCATCGCAGCATGGCGCTCATGCGCTATACGGCTAGGAGCTTTGCGTCCAGGCCCTATGCGGCCAGCCAGTTTGTAAGAGCGAGTCGCATATGGAGATGATAGTCTGCTGTTGGCGGCACATGTGGCGCATGGTTATCCGTGTCATCCGGATTATGCGGCGCAAGGATGTCTATGCACAGTGGTTGCTGCTTTCGTCGCTTGGCGGCATTTGACGGCGCTGTCCTGAGCAGCGTGGCCGGCGATAGCGACGACACATGTGGCTTCGGCTATGCGTGCGACTTGGTATCTGGTCGGTTAGCACATATGCGGTCTAAGCTTTCTCAGGCCGCATATGTGTTGTTTTCCTCTATATATAGACGAGCTCTTTTATTTGGGGTTGTTGGAAAAAACCGAGAGCACCAGAGCATATGCGGCCAACCGAGCACCCCTCTCACATATTGGATTTTCGAGTGATCTGAAGGTGACCAAGAGCGTTCCAGAAGTTCATTTATGAGCTTGCTGGTTCCAAGGGGCACATCGTCTGTACGGCGAATCTTGCTTTGAGCAACGGTGATTTTGACCACCCCAGCAAGGAGCTTTTCTTCAGTTTTTTTTTTGCTTTGTTCTTTTTCATTGTAGCGTCTGCAAACGTAAAGAGAAGAATGATTTTTCTTGTTGCTAGTTGTAATCTTCATTTTCTTCGAAGCCTGTTTGTAACATGTATTGGTTCGTGCTTCGTTGGAATCGAGAATATCAGATGAGGAATTCTTATGTGAATCTCTGATCTCAAAGACAACTTGGATTCTAGTAGAGAGCGGACTTTCGGGTCACGCTTGGAGCTCTGCTAATGGCCCGTGTTCTACCATCTTTGATCCGCCCTTGGACTAACAATCTCAAAGCAAGATCCGAAGAAAGATGAAGAACATCCGTTCAAATCTTCTCGCAACAAGTTTTCACAAACTTGAGAAGTTTGACAGGATTTACTTCGAACATTTGGATGAGAGGAGTCCTTTGTCAAATGTTAAAAGAGAGTTGTAGGAACCTACCATTTTCTATGATGGAGGATATAGCGTTTGCAGGACGCGCATTCCAGATGGAAAAAAGATTACAAAGATTGCAGATTATGCGCATAACAAGACTTGCCGCATGGCAGACTCTTGGCGTATGGCAGAGATTGGCACATAAACAAGTCTTGGCGCATGACCGGACTATGCGCTTGGTAAGACTTGGCAGATGGCGGATCTTGGCGCATCGAAGGTCTTAGCGCATGGCAGAGCTGGCCGCATAATGTCTTATGTGCATGATGGTCTCTGCACATGCAAGACGCGAATGAAGGCTTATGTGCATGGACGTCTCTGCGCTTGGCAAGACTGGTACATGGTGGCATTTGCGCATGAAGGTCTCTGTACTTGACAGGACTCGACGCATGGCTGGAATTTGAGCTTGACTGCAGAACCAATCCGAACCAATTAGAAAGGTATAGCTAAACTTGGTTCCTTTGATTACTTAGCTTGGTTGCTATGATTGCGCAGGTTGAGTCATCAAGCGTGGTTGCGGACTAGTAGTAGACACTGGTGCATCTGACCACGCATGTTCTGAGAAAAAGCAGTTCACCAAGGAAGAGCATTATCTTAGAAGAATGTCTCTATGGCGAATAAGTGTCAAGCAGAAGATCTAGGGATCGGAATTATGATTCTGGACTTCCGGCTTGAGGAAGGAATTGCTCTTATTGAGTTGTGACGCATCTGACTGAGATATCTTTTTCAAACAAAGATGTCTAATCCAGGGATATCTCCAAGATGTGTGGGGTAAGGAGGTAGAGAGTTGTGATGACTGTGCTTAGACACAAGTAGTCAGGAAGCCGTTTAAACGGGTGACTATAAGTACAGATCTTCTGGAACTGGTGCGCTTAGATATCCATAACTTATATTCTCCACAAAAGGCCAGGATAAAGGCCAGGATGAAGTTTATCACTTCTTTCTTCGACGATTTCTCGGAAAATGCGTCCGCGTATCTTCTCCTAATCGAAGGATGGAGCATTCGAGAATATCAAGGACTTCAAGCTTGAAGCTGAGCGTCAAACCGGTCTGCAACTCAATAGACTCAGAAATAATCAAGACGAAGAATATCGTTCTTTGGATTCACATCGTTCAGCTCTGAACATGGAATTGACTATGGAACGAGTATCGTTTCATCGTTCAGCTCAGAACATGGAATTGACTATGGAACGACATCTTCGAACTCTCCCAATCCTTTAAAGGTGCAGCTAGAAAAGACAAGTAGCTGACAGTATCTATATCCATATTGTTGTACAATGGGCCTTCCAGATTGTCCAAGGGAAAAGATTGTAATTACTATCACGTTCTAAAAAGTGTCGTTCGTCACTTCTGAGGTAATTCTGGTTCAAAAGTCTGATCCACATGGATATCATTCGATTGTGGAAGTTTTTTGGCGTATGAGTACCTTCTAGAGGACTTTTTTGCCAGAGTCGTTGGCACTTATGTAGAAGAAGATGTAGTCCAGGAAGAAGTTGTCTTTAACGAGACGACATTTGAACCAGAACTCGCAGAGCAGTCAGCAAGAAGAGTCAAGAGGTCGAGGGACCGAAGATGATCTTATCACCTATCATGTGGAGGTCGAGCCACTTACCTATGATGAGGTGATCGAGACCAGGGACTCGATCTGCTGGGAGGAGGCAGTCCATGAAGAGATTGACCCCATAACAACATTTGGATGTTGATCAATCTGCCTGAAGGAGCTAAACCTATCATATGCTTATAGATCTTCAGTAGAAGAATATGAAAGCAGACAAAACAATTGAATTCAAAGCTAGGCTAGTTGCCTAGGGATTTTCTCAGATACAGGGGATTGAGTTCTTGGCACCTCGTTGAGGGTGTCATATATCAGGATGATGATTGTCGTAGCTGTTATTCATAAGCTTAATGCTTATCAGATGAAGTGAAGACAACGAGTCTTAAAGAATGACTGACATAAGAAATTTACGAACAACAGACATAATTATTGTCTTTCGGGTTTGAAGAGTCTGCGGGTTGGTGATATCTCTATACGTCCTGTAGCAAATCCCAGGATACGACAGCAGAAGTTTGACAAGTCATCTAGTCAAAGTTGTCGCAGGATCAGCGAGACAGACAAGTGTGTGTACACAAAGTTCGCTGATAATGGAGGAGTCATCCTTTGTATCTATATGGACGACTTGCTAGTTCCAGCTGCGGATATAGGAGTGTCACTAGAACAAGGATGTCCTTCTTGACCAATCTCTGGACATGGGTTTGCAGATATCCCGAGGATATAAGATAATCCAAACAACATGTAGGCTTGCTTAGTCACAAGCTCTCTGTATGAATAGTTGATCACACGCTTTGGGTATCAGGGACGATACTCCTCAGGTGTGACATGAAGATGAAGTCAAATCCAAGAAAAAGCATCAGACAATTGGTGTACTCGAGCATCATCAGATGTATGATTCAAGCTGCAAGTACCACCAGGCCTGATATGGCTCTTGTTGTAGGGATGCTGATTCAAGTTCACGAGCAGTATGTGTGTTGTTGAACACTGAAAGCTGTGAAGAGAGTCGTCAAAATTCTCAGGTGGACTCAGTAGTATATCCTACGCTTTAGCAGTTATCCAGATATGAAGGGCTCGGTGATGCCAATTGATGCTCAGGAAAGAAGAGTGAAAGATCCACAGGAGGATGTGACTTCTCCAGGAGTGATGCTGCCATATCGTGGAAGTCGAAAAAATAGTCTTTACTCTCAGAGTTCTTTGCACTATCAAGCTGCAACATATAAAGCATAATGACTTTGGAAGCTCTCAGACGATCTTCCTATGGTTGGTACACAGATTCGAACAATACCGATATACCGTAAAAACCAGGATGCTGCAGCAGTGGCATCTAATCATCTCTTCAATAATAATAAAAGAATTGTGTGGGTATAACACAGGACACTGAATGAGCGCAGCTAGCGCGGATCATTACAGTGGTTAAATGATCGGAGCCAGGTGATTCTGGCAGATCCGTTCAAGACACTACTTGAACATCTCAAGGATGATATCATAGTAACAGATAATGTTCGGAGCTAGGTGATTCTAGCAGATCCACAGCTCAAAACGCTACATGAATGCATCATGGGTGGCACCATTACAGTGTTTAAATGTTAGGAGCCAGATGATTTTGGCGGATCCGTTCATGATAAGCCTCAAGCGCCATCTGATCGTAAGAACTGTAAAGTAGCGTAGTACTCCATGCTACCGTGAGGTGACACTACCATGAGGTACCTCGACAGGGTAAAACCTCGGCTTCGGGCCATGTCAAAGCGACAGTAGCACCGCATATAGTCAGAGTCAAATACTATGAAAAAGCTTAGTACTCCATGTTACTGTGGGATGACACCACCATGAGGAACCTCGAAAGGGTAAAGCCTCGGCTGCATGCCATATCACAGCGGCAGTAACATCGCACATAGTCAAGGACACAACAGATATGGACTTGGAGGGCATCTGATATTGCGTCTCTGCAATCCTAGCATTTAGTTTTATGCTACTGGTTCAAAGAGAAATTTACCATGCATATAGCTATTAGTTCAAGGGAGGACCATTAACCAGGAGAATATCAGGTACAGTGGGTAGTCCTCAGGGACTTTGTGGATACGTACCCAAAATCACTGTAGTATACTATTTGTTCTTAAACAGAACATTTCCTGTGGGAGGATGGCCTTGACGCCTTAATGAGTTCTTAGACAGAGTAAATATCCGACGTGCGTTACAGGAAGCACGAGTAGTTTCAGCACTACAAGGGATTCCCATGCTACAGTGGCATGACACCACACGAGGGAGTGAACCTCGGCTTCGGGCCATGTCACAACGGCGGTAGCACCGCACATAGGCAGGTAGCCTAAAGCTGAAGAAAGATAGAGTTGTAGTACAGCACTACTAAGAGGCATGTAACCTCATGCTACAGTGGGTGACACCACATGAGGGAGTGAACCTCAGCTTCGAGCCATGTCACAGCGGCATAGAACCGCACGGAAGCGCACGCTGGAAGGTAGTATAGCACTACTAAGAGGCCTGTGACCTCATGCTACAGTGGGTGACACCACATGAAGGAGTGAACCTCGGCTTCAAGTCATGTCACAGCGGCGTAGCACCGCACAAGAGCGCAAGGCTCCATGCTGTATTTAGTAATAGCACTACTAAGAGGCATGTGTCCTCATGCTACAGTGGTATAACACCATAGGAGAATTCTCGACCTTGGGCGGCCATGTCATAGCGGCGTAGCACCGCACAGAAGCGCAAAGCTTCATGCCGGGTTATAAACTCTTTATAATGGAAGAACTCACCTAAGTGTGGATAGAGATGTAGGCCGTCTCTTGAGGGAAAGCTTGTAGACGCCCTAGATACATACACTGAGACCATGTCAGCACAGGGCCTTTAACGTGTGACCAAAGGCACAGCTGATGTCATTGTACGAGTGGAAAAAATAGCAGTTATGGTTCAGAATTCAAGGTGGAGGTCCATTCTTGTATCATTTTGCTGTTTGACCCATGCGGGAAGATTCAAGTCGTGGGTGGCATCTATCCTAATGCATGATGGACAACCACTATGAGGAACGCTTGACCATATATTGTGATATATGTAGGAGATTATTGGTGTTTTTCACTTAGCTTTGGGAGTTTTAGTCTCACATTGGAAACCACCAATGTGTATATCTCAATATATAGCTATGCTTAGTATTGTTATATGCACATGGGATGGTGGCTCATGTGGGTTGACTTTCCTAGAGGGATTAAGTGTGAACTCCTTTATGACAATCTTTGTTTTGTTACCACCTTTGGAAAGTTTTTCTTAGAAGCTAAGCTCTAGCGACTCGGATTCGGACTCGAACTCAGGCTCAAGGGCGAAAAGTGGCGCTTTGATGGTGCACTTTGCACGTCAGCATCATCGTATGGCGCTTATGCGTTTTTTTCTGCGCAAGTTACATGCACAGTTGCTTGCTCTGACGCATGCTTCGTGGCACTATGAAGCCGAGGCACTATGCGACCAGGGGCTATGCGGCCGTGGCACTATGCGGCCAGGAGCTTTGCGTCCAAGCGCTATGCGGCCAACAAGTTTGTAAGAGCGAGTCGCATATGGAGGGAACAGAGTCTGCTGTTGGCGGCACATGCTTATCCTGTCATCCGGATTATGCGGCGCATATAGCGCGGGGGTGTCTATGCACAGTGGCTGCTGCTTTCAGTGCTTGACGGCGTTTGGCGGCGCTGTCCTGAGCAGCGTGACCGGCGGCGGGGACACATGCTGCTTCGGCTATGCATGCAGCTTCGGCAACGCATGCGGCTTGGTGTCTGGTCGGTTGGCGCATATGCGGCCTGAGCTTTCCCAGGCCGCATAGGTGTTTTTCTCTATATATATATGAGTTTCTCTTTCATTTGGGGTTATTGGAAAAAACCGAGAGCACCATAGCGTATGCGGCCAACCGATCACCCCTCTCACATATTGGATTTTCGAGTGATCTGAAGGTGACCAAGAGTGTTCCAGAAGTTCATTTATGAGCTTGCTGGTTCCAAGGGGCAGATCGTCTGTACGGCGAATCTTGCTTTGAGCAACGGTGGTTTTGACCACCCCAGCAAGTTGCTTTTTTCAGTTTTTCCTTTGTTTTATTTTTTCTCATCGTAGCGTCTGCGAACGTAAAGAGAATAACGGTTTTTCTTGTTGCTAGTTGTAATCTTTATTTTCTTCGAAGTCTGTAACCTGTATTGGTTCGTGCTTTGTTGGAATCGAGAATATCAGATGAGGAACTCTTGTGTGAATCTCTGATCTCGAAAACAACTTGGGTTGTAGTAGAGAGCGGACTTTTGGATCACGCTTGGAGCTCTGCAAATGGCCCGTGTTCTACCATCTTTGATCCGCCCTGGGACTAACAGATAACTAGTATAATAATATAATTTTGTGTAGTGGCGTGAACTTTAATATGGCATCAGTGCAATCCAATTATAAATCTCGTTAGAATAATGTAAGGAAATATATATAACCATTAGACTCAATTTTGAGCAGCTTAAACGGCTCAATTTTGAGCCGTTTCCAAGCCACCTTTTATTAGTAGAGATATAGTTTCAAACTTTATTTTGAGTGTTACCAATACAACAACAACAACAACAACAACAACAAAAGTTTCATCACTCAAATTGGAGATAAATGGCGACAAATGAATAAAAATCCGTTCTTTATTCTCCTACTAACTCAAATCTAAGAATTAAAAAAGAAAAATTAACAGAATCGAATAAATCGAACAAAAATCCAATCTTCATTCTCCTACTCATCTCAACCTACCAATTCCGAACGACAAGAAACAAAATTGAACGAAATTAGAGCGGAAATAAGGAACCAAGAAACGACCTCCGAACTCGAAATCAGACCAGGTCTGCCGAGGAGCCGTTGCGGATTCGAGCCGCGAAGCGAGAAGGACAGCTGCTTCAAACCCTGATTCGGAGGGCTCGGCGAGAACCGGGGTCCGGCGACAGAGCACTTGGAGCACGGGAGAGAGATCGACGCCATTTGAACGAAATCCTAATTTTTGATATCGGAACCCAGTTTTTTGGAGGAGGGGAGGGGAGGAGAGGAAATATTTGAAGAGGGCGATGGAGAGGACAAGTGGCGGAGAAAGGTAAAGAGAATTATTTGATGAGATCTCCGCCGCTCCTTCTAGATTCAGAATGAGTCATTTTGTTGTAATATTTTTTTTTAAAATAAATTAACTAAAACGAAACTATTTTGAAAAAAAAAATAAAGTCATGAAAGCTTTCGCCATATGAAATAACGAAAATATAAAAAATTAAATTTTTTTTATATTTACCAAATTTTTGCTACAATATTTTTTTTAGGTTTTTTATTGTTGATTTTTTTGAATATTTGGGTTTGGTTTTTTTTCTTTTGGTTTTATAAAAAATTAACAAATAGATTTTCTAAAGATAATTTAAAATTAACTAAAATATTTTTTTAAATATTAGATACCACATCTATTATCATTCAAAATATAATTTTATAAATAGCAATCGTTTGATTATTATCTATACTTTTTTAATTTTTAATTTTCGGCATAATGCTCGGGACCTAACATAACGCTCAAAATTTTGTGCACACTACATTACATGCCTTTTTAGCCCACTTTCCCCCCAACTCTCACCATTAATACGCCCCCGTGGCTCGATCCACTGATCTTCTGCCACCCAGTCGGGATCTTATACCTCTCATTGGTAACCACAAGAGCCACTCGAGTTCGATTTTAATTATTATCTATACTAATTTGTTATTATGTATACTAATATAATTTTCAAAATATAATTATTATCTATATTAATTTGTTAAATAGCAACTATTTTGATTAGATCAAAATCTATTATTAATTAAATTTTTATTATCTATACTAATTTGTTATTATCTATACTAATACTAATGATAACCGTTTGATTAAATCAAAATATAATTTGTTATCAAAATAAAATGATAATCATTTGTTATTATCTATACTAATTTTTTATTATCTATACTAATTTTTGAAATAGCAACCGTTTGATTAAATCAAAATATAATTTTTGAAATATAATTTCAATATATAATTATTATCTATACTAAGTTTTGAAATAGTAATCGTTTGATTAAATCAAAATCTATTATCTAGTTATGGCCGCTCGAAGTCAGCTCGACGGCAGAAGTAATTTTCTTATAGCATTTTTTTTTTAATTTTTGGATGTTCAGTGATAGCATATTTTATTTTGGATGTTAAATTTCAATTTTTTCAAAGTTATTTAAAAAAATTTTTGCTACAAATTAAAAAAAAAAAACTAAACCTAAATAAAACTAAACAAAAGCATTCTTTTTTCAAAATAAAAATAAAATCAAACTAGAAAAAACAAAAAACAAACACAACTATCCAAAAAAAAACACAAAAAAACATTATAAAAAACAAAACAAACCAAAAACAACAAAACCAAAAAAAATCCACTGTGAGATTTTGTCAACATGGTTTACGAAAGTTTGGCAAATATATATATAAATAATTCATATTTTCGCTATCTCAGATGGCGAAAGCTTTGGTGACTTCAAATTTTTTTCAAAATAGTTTTATTTTATTTAATTTATTTAAAAATATTTTCTGTAAAGCAAATTTTATGTTTGTTGAATAGTAATATCTAATTGAAGTTCCATAATGATTCTATCCTAGCCACATATAGATTGGGCCTACATTTCAGAACATAGACTCAGTAAGTTTCAATTTGTAATTTCAATTTGTAGATTCTAAATTTTATATCATTTTTATCACATTATTTTTTTATTTTTTTACCATACAACTTTGGGACCAAAGATCATTATATTATTTTCTACTATTTACATACAAACCCACCTCATTCTAAATTTATTCTTTTATTTTAAATTTGGGCCTCAAGGTGCATTTTTCAGCTCCATCTATTGTGGATGCTCAACGTAGAGAAATTATTCAGTGGACTGGCCTCACACGTTAGTGAGACTTTGTTCTCGTCCAATAACAATATGATACACGACTCAACTAAATTAGAGTGAAAACAGAGAATGATTTGTCATGATATTTTTAGTCGAGAGCAAAATCTCACCACTGCTACGTAGTAAAGTCTATCGAGTAAAGAATTTCTCGTCAACATATGCAAATGGAAGAGGGGTAAGTGTGGAGCCCACAAATCGAACATTCATCGAAAATCCCATCCCCATGCCAGATGCATGAACATTAAGGTGTATAATGGGCCGGGTGACTCGAAATTCGGATCAAGTTCGGTTCGGTCAAATCCGGTCTTGGTCGGCCCAAGCCTGATCAACTGGCCGACCGAGCCCGAGTCATAACATACCCGGGTTTTGACATGGTTTGGATTTTGGGCCCGATAGTCCGGACTGGCCCAGTCAAAGACGCTGGCCGAACCGGGTTTGTCACACTCGACCCGGTCAACCCGGACCGGACAGATCGACGACCTGGGTTAGCCCCGGTCCAGAACACAATTTTTTTCTTTCAAATTTATGGTATTTTGGTAATTTTTTAAAATAAATCAGAAAATATTCAAAATGTACCAGAATCTGGTTTTTTCAAAAGAAATTCAATTTTTTTTATCACAACCGGGTTTTTTCAAAAAAAAAAAAAGTAACTGAGCCAACCCGGACCCAGTCATGAATCGACCTAGGCCTAGTCCGGTCAGGCCCGCCCCACTGCTGATCCGGCTTCAAGCCCGGACTAGATTTGGGTTTTCAAAACTCTGGTCTAAGCCGAGCCGACCCATCTCCTTCTCGAGCTAAGTCCGGTTCGGCCTAGAACCGATCAAGCCCGATCAATACTGGGTCCGGACCGACTAAGGCTGAAACACCTTGACATGATCACGGACACTCCGAAACATCCCTTTTGTGCCATTTGCATCTTATATGTATACATGCTTGTGTTCGTATACATTGTCGGTCCAGAGGGTATGTGTCACGTCTCGATCTCCCGGAGGATTTGTCTTAGCGATAGCCTTATAACATTTCTATCGATAGTCATTCTAAGTCTGACTTATCCTTTCCCGAACGATATGCCAATATCGCTCGTAAACTTGCTCGCACCAAAGGGTATTGGCTCGCGATACTCAACACAACTTAGCCGAAAGGCTGTGTAAACAGCTATCCATCCGAACGATATTCTATCTCTCCTACTAACCCACTTGGTAACGTATAGCTATTCGGGTTCGCACATAACTTGCAAATTTCAAGCACGAGTCTATTCCCATAAGTCTGACACAGGTCGGCACAAAGACCTTCACATTATTATCCCGTTCAAGCAACCATATCATTCACATTCACTTTCAAAAATATTTAGGCTCATTGTATGGAACATCCCGTTGGAACATTGAGAGAGAGTGTATTATAACATAACCCACGAACGAGCTTTCGAAACTGAGAGAATCGATAAGAAGTCAAAGGACGTAAAGCCATGCTCTAATACCAATATTGTCATGCCCCGATCTCCCGCAGGATTGACTGTCTCCGCTAGGCCGAATCACCGAGCCAGCGCTCCCGCATGACGATCGTTCCCATCAGGACATGATGTCGCGCGAGCACAAGCTGTGTCCGTGCAAGGCCATGATCCGAACAGGCGATGAAATAGCTAAGCCACAGAGTCACACAGATAGTCTGAATGCAGCGGAATAAGAACCGAAGTAGCGATTGGTAATAAGTTCACAGAGTCGTTATAGCGGAAGCATTGAATGAACTCAAGTATGAAGCAATAACAAGCTCTTTATTGATAATAAAAAATTATTACAAGCGGCACTAGGCCGAGATTACAAGTTCGCTCAAGCTCTCTCTCTATCTCTCTCACGTGCCAAGTGGCTTACAACTTGGGATGATACATAGGTGATGTTCCAATATTATGTCATGTATATGTGCTTCAGCTCCGGACGCAACACTCCAAGGCTCCAGAGCGAACTCTACGCCTTAGCGCGTATGAGGGGATACTCCATACTGAACGAGGTTCTCTTGCACCCTGCAAGCAATCTGGTGGGTTATCAGTACATTAATGCACTGGTGGGGAGGCTTCTCGCCCGCTCGACAAATCAAAACACGTTATATTAGTTCCATGCACCATCTATTAAGTTATCTTTCTAGTCTTGCCTTAGGATCAGTTTCATGGCAATGATGTAAAGCTTAACTCGTGTGGCAATGCGCCGTGTGATATAAGAGAAACACGACAAAATTTACCATTCATCCTTCCCTGAACAAAGATAAAACCAAGTTAAACCAAGCACGAATATTTATAATGAAATCAAAGACCACATAAGCAAGCACAAATGTTACGGATGTGTTCTGACTGAGGCGCATAATGTTACTCGAATACCCATGTGAATGTTATACTCAGATTACTCAGATATCTTATACTCAGATTATACAGAGGTGTTATACTCATATTACACATATGTTTCAGATTTCTTATTCAATGCAATGACCCGCACGCGGATTATCGCAACTGAGCCAACTTAATATATATGAAGGTCATTGGCATAGCCATTCAGGACTAGTCTCTCTCAGAACTGAGACTTTCGTTGAGATAGATGGGTATACCAAGTGTACGATGCCATACCTTGGGCCCTCTACCGATATTTGCGTCGTCCCAACCTGGCGAAGCATCCTATAGTCGTTTGGTCGCTCAAATACCCTATAATTTCTCCTAGGCCGGCACGATCCCGGTGCTCCGATGATCGTCCGAGGAATTCACATATCTCGTGCACGAGTTGTCCGTGACCATTTATAATTATTTTCTTTATCTTTATCTTTATCTTTTTTATCTTTTTTTTATCTGTGCAACGGTGATGGTTGTAGACGCGATAGGCCATTACCCGCTACAAGCCATCCCGAGTGATTCTTGGATTATCGACTGGGTTGGTGGCGCTCCATGCAGCCCGGGTATCGAGCCCCGTTAGACGTCTCCGACATACCCATCTATAATTTATCTTCTTTTCAATCTTGCTTATCACTTCTTTATCTTTTTAATCTTGTATTATGCGGTTCCCGGTACGAAAAACTGTCCTGGCGAGTGTTTTCATGTTTCCATTACTTGGCTCGAAAACGACTATTTTGATAGTCTTCCAGCCTCAAGTGAGTGAACCATAATTAAGTGAAGTCCATCGATTCCTGGGATGACTTTTATAGCGAGCATTGAAACGAGACGAACGGGTACTAGTTAGCACATAAAGCATGCAAGCATTGCATCAGTATGAAACATAAGCATAATAAGAAATGTGCGACAAGCTCTACTAGAGTTATCATCCGTTATACTAGCACGGTCTAAGAGGTAGTGTGAGGAACCATCTATAATCCAAGTTTCATGTTCATGTTCTACACAAGAAAATACAATATGAGATTATTTCCTTAGCTAGGTGCGTTGTATTCTTTATTAGCATGCAAGGGTGATTCACCTAGCGAGTAGCATGTATCGTCCATGTTTTATGGTGTACAGGCTAAGCAAAGATAGGTTCATCGTAACCACCCACCTTAGCGATGATTCACCTCGGCCGAGCGATACTCCGAGTGCTTCTTTGAAAGTCTAAGTTTGAACTCCTGAAGGGTCAAGTTTGAACTCTTTGCCTCAAACGAGTTTATCGCCAAGCAAAACAGGTCGGATCGTCGCACTTGTGCATTTTGAATCGGCTATCCGCATTGATGCGGAGCGGATCGTTACAGTAGGCGAGGTGGACGACCGCCTTGGGCCCCTCAATAGGCAATGTTCTCAAACAGGGACCAAGGTTACTTACTAGTCCAGTCAGTAATTGGAAGGTCCAAACAAGCTCTAAACCTACTTAAGTAGTATGTCATAGTAATGACTTTAGTAAGAAGGCTGCTCAAAGGAGACCTACACCCACTTATACATATTGAGTTTTAGTAATCAAAATGGAAATAAGGGAGTTTGAACCATAGATCCCGAAATGCATTGAGAGAAGCGTCATCATTCGGTATGGTCGATACTTTGGAATTAATGAAATATCGGTATCATCCATACTTTCCAGTGTGCTAAAACTTGGTTAAAATCGATTGATTGCAAGTATGTATGAGAGAGCAATGCTGGTTTTTTCTGCTTAACATTTTGATTTAGTTCACAATGCAATGCAAGAAACACAAATGATGCTATTCTATGAGACATACGAAGTTCCACCGCGTTATTTTAATGCAGCTAGTGAAGTCAGCTTGAACGAAGGTGTTTCGCCATGCCATCCGATAATGGTTTTCTTCTGCATGCAGTATCGACTGGTAAAATTCTTCTTTGAACACATTGTTTGAAAAATGTCCAACCATAGAACGTTTTAGTTCTTGTTTTTTGTAATTTTGTAATATTTTATTCTTTTAGTTGAATTTTATAAAAGTTCGATATTTCCTAAAATAAAATTTCTTACTATAAATATGCTCGAACTGAGAAAAAAAATTTAACGAAAAGAAAAAAGAAAGCAATTTAGGAACAAAGTATTCCTGTATTGAACTAATAGTACTACTTACTCTCTGTGATATCTATATTTGGGGAGGGGATGATCCAATCGACGCTTCGACTAGGACCAGGCTGAGAAAGTAGTGTTCGAGCGTTCTTATATGGCGCCACGACAAGCTGCGACACGCTCGGGCGGACGTCGAACCAAGGAGGCGCCGTGCACGCGGAGCACGTTCGACGGGAGCTCCACCCGCTCCCCCGTGATCGGGTTCCGGAGATAGTATCGGCGCCGCAACGACGTTCCGTGCTTGGCGTCTATGAACAGCCAGCCCTTGGAGGACCCCAAGCGGGCCAGCGCTCGTACTTCCGACGGAAATTCAGCCTCGCGGGGAGTTTGTGGAACTTGCCTTCGGATAGATGGAAGAAGAGGCAGTGCTTCTGCCCTCTAGGCTCGATCGGAGCATTCCACCATCAGCAGCGGCAGCGGACGGGGGGCGCGGTAGATGGACAGGACGGACCGCCACGAGGAGCAGACCGCACCGAGCCGGAGGCAGTCCGGCATGGCGGTCAGACGCTTGAGGATCAAGGAACAGGAGCTCTTCTGGCATCTCTGACCATCTGCCCTTTCTTTTGCTTCGCAAGTAGTAAGGATGATCCATACCTCTGTATGCTCTCTCTGTCCCCCTCGGCCTCTATCTATATATACAGGATTGACTTGATAAGATATAAATATGTACATGGAAAATGAATATATATCCATATAGGAATGAATTCGTGTTCATATAGGAGATACATTGACTTAAATCTAATCCTAAATCTACTCATATCTTAACAAAATATAACTAAAGGTAACAATGGCGTGGCTCTATTATTTGTTGAAGTATTAATCGGACCGGGCCGACCCGGACCCAATGTTGATCGGGTTCGATCGAGCCTGGGCCGGGACGAACTTAGACCGGATGGAAGACAGGCTGGGACGGGTCGGACGTTTAGAAACACAAACCCAGTCCGAACCAGAACCCGAATAGAAAATAGGTCGGACCTGACCGGGCGGAGTCCATGCCAGTTCAGGGTTGGGTCCAGGTTGGCCCTATTCTTTTTTATTAAATTTTTTGGGAGCTTTGGGCTTGGGTAGACCGTTTTTATATTTGGATTATAATATATATATAATTGCCATGTACTACTTTCCATTGCGGGCATTCCACAAGGAAATTTTTTGTGGACCTATCATTTGTTGCGCACGAGAGTGCAAATAATAGGTTTGGGGACAAGCCCTGCCAGAGGTAATATGGACATGGCAGTTTTTGTGGACTCAACACCACTGGCGTACTTAGAGTTAAGTACGGGTGCTAAGTTGAGATGACAGTCGATATCAGAGGTAATATGATAATCGATAGCCGAATTTAGGAAGGTTTGTTCAGAGGTAATATGAACATGACAAACTCCCTGGGTTGTGACTCTATCGGGGATAGAGGCATACATCTGCTCAGAGGTAATATGGACATGGCAGTTTTTATGGACTCAAAACCACTGGCGTACTTAGAGTCAAGTACGGGTGCTAAATTGAGATGACAATCGATATCAGAGGTAATATGAACATGATAATCGATAGCCGAATTTAGGAAGGTTTGTTCAGAGGTAATATGAACATGACAAACTCCCTGGGTTGTGACTCTATCGGGGATAGAGGCATACATCTGCTCAGAGGTAATATGGACATGGCGGTTTTTGTGGACTCAACACCATTGGCGTACTTAGAGTTAAGTACGGGTGCTAAGTTGAGATGACAATCGATATCAGAGGTAATATGATAATCGATAGCCGAATTTAGGAAGGTTTGTTCAGAGGTAATATGAACATGACAAACTCCCTGGGTTGTGACTCTATCGGGGATAGAGACATACATCTGCTCAGAGGTAATATGGACATGACAGTTTTTGTGGACTCAACACCACTGGCGTACTTAGAGTTAAGTACGGGTGCTAAGTGTCACGCCCCGATCCCGAAAGGGTCAATCGTCCTCGCTGGATCCTTCACGGAACCGATTCGTCCTCGCTGGGGCGTGATGCCGTACGAGCCTGGAGTTGCGCTCGTACAAGGCAAGAACTTACAGTTATAGGAACCCACTTTGAAACACAATTTAGAAAACACATTCACAGATAATTGAACACAAGTGCAGGAAGAAAATATGCTTTTTCATTGATAATTCAGAGTAATTTACATAGAGTCTACATTGATGCGCCTTCTCGGCTACTTGAATTATATTAGAAAAGATAACTCAAAATGCAGGACGCGCTCCATCAGATAGTCCCCGTCGTCCATACATTACGCCCTTGTATAGGTTGAAAGTCCAAGCCTCCAAAATGATCTGACTTCAACTATACTTCAAAATAGAGGTGCTCCTAACGCCTCTTCGTCTATCCACTAGCGTTGCACCGTCTGAGTGCCTGAAATAGTTGCCCACAACGTGGGTCAGTACTCAACTTGTACTGGTGAGCGGGATGAATCCCACTCGACTAAATAGACACTATCTTATTAGGGGCGAGCATGCATTAAGATTACTTCTATAAAGAAGCAAGTGACTTCAATTCATATCAGTTGCATGTTTTGATATAAATGAAAATAGTATTGAATCCAACCAGTGCATCGATTGCTTACTCAACCGATGCACACCTTCCCTGCAACGAAACACAAGTATACTTACCATCTGCACAAGACAATAAATTAGCATGTGTTTTATTCTATGCGGTCATTGGTGTGATCGACACCTTAGGGACATATTCCAAGCATTAACGGCGCGCCCTATCAGCCCGGGTAGCAAGCCCCGCTGGAGGTCCCGCAATGCATCGTGACGAACACGAATCAATATTTTCCTCCGGATCGATACGGTTCCAGTGCCCCGGAAAGCCGTTTCGAGGAAATGATAAACCTTGTGCACAAGTTGTCCCAGACCATGCAAATGCATGAACATTTTATATTTCACACAATGCATCGAATTAAACAGATGAAGTAAAGCAGCAATATATATATCTTATGCAACAGTTCATATTTTCTCAATGCGGTGTTCCGATTTTTGATATCCCATGGGTCCAAACTCTACCCGAGGCACCAGGCCGTAACCAACAACCAAATTCCCATTCCAACCAACTGAATTTATAAGGTGTGCAAGCATATAGTAAAATTAGTCTACAATTCCCATGTTCCTTTCTTAGTGGCTGGCATGCATTGTGGCTAAGCATTTCCTAGGCGTCCAATCGGGCATCATCGAGTGAACGTTTGAAACATTAGAGATGTTGGCGTGAAGAAGTAGGAAAGAAGGGACCAAACCACTCACTGGTTAAGGGAAAATTTGCTGAAACAAGGAATCCCGCCTAGCGACGATCAAACGTCAGTTACGCGGACCTGCAACAGCACGAGCACCGAGTTAGAATTTGTCACAACCCCATTTCCAGAGCCGGGTATTTTTTTTTATTTTTAATTTGGTTAATTGTGTATTATTTATAATTAATTGTATTTATATTTAATTAGTGATTGTATTATTTTTTATTATTTTTATTTTGTTTGTTTTAGGATTTTGGCTAGCCTGGACCCATGTCAGACCCTAGTGGACCCATGTCCGACCCAGCCCACACCCTTGTGAGAATTATTTTGGGACTTAGAATATTTATTTTATTTTTAGGAGGTTAGTGGGAGAGATTTGGAACTAGTTTGAGCGCATTTGGAACCCGGAACCCAAAATCGAGTGAGTAGGGGCGTTTTGGGAATGTGGAACTTAGTGTAACCCTTATATTTAGCATGGCCGGCCCCAAACCCTTCCCAGACCCGTGTGAACCAGCAGGAGCTTCTTCCCCACTTCCTCTTCTTCTTCATTCTTCATTCTTCTTCTTCTTCTTCTCCATTTTCCACTCTTCCTTCTTCTTTTCTTCTTCCCACTTTCAAGTAAGCTTCCATTTCTCTTCTTTCTTCCTCTATTCTTCTTTATGATTAACCCTAACCCTAGATCTTTCCCTAACCTAGGTGGGTAGAGCCTAGATTTGGTGTTGGAGCTTGGATTTGAGGCTTGGAAGCTTGGATTGGAGGATTTGGAGCATTTTGAGGATTTTTGCTTGGGATTCCAACTCCCAAGAGGTAAACCCTAAATTTCCCCTTGTAATTACTCTTTTATAGTGTAATTAATATTTTAGAACCTTCCTAGACCCTTAGGCTACCCGTAGGAGGAAGTTGGAACTAGTTTGGTTAGGTTTAGAGACTTTAACACTAGGTTTTGTGTCAATTTCGGGTGAAATCCGAATTTGGCCCAATTTTGGGTGATGACCTAGGTTAGATGGACCTAGGTAGACGTTGTCGGGTGTCTAGAGGGTGAGTGCGTGTCTCCGTTCGGACACGGGAAGCCGTGTCGCGGAGAAACGGGCGTTTCGGGCGAAATTGGGGCTTTTCGTCGTCGCCGATTCTAAGTGCGTGTGCGTTTCCACCACGGACCTAGAATCGACGCGGGAGCACATTTTCTAGGATCTAGACATCGTTTAGGACGCGTGGGTAAATTTTGGGCCGATTCCGAGTTCGTTTGGTGTGCGTTTCAGGAGGTTTTCCGAGCCGCGCACCACGTGTTCGTCGAAATGACCGAACGGCCATTTCGACTTGGTTTCCTCGTTTCGGGCTTGTGCGCGCGTTGGGTTAGCACCGGGGAGTGTGTGCTAGAGTTTTCGAGTTATATTTTATATATTTATAGGTGTTTGTGCGTGTCGGGGCCGTTGGGCGTGCGTTGGTGAGCGTTGTGGGCGTTGTGTGCGTTGTGTTGTGTGTTGTGTGTGTGTTGTGTTTTTATATATATATATATGTATATATATATTTGTGTGTGTGTTTTTATATATATATATATTTATATATATATGTGTTTTTATGTGTTTGTGAGTGTGCTAGTGAGTGCTTGTGTGAGTGTGTTGGTGCTAGTGTGTGTGTGTAGGTGAGTGTGTGTGTGAGTGTGAGTGAGTGTTTATAGATATATATATAGGAGTATATGTATGTGTGTATGTGTATATGTATATATATTTATATATATATATATGTATGAGTGTTTGTGTGTGTAGTTGTGCATTAGTGAGTATGTGTGTTAGTGTGTGTGAGAGTGTGTGTGTGAGGTTGTGTGAGAGTGTGTGAGGATATATATATATATATATGTTTGAGTATGTGAGTGTTTATATGCATATATATATATTAGTGTGTGTATATATATATTGATATATGTGTGTAGATATATGTATATATAGATATGTGAGTGTATATGTGTGTAGATATATGTTAGAGTGTGTTGGTATATAGATATTAGTATATATGTTAGTGTGTGTGTGTGTGTAGATGTATAGATATATATATTAGTGTATATATATATATATAGATATATGTGAGTATATATGTAGATGTGTGTTTATGTATATATAGAGGTGTGTTTGTATATAATTATGTGTGTGTGTGTGTTAATATATATGCTAGTGTGTGTGTGTTAGTATATATATTTATATGTTAGATGGTATATATATATGTATGTATATATATATAGTGATATATATATATGTGTGTATGTATTTATGAGTGGGTGTGTGTGTGTGTTTGTGAGTAGGAGGGAGGGGGAGAACAGCCAGCGTGCAGCGGGGGCAGCAGTGCGCGCTGCAGCGCACTGCACAGCGAGCAGCGCGCTGTGTGCAGCTTGCACACAGCTGCAGCAGCAGCAGAATGAACAGTAGCAGCAGCAGCTAGGTAGCTGCAGCAGCAGCTTCAGCAGCAGGAAGCTGCAGCAGCAGCAGCAAAGCTGCAGTAGCAGCAGCTAGCAGCAGCATAGCAGCCACAGCAGCAGTTTGCAGCAGCAGCAGCATGGGCAGTAGCAGCTAGCAAGAGCAGTGTGCGAGGGAGAGAGAGAGGGGTATGCTTATAAATAAATAGATAGATAGTTAGATAAGATAGATAGATTTTTAAGATATATAGATAAATAGATAGTTAGATAATTTGATAGATAGTTAGGTAGGTAAATACTAGATATTAGATATCTAGTTAGATAGATAACTAGATAGGTTGACAATAGATAGGTAGATAGATAGTTATATCTATCTAGGATATAGATGTATATACATATAGTTATATACATATCTATAGATATCTAGATAGTTATACATAGATATTTATGAGTTGGGTAAGGTAAGGTAATATATATATATATATATGTGTGTATGGGTATTAATGGGTATGTGTGTGGATATATATGTATATAGGTAGATACCTACTTAGATATATATATATATATGGTAGATATCTATATTACCTAGCCTAGATTAATATCTAGGTATGTAATTATTAGCTAGGTAGCTAGTTAGAGGGTTTGAGAGCGGTATCTCAATACCTTGAGATACCGAGGTATTTCAATACCTTAAGATAACCAAGGTATTGGGTTTCGAGCGGGGTTTTTGAGCAATAGCCTAGGAATAGTATTGGAGTGATTTTTATAGGTATATGTGTATATATTTACGCGTGCTATCATAGGTTTTAGCGGGTTTAGGCGGGGTGCATAGCCTAGGTTGAGGTATCGGATACCGAGGGTATCCCGGTATCTCAAGGAGGCGAGTTTGAGAGTTTTCTAGCTTAATGAGCTCGGTTTGACCTAGAATTTCAGGAGCACCCTAGTTTGACCCAGACTTGACCGTAGTTGACTCGGTTGACCGCCAAAGTCAACTTTTGACCTAGTTTTGACCCAGAGTTGACTTTTTGGACCCAGAGTTGACTTTTTGACCCAGATTTCACCGGTTTGACCCGTTTGACCTAGAACGACCCTAGAAGCCTATTTTTAGTTATTTTATATCTGTTTAACTTATTAGAACCCTGTTTAACCTTGCTTTTCGCATTAGGTCCTTGCGACACCGGTTCGGATCGCCAGTTGCTCAGGACGTCAGGCGAGTACATTCTCTGATAGTTTTTATTATCTGATATTTATTATGATTCAGCTTTTAGTATAGTATCATCTGATTATTCTGGCACAACACGGGACACTGACTGGTATTTCTGGATTCATTTACTTGCGACACGTACATTTCATGTTTCTGGCCTCTATTCTGGAATCACTACTGGCATCACCTACAGGCATCACTACAGGCATCATTCATGTTCAGGCTGGACTCATCTTGATTTACGTGTCGGGTCTTGGATCCACTTGTATTAGTCGGGGCGGGGAAATACTCGAGTAGACATGTAAACATTCCTATCTGGCATCATCAGGAATCACTCCCTCTGGTCTAATCTGGAATGATAGCAGCCGCGCACCTAGTGCGCGGTGAGCCGTACTTATCCCTAGCCGTTTACATGTCGAAACAAGTATTTCAAAGACACCGAGTTCATTCTTTATAGTCTGGACTCTCATGCATTTCTTGACTTGTCTCACTTACATGTTTTTGGACTTGACTCACTACATATTTTTCATGCTGGACTCACTACACGTTCATGTGCACGGACTTGATCTTAGCTTAGATTTCCTGTATATTGCAGTTATTACTATCTTGCTCTGATACCCATGCATCTTTACCTTTATGCACCAGTGATTTATATATTTCTTGTTTCATACTTGCTTCATTCTTCTTGCTACTTGCTATGACTGTTTTATAGTTTTTATCATTTAAATGGAACTGCTGTTAGAGATGTACTTGCTCCAGTCCTGACTGGACATATTTTTCAGAGTATCCGGAGGATTGGTGTCCGACGTTTTATGGACCTGAGCCTGTCGATGGTGCAGACAGGGACCCTCTAGTTTAGGAGTGATTTTCGGGTTGGTAGCCGGGATCACTAGGATCTTGTTGTTGTTTTTATTAGCTTTTAGCACCGGATTTGTCTCCGGTTTTGGATTGAGACCTTGTTTGTATATTATTTTGGATGATGCATTGTTGTATTATTATTTGATGTTGTGGTTGTTGTAGTAGTTGTTGTTGGTTAGACTTTATAGCTGTTAGTCTTCTTGTTATCTTATCGTGCTTAGACTCGTGATTGAGTACTTGAGATTATCATTGAGATATTTGTTCCTCCGTTTGGAGTTGAGATCTTGACAGGTTTATTTTGATTGTGTGGTTGCCCTCCTTTTGGAGAGGCCATGCCCGATTTTTGTGTGAGATTATTATCTAGATAGTTGACCTAGACAGCGTTCTACCGCCGATGCTGCGGCGTAGGCTGGACGTACCCACGACTCATGCCCGATTTTTCGGGTGCGGGTCGTGACACATTTTTGGTGGCGGCCCCATGCAGGTCTCGATTCGCAATTAGTGCGATGTCGTGGTGGTACAACAACTTAGTTGTACTGCTGCGAGCCTGCTATAGGATCTAGGATCTAGGATGAGAGTGTACTCAATCACGACTAGGAACAATTCTAATCTAATTATTCTGAAATTGCTTCTTTTGAAATATTACTGTCCTTTCTTGATGATATCGTATCTTGCGCCGTATTGACTTCTTTTGATCTGTGTTCAGGATGCCTCCGAAGACACGATCCCATCGTACCGTTCCAGCAGTTGCCTCGGAGAGGTCTGCTACCTCTCGTCCAGCTCGTATTCAGGCAGCTGCTACCGCTCCACTCACCACTCCTGCGGTTGAGGGAGCCTCTGTTTCTCTCGGGGATCCTTCTCCACTTATCGATCCGAGGACTACCCCAGTCGTTCCGGTGGTTCCTCCACCACTTCCTGCTCCAGTAGATGCCGCGCAGTTGTTTGCGTTCTTCAGGGAGATGATGGACGCGCAGCACCGTCAGGTAGATGTGATGAGGCTGGGCATTGAGAACGCCCACCAGGTGGCCATGACGGCAGTGGACAGAGTGGCACAGATTCAGCCACAGGCAGATCAGATTCAGCACCCGAGGCCGGGCAGTATCATTGACTTCCAGAGGATGCGGCCCAAGGAGTTCCGTGGTACAGAAGGGATCCTGTACGCGGATGACTGGATAGAGCAGATTGAGGGGATCTTCAGGCTGGCACAGATTCCAGACAGCCTACAGATAGAGGCAGCGGGCAGTCAGATGTTCGACCTCGCCTTGACGTGGTATCGCACAGATACGAGGATCACAGCGCCAGGGCTTACTTGGGAGGCTTTCAAGAGGCTTTTTAAGGAGAAGTTTTTCCCAGATGTGGCACTTAGTGCTTTGGAGAGCCAGTTTGAGGCACTCGTCCAAGGGAGCATGACGGTGGATGAGTACGCAGCGGAGTTCTGCCGTTTGGGCAGATTTGTGGATGGCTTGAGCGAGGCAGCCAAGGCGAGGAAGTTTCGCAAGGGCTTGGTCATGGCGGTCAAGTCTTTGACCAGGAGCGACCGCGAGGCGACTTTTGAGCAGATAGTAGGAGATGCTCAGAGAGCAGAGGATGACTTGGAGCTCAAGTCCAAGAGAGGCAGGGATGATTCAGGCAGTGCGAGTGGCAGTGCGGGACCAGCTAAGCGTCCCTATGTGCAGAAGGCAGCACAACAGGGTCAGGATCAGAGGGTGCCCACTTGTGCCTACTGCAGGAAGGCAGGACACACTTGGGATGTTTGTAGGAGGAGGCTAAAGGTGTGTTTGTTCTGTGGATCCGCTGCTCACCAGATGCGAGATTGCCCCACTGTACCTCCATTGGGTGGAGCACAGGATCAGAGAGTTGGAGCTAGGCCATCTGTGGCACAGCATCATGCCCCGCACCAGCAGAGGGATACACCCCAGCAGGACAGGGCTTATGCGTTGACGGTCGAGGAGGCCGATGCTACGGATGTCGGGTTAGCAGGTCTGTCTCTTGTTTCTTCTTCCTGTCCTTTCCATTCCTTGTGGTGTGCTTCATTAGTACCTGTTAGACTTTTTGTGCTGTGGTAGATAGTGTAGTGACCCCGATTGAGACTGTAATAACACGACCAGTAGGACCCTGATCTTGTATGTTGTATAGGTAGAATCTCTTGACTGTGATTGTTGGGGGTTTGACCTAGAGAGAGTGTGATTGACTTTAAATTTCGAGGACAAAATTTTCTAAGGAGGATAGGCTTGTCACCACCCCATTTCCAGAGCCGGGTATTTTTTTTATTTTTAATTTGGTTAATTGTGTATTATTTATAATTAATTGTATTTATATTTAATTAGTGATTGCATTATTTTTTATTATTTTTATTTTGTTTGTTTTAGGATTTTGGCTAGCCTGGACCCATGTCAGACCCTAGTGGACCCATGTCCGACCCAGCCCACACCCTTGTGAGAATTATTTTGGGGTTTAGAATATTTATTTTATTTTTAGGAGGTTAGTGGGAGAGATTTGGAACTAGTTTGAGCGTATTTGGAACCCGGAACCCAAAACCGAGTGAGTAGGGGCATTTTGGGAATGTGGAACTTAGTGTAACCCTTATATTTAGCATGGCCGGCCCCAAACCCTTCCCAGACCTGTGTGAACCAGCAGGAGCTTCTTCCCCACTTCCTCTTCTTCTTCATTCTTCATTCTTCTTCTTCTTCTTCTCCATTTTCCACTCTTCCTTCTTCTTTTCTTCTTCCCACTTTCAAGTAAGCTTCCATTTCTCTTCTTTCTTCCTCTATTCTTCTTTATGATTAACCCTAACCCTAGATCTTTCCCTAACCTAGGTGGGTAGAGCCTAGATTTGGTGTTGGAGCTTGGATTTGAGGCTTGGAAGCTTGGATTGGAGGATTTGGAGCATTTTGAGGATTTTTGCTTGGGATTCCAACTCCCAAGAGGTAAACCCTAAATTCCCCCTTGTAATTACTCTTTTATAGTGTAATTAATATTTTAGAACTTTCCTAGACCCTTAGGCTACCCGTAGGAGGAAGTTGGAACTAGTTTGGTTAGGTTTAGAGACTTTAACACTAGGTTTTGTGTCAATTTCGGGTGAAATCCGAATTTGGCCCAATTTTGGGTGATGACCTAGGTTAGATGGACCTAGGTAGACGTTGTTGGGTGTCTAGAGGGTGAGTGCGTGTCTCCGTTCGGACACGGGAAGCCGTGTCGCGGAGAAACGGGCATTTCGGGCGAAATTGGGGCTTTTCGTCGTCGCCGATTCTAAGTGCGTGTGCGTTTCCGCCACGGACCTAGAATCGACGCGGGAGCGCATTTTTTAGGATCTAGACATCGTTTAGGACGCGTGGGTAAATTTTGGGCCGATTCTGAGTTCGTTTGGTGTGCGTTTCAGGAGGTTTTCCGAGCCGCGCACCACGTGTTCGTCGAAATGACCGAACGGCCATTTCGACTTGGTTTCCTCGTTTCGGGCTTGTGCGCGCGTTGGGTTAGCACCAGGGAGTGTGTGCTAGAGTTTTCGAGTTATATTTTATATATTTATAGGTGTTTGTGCGTGTCGGGGCCGTTGGGCGTGCGTTGGTGAGCGTTGTGGGCGTTGTGTGCGTTGTGTTGTGTGTTGTGTGTGTGTTGTGTTTTTATATATATATATGTATATATATATTTGTGTGTGTGTTTTAATATATATATATATTTATATATATATGTGTTTTTATGTGTTTGTGAGTGTGCTAGTGAGTGCTTGTGTGAGTGTGTTGGTGCTAGTGTGTGTGTGTAGGTGAGTGTGTGTGTGAGTGAGTGTTTATAGATATATATATAGGAGTATATGTATGTGTGTATATGTGTATATGTATATATATTTATATATATATATATATATGTATGAGTGTTTGTGTGTGTAGTTGTGCATTAGTGAGTATGTGTGTTAGTGTGTGTGAGAGTGTGTGTGTGAGGTTGTGTGAGAGTGTGTGAGGATATATATATATATATATGTTTGAGTATGTGAGTGTTTATATGCATATATATATATTAGTGTGTGTATATATATATTGATATATGTGTGTAGATATATGTATATATAGATATGTGAGTGTATATGTGTGTAGATATATGTTAGAGTGTGTTGGTATATAGATATTAGTATATATGTTAGTGTGTGTGTGTGTGTAGATGTATAGATATATATATTAGTGTATATATATATATATAGATATATGTGAGTATATATGTAGATGTGTGTTTATGTATATATAGAGGTGTGTTTGTATATAATTATGTGTGTGTGTGTGTTAATATATATGCTAGTGTGTGTGTGTTAGTATATATATTTATATGTTAGATGGTATATATATATGTATGTATATATATATAGTGATATATATATATATGTGTGTATGTATTTATGAGTGGGTGTGTGTGTGTGTTTGTGAGTAGGAGGGAGGGGGAGAACAGCCAGCGTGCAGCGGGGGCAGCAGTGCGCGCTGCAGCGCACTGCACAGCGAGCAGCGCGCTGTGTGCAGCTTGCACACAGCTGCAGCAGCAGCAGAATGAACAGTAGCAGCAGCAGCTAGGTAGCTGCAGCAGCAGCTTCAGCAGCAGGAAGCTGCAGCAGCAGCAGCAAAGCTGCAGTAGCAGCAGCTAGCAGCAGCATAGCAGCCACAGCAGCAGTTTGCAGCAGCAGCAGCATGGGCAGTAGCAGCTAGCAAGAGCAGTGTGCGAGGGAGAGAGAGAGGGGTATGCTTATAAATAAATAGATAGATAGTTAGATAAGATAGATAGATTTTTAAGATATATAGATAAATAGATAGTTAGATAATTTGATAGATAGTTAGGTAGGTAAATACTAGATATTAGATATCTAGTTAGATAGATAACTAGATAGGTTGACAATAGATAGGTAGATAGATAGTTATATCTATCTAGGATATAGATGTATATACATATAGTTATATACATATCTATAGATATCTAGATAGTTATACATAGATATTTATGAGTTGGGTAAGGTAAGGTAATATATATATATATATATATGTGTGTATGGGTATTAATGGGTATGTGTGTGGATATATATGTATATAGGTAGATACCTACTTAGATATATATATATATATGGTAGATATCTATATTACCTAGCCTAGATTAATATCTAGGTATGTAATTATTAGCTAGGTAGCTAGTTAGAGGGTTTGAGAGCGGTATCTCAATACCTTGAGATACCGAGGTATTTCAATACCTTAAGATAACCAAGGTATTGGGTTTCGAGCGGGGTTTTTGAGCAATAGCCTAGGAATAGTATTGGAGTGATTTTTATAGGTATATGTGTATATATTTACGCGTGCTAGCATAGGTTTTAGCGGGTTTAGGCGGGGTGCATAGCCTAGGTTGAGGTATCGGATACCGAGGGTATCCCGGTATCTCAAGGAGGCGAGTTTGAGAGTTTTCTAGCTTAATGAGCTCGGTTTGACCTAGAATTTCAGGAGCACCCTAGTTTGACCCAGACTTGACCGTAGTTGACTCGGTTGACCGCCAAAGTCAACTTTTGACCTAGTTTTGACCCAGAGTTGACTTTTTGGACCCAGAGTTGACTTTTTGACCCAGATTTTACCGGTTTGACCCGTTTGACCTAGAACGACCCTAGAAGCCTATTTTTAGTTATTTTATATCTGTTTAACTTATTAGAACCCTGTTTAACCTTGCTTTTCGCATTAGGTCCTTGTGACACCGGTTCGGATCGCCAGTTGCTCAGGACGTCAGGCGAGTACATTCTCTGATAGTTTTCATTATCTGATATTTATTATGATTCAGCTTCTAGTATAGTATCATCTGATTATTCTGGCACAACACGGGACACTGACTGGTATTTCTGGATTCATTTACTTGCGACACATACATTTCATGTTTCTGGCCTCTATTCTGGAATCACTACTGGCATCACCTACAGGCATCACTACAGGCATCATTCATGTTCAGGCTGGACTCATCTTGATTTACGTGTCGGGTCTTGGATCCACTTGTATTAGTCGGGGCAGAGAAATACTCGAGTAGACATGTAAACATTCCTATCTGGCATCATCAGGAATCACTCCCTCTGGTCTAATCTGGAATGATAGCAGCCGCGCACCTAGTGCGCGGTGAGCCGTACTTACCCCTAGCCGTTTACATGTCGAAACAAGTATTTCAAAGACACCGAGTTCATTCTTTATAGTCTGGACTCTCATGCATTTCTTGACTTATCTCACTTACATGTTTCTGGACTTGACTCACTACATGTTTTTCATGCTGGACTCACTACACGTTCATGTGCACGGACTTGATCTTAGCTTAGATTTCCTGTATATTGCAGTTATTACTATCTTGCTCTGATACCCATGCATCTTTACCTTTATGCACCAGTGATTTATATATTTCTTGTTTCATACTTGCTTCATTCTTCTTGCTACTTGCTATGACTGTTTTATAGTTTTTATCATTTAAATAGAACTGCTGTTAGAGATGTACTTGCTCCAGTCCTGACTGGACATATTTTTCAGAGTATCCGGAGGATTGGTGTCCGACGTTTTATGGACCTGAGCCTGTCGATGGTGCAGACAGGGACCCTCTAGTTTAGGAGTGATTTTCGGGTTGGTAGCCGGGATCACTAGGATCTTGTTGTTGTTTTTATTAGCTTTTAGCACCGGATTTGTCTCCGGTTTTGGATTGAGACCTTGTTTGTATATTATTTTGGATGATGCATTGTTGTATTATTATTTGATGTTGTGGTTGTTGTAGTAGTTGTTGTTGGTTAGACTTTATAGCTGTTAGTCTTCTTGTTATCTTATCGTGCTTAGACTCGTGATTGAGTACTTGAGATTATCATTGAGATATTTGTTCCTCCGTTTGGAGTTGAGATCTTGACAGGTTTATTTTGATTGTGTGGTTGCCCTCCTTTTGGAGAGGTTATGCCCAATTTTTGTGTGAGATTATTATCTAGATAGTTGACCTAGACAGCATTCTACTGCCGATGCTGCGGCGTAGGCTGGACGTACCCACGACTCATGCCCGATTTTCCGGGTGCGGGTCGTGACAGAATTCTTGCCTATCCTTCCTTGCCGAACTCCCCAAAATTCAAGCTCCAATCAATAAAACCAACAGCGAAAACCAAGCAACTCGAAAGCAACACCAAATCAAATCCCAAAGCGGCAATCAAGAAAACCAAGCAACCAAATACGAAAACTATTGGACTCGTTTCAATAGAGGCCTTTCCATGAGTTAGAAAGGATCATCGCATTTCGTCCGTGGCAATAAGATGCCGAAGATCTAAGCATACTCTGACGGACTAGCCACAAGCCCAATTATATAGTGCACATCCCGGTCGGATCGGGATTTGAGGCACTACATAATATACCACTAAGAAAAAGTTTTGTCCCGAAACTTAAGAACAAGGCCCTACCTCCGACTGAGTGAACAACGAAGGATATTTCTCCTTCATCTCCGATTCTATCTCCCAGGTTGATTCCCCAACTGAATGGTTCCGCCACAGCACGCGAACCAAGGACATCGTACGGTTGCGAAGTACTTTTTTCTTACGATCCAGAATCTGCACCGGTTCTTCTGAGTATGATAAATTTGTGCGCAGTTCCAATTGTTCGAAGCTAACCACATGACTCAGGTCATGCACATACTTCCGCAGTTGAGAAACATGGAATACGTCATGCACTTCAGCCAAGGCGGGAGGTAGTGCAATCCGGTATGCCACAGCTGCCACTCGTTCCAGAATCTCGAAGGGGCCGACAAACCTGGGACTTAGTTTTCCCTTCACGCCGAAACGCATCACCCCACGCATCGGCGTCACTTTTAAGAATACATGATCCCCGACCATGAACTCCAAAGGTCTACGATGAGCATCGGCATAACTTTTCTGTCGGCTCTGCGCCGTGCGGAGTCTTTCCCGAATCAAGCGAACTTTCTCAACTTTCTGTTCTACCAGCTCTGGCCCGAGTACTTGCCGCTCGCCGACTTCGTCCCAACAAATTGGAGATCGACACTTGCGCCCATAAAGTGCTTCGTACGGTGCCATCTGGATGCTCGATTGGTAGCTGTTGTTGTACGCAAACTCCGCCAACGTGAGATGCGTGTCCCAACTAGTCTTCAAATTGATTGCACACAGCCGTAACATATCTTCAAGTATCTGATTTGTCCTTTCCGTCTGTCCATCAGTCTGGGGGTGGTATGCAGTACTGAACTGTAGCTTGGTTCCCAAAGCAGACTGTAGGCTTGTCCAAAAATGAGATAAGAAGCGTCCGTCACGGTCAGAGACGATTGAGGTAGGCACTCCGTGTAATCGGACAATCTCGTCTATGTAAATCTGTGCTAACCGATCGACGCTCCAAGTAATTTTTATAGGAAGAAAGTGGGCTGATTTGGTCAAACGATCAACTATGACCCAAATCGCATCATGCCCCCGCGGCGTCTTCGGAAATCCCACAATGAAATCCATAGTAATTTTGTCCCATTTCCACTCAGGAATAGCGAGGTTCTGCAGCTCCCCGCCGGGCCTCTGATGTTCAGCTTTTACCTGTTGACAGGCCATGCACTGTGACACAAAGGTCGCCACATCCCGCTTCATACCTTGCCACCAGAAGGTTCTGCGTAAGTCCATATACATCTTAGTGCTCCCCGGATGCAAGGAATACTTCGCATAGTGTGCTTCCGCCATAATTTCCCTTCGGAGTTCTGGGTCGTTAGGAACACATATCCTTCCTTTCATTTGTAAGGTCCCATCTTCGCCTGCCACAAAGTCAGACGTCTTCCCCGCCGAAATCAGTCCGCGTGCCTTCGCTAGGAACTGATCGCCCTCCTGAGCTGATTTGATTCTATCACGCAGACTTGGTTCAAGATGGAGTGATGCCAGCTGCACTCCTTGATGCTGAACACGGAGCTCGATGCCCATCACCTCAAGATCTCGAAGTAAATGGTTGTTTATGGATAACGAGCCCACATACTTCCGACTCAGAGCATCAGCAACGACGTTTCCCTTGCCCGGTGTGTAAGCGATCGTCAAATCATAGTCCTTAATCAGTTCTAGCCAACGCCGCTGTCGGAGGTTCAGTTCTCGTTGTGTGAATAGATACTTGAGGCTCTTATGATCTGTGAAGATTTTGCAAGCAACACCATAAAGATAATGCCTCCACAACTTCAGTGCAAATACAATTGCCGCCAATTCCAAGTCGTGCGTCGGGTAGTTTTTCTCGAGCGGCTTCAGTTGCCTGGAGGCGTACGATATTACCTTATCCCTCTGCATGAGCACACATCCTAAACCAAGTCCCGAGGCGTCACTGTATATCTGAAACTCCTCTACCCCATCTGGAAGAGCAAGGATCGGAGCTGAAACAAGACGCTGCTTAAGTTTTTGAAAGCTGGCTTCGCAGTCATCACTCCATTTGTATACAATCCCCTTTTGAGTGAGGCGAGTCAAAGGCGAGGCCAGTTTAGAAAAATCCTTCACGAACCTACGGTAGTATCTCGCTAGGCCCAGAAAGCTTCGTACTTCGCTGGCTGATGTAGGTTGCTTCCAATCCACCACTGCCTCTATTTTCTTCGGGTCTACGGCGAGGCCCTCTGCCGAGACAACATGACCCAGAAATGCCACGCTGTTCAACCAGAACTCACACTTGCTGAGCTTAGCGTACAACTGATGCTCTCGTAATGTCTGCAGCATGATCTTTAGGTGTTCCTTGTGTTCTGCCTCGTTCTTGGAATATATTAGAATGTCGTCGATGAACACGACCACAAACTTGTCTACGTACGGCCGAAACACGCGGTTCATCAGATCCATGAAAGCTGCAGGGGCGTTCGTCAAACCGAACGACATCACAAGAAATTCGTAGTGTCCGTATCGGGTCCTGAATACAGATTTTTGAACATCATCTGGTTTGATTTTCAACTGGTGGTACCCTGACCTGAGATCAATTTTAGAGAAAACTGTTGCACCTTGCAGCTGATCAAACAAGTCATCTATCCTTGGCAATGGGTACTGGTTCCGTACGGTCGCCTTATTTAGTTCTCGGTAGTCAATACATAGCCGCATGGATCCATCCTTTTTCTTCACGAACAGCACCGGAGCGCCCCACGGAGAAACGCTTGGACGAATGTATCCTCGGTCCGACAGATCTTGTAACTGAATCTTAAGTTCCTTCAGCTCTGCTGGGGCCATTCGATAAGGTACCTTCGATATCGGTCGCGCATCCGGAAATATGTCGATGCTGAATTCGATCTCACGATCAGGAGGCATTCCAGGCAGCTCGTCCGAGAACACGTCGAGGAAATCTGCTATAACATCAGCCTGAGCTGCATTTGCACTTTCCTGTCGGGTGTCTCGAACTGAAGCTAAGTACCCTTCACAACCCGAATGCAGCATACGCCTAGCCGAAATTGCTGATATTATCATTGCCGTCTTTGGTGCAGCGCTGCACGAATAGTAAAAGTCTGCCTCGCCGGGTAGACGGAATACGACTCGCTTCTCCGTGCACTCAATTGTTGCATGACAAGCACCCAACCAATCCATCCCGAGAATAATATCGTAATCCTTAATGTCTAATACAATGACATCTAAGGAAAGTTCCTGCCTCCGATGCAAATATAACCATCCTTACAGATCGCATGGGCGGGCATGTCGACTCCCGAAGGTGTGCTCACGCAAAGATTCATATTTAAGGGAGTAGAAGCTAATTTATGCTCAATAGTAAAATCAGCAGATATGAAACTATGCGTAGCACCTGAATCGAATAAGACTCTAGCGGGCAAATCTCTGAAAAATAATGTACCTGTCACGACAGTTTCAGAGACGGATGCTTCGTCCCGAGTCAGTGCATAGACTCGTCCTTGAGCACCCTGGCGTCGTGGGTTCAACGCCACAGCGTTGGCATCACTTGCTGGAGGCCCCCTGTTGTGATTCCCGTGGTTCTGATTCCCGTGGTGCTGATTCCCATTGTTATGATTCCCATTGTTGTGATTCCCGTTGTGCTGATTCGGTTTTGCCTCACGGCAGTTGAAATGCTTGTGGTCCAGACGACCACATTTAAAACACCCAGTAACTCGGCATTCCTCCACTCGATGCCCTAATCTGTCGCACCTGTTGCAGTATGGTGCACGGGACAGGCCCCTATGCTCAGATGTGTGCAGACGCTTTTGTGCTCTAGACCCTCCCATTTCCTGAGGCCGCTTATTATTGTTGGTACGGGAGGTTTGCACATCGGCCTTTGGTGGACAGCGCCCAAAGATCCGCTCGCTGTTCAGGGCAGCTTCATAACATTCCCTGTATGTCTGACACTTCTGGTTGATGACGTCCCTACGCAAATCGTCATTCAAACTCTTCTGGAAGCGGTAGCACCACGCCTGCTGGTTAGGCAAGAAGTGCCCAGCAAATTTAGCCAGCTTAGCGAACGCCGAGTCATAATCGTCGACAGACATACTTCCTTGCACCAGATTGCTGAAGTCATCTTCTTTTTGTTGCCGCACAGCCCGGGGAATATATTGTTCAATGAAGGCAGATTTGAACATGTCCCAGGTAATCTTGCAGTTGGGATTGGCATCATAAATTCCCTGCTTAGTGGCCTCCCACCAATCATGCGCACGCAGCTCCAGTTGAACTGATGCACAGGCCACTCTTTTGGATCCCCTAATGCCGACCAGATTAAAGAGTCCCTCCATCTTTGTAATCCATCCCATCACCACGTCCGGTTCTGCTCGTCCGTTGAACGTTGGTGGATGCATCTTAGTGAATTCTGCCGCACGGCAGGTGTTCCTTGCTGGATGCTGTATTTCTTCGGACTCATCCTCTACCGCCACAGCCGGCGGTGCAGCAGGCGTCACCGTGGCTCCCCCGTTGTTGGGTACCAAGGATGCAATCAGTTGCATCATGGTATCCATCTGCTTTTGTTGAGCAGCCAACTGTGCCTGTTGAGAAATGGCTTGTTGTTGCTGCACCTCCATGAGATGCATAAGTCGTTCGGACATATCCATTGAACCCGCTCCTCCGGATTCTCCAGAACTTGCCAGATCGTTCTGGACGGGCTGAGCACTGCTTGCAGCGGCAGTGTTTTTCTTAGCCATTGCTACAAAAGAGAGTAGCTTATTAACACCTCAAAACGATAGATTTTTGTATCTATGGGCTCATTGTATAGGCGACCCATCTCATGCAGCGGACACCGAAAGCAACTCAACCGAGAGGCGCATCAAACTCCTTTATAATCTTTTGAAATCCCAAGGATGTAAAGCCTAAGCTCTGATACCAATATGTCACGTCCCGATCCCGAAAGGGTCAATCGTCCTCGCTGGATCCTTCACGGAACCGATTCGTCCTCGCTGGGGCGTGATGCCGTACGAGCCTGGAGTTGTGCTCGTACAAGGCAAGAACTTACAGTTATAGGAACCCACTTTGAAACATAATTTAGAAAACACATTCACAGATAATTGAACACAAGTGCAGGAAGAAAATATGCTTTTTCATTGATAATTCAGAGTAATTTACATAGAGTCTACATTGATGCGCCTTCTCGGCTACTTGAATTACATTAGAAAAGATAACTCAAAATGCAGGGCGCGCTCCATCAGATAGTCCCCGTCGTCCATACATTACGCCCTTGTATAGGTTGAAAGTCCAAGCTCCAAAATGATCTGACTTCAACTATACTTCAAAATAGAGGTGCTCCTAACGCCTCTTCGTCTATCCACTAGCGTTGCACCGTCTGAGTGCCTGAATAGTTGCCCACAACGTGGGTCAGTACTCAACTTGTACTGGTGAGCGGAATGAATCCCACTCGACTAAATCGACACTAGCTTATTAGGGGCGAGCATGCATTAAGATTACTTCTATAAAGAAGCAAGTGACTTCAATTCATATCAGTTGCATGTTTTGATATAAATGAAAATAGTATTGAATCCAACCAGTGCATCGATTGCTTACTCAACCGATGCACACCTTCCCTGCAATGAAACACAAGTATACTTACCATCTGCACAAGACAATAAATTAGCATGTGTTCTATTCTATGCGGTCATTGGTGTGATCGACACCTTAGGGACATATTCCAAGCATTAACGGCGCGCCCTATCAGCCCGGGTAGCAAGCCCCGCTGGAGGTCCCGCAATGCATCGTGACGAACACGAATTAATATTTCCCTCCAGATCGATACGGTTCCAGTGCCCCGGAAAGCCGTTTCGAGGAAATGATAAACCTTGTGCATAAGTTGTCCCAGACCATGCAAATGCATGAACATTTTATATTTCACACAATGCATCGAATTAAACAGATGAAGTAAAGCAGCAATATATATATCTTATGCAACAGTTCATATTTTCTCAATGCGGTGTTCCAATTTTTGATATCCCATGGGTCCAAACTCTACCCGAGGCACCAGGCCGTAACCAACAACCAAATTCCCATTCCAACCAACTGAATTTATAAGGTGTGCAAGCATATAGTAAAATTAGTCTACAATTCCCATGTTCCTTTCTTAGTGGCTGGCATGCATTGTGGCTAAGCATTTCCTAGGCGTCCAACCGGGCATCATCGAGTGAACGTTTGAAACATTAGAGATGTTGGCGTGAAGAAGTAGGAAAGAAGGGACCAAACCACTCACTGGTTAAGGGAAAAGTTGCTGAAACAAGGAATCCCGCCTAGCGACGATCAAACGTCAGTTACGCGGACCTGCAACAGCACGAGCACCGAGTTAGAATTCTTGCCTATCCTTCCTTGCCGAACTCCCCAAAATTCAAGCTCCAATCAATAAAACCAACAGCGAAAACCAAGTAACTCGAAAGCAACACCAAATCAAATCCCAAAGCGGCAATCAAGAAAACCAAGCAACCAAATACGAAAACTATTGGACTCGTTTCAATAGAGGCCTTTCCATGAATTAGAAAGGATTATCGCATTTCGTCCGTGGCAATAAGATGTCGAAGATCTAAGCATACTCTGACGGACTAGCCACAAGCCCAATTATATAGTGCACATCCCGGTCGGATCGGGATTTGAGGCACTACACTAAGTTGAGATGATAATCGATATCAGAGGTGATAATCGATAGCCGAGATGACAATCGATATCAGAAGTAATATGAACATGATAATCGATAGCCGAATTTAGGAAGGTTTGTTCAGAGGTAATATGAATATGACAAACTCCCTGGGTTGTGACTCTATCGGGGATAGAGGCATACATCTGCTCAGAGGTAATATGGACATGGCAGTTTTTGTGGACTCAACACCACTGGCGTACTTAGAGTTAAGTACGGGTGCTAAGTTGAGATGACAATCGATATCAGAGGTGATAATCGATAGCCGAGATGACAATCGATATCAGAGGTAATATGAACATGATAATCGATAGCCGAATTTAGGAAGGTTTGTTCAGAGGTAATATGAACATGACAAACTCCCTGGGTTATGACTCTATCGGGGATAGAGGCATACATCTGCTCAGAGGTAATATGGACATGACAGTTTTTGTGGACTCAACACCACTGGCGTACTTAGAGTTAAGTACGGGTGCTAAGTTGAGATGACAATCGATATCAGAGGTGATAATCGATAGCCGAGATGACAATCGATATCAGAAGTAATATGAACATGATAATCGATAGGCAAATTTAGGAAGGTTTGTTCAGAGGTAATATGAACATGACAAACTCCCTGGGTTGTGACTCTATCGGGGATAGAGGCATACATCTGCTCAGAGGTAATATGGACATGGCAGTTTTTGTGGACTCAACACCACTGGCGTACTTAGAGTTAAGTACGGGTGCTAAGTTGAGATGACAATCGATATCAGAGGTGATAATCGATAGTCGAGATGACAATCGATATCAGAGGTAATATGAACATGATAATCGATAGCCGAATTTAGGAAGGTTTGTTCAGAGGTAATATGAACATGACAAACTCCCTGGGTTGGACCTGAAGAATCCACTGAAGAAACTTTTTAGAGATTCATCATCTGGTATTTTCTTGAGGGAGCAGATTGTCACGTTAAAGTGAAACCAATTTGCAGTGATCGTCCCCTCATTTATAGATGCAAAGTGATGACCTTGGCATCGATCAACTCCTGAATTCTCCTTTTTAGTACATAGCACGTCTTTGTAGGATGATGAATGTACTGATGAAAGAGATAATAATTTGGGTCATCGTCTTTGCCAGCCCTCTCAGGGTATCTGATATTGGGTAGCTGAAGTTTGTTTTCCTTCATCAACGTATTAAAGATTTCACTGATTCATCTTCATTGAAGGAGAAAGTCCCCTTCGGCCTTCGGGCTCCCGATACCTGAATTTTACAATCTTCCGGGAAGATCGTCATCGTTGCATCATCTTCAGACTTAGAGAGGATTCTACCCCCAGCTTTGGATGTTGTCTGGTTTTGTCGAGGGAGACTACCCCCAGACTTGTTGCATTCGTCCACAGAAGTTGCTTTAAAAGGTCATGCTTCTGGTTGTACAGGATCAGACTCTCGAGGTTGTGAGTTTGCAAGAGATGCAGTATACCCCAGCCTGAAATGAGCTTGTTGATGGTGAGAATTACCACGCAACGGTGTTCGTCTACCTTTTAAATAGTTGAGGCCTTGTTTCAGCTTCAAATCATAACCCATGCTTTGCATAATATTTAATGCTTGCGGGCTGTACCTGTGAACTTGTATTTCACCAGCATCGTCATCGAAGGAATCTTCTTGTATAGTCGATTCGTTGCGCGTGCGGCCGAAGACTATTGAATGCTGATTACTGCGGGCGGGTAGAAAGTTCCCTTGCTGGCGTAAATGCCGAGAAGTTAAGTAGCTTGTCGCTTGCTTTCCCTTGCGGAGATCACATGAGTCATCTGGTTCCCCATCGAGGTCAGATGTTGTTTTACGCGCGGAGCGTGCTTTGTACTTCCGATTTGGCGCTGAGGCATCATCAGAAGTTTTGTCTATTCTGCCACGGACGGGAGACTGGTTTCTACGCGTAGAGCGCAGTGGATACTTCTGGTTTAGCGCTGAGGTTTTGCCCGAAGTTTTGTCTGTACCGTGCGTAGCGGGAGACTGGTTTCTACGCGTAGAGCACAGTGGATACTTCTGGGTTAGCGCTGAGGCTTTGTCCGAAGTTTTGTCTGTACCGCGCGTAGCGGGAGACTGAATTTTACGTGCAGGGCATGGAGGGAGCAATGCTACAACCTCATTTGTCGGAGAGGTTGGAGAGTCCACAGGGATGGTAGATGATGTCTTGGGCATCCAGACCTTGTGCAGCTTCCTGTTGTCTTGGACGGAGAGAGGGTGAGAGCTACCCCCGGTTCGAAGCATGTCTTCGTAGGCAGACTGGTCGAATTGGACGACCAGTGTCTTCTTCACGGTTCCTACAGATACCGCATCGTGTTGAGCAATTACTTCCTCATCAGAAGAGAAAGATGTCCCCAGCAGAGTCGCCATCTTATTTGTGGTAGAAAACGAAAGAATAAAAATGTATTCAAGATGGGGTTTACACGAGACCCACCTTCTTTGGTTTAGAAATAAACTTGTACAATTTGATCCTATACGAGGATGTGGGAGTACAATTTATTTAATCTGGGTAAATATTGCTATAGGTGTCTGATCTGCAGTCGATCACTTTAGCCCTTGGACCACACGATGATGAAGAAGTGCCGTAGAAGACAGGAAGCAGCTTCGAAGGTTGCAGAAGAGGGTGGATGCACGATGCCAAAGTCGTCGATCCCTACTCTTTGCCTGAGCTCCGGATTCCTCTCTCTCTCTCTCTCTCTCTCTCTCTCTCTCTCTTTGACCTCTGGTTCGATCTTTTTTGGAAGTTTTTAGACCAACTCCATCGATCCTCCAATTTTTGTCCACCTTGTTCCTCATTGATAGAGGTCTCTATTTATAGAGTTTTAGTGACAGTGACCACTCTATCGGTGTAGAAACCGAGGAGTGGAAAGTACAGCACCCTTTTACACAACGGTTAAATAACCAATGCCTGCGTATAGATGATCCTTTGAATGAGCGTGTGACGCAGGTCCAACTAAGGGACAAAACGTGTATAATCGCTACAAAGATCACGGCGTAGAAGCCACGTAGGTAGGTATCCCTTGTGTAGAAGAGGTGGGCGTAGAAGCCAATGTCTGTCACCATGGCGTAGAAGCCAAGCAGGCATAGAAGCCGAATAGGCGTAGAAGCCGAGCGGTCATAGAGGCCGAGTGGACGTAGAAGCCGAGTGGTCATAGAGGCCGAGTGGTCATAGAGGCCGAGTGGGCGTTGAAGCCGAATGGGCATAGAGGCCGAGTGGTCATAGAGGCCGAGTGGGCGTTGAAGTCGAATGGGCGTAGAAGCCGAGTGAGCACAGGAGCTGAATGGGCATAGAAGCCGCTGCGTACCGTGCCAGAGTGCTGATGTGGACGTCCTAGCCGGAATTACGGCTTTTGAAGATATAATCAAATCTCTTGCATTAAATGCAGAGATTTGCCACCATCCTGCGCATTAAATACAGAGGCGTATTTTTGAAGGTCTGCAGCCCTTCTGTGCATCAGTCGCAGAGACGTGCCTCGAGAAACTATCACCGCTCTGTGCATTAGACGTAGAGACGTGCCTCGAGCAACTGTCATCGCTCTGTGCATTGGACATAGAGACGTGCCTCGAGCCCCGTACGGAGTGCAGCTTTTGATGTGGCAGGCGGTTTGTCTACTGCAGAGCGTAAACAGCTCATGTCTGCCTGTGTAAAACAAGGCAGTATATCCCTTCGTGCACGTAAAAGCAGTTTACGCAAAGGAGATGGCGGTAAATGACAGCCTGGGTCGCAGTGCTGTGCCATCATTATAGCTGTCGTCTGGGTAGTCGAGCAGTATCCCTTTGTCAGAAGTCCAGACGTCAGGTTCATTGCAGGATCTGACAGGTTCATTGCAGAATCTGACAGGTTCACTTCGGAGAATACGAAGCGTCTCTCGTACACTTCAATGCTGCGTTGAAAGAGGATGGGTTTTACGCCCAGGAGTCGATGAAGCACCCTGTTTACGCTGAAGCGGCTTGGACGTACTGCCTTACACGGATGGTCCTTTGAGTTTATATTTCACGCTGTGTTTAGCGAAAAAAACTCTGTTGCACGCTTGATGGCTCTGAAGGCCTCTGTTTACGCTGCTCTGCATCAAAATATTGCGTATAGCCATCCGGCGTATTTTTTATGCTTATACACCCGCACAAGGCTTTAATGATTTGCATAGCAAGCACATATTCAGAGTACGCAGATAAATTGAAACACAGATTTGAAACATGGAAAAGTTCTCTTTATTGATAATGAATATCTATTACAAACTCCTGAACGAGTTAGCTAAATTGCCGCACGGGCTTACAAAAGTGTTGACTCAAAATGAGATAGCAGTCCTGTACATTACATCGCTTTATAACTTCAAAATGATAAGGACCTCTAGGCTGAAGGACGGCTTTGCCACGAAGCTGCATTTGTGTATGAAGAGTTGCAAGCTTCTGACTTCAAAATGCTTCAAGGGGCGCGGTGAAGATGCGCCAACAGCTGGACTGGATCGGGAAGACGATTTCGGCTCCTCGTTCGGTTCGCCTTGGTGCGGAGAACCTGTTTCAACGAGGGTCAGCATGTCGAAACATACTGGTGAAGGCGAGCTAACCTAACTATATCAATCAACACGTTATTTTAATAAAGCATGCATATTTGTGGGTTTCTATCTTGCCTTAGTTTATTTACAAGTAAGCAGCATATAGAATTTACTGAAATGAACGTGCCACCGTTCGGTGGATTTTACCGGACCGTCTGAATTACCTCCACAATACTTACCATGCCTTCCCTTCCACGAAGACACAAGTTAGTTTGTAACAGGTTTAAATATACAAGATGATCACTGGCTTGGTTGACATAATGGACGATAGTCTTTGACGAGAATGGTTTGCAACGAAAGTACAAGAGGTGCTGCAAGCCATTCCGCCGAACAAGAGACTAGAACAATATGTCTAACCCAGACCGGATCGATGCCAGTGCCCCAACATCGTCTGCGAAACCGTGACCCTGTGCACAAGTTGTCCATGATCGAACAATATACAAGTAACAATTTATTGCAGTTGAGGCAACAAGGGTGCAATTTGAGGCAACAAGAGTACAAGACAAGCAATTATACAAGACAAGCAACAATTCATGATTTATTCCCAAACGAACAAGCATGCAGTTCAGTATCCATTCATGAAGTTAATGACAAGCATAATGAACCAAGTCTATTCCCTTTTTATCTTGGTTTCTTTTATTATTACTTGGTATCGTTTGATCGGGGCAACAGAATGCAAGAGTTTTTAGTTGTGAAAACTGGAAGCAGGGCTAGCTAATCGGGTTGGTAGCCACTCACTTAGATCGTTGGAAGGGAGAAGGAAAGAGGCGCTTCACGACTCCGCTCGTAAGCCGCCTACTGCTCGTTCACCTGCATTACGAACAGCTCGATCAATACCTCTTCCACTTTTCCAATCTCGGAATTGAAGTGCAGTTCAATGAACAAAAATAATGAAAACCATCGAAACCGTTCAAGGAAAACAAGCAAATCTCAAAACTAACTCAAAGCACGAAAGCAACAAGCGACATCGAAAATCGAAGCAATAAAAGATAGCAACGGAGAGGTCCCTCCTGACTCTGCCGCTAAGTCGATCCCGGGGGCACGGTCCACTGAATATGGGAATCGATTTCGAAGAAACAAATCCATAACGAGGACGAGTTCTTAATTCAATCTATCCCGATCGAACGATGCCGTCTTGTGTTTCTTAGCCGCGCTCTCCACACCGGGAGAACGGGGCGCTACACAATTGAAGCAATCCTGACGTTCATCCCAACAAATTCGCACAAGCGTTATTCTCAAATACGATGATTTTCCACTAACGATCTTCCTACCCGACTCAAATCAGTTCATGTTCCAACTCAATTCATCCAACTATTTCTGAATCCACACTGACCATCCCAGCTTAACCAACCAAACTCTAGCATGACTCCAATCGCACAATATTTTGCAAGCACCGTCTCCAAATATTATCTCATGCTTCGAACGATCATCATAACTGATACTACCCAAGTTAGGTGACTTACCCAAATATCAAACTATGCTCTTAGATCAACTCAGCCAAATACCTTTTCCTCAATCTCAATACCTCATTGGATGAACATCTATATTGAGGTTCATGTGATCCACGAAGATTTTACCGCCACGCCATAGGGATAGTGTCGCCATAATTTCAACGTGGACATACTCGCCATAATTCCTAGGTCGAGCATGAAATAGTTCTTCGTGCTGCTTCCACTACCTCAAAGCACATGATATCACCCTAGCCTTCTGTATAAGCACGCATCCCAGACTAAGTTCTGATGCATCTTATTGATCTGAGGCACATATGTCCCTTCCAGTATTATAAAGATTTGATCTGAATGAGCCATTTGTTTAACTTCACAAGCTAGTTTCACAATCGTTGATTCATATGAATGTTATTCCCTTTCGGGGCACGATGAGTCAGAGGCGATGCCATCTTCAAAAATTTGTGACTCCGAATCTCATCAGTTGAATTAGGCCATTTTTATCATCGCTCCGATCTTTCGGCTGCATCTTCAGCTGAAGGCTATCTCAAGGATCTCTCAAATCCAACACTCAGTCACTTAGGCCAATCTCCAATATACACCACTCATATCCACACTCAACTCATTCCCAAATACGCTGTCGCAAGGGTCGTTCTATGGGGTCTACAATATTTTTTCTGATCTGGCTGTCAAGTCGTTAGGGTCAGCTGTCCCGAAGCTACGCTCGATAATTGTAAGTCATCACGATGGACAGTTGCTACGAACCGTGTTATATCACCTTTGCAAATCTGAGCCATAATCCAACCATCCAATCTGAACGAACTTCTGACTCTGAGAACTTCATGACTACCTCATATGAATCTGTCAACCAATGCCGCTTAACAACCTAGAGTCTTACTATCTATCCAAGCCACAATCGAGAACTGTGCTCGTTGAAACCGTCTTCCATCACTCCGTCGTTCTGTCATGAATCCATCAAAAATTTTGAACTTCCATGTTCGACTTCTCGCACTACCACTTGCAATAATTTCTAAAACCTTAGTCTCGCTCCAATTCTTATTCGTATGCCATGTTTCACAGTACATGTCCAACCTGCTCGAGCAGTACAGTAATTTGCTCCAACGTTGCTATCTCGTTTAGCTATCTTCAAAAGTCCATCCGCCATAATTCTTGTTCCATTCCTTAGCCCGTCTTGATTTATCTATGTTTCGATTAGTCCCTACACTCTCAATGACTCGTGCACAAGTTCCAACACAAATCTCAAATCATATTGCCTTTACTTGTTGTCGCAATCCGTCTCAGTATTGCAAGTGTTAACTTTCAATCTGACTTAACATTAACTAAACTTGCCTAATGTTCGTTCACGTCTTCTGGATAATCCGTCCACTATCGTTGCACCATTTTGCCAAATTCCACTTTCGCTAAACCTTGAGTCAAACTTCTCGAGCGCCAATATCCAAAATCCTTCAAGTTCGTACGAATCTATTATATTGTCCCTCCAAATCAGATCATGTTTCATTACTCAACCAACAGCTCCAATGTGTTGCCAAAATTCGTAGTCCGTGCTCACTATCATTCGATTCACCTATTGCTCGCTCAAGTGTATCCCAATTGTTTGTTCCTCTTGCTCAACTCTCTCTCTCTTTGCATCCATGAATGCTCCACCGAACTTCCAAATCGTGCAAGCAAACTCTGATATTCAGCTTTCCTTCTGAACGATCTCAACTTGTTTCCAATAATTGGTCCGCATCAATCCTTCAAATTCTAAACACTCTTTCTATTGCTTGTTCCATTCTCGTCCATCACTCAAGTCCGACGATACTTCCATTTGCATAAGTCCATCCTTGATCGCTCAAGTATAATCCCTATCCTTCTTTAAAATTAGAATCTAGTTGGACCCCTTATTAGGAATGAAGACCCCCATCAATTAAATAATCCTTCATGACAACCATATGGGGGCACTATGGACTTTGTCCATTAGCCAAGCCCTAGGTGTGGCCGACCCTATATAGAAAGAGGGAGCCTCCCTCAAAGTCATTCATAGCTCATGAAGAAGCCCTAGAAATAATTTTTCCCCAAACCCTTTCTTTCCTCCACAAATTTCAGAATTTAAAACCCTAAACCCTCTCATTTCCATCATCTAAGAAGCCTAGGAGCTTAAGTCACAAAGAGCCTTGGAGAAGAAGAAGTTTGCATTGAGAATCCATCTTCCAATAGGTGAAAATCTGAAATATCTCTTTAAAATTATGTTTTTATTATTTGTTTGGCCATTAGGAGCCCACCCATGGTTTAGGAACACCCTCAAGGAGAGAAATTTGTCTCTATTGGTTCCCTAGTGATGTTTTTTCATGTTGTTGTGTGTATATTTGGGGTTTTGTGTTTATGGGTGTATTTTTCCCTATTTTTCATAACAACAAATCATATTATATATATATATATATATATATATATATATATATATATATATATATATATATTTGAGATGTATTAATATGTATTAGTATGATTAATAGGTTATTAAAGATTTTGGCAAGAGGTTGGGTTGTGTATCAAGAGTATCCTATATTAGTGCGCACTAGGTGTTTATTTAAATGTATGTGTCTATGTGTCTTGATACATGGATATTGGATAGAGGTGAGCTTGTGGGGTAGTTTATACTAGTGATTAGGTTGATGAGTGTATAGTAGTATTTGTTAGTGTGTGTGTATTCATATGGAAGGGGTAATGGTGAGGACTTTGCACATGTGACATTGTATAAGTGATTGTACAGTAGGGATGAGGTAGAGTGCAGTGTCAAGTTATGTGCAGTATGTATCACATGTACCTGTGTGTAGTGGTTAACAGCACTATGTGTAAGGTATGGGGTCAGTATCAAGCAAGGGATGTGTGTGAGTGCCTAAGTTAGAGTAGCCGTAGTGGCAGGTGGAAACAAGTGCCTGTGTATCAGTGAGGGAGAGGGATTAACTTGGGTCCGAACTACAATGTTGGAATTCAGTAGACATGTCAGTGAGCTAGACATCTAAGTGTGAGGTTTCAGTTGTGACTGAGAGAGTGTGTGCCCTTGTGGGGACTGATACGAATTCGTATCAGTTGTAACTGCAACAGTTGAGCAGTACTATGGTCAGGTATCGGCAGCAGAGTGTCCAGCTATGCTTAGTTAGAGGGGGTGCAAGGACAGAGGTTTAATATAGGGTATCAGTGTCTCGTGTGTTGGTTTCAGCAGTGAACATTGCTTAATGGCAGTAACTGCTATTGTTAATCATCATGAGAGTATTGGATGTTGTGTAACTGACACCAACGTATCAGTGAGTGAGAAGAGAGTGCACTCTAAGGTGCAGGCCAGGGGAGATTAGGATGAGGTGTCGGGTTCAGACATAGGAAGTGGAGTGCTTGGGGCACTGCAAGTTAAGTGCACCAGTGTGCAGCTCAGGTTCAAGCCTATATGTTAGTATCTGCAGGCAGATCTGGAAGAAGGGAATAAGCATTAGTTTTGGGCTTGTGGTGAAAGTGTGGATAGTCGGGTTATGCAGGCCTGTTTTAGACAGGGAGTATCACTATGTTAGTAGGTAGTGTTCATTTATATGTGTAATAGATGTTAGTTCAGTTATATTCATATTAGATGTTAGTGTTTTAGTAATTTTCTGTATATTGGTTAGTAGTATTAATGAAGTTAATAACAGTGAGTTCAGTCACTGTGTGAACTCTAGAAGGAAGTTTGGGCACATAGCTGTATCAGTGGGTACTGATACAGAGGTTTAGGATGGCAGTACACTTGGGAACAAATGCAGATAGGCATGTAAAGAGGGCTCGAGCAGTGACCTTGCACTGCAGGTGAAGAATGAAGATTGAGGGCCACCTGGTATCACAATGTCAGGTAAGTGATTATACATGTAAGTCTTGTGTATATATGTTAGTATATAGTTACCAGTTAGCCAAGTCAATTAGGTAATATCTTTGAGTATCAGGGGGTAGTAGATGTTCAGTGAGGGTATCGTGAGGTTGTGTGGAATGGAGTGTTAAGAGTGTACAGTAGGTGCACAAGTATTTTGGGTATATTTTATATGGGTTTTGAGTTGTGTTGATTTTGTTAGTATAAGTGTTAGTGAGTATCTTAACTAATTTTAAGGTATTTAGCAAGAGGGGTTTGTAGGTATAACTGGTGATGGTGAGCTAAGGTAGTGTATCAGTACTTGGTTAAGGGGAACTGGGTCAGGACTTATATTCAACAACAATAGTAGGAAAGTTTGTATCAGGTTGGGGGATCAAATGGGAATGGTTATTGGTGTATCTAGCCAAGGTGAGTTGGGTTATTGATAATAGTTAAAGATTAAGTTAAGTACTAGTATACACTTGGGTAAGTGTGTGTGTGTGTGTGTGTGTGTGTGTGTGTGTGTGTATATATATATATATATAGATGATAACTAGTAAGGTTAGGGTAATATTGTATGTATGACCTAAATTACCTTAGTGTTAGCTAGCATAGACCACCACGACCCAGTTAGCCTAGTAATGACAAGTAAACCCTTATATAGACTTAAAAATAGCCTAAAAACCTCATTCATCCTAGTTAACCACTTTTATCATTTCAAACACCAATTAACACTTATATTTCATATTTAGGTCATTGTGATTCCATCTTAGACATTGATCCTCATTCCTTGCTCATGGCCACAGGCGAGTATATTCTTTGACAGTTTTTATTATTTTAATTATTACTATGATTCTAGTTGTAGTTTATACTTGATTTCGACATAGCGGATACATGGGCTAGTATTATAGATACCTGTCATGAGGAGTCGTGATTGGAATCCATCGTACTAGCTGGGGACGGAAAAATATTAGCTAGATTATGTGACCATACCCCACTTTACATGCATCATAGCTTACCCCACATATCACATAGGGTATAGCCTGACCATTTATATGCCTCATAGCATGTTATATATGATTAGTCTGACTACTGCTCGCATTATAGCTAACCAGATGGTTAGCCTGACCTCACATGTATCATAGCCAATCATATATAATAAGCCTGATTTAGTCCTAAATCGATCACATAACAAACTGATATTTCACAACACTTAGCTAGAATTCCTATTCTTTTATTCCAGTTCATTTTATTTCTAGCATTTTCATATATCTGTTCATTGCTAGTTAGATCTATATGCTGATTACATGTCTCTCCAATATTTCTTATTTTTCAGTATTTCTTTATCATGTATTTCCTTACACTGCCTTATAGTTTTTGTCTATATAATTGAAACTATTGTTTAGTGTTTGTGCTTCGCTCCAATCCTAACTGGATAATATTTTCAGAGGATCTTGAGAATTTTTGCCCTACCCACTATGGCCCAGGGGTAGATGGAGACTTCATCCCAGAGATTCCAGAGGAGCCACTGTCCTTAGAGGAGACACCACCCGCAGTCATTTAGATAGCATTTAGTCTAGTTTATCTATGTTTTGGATTGTTATAAATGTGAGACTTGGGTGTATTATGTTGAGACTTATTTATGTTGAGTCAGTTAGACTTTAGACTTATTATTGTTATTTGAGTTGTGTTCTAGACTTATGTCAGATTTTCTTATCTTTTATATCTTATTGAGCCCTTTACTTTCCTATAGTTATTGTGATTGAGTACCATATGTTTAATGATCAAATGCATATTCATTGTCCTCCTTATGGAGTTGAGATCATTAACAGGTTATTTTGTGAGTTATGATTAGTAGTATTGAGACATAGACAATGTTTTACCGTCGTTGCTGTGGCGTAGGCTGGACGTACCCACAACTCATGTCCAAATTTTGGGTGCGGGTCGTGACACATTTTAGTGGTGGCCCATGCAGGTCGAAGTCTGTGTCGAGTCTAATCTAGAAGAATAAGAATATGTCGCAACTAGTGCAATATTATAGTAGTGCTCAGACTTAGAGTACTATTACGAGCATGTGATAGGGTATAGATGAGAGTATGCTCAATCACAACTAGAAAAAATTTTAATTCTATTTTGCTATTCTGAATAACTACTTCTTTTAAAATTATACTGTCATTCTTTGATGATATCGTATCTTTTGCCTTAATTGATTCTTTTTGGGTCTGTCTTCAGGATGCCACCGAAGACTAGGTCGCTGAGATTGGGACCCGCAACTTCTGAGAGGTCTGCCACCTCTCGACCTGCCAACCAGACAGCTGGAATTGCTCCTCCTACTTCACCTGTTCAAGTAGGAGTTTTCAAATATTTTGGGGGCCCTCCTCCCCCACCTGTTTTGGGGGTTGTCCTGGCTGTTACGGAGGGCCTTCCACCACCATCGGTTCTATTTCCAGGAGATGTGCCCGCTGACGGGGCACATATGTTCGTATTGATCCAGGGCATGATGGATGCTCAGAGGATGTCGGCAGAGGCTCAGCGAGTTCAGGCTGAGGCACATAGGGTGTAGGCAGAGGCGCACTAAGCACAGACTGAGCTGATGAGGTAGAGCACGGAGAATGCTCATCGGGTGGTTCTCTAGGTAGTGGAGAGAGTTGCACAGCAGCATCCTGTCCAGCAGCAACAGCTGCAACAGAGGCCAGGCACAATAGTGGACTTCAAGAGGATGATGCCTCGGGAGTTCAAGGGCGTTGAGGGGATACTCTATGCTGATGACTGGCTGAAGGACATAGAAAGGAACTTACGCTTGGCTCAGATTCCAGAGAGTCTACAGATCGAGGCCGCCGACAGCCAGATATTCGATATCGCGCTGACTTGGTATTGTACGGAGCCGAGACTTACTGCTAGAGAACTTACTTGGGAGGTGTAAGATCCCTAATCCTGAAAACCCTATTTTTATTTATTTATTAAAAAATATCTATTATTTTTACATCTAGAGGATTTTATAGAACCATTATAAATTTTCCTAAATTATTTTATATAGGAGAACCTTTGGACAGTTGCCAGTTTAAACCATGAGTACCCCTATAATTTTTAGAATTTTCTATGTATAAATATGTATATATATATATATATTATTAATAAGAAAAAGGAATGAGCGAAATAGAAAATAGAAGTTCCTATTGGTGCTAACCCAAAACCCGAACCCGCGTATACTACTTCCATGCGTAAAATCTACAATAGCAGCAACAGCCGCGTAAACTTTGCCTCTCTTCTCCGCACGTAAATATAATAGCAGCAGTAGCAAACCTACGCGTATAACTCATACGCGTAAACTCTTTCTTTCACTGCGCGTAAACCAAACCCGCCTAATTCTTTTCTTTACGCGTAATACCAACTCTTGCGTAATATCCTTCACCACTTAAGATTCCTTCACCACGCGTAAAACCACACCCTTTAGAAAATATCAGCAGCAGAAGCAAAACTCAACTTTGCTTTGCTTTCCTGACCTTCACGTGTAAGTTTCTCATTACACCACTCCTTAACACTATTACTAAATAACCCTCAACCGAAACCAAAACCAATGAAAAGAAAGAAAACAGCAGCGGCAGTAGTTTTAGTTTCTTAACCACTAAGTTTTCTCCACCGCCTCTTATTCTCTATATATATCCATGCAATGCATCCAAGCCATAAAACCTCACTTTTTCAACTAAAAATACAGTTGGACGTGCACTACCCAGAACTTTTGCTCGGCAAGTATACCTTGCCACTGTAATATTATTTACATTTCAATTAAAGCATGATCCTATTTTATTTAGTTATTTGCATTGGACCTTGTTTATGAGACTACCTCAGTATTATGGCGCATTATTTGGCTCATTTAAATGTGACACAGTTGTTACACGGATTGTGAGTCTCATATAGATCCCGGACTACGTGACAGGTCTGGCCTCCTGTACGTATGGCCGTACGATAGGAATAACTGCTGATAGAAACTTTGTATGCTAGTAGACCTGGCAGTTATTTAGAGGTTTTATCGTGTCATGGATGTAGCATGCTTAGAGCATGGGATGGAGAGAATAATAAGTAAGATATTTGGGCTCCTTTGTACTTTCCTTATATGTAACCCGTACGCTCCACCGGAGATACGCGAGATAATCCCTATACTACATGGCGGCCTCTGTCGTTCAAAAGACGACATGCTTTGTAGGCCTCTGATTCTCCGAGAAAATTATGTAAATTCCATTTATGGCCAGATAGCCCACAGGTTGGAAAGTTGTTCTCAAACTGCATTCACATAGACAGTTAGGTGACCCAGTGGATGTTTATATTTCAGTATTTATTGGCATGTTTATATGTATCTTGTTACGTCCCACTGAGGACCTGGTCCCTTTCCAGATATGGACGAGCAGGAGTACCCACAGGAGTACGGACCTGGACCTGACACTACGTACCTGACTGAGGAGGCCTTACCCTCAGAATACTTGTGATTTTATTACCGATGTTTAGATATGTTGCTACTTCAGTATAGTCATTTTGTAGTGGATATGTTTCCACCTGACTACCTGACTTGATACTCATTTTTTGGATATTCAGTATTATTCAGCCCTTTATTACTATTGATTAATTATACTGTGGATGAGATATAGATTGTGTATGACTTGTTGTGACAGTATATTACCGCTGTTGGATTGAATATTCATGAACAACGTACGTGTGCATACATTTTCCATATATTGGAGTTCGTATACATACGGCTGGGCGTGTTATGTATTCCTAGTCCTACGTATTATGGGACTGGGGCGTGACATGTTTTTGGTGGTGGCCCATGCAGGTCAGAATATATTGTCTTGGTTACGTAAGTGTACCAAACAAGCCTGTGTATAGGAATAGAGAATAAGGTTCTCATTCACACTGGACTGAAACCTCATTCCTCCTTCCAACCACCCTATTTTCTGGATAACCTGAGTTTACGCCAGAAACCCTTTACGCTGTGACCAAGGATCTCTATTTTTTTAGAGATCAAACAAGGTTACTGTTGTTGGCGTAAAAGACCAAACAAACCGCCTAGTTGGCATAAAAAGCCCACCCCAACGTAAACTTGAGGAATTTGAATAATAGTTAAAAATAATGTAGAATAGCCTGATTAGGCGTAAAGTGTATAGATGGTAATATAATGAGTATTTATCACATACTTAGCTTTTCCAGCCATGACCAAGAAAAACCAAATCTCATGCATTAAATGCAGAGATATGCCTCAAGCCCTGTGCAAGAAAACAGCTTTTGACTTAGCATTTTGATTTTGTCCTTTCTTGAGGGTAAAACTCATTTCTATAGGCATCGTATTTCGAAGACCCATTTCCTTCCTTATAGATGCGTAAAACGACTTTTGTCACTAAACGACAACCTGGGTCTCTGTGCAAAATCATCATCACAGCCGCCCTCTCGATCATCGTACGGTACTTTTGTTAGATGTCAGATTTACTTATTTGACTGACAAACTCATGCGAGGAAAAACGAAGAGTTACTCGTACAACTTTACGCTGCAAAGTATGCTATACTTTACGCAGACAATTTTTACGCAGATTTTACGCACGGGTGAATTTTTCGCGCAGACTTTACACAGCATAACTTTGCGCAACCGATCTTTCTCCACGTAGAACTTTTATACAGATTTATGCGGACGGACTTTTACGCAGACTTTTCCAAGAGCCATATTTTACGCCAAACTTCCTTGATTCTCTGCTTTACGCGGATAGATCTAAAACCATATTTTACGCTGACAGTTTCGAATCTATGTTTTCCACGGGCAAATTCCTCAGCATATTTCATGCTACTACACCCTATTTAATATTCGCATCCTGTTTGATTCATGTACCCTTTCTAAATCATGGTATACATCACCTGTAAAAAGATGAATATGCAGAAGGGATGTACTATCACCAATGATGACACAACTCCTGGAGTCAATGGTCAGACTCAAGGAGGGACCTCAACCACTCCTAGACTTCCAGAAACAGATGGACAAACTCACAATCCAGTCCCATCCGATCTTTCCGTTCCACCTAATGGGAACCTTCCAGCCTCATCGACACCGCAGGATGGCCAGGCACAACTGTTCCAATTCTTCCAGATAATGATACAGGAACAGAGACAGCAAGCAGCAGAACAGAGACAAGAGTTCCTAACAGCACTTGAAAGGATGGCTGCAAAGACTGCTGTACCAACTCAAGCACTAGCTCCAGCCAAAGTTGGTTCAGTAAAAGACTTTGTACAAATGGGTCCAAGGCCGTACAAAGGCATTGAGAGCCCAGAGGAAACTACCAACTGGATCACTCACACTCGGAAGCTATTGGAGGCATCACAGCTACCTGCAGACCTATGGATGACAGGTGTAAGGACACTCCTAGATGGTAATGCTCACCACTGGTGGGAATCCATGGAACGCCAGCTGGGTACATACCAGACATGGGAGCAGTTCCTGAAGTGCTTCGAAAGAAAGTACTTCCCGGACACCGTCAGAGATGCATTGTAAGATCAGTTTCTCCACCTGGAGCAGGGGAACAGAACAGTTGACAAGTACAATGCCAAGTTTAGTCGCCTTAGCAAATATGGCGCTGCCCTGATACCAGATGACTTGGCCAGAGCTAAGAGGTTCCACCGCGGACTGACTCAGGAGCTACAACACTACACTAGCTCCCAATCCCGCATCTCTTATGCCGAGGTACTAACAGAAGCCAGATTGCAAGAAACCACCAGCCGAGGAAAATGAGTTCAGCTGGGGATGCAACAAGGACCAGCAAGGACACATACAGGACCGACAAGGACACAACAAGGAGGACATATCAGACGTCCTCTAACTCAGCAACAGCAGTACCAATACAGAACAGGACCGTACCAGATCCCAGAGAAACCCCAATGCAATTATTGTGGGAAACGCGGACATATTATGAGGGACTGTCGATCTCGTCTAGGACAATGTATGAGATGTGGTTCCGGATAGCATATGTTGAAAGACTGTCCTATGCAACAAACATCAACACTTCCACCGCCAGCACAGAGGCTAGCACTTCCAGCACCAAAGCCAGCTCCGCAATTGATGAGACAAGGAGCACCTCAACCTCCGGCAGCAGGAGGATTTCAGTGAGAACCACCGCTGCCTGCCCAGGAGGATCAATTCGCGAGGGCCAGACAAGGACAACCACAGAGGAACGGGCAAGCTTTTACAATGGAAGTAGATAACATGGATCAAGAGGTCGATATCATAGCATGTATCACTCTTGCTTTTACTTTTCCTGCTGTGACATTGTTTGATACGGGAGCCACCCACTCATTCATATCATCTAGTTTTATTGCCAAACACAACATTGCCTCCACACCTTTACCTAGTTGTATTAGAATTCTTACAGAAGGAGGAGTAGTACCTGTTAATAAAAATTGTAGATCGTGTCCTATAGTGATACATGGTAGAGAAATGAATGCCCGACTCTTAGTCCTTCCTATACCAACTTTTGATATTGTACTTGGGATGGATTGGCTGAGCAAGTACCACGCTTTCTTCAATTGCTTTGGAGTAAGCATTCTTTTTAAGATATCCGGCCATCCTGAATTTGAGTTTGTACGAGGAATACAGAAATCCTTGATGGTATGCAGCTCGCAATAGACGATGTTGTCTATCATCCCATTATTTTAGAATTTCCAAACGTTTTTCCAGAGGAATTACCAGGCCTACCCCCAAATAGAGACATAGAATTCTCAATTGAATTGACACCAGGAGCAGCACCCATAGCATCACATGTTTACAGATTGGCAAAAAAGGAGATGGATGAACTAAAGACACAATTAAAGGAACTAGAAGATAAAGGTTTTATTCGACCAAGTGCATCACCCTGGGGAGCACCAGTGTTGTTTGTACCAAAGAAGGATGGGTCAGTGCGTATGTGCATTGACTATAGAGCCTTAAATGCAGTAACAATAAAGAATAAATATCTACTACCACGTATTAATGACTTATTTGATCAACTCAGTGGAGCCAAGGTATTCTCAAAGATAGATTTGAGATCAGGATATCACCAGGTGAAGGTACAAAAGGAGGATATCTCGAAGACCGCATTCCGGACAAGATATGGGCATTATGAGTTTTTGGTCATGCTATTTGGATTGACCAATGCTCCAGCTATCTTTATGGACTTAATGCATCGAGTTTTCCATCAGTATTTGGACCAGTTCGTGGTCATCTTCATAGATGATATACTTATCTATTCAAAGAGCCATGAGGAGCACGAGAAGCACTTGCGCATTTTTCTAGAGACCTTGAGAAGAGAGCAGTTATATACAAAACTCAGTAAATATGATCTTCTTGAACAGTCTTATTTCTTGGACATGTTATTACAGGAGATGGAATTTCTGTTGATCCAGAAAAGATCTCGGCATTCGAGACATGGCCTATTCCTAAATCGGCAGCAGAGGTGAGAAGTTTCCTTGGACTTGCGGGATATTACCGACGGTTCATGGAAAATTTCTCAAAGATAGCAACACCTATGACTCGGTTGACTTGCAAGGATCAAGAGTTCATATGGACCAATGAATGTCAAGCTGCTTTTGAGGAGTTGAAGAAGCGACTGACTACAACACCAGTATTGACTATTCCATCAGGATCAGGAGGCTATGTGATCTACAGTGACGCATCAGAAAAAGGCCTGGGATGCGTAATGATGCAGCATGGCAAGGTAATTGCATATGCATCTAGGCAGTTACGAGTACATGAGAAGAATTATCCAACTCATGACTTGGAACTTGCAGCAGTTGTATTTGCTCTGAAGTTATGGAGACGTTACTTATATGGGGAACGAGTGGAAATATATACCGACCACAAAAGCCTCAAATATGTCTTCACACAGAAGGAGTTAAATATGAGGCAACGTTGATGGCTCGAGTTGATGAAAGATTCTGAGATAGAGCTACATTATCATACAGGCAAGGCTAACGTCGTAGCAGACGCATTAAGCCAAAAATCAGCAGCTTATTTCCTAACAACACAGAGGGAGTTATTAAAGGACTTGCAAAGTCTTGACATTGAAGTGATATTACCCGGAGCAGACGGGATACTAACCAATTTACAAGTACAATCATTACTAGTAGAAAGAATCAAGGCAACATTGCCTACAGACGCCAGATTCAGAAGATTAAAGGAAAGAACAGAGGCCGGAGAGCAGACCGGATTGTGCATTCATGATGACGGGACATTACGATGTGGTAATCGTCTTTATGTTCCAAATGGAGAAATTCGACAGGAGCAGATGACAGAAGCTCATAGTTCAATATATTCTATTCATCCTGGAGGAACCAAGATGTATCAGGACTTACGACAGCACTTCTGGTGGCATGGAATGAAAAGAGAGATAGCTCGCTTTGTAGCTAAATGTTTGGTATGTCAGCAAGTAAAGGCGGAGCACCAAAGAATAGCAGGATTATTGTAACCACTCCCGATTCCAGAATGGAAGTGGGAGCACATCACTATGGACTTTGTCACGGGTTTTCCCAAAAGTCCAAGTGGAAGAGATGCAGTATGGGTAATAGTGGACCGACTCACCAAGTCAGTCCATTTCTTGCCTTTTAGAGTTGGTCAATCTACAGAAGCTTTGGATGACTTATATATGAGGCAGATCGTGAGACTGCACGGCATACCAGTAAGCATTGTATCAGACAGGGATTCACGCTTTACATCACACTTTTAGAGAAGCATTCAAGAGAGCCTTGGAACTCGTCTGAAGTTCAGTACATCTTATCACCCGCAAATAGATGGGCAGTCAGAACGTACTATTCAGACACTGGAGGATATGTTAAGAGCTTGTATGCTAGACTTTGGAGGATCTTGGGAGGACCATCTACATCTTGTAAAATTTTCTTACAACAATAGTTATCAGGCAAGCATCCAGATGGATCTGTTTGAAGCATTGTATGGAAGAAAGTATAGATCTTCTGTATGTTGGAGTGACGTAGGAGAACGTCATATTCTGGGACCAGAATTAGTAGTCAACACTGTTGAGACAGTTAAAAAGATACAAGGACACCTGCGAGCAGCGCAAGACAAGCAGAAGCAGTGGGCAGACCTTCACCGTCGACCCTTGGAGTTCAAAGAAGGCGATCATGTTTTCTTAAGAATATCACCTACCAGAGGCACTATTCGATTCGGAGGGCGCGACAAGTTAAGTTCAAGGTATATTGGACCATTTGACGTACTAGAGAGAGTGGGAGAAGTAGCATATCGACTTGCGCTACCACCTTCACTTGAGGGAGTACATGACGTATTCCATGTGTCGCAGCTCAGGCGATATGTGGCAGACAGCAGTCATGTTCTCGACCATTCGGAAATCACCATTGGGCCAAGTTTGTCCTATCAAGAGCAACCCGTGGGAATCCTTGATCGTCGAGAGAAAGTATTAAGAAACCAGTCTATTTTCTTGGTCCGTGTGGCATGGAAGTATGGCTCGCCAGGAGAATCTACCTGGGAACGCGAGGATGACATGCGTGAACGTTTTCCAAACCTATTCGCAGACCAAGGTATAAATTTACCTTATACCATTCTTGACTTTCTACAGTTACTTAGTTTAATTTCGAGGACGAAATTTTTATAAGTTGGGTAGAATGTAAGATCCCTAATCCTGAAAACCCTATTTTTATTTATTTATTTATTAAAAAATATCTATTATTTGTACATCTAGAGGATTTTATGGAACCATTATAAATTTTTCTAAATTATTTTATGTAGGAGACCCTTTGGACAGTTGCCAGTTTAAACCATGAGTACCCCTATAATTTTCAGAGTTTTCTGTGTATAAATATATATATATATATATATATATATATATATATATATATATATATATATATATATATATATATATATATATTATTAATAAGAAAAAGGAATGAGAGAAATAGAAAATAGAAGTTCTTATTGGTGCTAACCCAAAACCCGAACCCGCGTATACTACTTCCCTGCGTAAAATCTACAATAGCAGTAACAGCCGCGTAAACTTTGCCTCTCTTCTCCGCGCGTAAATATAATAGCAGCAGTAGCAAACCTACACGTATAACTCATACGCTCTTTCTTTCACTGCGCGTAAACCTAACCCGCCTAATTCTTTTCTTTACGCGTAATACCAACTCCTGCGTAATATCCTTCACCACTTAAGATTCCTTCACCACGCGTAAAACCACACCCTTTAAAAAATATCAGCAGCAGAAGTAAAACTCAACTTTGCTTTGCTTTTCTGACCTTTACGTGTAAGTTTCTCATTGCACCACTCTTTAACACTATTATTAAATAACCCTCAACCGAAACCAAAACCAATGAAAAGAAAGAAAACAGCAACGGCAGTAGTTTTAGTTTCTTAATCACTAAGTTTCCTCCACCGCCTCTTATTCTCTATATATATCCATGCAATGCATCCAAGCTATAAAACCTCACTTCTTCAACTAAAAACACTGCTGGACGTGCACTACCTAGAACTTTTGCTTGGCAAGTATACCTTGCCACTGTACTATTATTTATATTTCAATTAAAGCATGATCATGTTTTATTTAGTTATTTGTATTAGACCTTGTTTATGAGACTACCTCAGTATTATGGCGCATTATTTGGCTTATTCAAACGTGACACAGTTGTTACACGGATTATGAGTCTCATATAGATCCCGGACTACGTGACAGGTTTAGCCTCCTGTACGTATGGCCGTGCGATAGGAATAACTGCTGATAGAAACTTTGTATGCTAGTAGACCTAACAGTTATTTAGAGGTTTTATCATGTCATGGAAGTGGCATGCTTAGAGCATGGGATGGGAAGAACAACAAATAAGACATTTGGGCTCCTTTGCACTTTCCTTATATGTAACCCGTACGCTCCACCGGAGATACGCAAGATAATCCCTATACTACCTGGCGGTCTCTGTCGTTCAAAAGACGACATACTTTGTAGGCCTCTGATTCTCCGAGAAAATTATGTCAATCCCATTTATGGCCAGATAGCCCACATGTTGGAAAGTTGTTCTCAAACTGCATTCACATAGACGGTTAGGTGACCCAATGGATGTTTATATTTCAGTACTTATTGGCATGTTTATATGTATCTTGTTACGTCCCACTGAGGACCTGGTCCCTTTCCAGATATGGACGAACAGGAGTACCCACAAGAGTACGGACCTGGACCTGACTCCACATACCTGACTGAGGAGGCCTTACCCTCAGAGTACTTGTGATTTTACTACCGTTGTTTAGATATGTTGCTACTTCAGTATAGTCATTTTATAGTGGATTTGTTTCCACCTGACTATCAGACTTTATACTTATATTTGGATATTCAGTATTATTCAGCCCTTTAGTACTATTGATTAATTGTACTGTGGATGAGATATAGATTGTGTATGACTTGTTGTGACAATATATTGCCACTGGTGTATTGAATATTCATGAACAGCGTACGTGTGCATACGTTTTCCATATATTGGAGTTCGTATACATACGGCTGGGATTGTTACGTATTCCTAGTCCTACGTATTATAGGACTGGGGCATGACGGAAGGCTTTCAAGGAGCTTTTTAAGGAGGAGTTCTTTCCCAACGTAGCCCTGGGAGCCTTGGAGAGTCAGTTTCATGTCTTGGTCCAAGGAAACATGTCGGTCGACGAGTATGCCGCATAGTTTTGCCGCTTGAGTCATTTCGCACCGTTGATGATTTGGGACCCAGGAGACCGAGCCCAAAAGTTCAGGAAAGGGCTGATGAGAAAGATCAAGTCTCGTACTTCTGGACGTCGCACTGCTACCTTAGATGGCATTCTGATGGATGCCCAGATTGCTTAGGATTATTTGGACCTCAGGCCCAAGAGAGACACGACGTATCTGGAGGAGCGAGTGGTAGCATGGGACCGGCCAAGCGTCCCCAATTTCAGCAGCAATAGAGGCCGTATCAGCACCAGGCACCAGCTCGAGGACATATCCAGCAGCAGCCATAGAGCCAGACCCAACCCGCTGTCCAGTGTGCGTACTGCGGGAAGGCGGAACACACAAGAGATATCTGCAGGAAGAGGCTGGGTACATGTTTGTCTTGTGGATCATCAGTGCACTAGTTGAGAGATTGTCCGTCTATTCAGACTTGTCCAGGTCAGGGTGGAGCAGCCACTCATAGGGGACCTGTCAGAGTACCTACTACACCAGGAGGTCAGCAGAGGGGAGCACCCCTTCCGCCACAGCAGCAGAGGTTTGCCCAGCACTAGCACCAACAGAGAGGTGCACCCCAGGGATGAGCGTATGCCATGACGATCGAGGAGGCAAAGCCAGCATGAGACGTTATATCAGGTTCAGTTCTTCTCTATTTTATTCCATTACTTGCATTATTCAATTCTGGCGCTTCCCATAGTTTCATATTTGTATCTTATGCTCTTAAGCATCGTTTAAAGGTGGAACCCTTAGATAGGACTTGCAAGATCACGACTGGTGGAGGCATTATCCTAGTCAGTAATTTTTGCAAGGACCAACGAGTTTCATTGGGAGGCCGAGAGTTGAGTGTGTGCTTAATCGTAATGCCACTTCCGGGATACAATATTGTACTCGGAATGGATTGGTTAAGTAGGCACCATGCTACTATAGATTATCGTGGAGGCAGAGTGGTATTTCGACCGCTAGGAGAGCCAGAGTTTGAGGGCGCCAGAGGAGCAACAGAGCAGAGCAGGGGCACTTTTTGTCGAGCCAGGATAGGGGAAGAGGAGTTGCCTCATCCTTTGATAGCGGAGTTCCTGGATGTTTTTTCAGAGGAGTTGTCAGGTTTGCCGCCAGACAAAGATGTCGAGTTCTGTATAGATTTGGTGCCAGGTGCAGAGCCAATATCACAATACGTTTATAGGGTCAACAACAGCGAACTGGCAGAGTTAAAGAAGCAGATTGATGAGTTGCAGGATAAGGGCTTCATCAAATCCAGTTCATCACCGTAGGGAGCTCCGGTATTGTTTGTACCAAAGAAGGATGGATTGTTACACATTTGTATCGACTACATAGCTCTAAACATACCCGCTGTCGAGGATATATGATCTCTTCGATCAGTTGAGCAGAGCGAAGGTATTCTCAAAGATAGACTTGAGGTCAGGCTACCACCAGGTAAAAGTGAAGAGAGAAGACATTCCGAAGACAGGTTTTCGGACTCGATATGGCCAGTTTGAGTTCATGGTGATGCCGTTTGGGTTGACTAATGCACCGGCAGTATTCATGAACCTGATGAATAAGGTGTTTCCCTAGTACCTTGATAATTTCTTGGTGGTGTTCATCGATGACATTATTGTGTATTCGAAGACCCTAGAGGAGCATGAGGAGCACCTGAGGATGGTTTTGGAGACTCTCAGGAAGAGAAGCTTTACGGGAAGCTTTTGAAGTATGAGTTCTTCCTTGACAAGGTTAAATTTCTTGGGCACGTAGTGACGGGTGACGGGATCTCAGTTAACCCGAAGAAGATCGAGGCATAGGAGTCGTGGGCTACTCCCAGTTCAGTAGCTGAGATCAGGAGTTTTCTCGGACTAGCAGGTTACTACAGGAGGTTTGTACAAGAATTCTCCAGGATTGCAGAGCCAATGACTAGGCTGACCAGGAAGGATATGAATTTTGTCTGGATGGAGGATTGTCAGGCCGTATTTGATGAGCTGAAGAAGAGATTGACGACAGCTCCAGTATTGACGTTGCTATCAGGGACATGTGGATTCACTATCTATAGTGATGCTTCAGGGAAGGGTTTGGGTTGCGTTCTTCAGCAGCATAGGAAGGTGATTGCCTATGCTTCCAGAAAATTACAGTATCATCCAGGAAAGGCCAACATAGTCGTCGATGCCTTGAGCAGGTATCCGCTAGCTATGTACTTGACGATAGACATACACTTTTTGGCCGATCTTGAGAGCTTGGGAATTTAGGTGCCAGTTCCTGGTATCAAGATTCAGATATGGGGATTGCAGATACAATTCGAGCTGATGGACAGAATCAGAGCTATGCAGATGATGATGAGGCTCTGAAGAGTTTCAGGGCACAGGTTCGGACCGGATTATCAGAGGACTTCACTATTGCTTATGATGGGTCATTACGGTACGATACAAGGATATGTGTGCCGAGCGGGGAGCTGCGCGAGGAGGTTTTGTAGGAGGCACATCACTCTCAGTACTCGATGCATCCAGGTGCCAACAAGATGAATCGAGACTTGAGGGAGCTCGTATGGTGGTATGGTATGAAGCACGAGATATTATTTTTTTCTTTATATATATTAGATGATAACTAGTAATGTTAGGGTAATTTAGTATATATGACCTAAATTACCTTAGTGCTAGCTAGCATAGACCACCACGACCCAGTTAGCCTAGTAATGACTAGTAAACCCTTATATAGACTTAGAAATAGCCTAAAAACCTCATTCAACCTAGTTAACCACTTTTATCTTTTCAAACACCAATTAACACTTATATTTTATATTTAGGTCATTGTGATTCCATCTTGGACATCGATCCCCATTCCTTGCACAGGATCACATGCGAGTACATTCTCTGACAATTTTTATTATTTTGATTATTACTATAATTCTAGTTGCAGTGTATACTTGATTTTGACACAGCGGATACACGGGCTAGTATCATAGATACCTGTCATGAGGAGTCGTGATTGGAATCCATCGTACTAGCTGGGGTCAAGAAAATATTAGCTAGATTATGTGATCATACCCCACTTTACATGCATCATAGCTCACCCCACATATCACGTAGGGTTGTAACCTGACCATTTACATGCCTCATAGCATATTATATATGATTAGCCTGACTATTGCTCGCATTATAGCTAACCAGATGGTTAGCCTGATCTCACATGTATCATAGCCAATCATATATAACAAGCCTAGTTTAGTCCCAAGTCGATCATATAACAAACTGATATTTCACAACACTTAGCTAGAATTTCTATTCTTTTATTCCAGTTCATTTTATTTCTAGCATTTTCATATATTTGTTCATTGCTAGTTAGATCCATATGCTGATTACATATCTCTCCAGTATTCCTTATTTTTCAGTATTTTTTTATTATGTATTTTCTTACACTGTCTTATAGTTTTTGTCAATATAATTGAAACTGCTGTTTAGTCTTTGTGCTTCGTGTAAAACCCCTATTTTTTTTAAAAAATTGTATTTATTATTTTTTATTAATTAATAATTTAATTGTAGTAATTATGTGCTAAATAGGAGAAATAGATTTTTAATAATTTTTATTTTAGGTGTTCGGGCACTTAGAGGATTTATGGGACCATTAGGAATTTTTCGAAATTTATTTCATGTAGGAGACCCCTTGAGCAGTTGCTAGCCTAACGGTGTACATTATCCTAATCCATAAATTTTCTTATGAGTATATATATAATATATATGTATATACAATTGTATATATGTATATATATATTTAGAAAGAAAAAGAAAAGAAAGTAAAAGAATTAATTAAATAAAAAGTTACTAAGTTTAATAATAATAATAATAATAATAATAATACAAAGCAATACTATATTACAACATTCCCTTAGCAATTTGCTAAGATTCCCATTCCTTCAGCAACTTGTTTGCTACAGACCCCATCCAGCGGCTGCTCCCACGTGGACCCGCCCCTTAAACCAAGCAGCAACTTAGCAAATTCTAAAGATCCAACCATACCCGACCCCCCTTTGCCGCAAACTCTTCCGCCTCTCTCTCCTTATTATTATTATTATTATATATATATATATATATATATATATATATATATATATATATATATATATATTATAGTTCAAAAAATCCTAACCTAATTTCCAAACCTCCTCTTCCCATCTAGAGCCGTCACCGCAGTCAGAGAAGCCCCACCAAGCCATCCAACCATCCCGACGACTCCGACCTGCAGAGGCTAGAATTTCTGGCAGCGCTTGAAAGAATGGCTGCACTAGCTCCTGTACCAACCCAGGCACTAGTTTCAGTACCACAAGCTCGGAACGGTTCAGTCAAGGACTTTGTGCAGATGGGCCCTAAGCCATATAAGGGTAATGAGAGTCCAGAGGAGACCACGAACTGGATTGCCAATACCAAGAAGTTGTTAGAGGTATCATAATTACCTTCTGACCTATGGATGATAGGCGTGAGGACTCAGTTAGAAGGCAACGCGCATCACTGGTGGGAATCAATGGAGCGCCAGTTGGGTACGCGTCAGACTTGGGAACAATTCTTGGAATGCTTTGAGAGGAAGTACTTCCCGGATACAGTAAGGGACGCATTGTACGATCAGTTCCTCCATCTAGAGCAAGGGGACAAGACGGTTGATGAGTATGACACAGAATTTAGCCGTCTTAGTAAGTATGGCTCAGTCCTAATACCTAATGACTTAGAGAAGGCTAAGAGGTTTCACCGCGGGCTGACTCAGGAGCTCCAGCACTACACTAGCTCCCAGTCCCGGATCTCTTATGCCGAGCTATTGACAGAGGCCAGGATCCAAGAGGCCATCAGCAAGGGAAACGGAATTCAACAGAGAAGTCACCAAGGACCAGTAAGGATACAGCAAGGAGGACCCATTCGACACCCTTTGACATGCCAGCAATCAGATAGTGCTGCACCATATCCAACCAAGGAGCTCCGTACTTGTCACTATTATGGAAGGACAGGTCATATTCTAAGAGACTGTCATCGTCGATTGGGGTTGTGCATGATATGTGGATCAAGTCACCATCAAGCCCGAGAATGTCCTAAACAGAACCAAAGACCTATGGCATTAGAATCAGGAACACCGCATACACCCTCAAGTATAGAAGACCAAAGGGACCCACCACTGCTTCTACAGTCTGCAAAAATGGAGGGGACTAGACCCCAGTTGAATAACCAAGGACAAGGCCAAGCACTCATTATGACAAGTATGGGAGAGCAGACACAGGAAGCCGTAGATACAGGTACGACCTTTTAGTTATAATTGTCTTTGCATACTCATAACCCCATTGTGACACAATATCTTAGATGCACAAATAGATATAAAATTATATATATGGTAGTTTAGCAGTTATAAGGATATATTTCTATTCTATCCAGATGGCATACACGCGATGCCAATGGATGACGTGAGTAGCAGTAGTAGTATTCTTCCCCTATCCTTATCTCGCCCTCTTGGGTGACTCATCTCCTCCTTTTATATTCATTCCTTATCTCGTGCGTAACTCTTCCTATCATAGTCATATCTTTTGTGCCATTATGAATTGTTTGATATCAACCTCACCCCTATTTTGTTAGATAAACATAAATGTGTTAGTAATGCTTGATAGCTAAGGATGAGTTCTTAATATGTATATGCACTATAGCAAGATCTGTATTCTTTATTAGTTTAACCCTTAAGTAGCACCATGTAGCCTAGTAGAATTGTTAGATCACTTGAGCTAGATCATAGCCCTAATAGTTAGTCGAGACCTTAAGTGTTTCCCTAAAACTTAGACTATGCCTAGGAAAGAGTTGAAGGCACTTGTTATGAACTGATGACTATGACAAATCGCCGGCGAGGTAGCGACAGTTGCCGCCAGACGATTTTGGTAGAGTAGTCGAATTACTTGCAGCCATACTGGCCAGGTGGCGTGGCAGTATTAGACTATGATACTTGACGGTTATGAGAAAAAGTCATAGTTATGAGATTCCAGACAAGTATCCCAAGATTCTCGACCCAATAAGTATAATTGCCTTACAATCTAGACAATAGCTTCAAAGAAGGTGACCACTAGTAGAATTCTTGTAAGTTGGGTAGTGTAGACGAGTTAGAGGATGATAGAATAGTGTATGGACAATAAATGAGAAAGTGTTAGAATGGTAGACCATGAGTTTTAGGAGTCCTACTAGATACCAATGTAGTGTAATAGTTATAGATATTATTATGAATATGGGTTAGTATCAATTTCGAGGACGAAATTTTTGTAAGTTGGGTAGAATGTAAAACCCCTATTTTAAAAAAAATTTGTATTTATTAATTTTTATTAATTAATAATTTAATTGTAGTAATTATGTGCTAAATAGGAGAAATAGATTTTTAATAATTTTTATTTTAGGTGTTCGGGCACTTAGAGGATTTATGGGACCATTAGGAATTTTTCGAAATTTATTTCATGTAGGAGACCCCTTGAGCAGTTGCTAGCCTAACGGTGTGCATTATCCTAATCCATAAATTTTCTTATGAGTATATATATAATATATATGTATACATAATTGTATATATGTATATATATATATATTTAGAAAGAAAAAAGAAAGAAAGTAAAAGAATTAATTAAATAAAAAGTTACTAAGTTTAATAATAATAATAATAATACAAAGCAATACTATATTACAACATTCCCTTAGCAATTTGCTAAGATTCCCATTCCTTCAGCAACTTGTTTGCTACAGACCCCATCCAGCGGCTGCTCCCACGTGGACCCACCCCTTAAACCAAGCATCAACTTAGCAAATTCTAAAGATCCAACCATACCCGACCCCCCTTTGCCGCAAACTCTTCCGCCTCTCTCTCCTTATTATTATTATTATATATATATATATATATTATAGTTCAAAAAATCCTAACCTAATTTCCAGACCTCCTCTTCCCATCTAGAGCCGTCACCGCAGTCAGAGAAGCCCCACCAAGCCATCCAACCATCCCGACGACTCCGACCTCGCGCCCTGCAGAATCCCACTCGAAGCACCTTCGCTCCGGAGTGATTTTTCGTCGACTCGCTCAACCAAACGCTGTTCCGTTTTCATAGGTATGATCACCCATTAACCCTCTTCCATATTTGTTTTATAGCTAACCTCAGAAAACGTGTACCCCTAGGTGAAAAATAGCGCCCAAGTTGGGCGAGCAGACAGAATTCTGGAATCGCAGAATTCCAGAATGACCACCCATATTGCCGAGTTCGTATCTCCCACCACAGAGATCCGAATTTGGTGATTCTTTTTGATACCTGTAGAATACTTGACCTAGTTTATTTTTTGTTAAATAACCCTATGCTATTAGTTGCTGTGGACAGAATTATATTCGTCACAAAACTGTGCGCACCCACTTTTTCCAGATTTCCAAAAGTTGGAAAACGGAGCGCGCCCCGCCAAATGGGACCGCCCCGCCGTGTACCAAGTGTACCAAACAGTACACGCAGCATAACCGGACCCGTGAAAATTTGTGGGGACTGATTCGGACGCGTGTGCGCGCCGGAATCAGGCCGTATCCGCGGACACATTTCGTGTCGCAACTTTTGTGCAACTCGCGCGTATTTTGTGCATGCTTGTCAGATTACGACGAAACTTGCGCCACTAGACTCATGATAACACGCTGGTCCTGTGACCCAATTTTCACGCAATTCTGAGATGGTTGACCAAATCGCCAATTGGCGGGCCCCACGGTTGACTTTTTGGACAAAATTGAGTTTGGCCCATCGGAATCCACATTTGGACATACCGTTGGGTTCGTATTGACATTTAGAGTTGTTTGACCTATAGTTTGTTCCATTTAGAGACTGTTACCCTTGGCACGCTTTTCGGTGCAAATTGGGCCACATGTGGACCCCACTTTTACCCGAAATTATCGTTTTGCCCCTGTGTCCAAATTAGACGAAAGGGAAGTACTTTTTAGCTATTTTGCTTATTCTGGGAACGTTGGTGATGTTTATTTCAGCATCCGGAGAAATTTGTTCTGCGGCCATAGCTTTTGATCCTGTGCGTTGACTTCTGGACAGTACACCTTGCAGCTTTCTTACCAGGCAAGATACCTTGCCAAATTGTTTACAGTACTTTGCATGCTATTTATATTTCTTTTTATTTATTTCATTTCTGTATAGTTCTTGCATGTGTAGTTTTCTTTCAGTCATTACTATGTATTAGATATGTTGACACACACACATGACACTTAGTATCATAGAGGACAATCATTAGGCGTATGGGCTTTTAACCACTCTGGTAACACCGTAGTCACTAGCACGCACTATGGTGGGTCGTGTCCGATGGTCGCTACCCCCGAGGTATGTCGATTGATGGAGTCCGAGGGTCGCTACCCCCGAGGTATGTCGGCTGATAATGTTCATGGACGAGTGCATGAGTTGTGAGGCTTAGATCGAGTAGACTACCCTTGCCCATACGTCGAAAAGTTGTCCTCATTTGCATTCATATAGATGGTCTTGTACAGCGTACTTATTTATTTTCAAATTATATGCATGTTTACTGTATTCAAGTTGGCTCGTATTTTCTGTATCTTGTTACGTCCCTCTGAAGACCTGGTCCTCTGCCAGGTGTATCTGCTCTTGAGTATTTGCAGGAGTACGGGCCTGGACCTGACGCATTCCTTTCTGCTGAGGAGGTCTTACCTTCTGAGCATCGTTGATTATCTAGCGATGGATTCTTTTAGCTGATACACTTCTGTCTTCACATTATTTTATATTGGAGATTTTATACTCCTCTCTCATTTTAGTTTTGGATATAGTCTTTGGTAGTGGATTTGTCTCCACCCGACTATTATTTTCTGGATATTTCAGACTCCTTATTTCTAGCTTAGTATTTCTTTTCTATGACTTATTGTGTGGATGAGATTAGCATATCTGTGACTTGTGACATTATATATACCACATGTGAGTTTATATTCATATTACAGCGTACGTATGGGTTATGGTTTCCATATATTGGAGTTGCCATATCCATGCGGCTGGCATGCTTACGTGTTCCTAGTCCTACGTATTTGGGACTGGGGCGTGACATGTTTTTGTGGTGGCCCATGCAGGTCGAGTTAGCCGTCTCGGTTACGTCACTGTACCGAGCGGGCCTGCACCTAGGATTAGAATTTTAGATCTCATCCACACTTGACAATAACTTACCTTCCTTCCAAACATGTCCTACTTAAGTTCTTGCATCCTGCTTGATTCATGTACTCTTCTTAATCCTTCGTCCATCTCTTGCAGAGAGATGAATTTGAATAACGGGCATGCCGCCACCGGGGACAACACGTCTCCAGGGGACGACGACCAACCACTATGAGTGACCTCAACGACACCTCTTCTTCCCGGACCGGATGGACTGACTAACAATCAAATTCCATCAACTCCTTCCACGATACCTAATGGGACATTTCCAGCTCCACTAGCACCGCAGGATGGCCAGACATAGCTGTTCCAATTTTTTCAGATGATGATACAGGAACAGAGGCAGCTAGCAGCAGAACAGAGGCAACAAGCAGCAGAGCAGAGGCTAGAATTTCTGGCAGCGCTTGAAAGAATGGCTGCACTAGCTCCTGCACCAACCCAGGCACTAGTTTCAGTACCCCAAGCTCGGGTTGGTTCAGTCAAGGACTTTGTGCAGATGGGCCCTAAGCCATATAAGGGTAATGAGAGTCCAGAGGAGACCACGAACTGGATTGCCAATACCAAGAAGTTGTTAGAGGCATCACAATTACCTTCTGACCTATGGATGATAGGCGTGAGGACTCAGTTAGAAGGCAACGCGCATCACTGGTGGGAATCAATGGAGCGCCAGTTGGGTACGCGTCAGACTTGGAAATAATTCTTGGAATGCTTTGAGAGGAAGTACTTCCCGGATACAGTAAGGGACGCATTGTACGATCAGTTCCTCCATCTAGAGCAAGGGGACAAGACGGTTGATGAGTATGACACAGAATTTAGCCGTCTTAGTAAGTATGGCTCAGTCCTAATACCTAATGACTTAGAGAAGGCTAAGAGGTTTCACCGCGGGCTGACTCAGGAGCTCCAGCACTACACTAGCTCCCAGTCCCGGATCTCTTATGCCGAGCTATTGACAGAGGCCAGGATCCAGGAGGCCATCAGCAAGGGAAACGGAATTCAACAGAGAAGTCACCAAGGACCAATAAGGATACAGCAAGGAGGACTCATTCGACACCCTTTGACATGCCAGCAATCAGATAGTGCTGCACCATATCCAACCAAGGAGCTCCGTACTTGTCACTATTGTGGAAGGATAAGTCATATTCTAAGAGACTGTCATCGTCGATTGGGGTTGTGCATGATATGTGGATCAAGTCACCATCAAGCCCGAGAATGTCCTAAACAGAACCAGAGACCTATGGCATTAGAATCAGGAACACCGCATACATCCTCAAGTATAGAAGACCAAAGGGACCCACTACTGCTTCTACAGTCTGCACAAATGGAGGGGACTAGACCCCAGTTGAATAACCAAGGACAAGGCCAAGCACTCATTATGACAAGTATGGGAGAGCAGACACAAGAAGCCGTAGATACAGGTATGACCTTTTAGTTATAATTGTCTTTGCATACTCATAACCCCATTGTGACACAATATCTTAGATGCACAAATAGATATAAAATTATATATATGGTAGTTTAGCAGTTATAAGGATATATTTTTATTCTATCCAGATGGCATACACGCGATGCCAATGGATGACGTGAGTAGCAGTAGTAGTATTCTTCCCCTATCCTTATCTTGCCCTCTTGGGTGACTCATCTCCTCCTTTTATATTCATTCCTTATCTCGTGCGTAACTCTTCCTATCATAGTCATATCTTTCGTGCCATTACGAATTGTTTGATATCAACCTCACCCCTATTTTGTTAGATAAACATAAATGTGTTAGTAATGCTTGATAGCTAAGGATGAGTTCTTAATATGTATATGCACTATAGCAAGATCTGTATTCTTTATTAGTTTAACCCTTAAGTAGCACCATGTAGCCTAGTAGAATTGTTAGATCACTTGAGCTAGATCATAGCCCTAATAGTTAGTCGAGACCTTAAGTGTTTCCCTAAAACTTAGACTATGCCTAGGAAAGAGTTGAAGGCACTTGTTATGAACTGATGACTATGACAAATCGCCGGCGAGGTAGCGACAGTTGCCGCCAGACGATTTTGGTAGAGTAGTCGAATTACTTGCAGCCATACTAGCCAGGTGGCGTGGCAGTATTAGACTATGATACTTGACGGTTATGGGAAAAAGTCATAGTTATGAGATTCCAGACAAGTATCCCAAGATTCTCGACCCAATAAGTATAATTGCCTTACAATCTAGACAATAGCTTCAAAGAAGGTGACCACTAGTAGAATTCTTGTAAGTTGGGTAGTGTAGACGAGTTAGAGGATGATAGAATAGTGTATGGACAATAAATGAGAAAGTGTTAGAATGGTAGACCATGAGTTTTAGGAGTCCTACTAGATACCAATGTAGTGTAATAGTTATAGATATCATTATGAATATGGGTTAGTATCAATTTCGAGGACGAAATTTTTGTAAGTTGGGTAGAATGTAAAACCCCTATTTTAAAAAAAATTTGTATTTATTAATTTTTATTAATTAATAATTTAATTGTAGTAATTATGTGCTAAATAGGAGAAATAGATTTTTAATAATTTTTATTTTAGGTGTTCGGGCACTTAGAGGATTTATGGGACCATTAGAAATTTTTCGGAATTTATTTCATGTAGGAGACCCCTTGAGCAGTTGCTAGCCTAACGGTGTGCATTATCCTAATCCATAAATTTTTTATGAGTATATATATAATATATATGTATACACAATTGTATATATGTATATATATATATTTAGAAAGAAAAAAAAAAAAAGTAAAAGAATTAATTAAATAAAAATTTACTAAGTTTAATAATAATAATAATAATACAAAGCAATACTATATTACAACATTCCCTTAGCAATTTGCTAAGATTCCCATTCCTTCAGCAACTTGTTTGCTATAGACCTCATCCAACGGCTGCTCCCACATGGACCCGCCCCTTAAACCAAGCAGCAACTTAGCAAATTCTAAAGATCCAACCATACCCGACCCCCCTTTGCCGCAAACTCTTCCGCCTCTCTCTCCTTATTATATATATATATATATATATATATATATATATATATATATATATATATATATATATATATATATATATTATAGTTCAAAAAACTCTAACCTAATTTCCAGACCTCCTCTTCCCATCTAGAGCCGTCACCGCAGTCAGAGAAGCCCCACCAAGCCATCCAACCATCCCGACGACTCCGACCTCGCGCCCTGCAGAATTCCACTCGAAGCACCTTCGCTCCGGAGTGATTTTCCGTCGACTCGCTCAACCAAATGCTGTTCCTTTTTCATAGGTATGATCACCCCTTAACCCTCTTCCATATTTGTTTTATAGCCAACCTCGAAAAACGTGTACCCCTAGGTAAAAAATAGCGCCCAAGTTGGGCGAGCAGACAGAATTCTGGAATCGCAGAATTCCAGAATGACCACCCATATTGCCGAGTTCGTATCTTCCACCACAGAGATCCAAATTCGGTGATTCTTTTTGATACCTGTAGAATACTTGACCTAGTTTATTTTCTGTTAAATAACCCTATGCTATTAGTTGCTGTGGACAGAATTATATTCGTCACAAAACTGCGCGCACCCACTTTTTCCAGATTTCCAAAAGTTGAAAAACGGAGCGTGCCCCGCCAAATAGGACCGCCTCGTCGTGTACCAAGTGTACCGAACGGTACACGCAGCGTAACCGGACCCGTAAAAATTTGTGGAGACTGATTCGGACGCGTGTGCGCGCCGGAATCAGGCCGTATCCGCGGACACATTTCGTGTCACAACTTTTGTGGAACTCGTGCGTATTTTGTGCACGCTTGTCAGATTGCGACGAAACTTACGCCACTGGACTCGTGGTAACACGCTGGTCCTGTGACCCAATTTTCACGCAATTCTGAGATGGTTGACCAAATCGCCAATTGGCGGGCCCCATAGTTGACTTTTTGGACAAAATTGAGTTCGGCCCATCGGAATCCATATTTGGACATACCGTTGGGTTCGTATTGACATTTGGAGTTGTTTGACCTATAGTTTGTCCCATTTAGAGACTGTTACCCTTGGCACGCTTTTCGGTACAAAGTGGGCCACATGTGGACCCCACTTTTACCCAAAATTATCGTTTTGCCCCTGTGTCCAAATTGGACGAAAGAAAAGTGCTTATTAGCTATTTTGCTTATTCTAGGAACGTTGGTGATGTTTATTTCAGTATCCGGAGACATTTGTTCTGCGGCCATAGCTTTTGATCATGTGCGTTGACTTCTGGACAGTACACCTTGCAGCTTTCTTACCAGGTAAGATACCTTGCCAAATTGTTTACAGTACTTTGCATGCTATTTATATTTCTTTTTATTTATTTCATTTCTGTATAGTTCTTGCATGTGTAGTTTTCTTTCAGTCATTACTAAGTATTAGATATGTTGACACACACACATGACACTTAGTATCATAGAGGACAATCATTAGGCGTATGGGCTTTTAACCACTCTGGTAACACCGTAGTCACTAGCACGCACTATGGTGGGTCGTGTCCGATGGTCGTTACCCCCGAGGTATGTCGATTGATGGAGTCCGAGGGTCGCTACCCCCGAGGTATGTCGGCTGATGATGTTTATGGACGAGTGCATGAGTTGTGAGGCTTAGATCGAGTAGACTACCCTTGCCTATACGTCGAAAAGTTGTCCTCATTTGCATTCATATAGATGGTCTTGTACAGCATACTTATTTATTTTTAAATTATATGCATGTTTACTGTATTCAAGTTGGCTCGTATTTTCTGTATCTTGTTACGTCCCTCTGAGGACCTGGTCCTCTGCCAGGTGTATCTGCTCTTGAGTATTTGTAGGAGTACGGGCCTGGACCTGACGTATTCCTTTCTGCCAAGGAGGTCTTACCTTCTGAGCATCGTTGATTATCTAGTGATGGATTCTTTTAGCTGATACACTTCTGTCTTCACATTATTTTATATTGGAGATTTTATACTCCCCTCTCATTTTAGTTTTGGATATAGTCTTTGGCAGTGGATTTGTCTCCACCCGACTATTATTTTCTGGATATTTCAGACTCCTTATTTCTAGCTTAGTATTTCTTTTCTATGACTTGTTGTGTGGATGAGATTAGCATATCTGTGACTTGTGATATTATATATACCACATGTGAGTTTATATTCATATTACAGCGTACGTATGGGTTATGGTTTTCATATATTGGAGTTGCCATATCCATGCGGCTGGCATGCTTACGTGTTCCTAGTCCTACGTATTTGGGACTGGGGCATGACACTTCGCTACAATCCTTACTGGATAATATTTTCAGAGGATCTTGAGAGTTTTTGCCCTACCCACTATGGCCCAGGAGTAGATGGAGAGTTCATCCCGGAGATTCCAGATGAGCCACTGTCCTTAGAGGAGACATCACCCGCAGTCGTTTAGACATCATTTAGTCTAGATTATCTATGTTTTGGATTGTTATAACTGTGAGACTTGGGTGTATTATGTTGAGACTTATTTATGTTGAGTCAGTTAGACTCTAGACATATTATTGTTATTTGAGTTATGTTCTAGACATATCAGATCTTTCTTATCTTTTACATCTTATCGTGCCCTCCACTTTCTTATAGTTATTGTGATTGAGTACCTTATGTTTAATGATCAAATGCATATTCATTGTCCTTCTTATGGAGTTGAGATCATTGACAGGTTATTTTGTGAGTTATGATTAGTAGTATTGAGACCTAGACAATATTCTACCACCGATGCTGCGGCGTAGGCTGGACGTACCCACGGCTCATGCCCAAATTTTGGGTGCGGATCATGACATGTTTTAGTGGTGGCCCATGCAGGTTGAAGTCTGTGTCGAGTCTAATCTAGAAGAGTAAGAATAGGTCGCAACTAGTGCATTATCATAGTAGTGCTCAGACTTAGAGTACTATTACGAGCATGAGATAGGGTATAGATGAGGGTATGCTCAATTACAACTAGAAAAATTTCTAATTCTATTTTGCTATTCTGAATAACTACTTCTTTTAAAATTATACTATCATTCTTTGATGATATCGTATCTTTTGCCTTAATTGATTCTTTTCAGTCTGTCTTCAGAATACCACCGAAGACTAGGTCGCTGAGATTGGAACCCGCAGCTTCCGAGAGGTATGCCACCTCTTGACCTGCCACCCAGACAGCTGGAGTTGCTTCTCCAACTTCACCTGTTCATGTAGGAGTTTCTGCAGGTTTCGGGGGTCATCATCCCCCACCTGTCCAGAGGGTTGTCCCGGCTGTTACAGTGGACCTTCCACCACCACCGGTTCTATTTCTAGGAGGTATGCCCGCTGACGAGGCCCATATGTTCGCATTGATCCAGGGCATGGTGGATGCTTAGAGGACGTCGGCAGAGGCTTATCGAGTTCAGAATGAGGCACAGAGGGTGCAGGCAGAGGCGCACCAAGCACAGACTGAGCTGATGAGGGAGAGCATGGAGAATGCTTATCGGGTGGCTCTCCAAGTAGTGGAGAGAGTTGCACAGCAGCATCCTGTCCAGCAGCAGCCGCAACAGAGACCAGGCACAATAGTAGACTTCAAGAGGATGATGCCTCGGGAGTTCAAGGGCATTGAGGGGATACTCTACGCTGATGACTGGCAGGAGGACATAGAGAGGAACTTACGCTTGGCTCAGATTCCAGAGAGTCTGTAGATCGAGGCCGCCGGCAGCCAGATGTTCGATATCGCACTAACTTGGTATCGTTCGGAGCCAAAACTTACTGCTAGATGACTTACTTGGGAGGCTTTCAAGGAGCTTTTCAAGAAAAAGTTCTTTCTCGATGTGGCTCTGGGAGCCTTGTAGAGTCAGTTCCATGTCTTGGTCCAAGGGAACATGTTGGTCGACGTGTATGCCGCAGAGTTTTGCCGCTTGAGTCATTTTACACCATCGATGATTCGGGACCCAGGAGACCGAGCCCAGAAATTCTGGAAAGGGCTGATGAAAGAGATCAAGTCTCATACTTCTGGACGTCGCACTGCTAACTTTGAGGGCGTTCTGATGGATGCCCAGATTGCTTAGGATGATTTGGACCTCATGCCCAAGAGAGGACGCGACGTATCTGGAGGAGCGAGTGGTAGCATGGGACTGGCCAAGCGTCCTCACTTTCAGTAGCAATAGAGGCTGTATCAACACCTGCAGCACCAGGCACCAGCTAGAGGACATATCCAGCAGCACCCGCAGAGGCAGACCCAGCCCGCTGTCTATTATACGTACTGTGGGAAGGCGGGACACACAAGAGACATCTGTAGGAAGAGGTTGGGTACATGTTTGTCTTGTGGATCGTTAGCGCACCAGTTGACAGATTATCCGTCTCTTCGTAGGCGTCCAGGTCAGGGTGGAGCAACCACTCAGAGGGGACCTGCCAGAGTATCTATTGCACTAAAAGGTCAGCAGAGGGGACCACCCCTTCTGCCACAGCAGCAGAGGTTTGTCCAGCACCACCAGCAGCAGAGAGGTGCACCCCAGGGACGAGCATATGCCATGACGGTCGAGGAGGCCGAGCCAGCATGAGACTAGATATCAGGTTCAGTTCTTCTCGATTCCATTCTAGTACTTGCATTATTTGATTCTGGCGCTTCCCATAGTTTCGTATCTGTATCTTATGCTCTTAAGCATCGTTTAGAGGCGGAACCCTTAGATAGGACTTGTAAGATCACGACTGGCGGAGGTATTATCCTAGTCAGTGATTTTTGCAAGGACCGAAGAGTTTCATTGGAAGGCCGAGAGTTGAGTGTGTGCTTACTCGTAATGCCACTTCCAGGATACGATATTATACTCAGAATGGATTGGTTAAGTAGGCACCATGCTACTATAGATTATCGTGGAGTCAGAGTGGTATTTCGATCGCCAGGAGAGACAGAGTTCGAGGTCGCCAGAGGAGCAGCGAAGCAGAGCAGTGGCACTTTTTATGGAGCCAGGATGGAGGAAGAGGAGTTGCCACATCCTTTGATAGCGGAGTTCCTGAATGTCTTTCCAAAAGAGTTGCCAGGTTTGCCGCCAGACAGAGATTTCGAGTTCTCTATAGAATTGGTGCCAGGCGCAGAGCCAATATCACAACATATCTATAGGGTCAACAACAATGAACTGACAGAGTTGAAGAAGCAGGTTGATGAGTTGCAGGATAAGGGCTTCATCAAATCTATTTCATCACCGTGGGGATCTCCGGTATTGTTTGTACCAAAGAAGGTTGGGTCGGTAAGCATGTGTATCGACTACATGGCTCTAAACAACCTCACTATCAAGAACAAGTACCCGCTGCCGAGGATAGATGATCTCTTCGATCAGTTAAGCAGAGTGAAGGTATTCTCAAAGATAGACTTGAGGTCAGGCTACCACCAGGTAAAAGTGAAGAGAGAAGATATTCTGAAGATAGCTTTTCGGACTCAATATGGCCAGTTTGAGTTCATGGTGATGCCGTTTGGGTTGACTAATGCACCGACAGTATTCATGAACCTGATGAACAAGGTATTCCACTAGTACCTTGACAAGTTCATGGTGGTATTCAACGATGACATTCTTGTGTATTCGAAGACCCCAGAGGAGCATGAGGAGCACCTGAGGATGGTTTTGGAGACTCTCAGGAAAGAGGAGCTTTACGGAAAGCTTTCGAAGTATGAGTTCTTTCTTGACAAGGTTGAATTTCTTGGGCACGTAGTGACGGGTGATGGGATCTCAGTTAACCTGAAGAAGATCGAGGCAGTGGAGTCGTGGGCTACTCCCAGTTCAGTAGCTGAGATCAGGAGTTTTCTTGGACTAGAAGGTTACTACAGGAGGTTTGTACAAGACTTCTCCATGATTGCAGAGCCAATGACTAGGCTGACCAGGAAGGATATGGATTTTGTCTGGATGGAGGATTGTCAGGCCATATTTGATGAGCTGAATAAGAGATTGATGACAGTTCCAGTATTGACGTTGCCATCGGGGACAGTGGATTCACTATCTATAGTGATACTTCAGGGAAGGGTTTGGGTTGCGTTCTTCAGCAGCACGGGAAGGTGATTGCCTATGCTTCCAGGCAATTACGTCTTCATGAGAAGAACTACCCCACCCACGATTTGGAGTTGAACGATTTTTTTTGCTCTAAACCCGTGGAAACACTATCTGTACGGAGAGCGTGTGGAGATCTTTACCGACCATAAAATCTTGAAGTATGTGTTTACGCAGAAAAAGTTGAACATGAGGCAGAGGAGGTGGTTGGAGTTGATGAAGGACTTCAATATTTCATTACAGTATCACCCAGGAAAGGCCAACATAGTCGCCGATGCCTTGAACAGGTATCCGCTAGCTATGTACTTGACGACATACAGACACTTATTGGCCGATCTTGAGAGCTTGGGAATTGAGGTGCTAGTTCCTGGTATCGAGTTTCAGATATGGGGATTGCAAATACAGTCCGAGATGATGGATAGAATCAGAGCTATGCAGTATGATGATGAGGCTCTGAGGAGTATCAGGTCACAGGTTCGGACCGGGTTATCAGAGGACATCACTATTGCTGATGATGGGTCATTACGGCACAATACTAGGATATGTGTGCCGAGTAGAGAGCTATGCGAGGAGGTTTTATAGGAGGCGCATCGCTCTCAGTACTCGATGCATCCAAGTGCCAACAAGATGAATCGAGACCTGAGGGAGCTCGTATGGTGGTATGGTATGAAGTGCGAGATAGCACGCTTTGTATCCCGGTGTTTAGTGTGTCAGTAGGTAAAGGCGGATCGACATAGGCCAGGTGGATTACTTCAGCTTTACCCATCCTAGAGTGAAAGTGGGAGCACGTGACCATGGATCTCGTTTCGGGGCTTCCGCATTCTCTAGGAAAAAAATACGCGATTTGGGTCATCGTTGACAGGTTGACCAAATCAGCCTACTTCTTTCCATTCAAAGTGGGTACGTCGACGAAGAAGCTAGTAGAGATGTATGTACGACAGATTGTCAGATTATATGGGGTTCATGTAAGTATCATCTCGGATCGGGATAGTTGTTTTACTTTCCACTTCTTGAGGAGTTTGCAGGCTAGCTTGGGCACTCAGCTCAAGTTAAGTACCTCATATCACCTCCAGACAGACGGGCAGTCGGAAAAGACTATTCTGACTCTCGAGGATATTCTACGCACTTGTGTTCAAGATCTCAGAGGTTCTTGGGAGGATCATCTACACCTGGTAGAGTTTGCTTACAATAACAGCTACCAGGCTAGTATTGAGATATCACCATTCGAGGCTCTATATGGACGGAGGTATCGCACACCGTTATCTTGGGATGATGTTGGAGAGAGAGAGAGTTGTTGGGACCAGAGATGGTCGTGGATGCAACGAAAAAGGTGAAACTCATCAGAGATAAACTTTGAGTGGCGCAGGACAGACAACGACATTGGATCGACAGCTACCATAGACCCTTGGAGTTTGAGGTATAGGTTTTGTTATAATTGCTTGTGATTGCTTTATTTTAGATTGCGTGTTAAGGATGCATTTTTTCTAGGTTCAAGATTTGGTATTCTTGCAGATTTCTCCGACACAGGGCACTATTCGCTTTGGTGGAGGCAGGAAGCTTAGTCCATGGTACATCGAATATTTCGGTATTCTTGTGAGGGTCGGTGCAGTGGCCTACAGACTAGACTTGCCGCCTGCACTAGAGGGAGTACATGACGTGTTCCATGTGTCGCAGCTGAGACAGTACGTGGCAGATCCTAGTCATGTACTAGATCACTTGGAGATCGAGGTTGGTCCGACTCTCAGCTATCCTGAGCAGCCTGTAGAGATTTTGGATGGCAGGAAGAAGGTATTGCGGAACCAGACTATTCCTTTGGTTCGGGTTGCATGGGGACATCACTCTCCAGGTGAGTCAACCTGGGAGAGGGCGGACGAAATGCGCGAGCAGTACCAGTTTCTCTTCGAGCCTTGAGGTATAGTTATTATTGTTCTGATTATGTTCTTGTGCTAGTTTAGTTCAATTTCGAGGACGGATTTTTTTTTAATGAGGGTAGACTTGTCACAACCACAGTTCTAGAGTAGGAGCATTGATGGAATTTATAATATTTATGTATATATATTGTGTTACAGTTACATGATATGTATAATATAATATATTATATTTAATAATGATATGGGTTAGTAGACTAGACTTGATGTGACCATGGACTTTACATTAGACTAGACATTTGAATCCACTAGAATAATCCCTATCCTTCTTTAAAATTAGAGACCCCTCATTAGGAATGAAGACCCCCATTAATTAAATAACCCTTCATGACAACCATATGGGGGCACTATGGACTTTGTGCATTAGCCAAGCCCTAGGTGTGGCCAGCCCTATATAGAAAGAGGGAGCCTCCCTCAAAGTCATTCATAGCTCATGAAGAAACCCTAAAAATAGCTCTTATCCTAAACCCTCTCATTTTTCTCATCTAAGAAGCCTAGGAGCTTAAGTCACAAGGAGCCTTGGAGAAGAAGAAGTTTGCATTGAGAATCCATCTCCCAATAGGTGAAAATCTAAAATCTCTCTTTAAAATTCTATTTTTATTATTTGTTCGGCTATTAAGAGCCCACCCATGATTTAGGAACACCCTCAAGGAGAGAAATTTGTCTCTATTAGTTCCCTAGTGATGTTTCTTCATGTTGTTGTGTGCATATTTAGGGTTTTGTGTTTATGGGTGTGTTTTCCCCTATTTTCCATAACAACAAATCATATTACGTATATATATATATATATATATATATATATATATATATATATATATATATATATATATATATATATATATATATATATATTTGAGATGTATTAATATGTATTAGTATGATTAATAGGTTATTAAAGATTTTGGCAAGAGGTTGGATTGTGTATCATGAGTATCCTAGATTAGTGCACACTGGGTGTTTGTTTAAATGTATAAGTGTGTATGTATCTTGATACATGGATATTGGATGGAGTTGAGCTTGTGGGGTGGTTTATACTAGTGATTAGGTTGATGAGTGTATACTAGTATTTGTTAGTGTGTGTGTGTGTGTGTGTGTGTATGTGTATTCATATGGAAGGGGTAATGGTGAGGTGTAAGCACCCTGATTTTTTTGAATTTAATATTTTTGGTATTTTGAAATTTTTGTGATTAAGAGAATTTTTTATTTATTTTTAGCTAATTATAATATATAGTATTCACGAATTTATAATTATGTGTATTTAATTAATTATTAATATTATACAAAAAAAAATATTTTTGGGTGTACAACTATTAATAGTGTATTGTATAAATTTTCTTGAATTTATTAAGGTCCAAAACTATTTTTTAAAATATTCATATATATATATATATATATATATATATATATATATATATATATATATATATATATATATATATATAAAGAAATAAAAGAATTAAAATCCTAAAACCTAAACCCTATCCAAACCCAATAACCTATTAACTAAACCCATTAACCTAACCTCCCCCCCCCCCCTAACAGGATCCCTTCCCCCCCATTATATATATATATATATATATATATATATATATATATATATATATATATATATATATATATATATATATATATATATATATATATATACTACTTACAACCATCCTAAACCCTAACCCTAATCCTCTACCATCACCCACGCCACCCCTACCACCGACATGAGCCACCGCCGCCCGCCGCCCGCCGTCGACCCCCGCCGCTCCGCAGTGCCGGAGCGGGACCGGCAGCGACAACAGCAGCCGGCAGCAGCAGCAACAACAGCAGCAACAACAGCAACAACAGCAACAACTTTGGCCCTCCCTTCGCGCACAACCACCGCCCTCCCCGCTCGTCCGAATTATGTCTCGTCTTTGCTGGTATGTTCACAACCTAACCCTCTAGGATTCTCTTCAAGTGGAACGAATTTAGTCACCCCGGTTTGATCGAAAAATCGACCGAAAGTTGGCCAAAAAACTGTTCGGAAACAGTTCAGAATTTTAGTCCAAGTACTCCTGTTCATGTCCAATTTGCCACCAACTCGTTAATTATTTTCAAAATATAATTGAAGAGACTTCTTCACAATATAACCAAGAATTTTATTGTTCTTTTAGTTTTTTATTAGTTTGCTTTAATGGTTAAATTATTCTTGTTCCAAAATGACAAAAAATATATTTTTAAAATACCTAAAATCTTGCGATACCGGGTGTGTCCCGCCAAACGAGACGACTTTATCGTGTGCGAGTTGCACAGAAAGGCGCGTAACATAAACACGGACGTGTGGACTTTCGCGAAACTTGATTTGGATGTGCGTGCACACCGAAATCAACGTGTATCCGCCGAAAAGTCCCGTATAAGGCCTGTTATGACACTCATTGTAACTTTATGTGTACTTATCGTTTCGCAATGAAACTTACGCATCGGATTCACAGTGTTACGCTGGTCCTGTGACCCAAGTTTGGTTCAATTCTGATAATATTGACGAAACATTATTTTGTGGGCCCTACGGTTCCACATAACGGGCGATTTCGTGATTGGCTCATTGGAATCCAGTTTTGGACGTTCCGTTGGGTTCGTATCATCGTTCTGGATTTTTTGACACTAAGTTTAACAAATTTGGATAACTTTATCTTTGACACATTTTACGGTGCGAAGTGGGCCACATGTGGACCCCCTTTTGACCCAAAATTGTCAATTTTGCCCATGTGTCCAAATTGGACTTATGGGTAGTCAATCCTAGCTATTTCTAGTATTATGAGAACATTGTTAATATTTGTTTCAGCATCCGGAGGTGTATGTGCAGATTCCACTTTCCCAGGAGTAGTTGACGGAGTTCAGAACCCAGACAAGTGTATCTTGCCATGTTGTATTACAGTTCCTTGCCTTTATTATATTATTTAGTTATTATAATTATTTTATATGGTTGATGGGTGTCTTTGCCCTAGGACCGTGAGACGTTGCTTAGCGTCCGAACAAGATTCGGGTGTCGACGTCGTACGCGGAGTCGTGTAACGTCACTTAGAGAGTTGATTCCACGATCCTACTTTTACGTGCTTGCTTTACCAAGTACGCCATACCCTAGGAAACTTGACACTATTTCATGTAACATAATATTTCTTGAGTTATTCATGGGAATTCTATAAATGTTTACATGATTCGTGATATGAGACTTGCATATTATATAGATATCATTATGACTCGTTGTACTAGCTAGAGGTCATGATCTTGCGTGTTATGGATATGAGACATCGTGGACATGAGACGTGAGGTTACATTGGGTGGGGAGAGTCTTCATCATGCTCTGGGCATATTTTACTATTACTATTTATGTGTACTATTAGCATACGGAAGTGTCCATTGGGATCTTTTGTGAGTACTTTATATATATAACTTCCTCCTGGTCCCCCACACGTAGCCTTGAGTGTACTATTAGCATACGGAAGTGTCCATTGGGATCTTTCGTGAGTACCAGCCCGGGGTACGATACCATACTCTCATTTGCATATCACATAGTTGGTTATAGTAGTTTACCCTTGAGTATGTGGCATTATACTGTTTTACTTTTGGCATTTTGTTTCTTGTACCTTATTACGTCCCTCTGAGGACCTGGTCCCCTTCCAGTTTTTGCAGCATAGAAGGTTATGGAGCCTTTGGAGTTGCTGACGGAGTTGCTTGTCTTGCAGGCATTGGTACCGGGTACTTATATTATTTCTACCGGAGTTATGGTTATTTATTCATATTGTTTATTTATCTGCTGTTGTAGCCTAGTTTTATAGACTTATATTTCTTTCTCGAGTCTATTCGAGTTTGTGTGCTATGGGTGGCCGACTTTAGCACATGTAGCTCATTCTTGTGTATTCTGTTCATTGTCGATTGAGGCATAGATATTTATATTTACTTGATTATTTAGATAGTGACCATTATAATACAACTTATACGTATTCGAGTCAGACCAGAGTCTGGTCGAATGCGTAGCTGGCATGTTACGTATTCCTAGTCCTATGTATTTTGGAACTGGAGCGTGACATGAGAACTTTGCGCATGTGACAGTGTATAAGTGATTGTACTGTAGGGATGAGGTAGAGTGCAGTGTCAAGTTGTGTGCAGTATATATCACATGTACCTGTGTGTAGTGGTTAGCAGCACTGTGTGTAAGGTGTGGGGTCAATGTTAAGCAAGGGATGTGTGTGAGTGCCTAAGTTAGAGTAGCCGTAGTGGCCGATGGCAACAAGTGTCTGTGTATCAGTGAGGGAGAGGGATTAACTTGGGTCTGAACTACAATATTGGAAATTCGGTAGACATGTCAGTGAGCTAGACATCTAAGTATGAGGTTTCAGATGTGACTGAGAGAGTGTGTGCCCTTGTGGGGACTGATACAAATTTGTATCAGTTGCAACTACAACAGTTGAGCAGTGCTATGGTTGGGTATCAGCAGCAGAGTGTTCAGCTGTGCTTAGTTAGAGGGGGTGCAAGGACGAAGGTTTAATATAGGGTATCAGTGTCTTGTGTGTTGGTTTCCGCAGTGAACATTGCTTAATGGCAGTAACTGCTATTGTTAAGCATCAGGTGAGTATTGGATGTTGTGTGACTGACACCAACGTATCAGTGAGTGAGAAGAGAGTGCACTCTAAGGTGCAGGCCAGAGGAGATTAGGATGAGGTGTCGGGTTCAGACATAGGAAGTGCAGTGCTTGGGGCACTGCAAGTTAAGTGCACCAGTGTGCAGCTTGGGTTTAGGTATATATGTTAGTATCTGCAGGCAGATCTGGAGGAAGGGAATAAGTATTAGTTTTGGGCTTGTGGTGAAAGTATGGATAGTCGGGTTGTGCACGTATGTTTCAGACAGGGAGTATCATTGTGTTAGTAGGTAGTGTTCATTTGTATGTGTAATAGATGTTAGTTCAGTTATATTCATATTAGATGTTAGTGTTGTTTGTAATTTTTTTGTACATTGGTTAGTGGTATTAATGAAGTTAATAACAGTGAGTTCAGTCACTGTGTGAACTCTAGAAGGGAGTTTGGGCACATAGCTGTATCAGTGGGTACTGATACAGAGGTTTAGGATGGCAGTACCCTCGGGAACAAATGCAGATAGGCATGTAAAGAGGGCTCGAGCAGTGACCTTGCACTGCAGGTGAAGAATGAAGATTGAGGGCCACCTGGTATCACAATGTCAGGTAAGTGATTGTACAGGTAAGTCTTGTGTATATATGTTAGTATATAGTTACCAGTTAGCCAAGTCAATTAGGTAATATCTTTGAGTATCAGGGGGTAGCAGATGTTCAGTGAGGGTATCGTGAGGTTGTGTGGGATGGAGTGTTAAGAGTGCACAGTGGGTGCACAAGTATTTTGGGTATATTTTATATAGGTTTTGAGTTGCGTTGGTTTTGTTAGTATAAGTATTAGTGAGTATCTTAACTAGTGTTAAGGTATTTAGCAAGAGGGGCTTGTAGGTATAACTGGTGATGGTAAGCTAAGGTAGTGTATCAGTACTTGGTTAAGGGGAACTGGGTCAGGACTTATGTTCAACAGCAATAGTAGGAAAGTTTGTATCATGTTGGGGGATCAAATGGGAATGGTTATTGGTGTATCTAGCCAAGGTGAGTTGGGTTATTGGTAATAGTTAAAGATTAAGTTAAGTACTAGTATACACTTGGGTAAGTGTATATATATATATATATATATATATATATATATATATATATATATATATATATATATATATATATATATATATATATAGTAAGGTTAGGGTAATTTAGTATGTATAACCTAAATTACCTTAGTGCTAGCTAGCATAGATCACGACGACCCAGTTAGCCTAGTAATGACTAGTAAACCCTTATATAGACTTAGAAATAGCCTAAAACCCCCATTCAACCAAGTTAACCACTTTTATCATTTCAAACACCAATTAACACTTATATTTCATATTTAGGTCATTGTGATTCCATCTCGGACATCGATCCTCATTCCTTGCTCATGACCACATGCGAGTACGTTTTCTGACAGTTTTTATTATTTTGATTATCACTATGATTCTAGTTGTAGTGTATACTTGATTCCGACACAGCGGATAGACGGGCTAGTATCATAGATACCTGTCATGAGGAGTCGTGATTGGAATCCATCGTACTAGCTGGGGACAAAAAAATATTAGCTAGATTATGTGATCATACTCCACTTTACATGCATCATAGCTTACCCCACATATCACGTAGGGTGTAGCCTGACCATTTACATGTCTCATAGCCTGTTATATATGATTGGCCTGACTATTGCTTGCATTATAGCTAACCAGATGGTTAGCCTGACCTCACATGTATCATAGCCAATCATATATAACAAGTCTGATTTAGTCCCAAGCCGATCACATAACACACTGATATTTTACAACACTTAGCTAGAATTCCTATTCTTTCATTCCAGTTTATTTCATTTATTTCCATATATCTGTTCATTGCTAGTTAGATCCATATGCTGATTACATGTCTCTTTAGTATTCCTTATTTTTTAGTATTTCTTCATCATGTGTTTCCTTACACTGTCTTATAGTTTTTGTCATGAAACTGCTATTTAGTGTTTGTGCTTCGCTCCAATCCTTACTGGATAACATTTTCAGAGGATCTTGAGAATTTTTGCCCAACCCACTATGGGCCAGGAGTAGATGGAGAGTTCATCCCGGAGATTCCAGATGAGCCACCGTCCTTAGAGGAGACACCACCCACAGTCGTTTAGACATCATTTAGTCTAGTTTATCATTTAGTCTAGTTTATCTATGCTTTAGATTGTTATAACTGTGAGACTTGAGTGTATTATGTTGAGACTTATTTATGTTGAGTCTGTTAGACGCTAGACTTATTATTGTTATTTGAGTTGTGTTCTAGACTTATATCATATCTTCCTTATCTTTTACATCTTATCGTACCCTTTACTTTCCTATAGTTGTTGTGATTGAGTACCTAAAGTTTAATGATCAAATGCATATTCATTGTCCTCCTTATGGAGTTGAGATCATTGACAGGTTATTTTGTGAGTTGTGATTAGTAGTATTGAGACCTAGACAACGTTCTACCGCCGATGCTGCGGCGTAGGCTGGACGTACCCACGGCTCATGCCCAAATTTTGGGTGCGGGTCGTGATACGTTTTAGTGGTGGCCCATGCAGGTCGAAGTCTGTGTCGAGTCTAATCTAGAAGAGTAAGAATAGGTCGCAACTAGTGTAGTATCATAGTAGTGATCAAACTTAGGGTACTATTACGAGCATGAGATAGGGTATAGATGAGAGTATGCTCAATTAAAACTAGAGAAATTTCTAATTCTATTTTGCTATTCTGAATAACTACTTCTTTTAAAATTATACTATCCTTCTTTGATGATATCGTATCTTTTGCCTTAATTGATTCTTTTTTGGTCTGTCTTCAGGATGCCATCGAAGACTAGGTCGCTGAGATTGGGACCCGCACAGCAGCATCCTGTCCGCACAGACTGAGCTGATGAGGGAGAGTATGGAGAATGCTCATCGGGTGGCTCTCCAGGTAGTGGAGAGAGTCGCACAGCAGCATCCTGTCTAGCAGTAGCAGCCGCAACAAAGGCCGGGCACAATAGTAGACTTCAAGAGGATAATGCCTTGGGAGTTCAAGGGCATTGAGGGGATACTCTACGCCGATGACTGGCTGGAGGACATAGAGAGAAACTTACGCTTGGCTCAGATTTCAGAGAGTCTGCAGATCGAGGCCGCCGGCAGCCAGATGTTCGATATCGTGCTGACTTGGTATCGTACGGAGCCGAGACTTACTGCTAGAGGACTTACTTGGGAGGCTTTCAAGGAGCTTTTCAAGGAGAAGTTCTTTTCCGACGTGGCCCTGGGAGCCTTGGAGATTCAGTTCCATGACTTGGTCCAAGGGAACATGTCATTCGACGAGGGATCAGATTCACCACCTCTTTTGTCCACCCTATTATCATCTCAATTTTATCCGTTCGATTAGATTTAAACAATGGCTCAAATTAAATCTTTATGAACAAGATAGAGAGAGGAACAAAAAATCCTCATATATAAATAAGAGAAAGTAACGAGAGAGGGAAAAAAAAATCTGAATCTCTACTTGTACATGAGAGTATTTGCGGAAAAGTTACGGGACTATTTCTTCCAAAAAAAATTTCACTTTAAATTTTTTTCTAATTCTCTCCTTTAAAAATAAATAAATCTATCTATATTTTAAAACATATCAAATAGGGATATAGGTACATATTTATTTGTTTTTAAATTCCCTTTTATTGTTTTATTTTAATTTTAATTTTAATTTTAATTTTAATTTTAATTTTAATTTTAATTTTAATTTTAATTTTAAAATAAAACAAAAAATAACATTAAAACTAAAATTAATATTAAAAATAACATTAAAATTAGCATTAATATTAATATTAATATTAATATTAACATTAAATAAATAATAATAATATTAAATTTAAAAATAATATTAGTATTAGTATTAATATTAGTATTAATATTTTTTAAATATAGATTTGTTTTTAATGATCAATTTATTTTTAAAGGGAGATTTTTTTAAAAATTTTATTTACAAAAAATAAATAATTCTCTCTCTATTTTTAAGAATAAAAAATATAAACCTATATATCTTTATCTAAAAAAACCTATTTCTATTTAAAAAATAAATCGATGGATATAATTTTTTAAAATATAGAGATAGATTATTTTTTTAAAAGAAGATATTTAATTTTTTTGAAACTAAAAAAATTTGGAAGAGAAACATCTCGTTACTCTCTTATTCTTATTCGTAGAGATTTAATCTGGGTCGTTGTTTAAATCTAATTCAACGGATACAATTGAGATGATAATGGGATGGACAAAAGAGGGGGTAAATCTGATCCCTCCTCTTATGTATAAGGCTTCAAAACGGCTCAAAAGTGTGCCGGCTAAACCGCTTGTAAATACTCAACTATTTATTTAAAAAATTAATATTACGTAAAAAAAATGTTCAAAAATTTAAATTTGTTATAAATAACGTCATGTGAAATCTAACTTGACCAACCAAGAAAAATATCTTTCACCTTAACCACATGAGCTAGAATAGGTGTTCAATTATAGTTATATAATATTATGTAGTTAAACAATTAGTTAATTTTTTTTTTAATTTTTAAGTTTTAATTACGTGAGGATATACATACAACTTAGTCGGCTAGCATATTCAATTTTTTTTATAAAGAGTAAAAATATATCAATAATAAATTATAATTAAAATATTAAAATTATTTTACAATAATATTAAAAAAAACTATTTTAGCTAAGTATATATATATATATAATTGCATATCACTTCATAAAATCCAGATAGTAGAAACTAGAAACCACTGAAAGTGGAGCATTTGGATATTAAGCAGAGTAATTCTCTGTAGCCTCTTGCTATCTAAACAGCCCCTTTCGAAAAGTAACTAAAGCCTTTGTCTATCAAAAGAAATGAAAATTTAATAATTAAAAAAAATGGTGAAAAAAGGTGTAACTTTCATATTTTTAGTCGATCTCCTGCTAACGAAAATCAGGTTTCATTTAGTGGTGACAAAATCGACTACAATCTCTAGTTGGTTAGTATACTTATAGTAAGACAAATGAGGAGTGATGGTTGAGTTTATTCTGTTTCAATTGAATCGAAATAATTAAAACTAATAAAGTAGATTTCTAAAAATTCAAAACTCAAACCAAATTGAAATTAGTCATGAACCGATAATCGATTCGATTTATTTTGTTTGTTTGGTTGAACTATTTTTGTCGTTTATTATGTCGGCAAAAAGTTAAAATTGTAGTTAAATTATATTAAAAATATAATTTATATACATACAATTGTTATATTTTATATTTTGACCTAAAGTTGAACTAATTGTTAAATTATCAAAATTGAATTTTAAAACACATACATACAATTGTTGTTGTCAAAATATACACTTTTTTTTCCCATAAAATATACATTAAATTGAGGTTATTTACATAATTGCTTAAGCTTTATTTGGCTTTTGATTTTGTACCGAAATCGAAATCCAAAACCAAATAAGTAATTTTAATATTTTTAAAATCAAAATCTAATAAAAAACGAACCAAAATCTTATTTTGATTATTGGTCCAAAACCTAGTAATGCTCACCCCTAAGACAAATGCGGCGTGCAAATTGATGAAAACGAAATTCAGGAAATGAAAAGTGGGCTTTATTTATTTATTTATTATTTTTTTTTTTTTTCAAATGGCAAGTGCAAGTTGATTTGCAAATTAGAATGAATGATTTTGAGCAACTTGTGCCCTTGGCCACCTTGTTTAGCTAAAATATGTTATCAAGATATATAAAATCTAATATGGGACTTTTTTTTTTTGCCTTTCTCAATTGATGATAGTAATGGTTCCAATTGTTGTAGGCTCAAAATGAATTGGGTGAATATAAATGTATTTACACTTGTCCATAAGGCTTAAAATGGGCTTAGGTACGAAGGATATAGTGAAATGTTGGACATGTTAGACTATTGGGCTTTGGCCCATTTGAACAGGGCCTTCAACTGTCTGTTGGACCTCCTATATTGGGCCGGGATTAATAATGTAGGACAAGACCGGCAGGGTTCGGATGTATGTATTTTTCCTTAAAAAATTGTAAGTATTTGGTTGAGGGCTCAATAATTGAAAAAAAAAAAAAACTAAAATATTGACGCAGAAGCATTACTGTAAACAAAATTTATTAATATTACAAAATTTTAATAATGAAATTGTCATTTCTTCTTCCTTTAAGATGAATACAATTTCCTACAAATTGTATAATTCTACCTCTTCATCTATACTTTTTTTATAATCTACGAGAATTTAGAGGGTACTGCTCGAATTCATAAGCTTAACTTGTAATAAAAAGAAAGGCATATATTCATGCTAAACGCTTCACTTAAATTTTATGACATGATATGACAACCAATCATAAATTTTTGTGAATCTTGTATGAAGATTTATTCAAAATAATTATTATTTTGGAATCTCTCTAAGAAGAACATCCCGTTAATGGAATAAAATGACTCATAATCACCATTTACCTTCAAGTCATAGTATAGAATATACTCGTACAAGGTATATATGAATAAGATATTTTAGTAAATACTTCCACTACAAATATAGAAACTATTATATACCTTCACTTATTTAAAAAATCTAGTAAATATTTTCATTATAACTAAAATAATCAAAATTTTAATTAAATAGTAAAAATATATAAGTAAAATATATATACTATTTTTTATATTTATAATGACAGGATCACGGCTACACAACAAGTGTTGTTGTCTACTTAAGAGTCATTCAAGATATACTTGGTAGTAGTTCGACGGATGCATTATTCCATTCTAAGAGTAAATATTACTAGAGGGGCTGCACGATACATACTTTTTTTTTTCCTCACCTTTTAAATCTACTAGTTACCCATGTGCATTGCACAAAAAAAAAATATATAAAAAAATATATATAATTTTAAATTATTTTATATATATTTTAATTAAAATTTGTTATGTTTTTACAGTTTTGGATATTAGAATCAGATAATATCATGTACTTAGTTCAAATATTTAAATATATTTAAATTATAATTTGTTAAACAATTTTAATAATTTTATTATTTTTTTGTAAATTAATTTTTTTATTTATTATTTAAACGGTTTTAAATTTACCATTTAGGTTTGGTGGAAGAAAAGAGTGGATTAGGGAGATTTAGACGCATAAGATGTAAGTTGGTTTATGTCACTCCCCGTTCCCAATATACATATTTGGAACGTATTTTAATTTATCATGGTTGCATGTGCATGGAGACTAGACCCGTTCTTTGGTTTAACCTGGTTCATGGTTTATTTTGTGGGTTGGTTCAACTCATGAGAACCTTTGGTTCAACCCTACAATATATGTAATCCAACATTTTCTCTCTTTCTCGCCTTACTTTTTCATTACTTCCTCCTCCTTTAGTTTTCTCTCCCCATTTCATAGGCAAGTACACCTTGCATGAGAAATGGAGAAACCCTTCATATTATTGTTCTATTATGTTTATTATGTGTTTCTAAGCACTTTTAGTTTTTGGAGTTTTCTGTTTTAATGGATGGATTAATGTAGATCTATATTTCTAAACTTAGGATTTTATTGGGTTTCATGAGTTTTTATTTTATTTTGATCTATTAAACTTGTGTCTTTGAAAATCAATTTTTGCTACATGATAGAGCTTTCAATTTAGAGCATTTTGGCTTTTGGTTCATCCGATTTGGACTTAAAATGAGAATTTTATGGACAAAACAAGATTTTAGTTTTTGAAGCTTTTCTGCCATGACTGAACCTGCTGTTGGAGAAGACGATGTTCCCATGCGGCCAGTGAGCATATGCGGCTGAGAGTGCCATGCGGCCCGAGAGTGTTATGCGGCCTAAACTCTTGCCGCATACTGGCAGTATGCGTCTATATTGTTGGACTCATGTCTATTGATTTACACAAGTGTCCTTGAACACCTTGTGTTTTCACCCACTGAACGAATAAAAATTTTGCTAAGTCCTAGAGAACTCCATGCGGCAGAGAACCTCATGAGGCACTGACACCCATGCAGCCTGGAGAGCATGCAGCCACTATTTTCTTGGACGCATGGCTCAGAACTGTTTGCACTTATTTCTATACTTTTGTCTTTTCTTCCTGACGTACTTTATGGCTTGTCACCTCAGTTATATCAGTCACTTATGTCACATCACTGACACTTTATTTATTTGACTGTCACTTATACACTTGTCCCAACAGTAGACTTAACCCCTGGACATGCGGCCTGACTTCATGCGACCTGACTTCATACGGCTTTGAGACCCATGTGGCCTTGCTTGTTTTGACTGAATGTCTTCTTGACTCTTGTGCCCAATGTATAATTGGTAATTGGACTCGAATACTGTATCCGTGCTGATACCCATATTGCCTGAATTATTGTTCATGTTTAATGTGCGTCGAGGTACGACACATCCTTTCACGTGTTAAGAGATTATATTTGGGTTGTGCATCGAGAATGCCTCCAAATTCTTGAACTCGTGATATTATAAATATACATTATTTTTTCCGCACGGGCATAATAAGCGAGTCAACTACCAAAGCGTGGCTAGGTTATTTGATTGTATGAATGTTGCATACACGCTCGGGTGAATCCAGATTTGACTTTCATGGATTTAAACCTAGTGTGCCCGTACTTTGTACGATATCTTAAGAGAAATTCTCATGTAACCACGCCTTGAGATTTCAAACACAACATAGGGCTAATTAAGTAACTAAAAGTAGTAGTAATATTTGGAGAAAACGATATTTCGATATCATGCCAACGAACCTTATTGAGCTGTGGGCTGGCCACCACAGATGTAACGCCCCACAACCACTCGGAGCGTTACGCTGAGTCGGATTGAATGAATCAAATGCTGTTTATATTTGAAATATTGGATTTTGGGAAGAAGGATTAATCGAGTTAGTTTCAATGTGCAGATGGTTAGCGGGTTCGATGGAAATCAGGTGTTCGTTCAGAACATTTCTGAATAGCTGGATGGAAGCGATAATGCCGTCTTCCTTAATCCGATCGGTCGGATGATTTGGAGAGCACGGTCTGCTCGCACGGTCATACCAGTTGAGTAGATCGCGCTTGCATCGGACCACGGGTTCAAGAAATTGGCCGTATCGGCATGACAGGATGCCTAACGGGATCAAACATTGTGAGTGGGCTCTTTCCTTTCTCCTCTACTCCTTCATGCCTAATAATATGGAAAATACGTAAAAGGCTTGAACACTTGGGCTGAAACTCGAGGATCAATATACTGAGGCGTGCATAGAGTGTACGTCGTTGGCTTGGTAGGATTGTGGCTTAAAATGATTTACGCGTTGGATAGTTGGAGCTAGAGTTGGAATGTTGCATTTGAGGCAGTCGGTTGGATACTTGGGATTATACTTGGACGAGTTGGAAATGATACATTTGAGGCAATGGGAACGTCGGGAATTCGGGCGAGCGAACGTGCATCCGTGCGCGAGTATCACTTGGTCGCTTTGTCTTGCAAAGCGAGCAGTTATGGTTCAAAATCGAACAACTGCATCGGCGAGGGCGTTGTGTCGCTTGATGGGGCATCGTGCCACGAATGGGGCATTGTGCCACTGAAACGGCATTGTGCCATGGGATTTGCTTCGAGCATGGGTGTTGCACCAATTTGAACTCTGTGTTGAGAAGAGGCATCGTGCATATGAAACACTTGATATATTGGTGCCTTGGGCTATATATTGAGGTCGAGATTTGGATCTCTTGGATGGATATGTTGGAAGAATGGTTATGGATATTTGGTTGGATATCGGTTGAACGAGTCTAGGATCGCTTGGTGGGGCGAGAATATTTCGATCCTCTCGTCATACCTACTTGGTGTCTGCATAGTCACGGACAACCTGTGTGGCACAGGGTTTGGTTTCCTCGAACGGGTGCTCCGGGGCACCGGGATCGTTCTGCCATGGAGGAGACATTTGGGTAACGCGTCTTGGGCGCGGTGCCAGCGGTTGGATGCGATTCAGGTGGGTTAGCTACTTAGCGCTGTTTTGAATAGAACCGCATTTGATCCGTCCAATCAAAGTCCTTTATGGCTTGGCTAGTGACTTCATATATATAAGAGTTGGCTTGCTTTTCTTTTGTTGGTTTGGCTTTCGTGTAGGCGCGGCCACCTTGCCTCGGCAAGAGTGTGCACTTGAGATTGGGATATGAACTTTGGTTGAGGATGGATATTGAGGCGAGACTGATGGTTCGATATGTTATCGTGCAAGCGATGACATTGAGTTAGACGCGTTGGATATACATAAATGCTTGTCGTTTGGTTTGAGATTGAATGCTTGCATGCGTAAACTGCTTTACTGCTTTCCTTAACATGTCATTCATATGCCATGAAACGAATATAGGATTCAACTAGAAAGATCACCATATAACTGGATGCATTCACTATTTTTACTTAGTGTCGGCTTAGACGAGTGGGTTACCCCGCTCACCAGTACGGTTGTGTACTGACCCACGTTTGTGGGCAATATTTCAGGTACACAGGCGTAGTGGCGCTGCTTGGATATACGGGACAAGATGTATGAACTGTAAGTACCTTTGTGGGCTAGAGAAAAGAGCAAGAGCATTTCATCGTCTCCGTGGCATCGCCTTTGTGGCATTGCCTTCGGAGCATTTTATTTGGACCCTATCGTGAGCTTCGCTGCGTATTACTCTGATGTGTGCTTGGTACACAAATTGGCTTCCGCTGTAACTTGGTTATTTCGATGATAACTTTGGTGTTTAACAACATTGCCTTGTACGAGCGCAACTCCAGGCTCGTACGGCATCACGTCCCGATGAGAATGATTGTCCTGCGGGAGAGCTGCAACGTGGTGATTCACGTTCAGCAGGGACATTTGAGCTTGCCGGAGATTGGGGCGTGACAACAGATACTGTATATCATCTGCATCAGTGGAGTACAATATCTGACTTATTATTATGCCGAGCCACTGTTTCAATATAGGAACACTGGAATCGCTAATACCGTATTTTTAGCGCAGTGGCCCTACGGAGGACTGGTGCATCCTGCAAGTGCTTGTTTTATTATATTGGTTCGGTTAGCTCATGTTCGGCACTGACGTGATCTGAGGATACTTATTATGCATTATTCTGAGATAACCTCATACTCCACAAATTAGCAAGCCGTCCAAATGATTGGTCGATATAAGAAATAGATTTGGTTGTGATTGTATGATTCAGCTAGTAGCCTAGGGAAGTGGACTATCATAGTGTGATGGTTCTACCCTTGTCCTTGTTTGGTTGTGGGGCTGTCACGCCCCAGTCCAAAAAAATACGTAGGACTAGGACACGTAAGCATGCCAGCCGCATGGATATGGCAACTCCAATATATGGAAACCAAACCCATACGTACGCTGTAATATGAATATCAAATCCACAAGTGATATAAATCTATCACAAGTCACAAGGTACAATCTAAATCTCATCCACGAAAATCAAATATAGATAAATAACCAGTATCTATGAAACTAGATCTCAATAAGAAGTATTTAAGGATGATAGTTGGATGGAAACAAATCCACTACCAACTCGAATATAAGAGCAAATACAATATAAGTACAACATAATCAAATACAATATAAGTATACCAGCTAGCAATCACGGCTCGAAGAGAAGACATCCATGAAGCATATACAACCATCATAATCTGCGCTCCTACAAATACTCAAGAACAGATACACCTGGCAGCGGACCAGGTCCTCAGAGGGACATAACAAGATACTTAAACACATGCCAATAAAGTACTGAAATAAATATCCAAAGGGGTCGCCTAACCGTCTAAATGAATGCAGTTAAGAACAACTTTCCCCACAAGTGAGCTATCTGGCTGAAAACTGGAATTGGCATGACTCTCTCGGAGAACCAGGGGCCTCAAAGGCATGTCGTCTTTTGAATGGCAGAGGCCCGCCAAGTAGTATAGGGGTCATCACCGCCCGTATCTCCAGCGGAGCTTCCGGGTTACAGAAGGAAAAGTGTAAAGGAGCTCAAATGCGGTACTTGTTGTTCTCCCCACCCCATGCTCTAAGTATGTCACATCCATGACACGATTTGGTCCATAGCCTATTCTTAGTACCCTAGCCCAATCCTACAACCAAACAAGGACAAGGATGGGACCACCGTACTACAATAGGCTATGTCCCTAGACCTCTAATAACTGCTAAGTCTACTAGCATGCAAAGTTTCTAACAGCAGTTATTCCTAACGCACGGCCCACACGTACAGGAGGCCAATCCTGCACGCCAGTCCGTGATCTATATGAGACTCACAACTCGTGTAACAACTATATCACGGCCAATAAACCTAATGATGCTACATGATAAGGAGGTAGTCTCATGAACAAGGTCAATGCAATACATAAATAAAAATATATCGCGACGACACCGTCGCGCGCATTTTATATAACAGTTAAATATATGAACTAAAGACAGAAAATAAGGATGCATGCAACATACGGAATATGAATAACAGTACAATGTAATGTATACTTGCCTGCTCTGAAAAAGGATGAAGTCATAACTCAAGGCGTCGTCCGATCTACCCGTCACATAAATTAAACAAGTTAGGTTACAAAAATGGGTGAATAGGTTCCTCCAATTTAATCTATTTTAATTCTGAATAAAATAACCTAAATAATATTTTAATCTTATTATAATCTGAAATTATTATTAAATCCTAATTTTGGTCCAAAGAAAGTTAACTTTACAGATTTGTGATTCGTGACACGCAAATAGAGGCAATCCGTTAACCAAAAAGTCAACCAACTCAAATCCTAGATTTGTGTATAAAATTTTCTAGATTTTAGAGCTACATGAACGCCAGAATCGACGGTTTTATAAAATCACAAGTCGGTAAAGAGTTATGGCCACAAGGGCGAATAGATGATAGTTTTCGGTGGTTTCCTATTTACGTCTATGTTGCACAAATTTTACAGTAGAATAAAATTATATTTTAAATTTTGGAAAAATACTTTTCTGGAATTTTATCATGTCAGCTTTCCAAAACTTTAAACGGTTCATAATTCCGAGTTCGGGATCTCCCAAAATCTCGAAAATACGAAAACGCGTCTGATTTCGGACAGCGGACACTTTCGGAATATTCTGAAAAAATAGGTTCTGAAATTACTGAAGTAATTTTTATATTCAGAAAACTAACCTTGATATGATTTTAACAAAAAAAATTAGAGCGCGTTTGGAGTCCGGAGCTAGGAGATATCATCTTTTTAAGTCGTCATAACTACTAGAAAATGAGACTGAATTTATGATGAATTTTGACTATTTTTGGACGAAAAAGAGAGGAGTTTGGGGATAAAAAAATATGAAAGATGAGTTTATTCTATAAGTCTAATAGGTATTTATAATGATGAAAATTGTTTAATTTAATAAGACTAGGATTGGCTAATTTAGATATGATTAGGATCAGTTTAAATAAGGATAGGATATGCATGAAATTGTTTTCCTAGTAGGCTCAGGATTTGAATTAATTTAAAATAGAGTTTGAGTTCATCTCAATAATTTATAATCTTAAATAGAATTAAAGATAATACAAATAATTTATATATAAACTTATTAATATCTATTAACACTAAATTAGCTCTATCTAATATTAAGACTTTATATATCCAAATAAATCCTCAATAATTCCAAAAATCCAATAATTAATTAAAATTCTAAATAAATTACAGAAAAATATATTTAAATATTTTAACTCTAAAATAAATGTTTGGTAGTAACAACATTCAAGTAGGGTCTCATAGTAAATCATGGAAGTCCCAAAAATTTATATTTGAGATCTTGACAGGTACCTATATTGATTGTGTGAGATTGTTAGCTAGATAGTAGACCTAGACAGCGTTCTACCGCCGATGCTGCGGCGTAGGCTGGACGTACCCACGACTCATGCCCGATTTTTTAGGTGCGGGTCGTGACATAGTACCAGATCTAGAAATTTTAGTAAAACAAGGATTAATGGTACTACTTGCATAATCATAATACCAATCACTCTCACAAAATATTAAAGGTTGTTCATCACAAATAATATATTTTGTTAACTCAGTCTTGTTACGAGCATCAAAATAAGTAAAGTTACCTATAGAAGATCATTGAGCACCGGTACTTAGCTGTGTTTGTCTAGCCTGCAGTGTGTCCTCGCCATAATAACTTTCGTAGTGTCTTCTTAAAGTGTCCGTGCCATCATTTTTATTTATTTATAAACCTGTTTACATTTCTTACATTCTGCACTTTTATGTATTAATTTTTGATCTTTTGGATCTAAAACCGATGCACCCTCACTCTCAGTGACAAATATTTTTGTATAATAATTCCATAAAACAGATTTTTTTTTCCAACATTTGTATCCATACTCCTAACTTCAGGAGATGACATTTGTATCGGTGGCACAGAATCAAGAATATAATTGTTTTCAAATATTTGATTATAATAATCAAATTGTTGTTCTGAATCACCTCCATATGGGAGGTTAGAACCAGTAGCACCCATATTTGAAAACTTATTTTTTCAAAAAAAAGTGTATAAAAATATATTTATCTACCAACTAAACAAAAGAGAGAAATGGAAGATAATGAAGAAGAAATATTGTTGTCATTATTTTTTAATTGTTGTGATTATTTTTTATATTTTTTGGACTATTTATAATTTTTTTTATAGCCAAAATGACCTCTCATACCCTCAAAATGTAGTTGTTATAAGGATATTTTGAACAAAATGACCAAAATATTCCTGTAACGTTCAAAAAAATGTCACAAAATCGAAAATATTTTGATAAAAATATTCCCTAAACAAATATATATATATATATATATATATATATATATATATATAATTCGGTCGGATCAGATTGAGCCTGGACCAGGCCGGTCTAATCGGACTCCAACGACAAACTCGGACCCACCTCCCGGGTTAACCTGGCCGGTCTTGCAGGTCAAGATCTAGAATCCAGTACGAACCCGCTATATGTGTAGGTCAAGTCGGATCGGTCCGTTGATCGAATCCGAGCCGGACTCGGACCGATTTTTGGGCCGCCTGTCCCAATATACACCATGAAGCACAAGAGGATGCGCAACAGAAAGTTAAAGCCCCATAATATGTCATCATTCGTAAAGTTGGAGTAAACCTAGAAATCTATCCAATTTGTATACTCAGTTCTCACATAATTATGAGCTCATGTGTCTGTCCAGTGGCGGACCTAACCTGGGACGAGTGAAGGCAGTTATACCAACAAACTTCCGGATTAAATTATTATTATTATTTAACAATTTTATGTTTTACTTCTTCCAAAATTTATAATTTATAATTTATATATACATATTTATATCATGTCTTATTTTTTTTTTTTTCATAATTTTTATTTTTCAATGGTTCAATACAGAGAAAAGCCAAGGTGTAGAAACAACAAAATTTTGATGCAGCAAAATTTATTTTAAAAAAAAATTAGACTTTCTTTACATTTGAGGTTGACTCCTCATTTAAATAATGCGTCCGTCCGATGGTATAATGACACACGATATATAAAAAACAAAAAAAAAAACATAATTATCAAATCCAGGCCGGTCCTAAGATCTAAAAGTTCCAGAACGAATCCGAAAATTGGGCCTACCGGCGGGTCTAATATTGTGAATGAAGTCCAAATCCACAATAATGATGCCGGTGAGGAGGCACATGACGATCCTAAACGAACAATCCACCTTCGCGGGACTGCCAAAACAGTCTAAGACCGTAATGTTAACAACTTATTCCGTGGAACTCAACATCAAGGAATCAACAACGATGCTTCTAGCGTCACGGAATTATATGTTTTTCACATGACGACAATGTTGAAACGACTCTTTCCGGAGCTAAACATTCAGCCCTTTCTAGAACATGTTGTAATGAACTGTGTTGCCGTAGCGTGTCCGGATGACTTGTACAAAATCAGCAACCGTTTTGGAACGCAAGCGTAGGCAACACAATATCTAAAAAAAATTCTCTACCTCCGAGCTCATAGTTAAATATAGAACTAAATTAAGTTAATCCCTAGAGCTATTTCCTTCGCATCATAATTTCGATCAGAAATAATTTGAACACATCACAATATCGAAACGAAAAGCAAACATTATATCCTGATTATATTAGCAAACATTATATCCAAGTCACTTTGGTGGCCAATTTCAAAGGGAGGGATATATTAAGAAAAAGCTAAGCTAAGCTAAGCCACATCCCTCCCTCCCTTTTGACTGGTTCTGAGAGAGTAGCAAGAGGAAGGAGATCAATGATCATGCAGGAGCTGATGCCTCTTGTTGCTCTTCCAACATACAAACAGTTCAGGAGCATTCTATTTGTGAGACCCAGGAATCAATCTACGACAATGTCGCTTCGTTCGTTCGTTCGTTCGACCATTTTCGAGATTCTTCTTATCGCAAAAATTTCAGAGTATACTCTTGTAAACTCCACAAACAAAATCTATCAATTTGGAATATTTATAAAGCCACCAAAAATTATATTACATCAATTTTGAAATGTTTTTGAGCCGACCAAAATTAGTGTCTCATAAAAATTACCAAGCAGAAATTTTCATAAACGATCGGTTCAAAAATACCCCAAAACCGGTAACAATACCCTTACCAAACAGACCCTAAATTCGACAGCATATTAAAACTTAATTTACATCCCAACAGTTGATCAGTATTTATTTGCTTGTTATGTGTGGTTTTGGTTCTGGCCCCTCCTCTACCTGCATGGCAATGTATGTTTCTAGTAGTCAAATTAAGATTTCTTGTTTCTCTCTGAACCAAATGTAAAAGTTAAAAAATTAAAATTTTCGAATTACATATTTTCAACATAATCAAATATCGATGAAATGTTGAATTTATTTTCCATAGTAAAGAAATAGAAGTAGATTTCTAGAAATACAATGCGATGTTAGTTGTTTAGATGTCAAAAGAAAGTGTATTTATGTGGTAAGCGATGAAGATGAACCATAGCTAATTGGATTTCACACCCACCATCAGTGCATCACACCATTGGCATATATATATATATATATATATATATATATATATATATATATATATACTATCGAAAATGATATTTGGCTCGGGTCTGTCCGTTCTATTTGCTTGGGAGTTGCCATCGGTAGACCTGCCAATGACACGACAATACGTAGCTTGTGGACCACGACTGCGGTCACAGACTGCGATATGCATAGCAGCGTCCTATATATATACTAACTTTAACACCCACCCTCAGTGCATCACACCCTAAATTGCTTGAAAACACTGTCGGCAATCAATTCCTACGAGCAGAGCAGAGCAGTCAAACAACGTGCTTGTGGCGTCGGCTACGATCACTGCATGCACATGGGATATACTATACTTGTTCCTGGTTGCCACCCTAACCAACTAGCACGGTACCACCTCAAGTGATGCTCACACAAACTAAATGCATGTGAAGCATGCACTAATCAAGTTACTGGTACCACTTCCACCATGATTATAAGGTATAGGTGAAGTAGCTAGCTAGTTGCTGTTACTAGTTTGTTTATATATATATATATATATATATATATATAGAATAAGGGATGTGAGATAGTATCTCACTCTAAAAACAAAGATGGCGATGACGTGACACAATTCCAACCACACAGTTCATAATTGACAATTTTCACTTAACCCCCTATAAAATGTGTGGTTGAGATTGTGCCACGTCACCGCCATTTTTGTTTTTAGAATGAGGTGTCATCCCACCTTCTTTACTCTCTCTCTCTCTCTCTCTCTCTCTCTCTCTCTCTATATATATATATATATATATATATATATATATATATATATTATTTTTCAGAAGTTAATAGGAGAACAAAAAAAAATAAAAACTTGTTACCGGCCTTCAGAAAAGTCGTGCACGAAGCACTGTCATAAGAGTTGATCCGAGGTCTATGTGTAGACGTTTCTCGGAAGCTCCTAGTGGTAAAATCCTCTGACTACCGGGTTCTCTTTATTGCACACAACTCGGAGAGAGAGAGACCGAACTTAGCTCTGCCTAGAGTAAGGATGTAGAGACCATAATGTGGTTTGAGAGAAAGAGGTTTCACGTAGGAGGATTTTCTATTTTCAAATGAAGGAGGAGGAGACCACTTTAAATAGGCAGAACCTAATACACAGCCACATACATGATACTTAATGGCTCATAAACAGGCCATTTAGGAGCAATAAAAACGTGGAGGAATGGCTGTCAAAAAAGCTGTTGTAAGGTTCAAAGAACCTGGACATGAGCCTGAATGTTCAAAAATGAATGAATCAAAACGGTTCAAAAATTAAAGGGGAGCAAAAATATTTTTGGATCCCAGCCCGAAGAGTAAATTGGATCGAAATTCGGCGCCCGCATGTGTGGGCACATACCCGCACCCGTTACGTGCACCGAACCGAGCCGAGTCGGGCCGGACGGTGGCGCGCGCGTGTGGCCCAAGGGGTCCCCCACACAACATCTTTAAAAAAGCAATGGAGAAGAACTAATATATACATGCAAGGAAGGGGTGGTCCAACCGATGTGGGACTAAAGGAAAGAGGGAAGATTAGCTTTTGCTCAAGCATAGCTAACAATCCCCCCCCCCCCCCCCCCCCCCCCAAAGGTCAAGTTTCGAAAATAGAAGTGACAAAGAATTAAAAGGAAGAGTTTCTGGGCAGGTATATACTATGCAAAGATGAGATGAACTACAGCCTTGAATCTCATTTAGTGACTATTGTCTTTGTCTGAAGAAGTGCTTGATGGACTATGCCTTGAATCGGACTTCTTTTACCAGATTTAAAAAATAATACCATAGTACGCTAGAGGTTCTGGGTCTAACGGGTGGCACTTTTGGTTGGCCATGCGCATTAATCCCAAATTCATGAGAGTTGTTTGGGATCGTCCTGTCCCATATCACGGCCTTCACGACCTCTCATATAGGTAAGTCCTTAAGGGTTGGTGATATATTTCAACCCCGCATATCAGCTTGGACCTATTAAGAGTTTTTAAAACTCATCCTAACCATATCACTCAAGAACACTGACACCATAGGGATGGGGAATCATTGTACGCATGTACAGCCACTTGGGCATTATAGAATAGGATTTTAATCTAGAGTCAGTGTTCCATAAAAGTCACCTAAGTCCAGCTTGTTCCTACCCATTGAACCGGCTTCTTGGAATATCCAGTCAGACTCGGTTGGGTTGCCACTGCTGATGACTTTACTTATGGGCTTAACCCCATCTACCTCGATGATTCTAGGATCAAAGTCCTAGACAAACCATTCGTCAAGTGGTTTGTAAGGTTCTTTTCTGACTTTATATAGTCAAGAACCACATATTTGCCCAATTGGCTCTTTATAGACTTGAAGCGCAGCTGCAGGTGCCTGTTCATCTTAGTATTCACATAATCATGCTTTAGTAGTTCCATAAAATATTTATTATCACAGTTTATAGAAATTGTAGGAACATGACTAATAGAAACAGGTATATGCATAATAAGGTTTCTTAGCCATTCGACTTCTATGCATGTAGTGTCCAAGCTATCATTTCGAAGTCCATTGTACTCCTAACAATGATAGTTTGTTTACATGAGCCCTAGGAGATTGCAACTCCTCCTAGAGTGAAAATATATCCAGTAGTGGATTTTACATCATGTGAGTCAGTTACCCAGTTTGCATTTGAATAACCTTCTATGATATCAGGTGTCTAGTATAGTGTAACATATAATCTAGAGTACCCCTAAGATATCTAAATACTCTTTCTAATCCTGTCCAATGTAACTGATTTGGGTTACTAGTATATCTACTTAGTCTCCCAATAGCAAATGCAATATCAGGTCTGGTCCTGTTTGATATATACATGAGAGAACCTATCATCTGAGAATATCTGTGTTGTTCCATGGGAGAACCCTCATTCTTCTTGAGAACAACACTACTGTCATAAGGAGTAAGAGCAGATTTCTTATCAAAATACTCAAAAAAATTTAGCATTTTTTCGATAGAGTGTGCTAAGGATAGAGTATAGCCCTCCTTGAATTTGGACATTTGCATGCCTAGAATCAAGTTGGCTTCACCTAGATCTTTCATATCAAACTGGCTGGATAAATAGTCCTTGGTATTAGTAATCAATTCTAGTGATGATCCAAAAATAAGAATGTCATCTACATACAAACATAAGATGACATAACTTTAATCTAAAATTTTGGAGTATATACATTTGTTATACTCATTTGGCACGAAACCATATTCCAAGATGACTATGTCAAATTTGTTGTGCCATTGCTTGGGAGCTTGCTTTAGGCCATAAAGAGATTTAACTAATCTTTAAAATTTATTTTCTTGGCATTTAATAAAACTTTCAGGTTGCTCCATGTAGATTTCTTCCTCTATGTCCCCATTTAGAAATGCTATTTTTATATCTATTTGATGGATTAACATATTATGAATGGTTGCTAAGGCTAGAAGGGTTCTGATAGAGGTGATCCTAGCTACATGTGAGTAGGTATCAAAATAATCTAATTTTTTTTTCTGAGTAAAACCTTTGGCTACTAATCTAGCCTTTTATTTCTCTATCGTACCATCGGCTCTAAGTTTCTTTTTAAATATCCACTTACAACCTATGGGTTTACTACCTAAAGGTAAGTCTGCTAGAAACCAAGTATTGTTCTCCATGATGGAGTTATACTCACTGTTAATGGCTTCTTTCCAGAAAGGAGCATCATGAGAAGATATTCCTTCTTCATAAGTTGAGGGATCACCCTCTATAAAAAATGTGAAGAAACCTTCTCCTAAGTTCTTTTTAATTCTTTCTTTTTTACTCCTTCTAGGTTCTATATTTTGTTCGGGTTGTGAACTAGATATTTGAACATGAGAGCTGGTGGATGGAGTAAGAGAGAGATTGGAGGGAGAGGAAAAAAATTCTATCTTTGAAAGGATATATATTCTCAAAGTAAATAGCATCTCTTGCTTCTATAATAGTATTGTTAGATATTTCATTTACTTCAGAGTGAGTAACAAGAAATCTATTGGAATTGCTATCTAGGACATATCCTATGAATACAACATCTACAGTCTTAGGTCCAATCTTTCTCTTTTTAGGTTCAGGAATTCCTACTTTAGCCAAATATCCCCAAACTTTGAGATAATGGACCCTAGGAGCTCTACATTTCCATAATTTATACGGAGTCCTATCATTAGACTTACTAGAAATTCTATTAAGGATGTAACAGACCGATAATAATACTTCTTTCCATAAATTATCGGGAGAACCTGAGCTGAGGAGTATGGCATTTATCATGTTTAACAAAGTACGATTCTTCCTTTCATCAACTCCGTTGGACTGTGGTGAATATGGAGTAGTTACCTCATGGATTATTTCGTGTTCTTCACAGAAATTGGTCATATTATTTGATGTATACTCTCCACCACGATCTGATCTAAGAATCTTAATCTTTCTCTCTAACTGGTTCGCAGCTTCAGATTTATAGACCTTAAATCTGTCTAGAACTTCATCTTTGGTTTTGAGAAGATATGTATAACAATACTTTGAATGCTCATCTATAAAGGTAACAAAGTATTTTCTACCGCCTCGGGTCAAAACCTTATTTGAGTCACACACATCACTATGAACTAGCTCTAGAAGGTCAGAGTTTCTTTCTCCAAATTTGAAAGATAACCTTGTGTGTTTGGCTTGAACACAGATCTCACACTTGTGTTTATCATCTATTGGAGTCTTAGGAATAAGATCTAAGTTCATCATCCTTCTTAGGGAACCTAGATTCACATGACCTAATCTACTGTGCCACACATTTGAAGATTCTATATTGGAAACATCAAATGAATTATCTAAAATTGTATTCACGGTACTAAAAAAAAAACTATCTCTTATAAATTATTTTTCAATAAAAGTATTATTATTAGAAAATACTACTTTATTTGCTTCCATAACAATCTTGTACCCTGAAGCTACAAGAAGAGACCCACTAACTAAATTTTTCTGATAGACGGCACTTGTAACACATCATGAAGAGTCAGAATTTTTTCTGATGTCATCTTCAGATCTATTCTTTCTCTTCCTATAATCTGTGTCATTGAGCCATCTCCTAGAGTTACACCTCCTCCACCTGATTTTTGATAGTTTAAAAAATAGGAGCGATCAAAGAAAATATGAACATTAGCTCCAGAATCCAACCACCAATCGTCAGAATGGTAAAAAATGTTGACTAAGGGTTGATAGCTTGCAGACCTAAAGAAATTAGAAGAGCCGTTGAGAAGCATGTTTACTTTTGGTATGGCTAGACGTTTTCCTTTGTAAGAAGTCTGGACAGCTTTCTTCTTCTTATGGAAACAGTTGGTGGCTATATGGTTTGTTTTACCACACACAAAACAAAATCTCTTCTGATCCTGAGTTTGACCGAAGGTTCTTGGTTTATTCTGGTGATGGTTTTGGTGGTGAGGCTGAGGGTTCTGCTTCTTCTTGAAGAGGTTCCTTTTGGGTTTGTGGTGATGATGAGGCTTGGGTTTGCCTTAGGATTCTACTAGGTTTACCTTAGCTTTAGACTCAGACTTAAGGTTAGACCTTAGCCTAATTTGTTCTTATGTTCTAATTTTCTTTAGGACTTGATCAAAGGTAAGGTCACCTTGAGTATGAATGAGGTCTTTCTTGACATCAGACCAAGAAGGAGGAAGCTCGTCTATTAAGCAGGCTATTTTATACTCACTAGAGAAGAAAGTGTCTTTGACTTGAATATGCCTAAGGTATTCTTGTAATTCATGTATTTGGTCATTTATAGCTTTGTTATCTACCATAAAGTATCTATTGAATGAGGAGGAATTGAATCTTTCAATTCTAGCATCATCACAACTATATTCATCTTCCAGGGCATCCCAAAGTTCTTTTGCACTTTTGCATTCAAAGAATATGTCATATAGTGGTTCAGACAAAGCGCTTAGAATTTTATGGAAGCAATGGTAGTCTATTTCCTTAGGGGTCTTGGGTCTAGTGGAACCAGAGGACTTGGATATACCTATGTCAGACTCAGTGTCATCAGAGTCATTTGTGATTGGTGTGGAACTATCAATGGCTGAGATCAATCCTAAGGTAGTGAGCCAACATTTTATCTGACTTTGCCATCTCTTAAAGTAGGTCCCGTTAAATTTTGCAGGTTTAGCAGTAAAAGTCTCATCCTTGCCAGTCATGGTTACTAATGAGGAAAGTCTGAAAGATACAAAATTACTCAATAACAATGTACAATGATTTAGAATAATAGTTCAAGTGATTTTGCTAACCAATCTTAAAATCTTTAGTCTATCAAGTATAGATTAATTTGAGTTAGCTGTAGGGGCCGGTTCCCAGCTAGCGGTGGTCCGAAGACACTTAAATATCGTGTCGCTTAGGGCTATTTACACCCGTTTGACAGAAGGACCCTTTCGGCTTGTTCCCAAATTGATCTTTACTTTTAGAATCCAGACTCAAAGAGATTTGCAATTATACTTAACTATTATTGTCTTGAGGTCGTTTCAAATAAAAAATATTGTAGTTAACAATAAGTAAATGAAGAGCTAATAATAATAATGAATACCAATGATGGTATATATATTAAGCAAGATTTTATGTGCTACAAATACTAAATTACAGTAGCTAAATTGAATCACAAGATTATATTTGCTGGCAAATATTCAACCAGAAATTAGAATTTTTTTATTAACAGAATAGTCCTTTGAATATTAATTTTCTAATACCAATTCTTAATTAATATATAATTTAAAACAAATAAAATTTATGTTGCACTTTGGTATGTAAGCAATAATACTCGTTAACAAATTTGCTAAATGAACAGTGAACTACAAGTTTGCTACAATAAGTATTCGTTAATAAAACAAAACCTTTGTTTGGTAAGCAATTAGAAAAACCTTTGTTTGCTACAGTATTTATTTTAGTGATGACAAATATATTGGTGACAAAAATTAAAATCCAGTAGTAAAATTGCTACAAAAAAAATGTATGCTCACAGAATACCAAACCTTTGTTTGCTACGCTAGAATAATTGCTACAGTATATGTTTTATAAAATTTCTACAAAAATATATGCTCACAGAATATCAAACCCCCTGACTACAGGATTGCTGCAGTATACTGTCCTAAGAGTTGATCCGAGGTCTATGTGCAGACGTTTCTCGAAAGCTCCTAGTGGTAAAACTCCCCTGACTACCGGATTCTCTTTGTTGCACACAACTCGGAGAGAGAGAGACCGAATTTAGCTCTGTCCACAGTAAGGATTTAGAGACCAGAATGTGGCTTGAGAGACAGAGGTTTCACGTAGGAGGATTTTCTATTTTCAAATGAAGGAGGAGGAGACCACTTTAAATAGGCATAACCTAATACACAGCCATAGACATGATACTTAATGTCTCATAAACATGCCATTAAGGAGCAATAAAAACGTGGAGGAATGACTGTCAAAAGAGCTGTTGCAAGGTTCAAAGAACCTGGACATGAGCCTCAACGTTCAAAAATGAATGAATCAAAATGGTTCAAAAAGATTTTTGGATCCCAGCCCGAACCCGAAGAGTAAATTGGATCGTCATTCGGCGTCCGCCGTACCGAACCGAGTCGGGCGGGCGGCGGCGGCGCGCGCGTATGGCCCAAGGGGTTCCCAACACAGCATCTTTAAGAAAGCAATGGAGAAGAACTAATATATAAATGCAAGAAGAGGGTGGTCCATCCGATGTGGGACTAAAGGATAGAGGGACGTTGAGCTTTTGCTCAAGCATAGCTAACAATTGCAATATTATTATGCACATCACACATATGTAACAGTTCCTGTTATCAGCAGATAATCACAGTAGAAGCAGATCTGATTACATACCAACCATATACAGTAACATATCCTAACTTATCGTAATCTCTTTACCCAGAACTCTATGTTTGAATGGACGAATCCATATCGTGTTTGTACTTGTTTGAAAAATTGTCATACTCTGTAACTGTATTGTGTCCTTATCTGTATCTGCGACCTTCCGTATTCGTGTAATTCTTAAGAGCATCCACAGTGAGAGTGATTTCTAGTGCTACATTTTTTTGCTTTAGTCAAAATTTTTAGCACTTGAGGACTGCAGTGTACTTTGTCCACACTTGAAAAACGCTAGCAGGTCAAGAGGCTTTCCAAATTTCAAACGTGTCACAGCAAGTGAATAGTAATCCAACTAGACCAACCAACAAGAAAAATTAAAGAGGAAAAAGAGAAGGTTAATTTGGAGTATGGATTTTGTGTGTTAATTTGGAGTGTGTCATTGTATGCCAATATCAAAGGAACACTCGAAAACTAGTAGTTTACACAATTTTTAAAAATTTTGAAGTATGGTATGGAGTATCCCCATTGATGCTCTAAGCTATGGTCAACAGTACTTACTGGTTCTCGTATTGTATACTTAGTATTGTTTTCTCTGAAGACTAAAGAGAAGAGAGCAAGTTGTATAGTAGTATATGCAGTGTGACCTTCTATGATTCCCAATGAAGGAACAAGGCATATACTCACAAGGATGGCAGGCGCTTATATTATAGGCAGAGAGAAGCGAGAAAGTGCAAGAAGAGGACCATTAATAAAGAGACATCAACACATTAATCACTATGAACTAAAGCATGGAAACAAAAGAAAGAGGAACATATATAGTTAATAGAAGAGATGGGCTGTCAAGTGTTTTGGTGGACAAGTAAACAACAACTTTGAGATCAACATCCATCCCCCACATGCCACCAAAACATTATTAAAATTGGCCATTAATTAACCTCCTCCTTCTTGGCCTGCAGATGATTTCACAAGCCAATCATTTCCTCCCTATAGCTTGAAGCTTTCCTACACCAAGCGAAGGGTCAGCTGCCTTGGTTTGTTGGCAAAGGCATGCAGCAGCTCAACTGTGGTTGGCATGCCTTCACGTTTCCTTCTTGCAGTTCACCTGCTCTCAGCACTCAATTGCTTCCACCCATAATTTAACAAGGATTTTGCTTCCATCAACAATGTAAGATCAGATCAACATAGTAAAAAGCAATCACAAGTACTATTTCTAGACTCTTTCTGGCATCTAATCTTCCACTTCCAACAAAAGTTAGTAGGAGGGGCCGGAATTACTAATGTAGTAATTTAATTCGACAACTAAACAAAGGATGTTATACCAAGTAAACTATTGGTATTGGAAGCTCATAAGGCTTTATCTCCGATAGAGATTTCTAAAATTGAGTTCCTATCGTACTTAGACATTGTACTATAATTTTTTTTTTATTCTAGTTGTCGGAGTTTTTATCTAGAAACTGCACAAAAACACATACTCTACAGTGGTTTTCAATTTCTATCATACGTGTAAAAAATAAAAGGACAAATTTAATGATTTAGTTTGAAAGTATGACACAGTGTTAATTCCTACGAAAGATGGAGAATTTTTATGACTTCATATAAATTCTCCATATTACATTGGAATATAATAGAAACTCCCACTGAAGATGGCTTAATATTCTAAGAAATTCAACCATAACTATTAAATTTGGCAGTTAGATTCATCCTGGCAGCAAGAAGTGCTTGGTGGAAAGTGACTTCCCATACAACACTCACTTCAGTGTACTAAGGAGAAAGAAACTGAAACCTTGAAACATGCACTTCAGAGATTTGAGTTACATGGAATCTAAGCTATTTGGAGAAGGGGGCCATCAGAATTTACTGGGAACACACGTCTGTGTGCCAATTTTGACAACAATAGGCGACTAAAAAAAAAAAAAAATACATAGCTAATTCTAGTACTGAACTGAAGTTCATAGAATTATTCCAAGTCTCTCAGAAGAAGAACAAGTAGTAGTCTATGAAGCTTGAATTAGTGAAAAGAGTGTTCAATAGTGTCAAAGAATGAACGGAAAGTACATACAGTACTCCTTACGCGATCATTCCGACCATCCCTTCACTCTCCGGAGTGCTTCCAGCACACCAGGACTCGAACTCCGCCTCCGCAGCGGAATCCCCATCGACCGGAGGAGCCGGAAAGTGGAGATCGAGCAAGTCGGACCTCCCCATGGCCTCCTCCACGTCGGCTGTTGCCGAACTCCTGAGCAAGTGAGTCCTCTTGTGGCCTCCCAGTGCCTGTCCCGAAGCAAACACCTTCCGGCAGATGCCACATTGATGGTGACCCCCTTTAGCCTTCCCACCATCCCCGGCCGTCCGATGCCGGTCATGGGTGGCAGGGGGTGTGCCCCTCCTGTGGGCCGCACGATGGCCGACGAGGGCCTGGGGGGAGTGGAAGCTCTTGTTGCACGTAGCACACTCGTACCGCCGGCTCTTCCCCTTCTTGATCAAGTCCACCAGCTGGACCGCAGAGTTCTTGTCCGAGTCGAAAGGAGTGGTCCAGAAACCGATATCCCTAGAGAGGATCATGAGGCTAATGGCGACATCGACCACCTGCTCCTCTTCGTGCTCCGGAGGAGGAGGAGGAGGCCGCTGCCGCCTCGACATTCTCTTCCTCTTGGGCACAGTAGTACTACTCCAAGAGTCGAGCTCGGGGGGGGGGTTATTGTTGCGATGGGAGTGGCACCTCATGTGGCGGAACAGGGCCTGCCATGACCGGAACAGCTTGCCGCAATCGCGGCACTGCCTCTGCCGCCTGTCGACGTCGGAGGAGAGCCTCCGAGTCTTCTTGGGGTTCTCTCTCAAGCCGTAGCCATTGGTGGGGGCTTCTTCTTGATCCATTGATTCAATAATAATAATGAGACGAAGAATGGGTCAGGTGTTGAGGTTTCTTGATGAGCAAGTACTCCGATGGGAACTCATTTGGGATCCGATCAGTGGAGGATGAGAATTGGGGAGTACTGATGCTACTCTGTTTGCTCTGTTTTTTCTTCCTTCTTGAGCTTCAGAGAGAGAGAGGATTGATTTGTTTTATGGATCTCTCAGCTTTTGGGAGGAGAAATCCATGCAATGCATGGAAACCAAGTGAAAAAATGAAAGGTTTATTTGCATGGGCCATGCCATGACTACAACCAAATGCCTACAACCCTCTTACAACCGCCACATGACGTCCACGTGACGGCCATCCATTCGAGGAGAGGGAAGAGATGGGACCCGATGGCTGTTCGGGTGGTCGTCACGTGGCTAGAACGCCACGTGACCAGAACGCCACGTGACGATCGTTCATTGGGGGAGAGATGGGGTCGGGGGTGGCCTACATAGCAGGGGGGTGACTGGGTTGTAAGAATTTGGTAGTAAACTTAGTGTTATTTTTATTTGCACGCATACCCTCTAAACAAAAATGCTATTCGTCAACAATATTTTTTTGGATGATGTTATATTCAATTATGTAATATCTGACATAGCAGCTGACATGACAAAATTTAATTATCATTGATATTAATATTAAAAATAATATTAATATTAATATTAATATTAAAATTAATATTAACAAAATTTGGGTGATTAATTTTTTTTGTTAAAATTTGTCATGTAAGTTGTCATAATAGATACTACATAATGGAAGATTGTATCATCCAAATTTTTTGTATTTGTATTATTGCATCTAAGGGTATTTTCAACAAATTTTGTAACACTTTTAGGGAGCGTCACTCGTAGGGTCCGCAGGTGCCACTCCGAAAGAGTGTTACAAAATTTATTGAAAATACACTTACATGGATAATTTGACGCTGCGATCCGACGATGTGGGTCTCGTCGCGATGCGAGGTCTGCACGAAAAGATGTGAGCATTTATAGGTGTAGTCAAATTAAAAATATATTTATATACAAATTATAAAAAAAAAGACTTATATGCAAAAATTCTAAAGAGAATTTATATCTAATATAATACCTAACTTATTTATTTATTTATTATTTTTTTAATATAAGTCTTCATATTTTCATGAATCTAATCTTTCTAAGTGTAACTGAAGAGAATCTCTAATTTATGCATATATCTTTTTGTTCACCGTCCAAATAGAAATGCAAATGTGTAGTGGTGGCTAAAAGTTCCGGGGGTGAATTGAACAAAGTACGGACTACTTCCCTTCAAGTAGTTTGATGAGGCATGTGACTTGTTGATTTTTCCTAATGTTATGAATTTTAGTTGAGTTAGTGTTGGAATTATACTCTAAGCTTTATATTACTTGTAAGATTCTATCAAGGTACATAGATGGTGTAATTTCTATTTTAGCTTGGAATTTCGCTTTTGTAACTTTTGTTATTCTTTGTTTTCTAGTTAGTATTCTTGCATTCTCTTATTTTTCTCTTGTATGAAGAGGAACTATTTTGTTAAACCCTCGGTCAATGAAATATGCAGTGCAAGTCATTCTTTATCATGAAAAATTGACAGACAAAGCTTTATTTTTTCTGAATATATATATATATATATATATATATATATATATATATATATATATATAACCTATCCGAAGGTAAATTTTATTGAAAAACAGAACCAAACATTACAAAACTATAATCCTATCCAAGGCACAAATGCATTCATCTTGGATCTAGGATGTCTATATCAACTTGTATTTTTTTTTTTTGTACAATAATAATACTGGAAGGCATTCCCTCAAAGATACGTTGGTTTCGTTTCCTCCAGACATGCATGCCACACCATCACTCCGAAAATAAGCTATAATCGTCTGTACGTTCCCGACCATTTTTCTTTTTGCGCTCTGACCTCATTCATGATTGTTAAAAGATTCCTATTATGCGTAGCCGAAAGGCCAAGGCAACTGCGTTGTTGGTTCCAAAATTTTCAAACAAAGTTATAGCAGAAGAAAAGATGGTCCTTAGACTCATCCATGTGACCACACAAACAACATTTCTTATCCGGCTAATCGACACCAAGCATGCTCAGACAGTCTAAGCGATTGCGTATCATCTTATATAAACAGAGAAAATTCTTGATCGCTCTACCTTTTCTCCAAACCAGTTCTGCCCAATCCACGTCCGCATTCCTGATCCTGATTTGGTTTAAAGCCTTTCGAAAGCAGAAATTGACTTTATCCATTTTCTCCAAAATCCACTAATTCTTTATTCATTTCCTCCCAAACCCAGTAATCCTCCGTGTCTGTCCTATCAATTTTCACTGCCCGTATATCAATCGGATATGTCGTCTCTATCAACCGACCCTGCAAATTCTACTCTCCCTTCTGAATAAGGCAACTAACATGTTCAGTGGATCCCCTTAGCTCATAAACGTGCCATCCCTCCCTATTTATCATATTCAGTGGATCCCCTTAGCTCATAAAGGTGCCATCCATCTCTATTTATCAGACTCTTATGATTAAACCAAGGATCATGCCACAAACTAGTCTGATTTTCAGAGAAGATAACCATAGACCGTATTTTTTTCCTAGACAATATATATATATATATATATATATATATATATATATATATATATATATATATATATATATATATTGGAAGAGCTAATTGTGTTGCAGACTCCTGGCCCGAAGGTCTACAAACTCAACATGAAGGCCCACCACATCCCGGCCCGATGGTCCCACAAATCTTGTCCCGTAGGTCCGCACCTGCACCTGCGCTGCACCCATCACCAACTCACCACTTAATTTCTCCAAAGAAAAATTAATTGGCGACCAGGAGGCTCGAACCCGCAACCTCCTGGATAATATGCATCAATCTTAACCACTAGGCTTGTAAAACCCATAATTCTGAAAACCGTATTATTTAATTTATTTAGTAATTATAAGCTAAATAGAGGGAATAGATTTTAATTAATTTTTACTTTGAGGTGTTTGTACAATTAGAGGATTTATGGAGTCATTATAAATTTTTTCTAATTTATTCCATGTAGGAGACCCTTTGGACAGTTGCTAGCTTAACCATATGCACCAATATAATTTTTAGAATTTTCTATGTATATGTATACATATATAATTAAATAGAAAGAAATTCCTATTGGATCTCAACCCGAAACCCAAACACCCTACCCGCCGGAAACCCACTACCCATTTAGCCCCTACCCGGACTGTTAGGAGAAGAAATATCAACAGCAGCAAAAACCAACTTTTCTTTCACCCGCGCGTAAAACAACCCCACCGTTTCTTATCTCTATGTTATTACTAAACTCTCCTCAACCGAAACCAAAACCAATGAAAGAAAGAAACGGCAGCAGCATCCACCGCCTCCTTATCCCTATATATATTACAACTCTTCCAAACCCTAACCCACTTCTTCTTACAACAAACTTAATACTGTTTTGGACGTGCACTATACAGAACTTTTGCTCGGCAAGTATACCTTGCCATTGTACTAATATTTACAGTCCATGTGATGCATGCATAATTTATTTCTGCTGATTTAGTTCATTTATTTTAAACTGCTATATAAATTGTACGTCCAAGGAAACTTGGGTGCAACGACGATGTCGTCGTATCATGTTTTATTTATGTATATGCATTGGACCTACTTTATGAGACCACCCCATTATTTTGAGGTATTTTATGTTTTATTGGCCATGACACTATTCTTACACGAGTGTGAGTCACATGTAGGACACGGACTTGCGTACTCGGCTGGCCACTGGTACGTATAGGTCGTACGACGGATAGGGATAACTGCCGATAGAAACTTTGTATGCTAGTAGACCTGGCAGTTATTTAGAGGTTTTATCGTGTCATGGATGTGGCATGCTTAGAGCATAGGGTGGGGAGAACAACAAGTAAGGCATTAGGAGAAGAAAATATTAGCTGCAGAAGCAAAACTCAACTTTGCTTTGCTTTCCTATACGTGTAAGCTTCTCATTCCACCGCTCCTTAACACTATTATTACTAAATACCCCCAACCGCACATCTAAACCAATAAAAGGAAAACAACAGTGGCAATATTTTCTTACCCATTAAGTAAATTTCACCGCCTCCTTATTCCTATATATATATCACAACTCTCCTAAAAATCTAATTCCACTTCTTACACCAAAGCTTAAACACTGTTGTGGACATTTGCACTTATAACAGAATTTGCTCGGCAAGTATACCTTGCCACAGTACTCTTAGTTACATTTCAAATGATACATGATTCCGTTTTATTTATATATTTGCATTGGACCTTATTTATGAGACCACCCCAGTATTATGGAGCATTAATTGGTTCATTGGCCATGACACAGTTGCTACACGAGTTGTGAGTCTCATATAGCTCTCGGACTACATATTGGGTTGGCCGCTTGTATGTATAAAGCCGTGCGTTAGGGATGACTGCTGATAGAAACTTTGTATGCTAGAAGACCTGGCAGTTATTTAGAGGATTTATCATGTCATGGATATGGCATGCTTAGAACATGGGGTGGGGAGAACAATAAGTAAAACATTTAGGCTCCTTTGCACTTTTTCCTGTACGTCCGGATTCTCCACCGGAGAAACGGGTGATGATGACCACAATAAATTACTGGCGGCCTCTGCCATTTAAAAGACGACATACTTTGAGGCTCCTGATTCTCCAAGAGGGTCACGCCAATCCCATATTTTAGCCAGATAGCCCACTTGGTGGAAAGTTGTTCTCAAACTGCATTCACTTAGATGGTTAAGCGACCCATTTGATGTTATTATTTCAGTACTTATTGGCATGTTTTTATGTATCGTGTTATGTCCCTCTGAGGACCTGGTCCCTTTCCAGATATGGACGAGCAGGAGTGTCCTCAGGGGTATGGACCTGGTGCTACTTACCAGACTGAGGAGGTCTTACCCTTGGAGTATTTGTGATTTTATTACCGCTGTTTAGAGATCTTTTTGCTACTTCGGTATAGTCATTTTGTAGTGGATTTGTTTCCACCCGACTATCAGACTTGATACTATCTTTGATATCCAGTTATTATTCAGCGTTTATTCCTACTAATTATTTGTGTTGTGGATAAGATATAGATTTTTGTGTGACTTGTTATGACAGTATATTACCACGGATGGATTTGCATATTCATATACAGCGTACGTGTGTATATGATTTCCACATATTGGAGTTCGTATACATACGGCTGGGCATGTTACGTATTCCTAGTCCTACGTATTTTGGGACTGGGGCATGACAGAGGACCCCGAAAGAGATCCAGAACGGATTTTAGGGACGATTGTACAATATCTGCGCGCACCACTGAGTCCCCGTTTTACTCCACTTGATATACTAGACAACCATTCGGTAGGCTTCGTGAGACAGATGCAGGCACGTCCTCGTAGGACACGTGATCGAGGAGCTGGTTCGAGCAATACAGAGGTACAAATTTTACAGGTTTGTGAGGGAACATCCCAAGCTTACAAGGGCACTTCGCAGCCTTATGCTGGCATGTTACAGTCTTAATTACTATAAAAATATATAATAATAATAATATTCACTGCCTCGGTTGGTTTCTACAACTCCTTTTGTTGTGTCCCAGCCCACCACAATTACTGCAACGAAGATCTCTTGTCGACGGTTCTCTTGTCATTATACGATTCTTCTTCGGTATGCCAGCTCTACGCGCAAGAAGTGATACTCCAATTTGACCTCTTACCGGTTCACTTTGAGGAGTATAGGGGACTGGAATTGGTTCCATACAAAGCATGTATACAGCTCTAAGTGTTGCAACAGAAAATTCAACAGGATAATAACTTTTAACTAGTACGTTAAAAGAATGACATGTAAAGCAAGTATGTTCACATGGTAATAGAGTATGTTGCCACCGACCACATGTACAACATTTACGGTCTAGTTTAACCACATAACATCTACTTGTTTCATGATCCCATATTTCAAATTTATTGTTATTAAAATGTAATAACTGAAAATGGTGTGACTCTCGCCTAATACGTGCTATAGTGTTCATCATCCTTGGACAAAACTCTGTTTCCATCTTTTCAGCATTTGTTCGATGCTTGTCGTGAAGTGTTATTATTTTTGCTCTAACACCATCAAGCAATGTTGATATAGGTTTGTCATGCAAACTTTTAATCCAATTATTAAAATATTCAGCAATGTTCGAAGTATTAATATCTAATCGTGGGCACGGTGCATAAGCTGTTATCCAGTGAGAAAAATTACGATTTTCATCGCTTGATCCTACAATCCAATTAAAAATATTTACATCAGCAGATTTTATTGTTTCCAACCAACCATTCGCATCAACCTCATTATAAGACCGGGCAAGTTTGTCTAACCATTGTAGATATGTCGGTGTACGAGGACACTGATTTTTTAAATTTTGTTTAAAATGTTGAATACAAAAAAAGTTGGAAGAGTTTGGAAAAGCTGTTCGCATTCCATGAAATAATCCTTTCTGCTTATCAGATATAAATAAAATACTATCCCAACGTTCAAAATAAGTTTTGAAAGACATTTTCAAACAATTTAAAAACCATGTCCACGACTCAGTTTTTTCATTCTCAACAATACAATAAGCAATATGATATAGTTGGTAGTTTGGATCGTGAGCACAAGCAACAAATAAATTTTCTTAGAATCTAGATGTAAGAAAAGTAGCATCAATACTAATAACAGGTAAACAACCACTTAAGAAACAAACCATACAAGCCTTGAAACAAATAAATATTCTTTGGAAGACATTATTTTCTACTGTTTTTAAAAAATATTTGCTACCAAAATATGTTTCCATAATTGTAAAACAATATTTCTCAAGACTACCATATGCATCAACATAACTGTCATTAATATCATATAATGCAAGTTTCCTAGCTCTCCAAGCTTTGGAATATGTAATATGTATCCAATGTTCTCTAAGTATATCGTGTACAATGTGTGCCGGACTATACGAGTTGTTATCTCTAATTTTACCAATTATTTTATTTCTTACCCATGCAGTGGTGGCTAGTGGATGATGCCCTCCTGTAAATCCACCTAAACATGAATGTCTACCTTCAAATGTACGAATTTTAAATTTACTACCATCACCATTAGCTTTAGCGTATACTTTCCAACAACAGCTTGGAGAATCACAAGTATACACTATTCTTTGATGATTGTTATGTTTAGATGAACAACTAAATTTATATGTAATTGCTTGGTCGCTAATAAAATTTCAAAAATTATGAGGAGAATCAAATTGTCTGCCAACAAATAATTCGGGAATGCAACTAGCTACATTAGCATCATTATCATCTAAATAGTAATCTAAATTTTCAACCAAATCATCATTGTTTTCATCGTCAACATCATTATTTTCAGTATCAGAGTTAATTTTAGTGTGATTTATACAACTAGGAACAACATTGAAATCTTGGTTATCATTAAAATGTTTACTACTTGAAATGATAGGTGTATCGATATTTGCTTGTGATGGAATGATGTAAATTTTAATACAAGCTGAAATTAAATTACTTTGAACAATAAAATTCTATGTTTCTTCACAATATACTATTATCAACGCATCTTCATAAAACCACCTTATTGTAAATTCATAACTTATGCAAAAACGATCAGAAATAATACTACGCAAACTAGCTAAAGTGATGTTTTGATAAGTGGTTATAAGATGAGTATTACCCCATGGTAAGATAATCCATCTAGTATACCTCCATGGTAGCAAATTAATACTAAATTTTGATCCATAGTTACAAACTTTCGTCTGAATTGAGACTTACAGAAGTATGTCAGGAAATAGCTTAGGCGAAAATGGTAGAAGATAATGGATGAAAGTATCTTTTGACTTGAATTTGACTTCTTAATTCACCGATTGTAAGCTATTTTATGTATGAGATAAATATGGTAAAGAGAGTAAGAGTGAATGAGATATACAAAAATATGCTTGAGTCATATATATATATATATATATATATATATATATATATATATATATATATATATATATATAAAAGCTAAATTTAACCGTTAAAATATAAATGTTACAAATTGAACGTTATAAATTTAACGATACCTATTATACATAGACTAGTACTACCTAGTATACTAGCATAAAAAAAAAATGGATAACAGAAGAAAAAGTGAGGGAGAGAGAAAAGAGAGGCATGAGAGTGATACAAGAGTAAAGAGAGAGAGAGAGAGAGAGAGAGAGGTGTTAGGGAGTGAGAAAGCGAACGTGAGAGATAGAGAGAGAGTGTTAGGGAGAAAGATAGAGTGGGAGTAAAAAAAAATGCAACTCTTAAGCAATGGGTCCCACTTTTTGGCGGGATCGTTGCGGGGAGAGGGATCAAGGGTGAGAGAGAGAGAGAGAGAGCAAGGGTGAGAGTGTTAGGGAGTGAGAGAGAGAGCGAACGTGATAGAGAGAGAATGTAAGGGAGTGAGAGAGAGAGAGCTAACGTGAGAGAGAGAGAGAGAGAGAGAGAGAGAGAGAGAGACCGCAAAAAAAATATGAGAGAGAAAGACCGCCACTTTTGGGTGAGAGAAAGAGAGTTAGGGAGTGAGAGTGAGAGAGCGGAACGTGAGAGAGAGAGTGGAACGAGAGAGAGAGAGAGTTAGGGAGTGAGAGAGGGAGCGAACGTGAGAGAGAGAGAGAGAGAGAGAGTGTTAGTGAGTGGGAGAGAGAGTGAGAGAGAGAGTGAGAGAGTGTTAATGAAAGAGAGAGCAGAGAGAGAGAGTGTTAGTGAGTGAGAGAGAGAGAAAAGAGAGAGAGAGAGAGAGCACAGAGCACAGAGGTTAGAGAGCGAGTGAGAGAGAGAGAGAGAGAGAGAGAGCGCGCCTTAAAAAAATTATATATAGAAAAACGTTCTTTGGAAGGGCGTTTTTCCTCGAAAAAATGTCCTTCCAAAGGGCGTTTTCTGTATATAATATATATATTTTTTTAACGAAAACAACGGGAGGAAGACCAAAAATTTTGAGAAATCGTAAAACGCCCTTCAGATAGGCGTTATGATGCTTTCTGTGAAAATTTTAAATTTTTTATGCTCTCAGTGGGATTTGTTTTAATTTGGTTGCTTTGAATAAAATTTTCCGTTGCTTATATTGGTTGCTTCAGCATATGTAATTAAAATACTCCAAAAAATTGTGTTTTTAGGGAAAATTATTTTTTTGGGATAATTTCTCATTTTTTTCCTTTGAAATTCAAAGTTTTAATAAAAATGTTTTTTTTTAATTTTCGACATAATGCTCGGAGCCTGACATAACACTCGTGACTTTGTGCAGCAATAATATGTCCTCATGGTTCGACCCACTGATCTTCTTCCATCCAGTCATAGTCTTATATCTCTCTTCGGTAACCATAAGAGCCACTCAAGTTCGATATAAAAAAATTGTTAAGAAAAAAAAAAAATCTTACAATTATACTAGACCCCAGCCCAGATCCTCCTAGACCCAACCCCAATTCTCCCCGGGCTTTTGGGCCTCTCATAACGGACCAAATATAAGAAAAGCAAAAGGTTATTAGCGTAAATTTGGCCCAACCCCCATTGCTCCCTCCCTATAAAAATTCCAACTTTGTGCCGATTCCAAAACCCTAACCCTAAGAATCAGCAGCGGCAGCCATGGCCATGGAGCTGGCAGCGGCGAGGACGGTGAAGGACGTGTCCCCGCACGACTTCGTCAAGGCGTACTCTGCCCACCTCAAGCGCTCCGGGAAGGTCCTAGAAACCCTAACCCTAGATTCCGATCTCCCCATTTTTCCTATCATTTTTATCAACTTATTCGTTGACATACCTGCTAGATTTAGGGTCTGTAATTCTTTTACATTGTTCTTTCTCACATTATGCTGTATATCAGATATAAAATGGATTGCTTGCATAAAGATGTGATTTGTGGTTAAATTTGGATTCGATGTTTGGTTCAGACTTGTAACTAATGACACGACACTGTAAGGACACGGCGGCACGTAAACTACTACTATTTGGGTGCGTCCCTGTTTAGTTCGGAGTGTCGGGACACTGTAAGGACACGGCGGCACGACCGATATTTTTTTTTTGAGCGTCCTTGGTTTCTTGATTATGTGACTTTGTATTCCATATCTATTGGGAAATTGTTAATATTTCAAGTCGTTTATCCCAACTTTAAACATTTGGGGTCTGACTTTTGAATCCTTGGCCCAAATTAAGGTTGAAATCCTTTGTATCACTAACAAAATCCATATTCTCTCTCAGACCATCTATGAGATTTTCTGGCTTATTTCATTTTTTCATGATTTCTCTCTCTTATTACCTCAATTAGGTAATTGTTAATAATTATTAGTTAATCATATTTGAACCAATGCATATAGTATCATAATTCAAGTATTATATCTTATATTTCTAAAAAGAGAGAATTAAGTTTTGGATGTTCTAAAAACATGAAGAATTATTTTTTTGAATTCCTACTAAATTAGTAAGCACTTGCACTTCCAAAAGTCAGAACCATGTCATTGTTCTATGTTAGTTACATAACAAGATACAAAAGAAACACTACAAAGGAACTCAGAAATACCCATGAAGATTTGTTTTTATTCTACATAGTTCTAAACGTGTCTTATGAATACATGTTGAAGTTCCTGCCCTACACCAAACTTCTAGATTCATCAAAAGACCATTTTTGGTAGAGAGCCGGATTAATGTAACAATTTTTTAGTTTTTATATAATCCGCTTAGAATGAACACAAGAAGGATTTAACCTGGTTGCTCAATGCTACTACACCAAGACTCTAAAGTTCAGGTGATGGTTGAGGGTTATATATATTTATATTCTAACAGTCGAAAATCTTGTTTCAAACCATTTAGAAATGATACCTTTTTTGTTTAAATGTTGGTACTGATGCATGGTGGAATGTGGTCACCTAGTAAAGTTATTTCTAGAGTTTGTGCTTGATATGGTTTAACATAATTATTACATATCGTTTTCTATGAGTCTCAGGACACTTCCCCCGTTTTCTCCAGTTTGTGTTTGAAATGGGTCCTATTAAACTTCAAATTATGTTTTGAACTCCTTTTTCTTCCTCTTGCATCTTGTGATGAGATACTTGTACATTTAAGGACTACAAAGAGGAGCAAGGATGTATGATTTGATAAATTTTATTTTTGTCCTTTGAACCAAGCTGCCATTTGTAGTTTAGTAACTACTATGGATGATGACCAATTGAGTTATACATCTATTGACTACTGGTTGTATAACCTACTTCTTTTACGTGTCTGACCCATGTGTTTGAGGGCTCATGGGTTAGGGTGCACGATTAAAAGAGCATATCCAGCTCAAATGCCTTATCAGAAAGGCTTCACAGAACACAACACAAACATTATGCAAATCCTCTAGTTCGCATATATTTATTCCCGGTTATCTGTACAATTTGCACTACTAAGGCGGTTAGCCTCATTTAGGAATGGAATTTGGAAAGAAACCTGGAGTTTGGTGGAGTTGGGCCTCTAAACTCAAAATAACTTAGCGTTGGTGTTTTTGGGCCAGTTTTGGAGTTAGAAACTCCAGTTCTAACTCCAAAACATTCTCCAAAGTAGATTTAGCAAACACTATTTCCTTCTCTCTTTTTATATAACTTCAATATTACCTCCATACTCCCAGATGCCCTAACTTAAATTTAACCCAAAATTTCTCAGTGGTATGACATCTGTTCAAACCCCACTTTCAAAACATGAAAACTCCAAAATAAACCTTACTCCATTTTAGCAAGCCTTGCTCCCAAACTTGGCATAAGAGAGCAGTGTACTGATTGTGTAACATACAATAGTTAGTTTTGTTAATAGTCATTGTGTACATATTATATTGGTTGTTTCACATTGAACTGAAGGTTCCTTGGGCCATTATAAGTTGCTAATGTATAATTTTTTTCTTTTACATCAAATAGATGGAACTTCCCCATTGGACTGATATTGTGAAGACTGCAAGGTTCAAAGAGCTTGCTCCATATGACCCTGATTGGTATTTCATTAGAGCTGGTATGATGGTTAAATTTAGCTTTAGAGAGAGTTTGCCACCTTTTCAATTTCTTTTTTGCCACTTAATTTCTTGCAACAGAATTATATTAATGTTGGAGATTTTTTGCAAAGCTTCAATGGCTAGGAAGATCTATCTCAGGCAGGGAATTGGAGTGGGTGGTTTCCAGAAGATCTATGGTGGTCGGAAGAGGAACGGTAGTCGTCCACCACATTTCTGCAAGAGCAGTGGGGCAGTAGCTCGTCACATTCTCCAACAACTGCAAGCAATGAACATCGTTGATCTTGATTCTAAGGGGTGAGATATTAATTCATGCATTTCCTCATAATCATTATTCAATTGTCTTGCTTCATTGTCTGTTTTAGCCTTTTATGACATATCCAATATCTAAATTTGTTGTACATAATTTATGCAATGAAGATATTTTGAACCCAAACTAAATACATTGATACTAGCAAAATAACTTTTGGATTGCAACAGTTGTTTAAATGTGAACACCTTTATCGGAGTAGGGAAAGTGAAAGGTTTATTTATTACTTGCAATTCTTCAATGATCATGCTATATAATTTTTTTTGTTTATAAAATGCTATATAATATTTTTGTTCTGATAATTGTCATTATTGGGATTTTTTTTGAGTACTTTAGCATCTAATGAATATTTTTGCTCTAATAGTGTCACAATTTGGAATTATTTGAGTATTTTCTTTCTTTTCTTGTTGGTTATGCTTGTTTACAGCTTCTCTCTTGCTTCTCTTTTAGGGGAAGGAAAATTACTTCTCAGGGACGACGGGATCTTGATCAAGTGGCTGGAAGAATTAGCATTGAAGCATGAGAATGTGGATGTACTAATGACTTTTGCAGTCTTAGCGAGAATGTACTGGTGTCGTGTGAAATTTGTTAGTCATAATTTTGAGATTTTGTCTTTAATTCAGGGTATCAACTTCTAGAATGAATCTACTTTTACATGTAAGACGACAATTTAAAACTCCTTTATGTTGCTTCTTTGATGATGTGTGGAATGAACTTTTTAAATTAGACCAACTTGTGAAGGTTTGGGCTAATGATTAGCCATATATTCACCGAAGATTTCTGATCACTGAGATTGTCAACTGAGATTCAGGGATTAGGATCCTGCTTTGAAAGCTTTAATCATTCTCCAAGCACTATATTTCATATCATGTGAAGGGGAGAAAAGAACACATTCTGAGCAGTGTAGGAAAAAGGATATTCTTTACAAGACTGAAGTGATCTTTATTGCTTTTCTTTATGACTTCAAATTTGATTGAACTCAATTTGTACAACTAGGGAATGTGCTCAAAGTTTCCTGAGCGCACGAGGTTGTAGAATCTGTACAAAGTTCATAAATTTTAGTTGCATGTGCTTTCTGATGCATTTAAAGAAACACTCCCTAATGAAATATAGGATCTTTGATATGTATGGTAAAGCTTTAAAATGTAGGGTCATTTACAGTAATGTCTTGTATGTTTTATTACAGAGATTTTTTATGTTTTATGTAAATGGTTATTACACTAACCATCTTTAGAACATAAAAGTAGGAGATGTCCGTGTAATTATTTTCAAAACTAGGGAGGTCATTATAATAAACATAAAACATAGAGAAGATTAGTTGTAATATTGATTTTTCACTGGCCATAGTCCTCATTGCAGTTGCAGGGGCTGGTAACTGTTACTTTGAGATTCAAAATTATGTTCCAGTCCTAATGTTTATACAGATGTGCTCAAAATGAATTTTTTTTAATAGTATCTAATGTCTATTTTCTGCTTCTATGAAATTATCTATAGAGGATCTTTGATTCATTCTGGTACTATTTATTTATGCAGATTTGGTAAAAGCTTAGTTGAAGGATATGGCCTAAATAAGCAGCTAAGTGCGATATTTTGGTTTCAGATCTATTAGATTAGATAAGCTTGTTTCAGATGAAACATTGTTGATTGGTCTAAAACCTAAAGGCAACTTCCTTGCCATGAATGCATTTTATTGAACTCCTAGGTTGGTTCCAACAGTTGCGTAGCCAAAATTTTACTTTTAAAAAATTAGAATAAGCACATTTATAATTACAAAAATATGATATATTAATCCAATTGTCATACTTATCCTAAAAATAGTTGTAGCAATAAGTGCTGAAATCATAGAAGTCAAAAGATAACTCATGTTGACAAAAATAGATTTAGTTTAGTAAAGTTAAAAAGAATAACAATAATCTGTAGCAAGTTTTGAAACCTTCATGCTTCCAGAAGCAATCCAAGAATAGTGGCAGCACGTTTGTTGTCAGATGTTACCATACATATAACATATTTATATGCTACATTTGGTAAAAAAAAAAAAAAAGGAGAGCATAAAATAACATTTGACATGTAGGACCTACCATACATATAACATATTGTCTTGCTAGTATATGATTATATTGAAACAAGTTGTAAATGCATTATTTGTTGATATTCCTTTATACAACATGACTAAAAGGTTCGGGCGATGTTTCTGTGTAGCAAATTAATTAATTAATTTGTTTTGAGTCCAAATTTGTTTTACTATATAAAAGTATAACAAAATATTTTAGTAAAAACTGGTGTTTTTACCACATTTTTTTTTTTTAAAGATTCAAGTACTGATTTATATTGTTGCGGAAGGGTCGAGAGAAGAGTTGTAAAACAACTTATGTTTTTCATTTAATTTCCTTCATCTCATAATAATGGAAAAAGTAATTTTAGATTGACATATGGCAACCCTTGAATGAAATAATGAACGTCAACCAACTTTGGTGTGTGAACAAATTAATTGGTGCTAGTGAACAACTTAATAATTAAGATGTTGAATAAGTATGAAGTAACAAATAACACTTATCTATTATTAGGAAATCGAGATAATTAAATTAATGCTAGTAAAGAAACAATAAAATAGTATTAGCTACTTACTACTAATTACTATTGTTAAATAACAACCAAAGATAATTATCTTGTAATACTAAAATTAATTAATGTTAGATAATATATCATAAATAATAATGAAAACAATTAGTGTAGCTGGTATTAAAAAATTAAGATAATTAAATATTAAAACGAGTAATCAATAATGCATAATTATTAATAATATTTAGTATCTATTATAATCATTTATTACAATTATTAATTATTAATTTGTAATTTGTAATATACTTAATTCTCAATCCAATTACAAATTAATTATATTAGTATTATATCATTTTCGATCTTCATTTTCCATCTTCTTGGAAGATGATTCAGAGTGAGACATAAGAGTGCATGAAAGTCTATGCATATTACCACCAAGGGCAGACCCATCTTAGGCTCGAAGGTGGCCGACCCCGTGAGTTTTTGATTTCCCACTATATAGGTATACATTGAACGTGTCTTTGTTTGTGTTTTTTGTCCACTTTTTAAATGTGTACTTGAATGGCAAATCTATTTTGAAACATTATAAAATATTTTGAAGTGAATTTATTTTTGAGAAGGTGACAATTTATTTCAATTGGAAGTGTGTAATTAATAGTGGTGGGTAATTATGTCAGTGGGGACGTGTATTTTACATTTTGATACATTAATGTCTCGATCACTTTACTTTTTTTTACTCCGTCATTCTTACAAAATGATAAGCACAATTTAAATCTATTAAATTCTATTTTCAACATACTTAATTCCAAATACTAATTAATTTAACAAAATACTAATAGAGCTTATGAAACCAGGTACACATGCCAAAAAAAATACAGCATAAGCAAGGTAATTTAGAATTTGTTAAGATGAATACAGTAAGAACATATCCAATTCTATTTGATTAAAAAAATCTTTTATAAGTTCATTTTATACAGGAAGAATGAATGCATCCCATCAATTTAACGTGATACTAAATGAAATGTCCCTATAGTTTCATGAAAGAAGTAAATGATAAAAACAAACAAACAAAATGACTCAACGTGTTTCTTTTAATAACTTCTATGATGAAACGAAAAATGATATAACATGCTTACTATTGCCATTAAATTGAGGACAATGGGTATATAGACCATTTAACAATTTTGGACAGGAAATCCAAAATTTGTACTAGATTTGCGACGCAGCTCAAAAACCCTTGTAGGCATAGGTAGGTCCTAAACAATAGTAATATGCCATTAAACTGAGAAGTATCATATTGTTCATCAGTTCTGACAGATGTGATTGGTGAGGTATCAGAGTGATGGGCAGTGTTTTTATGTGGAGTTGCTACAATTTCTAGTTTTGGGCCTCTTTTGAAATTAGAGATTATAAATGACACATTACTATTGTTTAGGACCTACACCTACATAATAAATTCACCTCCCTATAGTTTTAGAGTTTTCCCACATTTTAGGATGGAAACTAAAAGAAAGTATTTCTGAGTTTCTGGTGGCAATAACTGTCACATGAACTTCTATATGCTAACATTTCCCCCACAAACAAGAACGGACATAAGATTTGAATCTGTAGAAAAAGAAACCAAATTTTGGAGAAGAATTTTCACAACGAGGAATGACAAATATAAGATTTAGCTGAAGTTCTATTGACAATAAATAATAGTGTCACTTGTATTATTGTATACAGGTATTTGCAAATGACAACTAGCCAGAAACTTAATAATTAAGCGAACAAACAAATAAATGCAGCCCACACATGTGCACACCAACTCTTGGGAAAAACGGAAGAATGAGAACATAAATTGCAATATGAGGAATTACAGCATCCCACATTCTCAAAAGTTAGCCAGAGAAACTATTGGCAGATTCAACGTTCTTCTCTTTGTCTTCCATGTCCTAGTTTCAGCGACTTCCTGACACTGAAGAAGCTCTAGAACAAGTCAATTCAATGTTTTAAGGAAACAATAGTATGATCGTTTGAGGCTGAGAACATTTGCAGGCTTACCTTGTCTTCTTTGTGTGGGTACGAGGAGTACGAGGACTTGGTTCCTTTGAAACTGTGGGGCTTGGTTCATTTGGAACTGTAGGAGTTTTTTGTGACCTTCATGATAAAAGAATTGGTTCAGTACAGTAAGAAAGGAGAGTGCACATTATAAGTTTGTAGCTATTTATCTATGACAATGTTTAATTGACATGTTGTATAGATCATGTGAAAGTCTCATCATAAGACAAGCTCGAATTAAAGGTCATCAGGACGTATTTACACATAATTGCACAGCAAAAAGAGCATAACCATAGATCATGTGAAACTCTCATAAGACAGGTTTATGACAGGTACTAGAGAAATATTTATACATAATTGCACAGCAACAAGAACAAAGCCTATAACCAAATCTTTTTGGATCGGTATTTCTCCCATTCATCTCATCTTTTCTCCCAAATCTTTTTGGATCGGTCTTTTCTCTCATTCAGCTTCTATTAAGGGCCATGGTCCTTGTAACATAAAAAAAAAAAAAAACCCATATCCTTTGTGGCAGCCTCACTCCAAGTTCATTAAAAAAGACATATTTTTGGACCGTGTCCTATGTTGCACGGACATGATACGTGGACGCAACAACATTGACTTTGATTTTAGAGTGGCCTAGTATCTGTGTCATGTTCAATATGTGTCCGACAAAACGCGACACGGACGCAACACCAATTTTTGTGCAACAACAGGGAAAAAAAGCCTTTATCCCAACTTTATGGGATCAGGGTCATCGTCCTATGTTGTAATGTTGACAAAGACCATATCCTTTGTGACAACATCATCCAAGTTTGTTTATGTTACCACTATCATATGTTGCAGCACATATACGAATAAGACACAAACACAATTGACAGAGACAACATTAATCTTGGAGTGTCCTAGTGTATTTTGAAATGTCTGTGTCATGTCTGATACGTGTCCGACACGAGATGACACAGATAGAACACCAATTTAGAGCGTCCGTGCTTACTAGTCGTTAGCTGTAGTAGCAGCTCCTTTGACTAATCTTATCGTTCCTCCTAGCTGGTGCATCTGTTGTTCTAGTTGCACATGTTGAAAACACCTTAGATTATTTTATCTCAATGTATCATATAAATAAATTTGTATGCAAGTTTTATCATTAGAGGAACTTGCTTTGGTGGTTACTTTTGTAGTTAGAAATTGAAGTTGCATGCTGAATGTTTTGCACAAGAAGTTCACTATTACACATTCTCTCTATTACCTGGTGCTCTATTGGTCTAGTTGCATATGTCGAAACCACCTGAGATGATTTTCTCTCAACTTATCATATACATGTATTTGTACACTACATGCAAGTTTGGTGGTTATTTTGTAGTTACAAATTGAAGTTGCAGACTGTATGTTTGCACAAGAAGTTCACTATTACACATTCTCTCTATTACCTGGTGCTCTATTGGTCTAGTTGCATATGTTGAAACCACCTGAGATGATTTTATCTCAACTTATCATATACATGTATTTGTACACTACATGCAAGTTTGGTGGTTACTTTGTAGTTACAAATTGAAGTTGCAGACTGTATGTTTGCACTAGAAGTTCACTATTAAATGTTCATAAGCATTGGCGATACTTGTCAGCGTTGGTAACATGTTCATCATAACTTAAAATCGGGCATTACATGTGTGAATCTTTTTGGTAGATTATTAACTTATTGCCTGAGTGCACTTACCCATATTTATCACTGGTAGAAACCTCCATTCACTTCTCATGCGATTATATAACACATATTGACGCATGGAGCATTGTCGTTTATACATGCATAATAAAAGTGGTCTGGCAACTAAAGATTATAACTGCAAGTGAACTGGTCAAAGCACTTGGAGACATGCACAGTTGTACACCAAATATGGCATTGTACATTAGTACATCTGCGACGTAATTATCAGATTATATATAAGACTAGAGAAATGTCCTGTAATGTATCTTCATGTTTCAATTACACAAGTTACTTAATGTAATCCTCCAAGACAAGAGAATAATATATTTCAAGAGGCTTATTTATCAGATTATATTTAAGACTATAGAAATGTCCTGTATGTATCTTCATGTTTCAATTACACAAGTTACTCAATGTAATCCTCCGAGACATGAGAATAATATATTTCAAGAGGCTTATTTAGCAGTCTTAAGTTGTATGGCTTACAAACATTTCCAATTACACATGAGATAAAATAGAGTTGCACAGTCAATAACCACAGTTAGCAACTACACAAGTGATTAGTGAAAGCAGTTGAAGACATACATCAATCATATGGGGCATTGTCTAATTAAACATAATACCACAAGGTTGTCATTGCGTAAATTAATTAGTCCTAGAGACGCATGATATTTTTTCAACAAGGATTCAAGACTATGTCAAGTTGCACGTATGTAAAGTGCTGCTTCTAAAAAACTGGGAAAATGGAGTTTTATCTATTTATTACATGGAATAGGAAAAAAAAAAGTAATCTTACTTCTTTGGAACAAAGGGCCGATCAAAGTAAGGCATGGGTTGAGCTTTTGGTACAAGTTCTCTTCTCAGCCTCCTAACCTCCTCTTCCTCTTCCAACTGTAGAAAAATGCATATAATAGTTTAAGCAAAGAATGTTGATAGCTCATATAACATTACTAAATTCGAGTACTAGATGTTTAATTCTTAAACATAAAACTAATAATGCAAATCTGACAAATACCTTTCACATACTAGATGTTTAATTCTTAAACGTAAAACTAATAATGCAATCCTGACAAATACCTTTCGCAGCCTTTCTCTTTCCAATTTAATTTGCTCAATGAAACTCAAACGCTCAGCGACCTGGTAAGTAATTTGATATATTAACCATAATAGAACTCATTAGGTCCTATATCACACGCTGCATACAACTATGACAAGTATATTCAGATAGAAAACACTATACTTGCACCAAAACTTTAGAGATCTTACATGAATATCAAACTCAGCCCTCTCAACTGCCCGGACATCACTATGAAGAACTAGATCCACTGGCTCAGTAGATTCTTTTAGACAAGGTTTCACCAAACACTGAAAAATTTAGCAGAAACTAAAGGTGATCCAGTACACAAAAAAAGGGGTCAGAAAATGGTATAGTTGCATGATATTTGAGTTAAAAGGAACAGACTTTAGCCAAATTCAAAGGAAAGTTTCAACTGAAAAATAATGCATTTTCAAGGAAACTTAGTTTCAAGGATAACTATGAAGACATTAGTTTATAGCAAAACACTATCAATTGAACCAAAGAGACTTTGGTTTTGACAATTAGTAAAAGAAGTGATAACTATTTTAAATCAGAGACATAATGATTATGAATAAAATTGAGTTGGGAAATGCAATCAAGAGAGTTTCTTCAAGGACAAATTTTGTTGATATAAGCTCATCTCTACTAATAAAGGCAATTTACATGATGATGTACATCTTATGTTGTCATTTATAGGGAAGTGAGTATATGGTGTTCCAGAAAAGATTTTTGACATAATATAGCACAAATATTGCATTACAAAAATATGGTACACAAAGGCATTAGACTCTTATGGAGACAGTTCATAGAACACGAGATATACCAAAGAGAGTTGGTTATGTCAAATTGTAAAAGAAATGGTAAATCAGGAATAAGGCAATTTAGACATCTTATGTTTACTCAATTTGATTGATAATCATGATGTGAAATCATGATTATCAATCAAATTTAGTTGGCAAATGCAATCAACAGTGCTCTCCAAGAATACATGTTATGCTTCTTTAAATTGTTATGAACACCAATTTATGTATTACAAAGGCAAGTATTTTAGCTTAAATATGCACTGTAATTAGCCTAAAATTGTCTGATTACTCAGTAAAGACGAGCATAACTCAAGTCAAGATAATAAGCTCCGAATAGGAATTTATCTGCAAGGACACACCTCAGGGTTGTCCGTGGTCCATGGGAGCCCCTGTGCAATTGGTATGCGCTGTTTCTCCTCTTCTAAGAGCATCTGCTTCATTTTGTTCAGGAAATTCTCTTCTTTGAGTTTTCCTCGTTGCTGTGGATCAAAAGAATGACATTAGCACTTAAGAACATTTAGATGTTCACTAGTGACCCAGTCAGACTATTACATGTTGAGGCAAACCATTTCATTCCAATACGTGATCTATCATTTATTTTCTTGTACACATGAGGTATGCGCTATCTCTCCTCTTCCAAGAGTGTATGCTTCATTTTAGAGGTTCACTAGTGACCCAGTCAGACTATTACATGTTGAGGCAAACCATTTCATTCCAATACGTGATCTATCATTTATTTTCTTGTACACATGAGGTATGCGGTCTCTCTCCTCTTCCAAGAGTGTATGCTTCATTTAGTTCAGGAAATTATCTTCTTTGAGTTTTCCTCGTTGCTGTGGATCAAAAGAATGACACTAGCACTCGGGAACATATTTAGAGGCTCAAAAAGAGAAGGCAACTACCCATATATATTAATAATGTCGGGGTTTATCGAATATGGTCAGTAGTGACCCTGTCACACTATTCTATGTTGAGGCAAACCTCAAGTGTGTGTATCATTTATTATCTTGTACACATGAGGTGCGTTAGCTTAAGTGGTTTGAATGGTGTTTTTTTCCCTAGTAGGTAATGTTCAAATCCCACAACAAGCATTTGTTTTGTAACAAATTCTTTGGAATTCTCCCTTTGGAGCTAGGCCCCACTCGAACTCGGACTTGGACTCGGGTGTGGGCGAATGATGCAATTTGGCTCTTTGTTGGTGTACTTCGCACGTACGCATTGGGCATGGAGATGGCCTTCCAAAGAATTTGTTACAAAACAAATGCTTGTTGTGGGATTTGAACATTACCTACTAGGACTCGGGTGTGGGCGAATGATGCAAACTGGCTCTTTGTTTGCGCACTTCGCACGTACGCATTGGGCAGCTTAAGTGGTTTCAATGGTGGGTTTTTTTTCCTAGTAGGTAATGTTCAAATTCAACAATAAACATTTGTTTTGTAACAAATTCTTTGGAATTCCAATACGTGATCTATCATTTATTTTCTTGTACACATGAGGTATGCGGTCTCTCTCCTCTTCCAAGAGTGTATGCTTCATTTAGTTCAGGAAATTATCTTCTTTGAGTTTTCCTCGTTGCTGTGGATCAAAAGAATGACACTAGCACTCGGGAACATATTTAGAGGCTCAAAAAGAGAAGGCAACTACCCATATATATTAATAATGTCGGGGTTTATCGAATATGGTCAGTAGTGACCCTGTCACACTATTCTATGTTGAGGCAAACCTCAAGTGTGTGTATCATTTATTATCTTGTACACATGAGGTGCGTTAGCTTAAGTGGTTTGAATGGTGTTTTTTTCCCTAGTAGGTAATGTTCAAATCCCACAACAAGCATTTGTTTTGTAACAAATTCTTTGGAATTCTCCCTTTGGAGCTAGGCCCCACTCGAACTCGGACTTGGACTCGGGTGTGGGCGAATGATGCAATTTGGCTCTTTGTTGGTGTACTTCGCACGTACGCATTGGGCATGGAGATGGCCTTCCAAAGAATTTGTTACAAAACAAATGCTTGTTGTGGGATTTGAACATTACCTACTAGGACTCGGGTGTGGGCGAATGATGCAAACTGGCTCTTTGTTTGCGCACTTCGCACGTACGCATTGGGCAGCTTAAGTGGTTTCAATGGTGGGTTTTTTTTCCTAGTAGGTAATGTTCAAATTCAACAATAAACATTTGTTTTGTAACAAATTCTTTGGAATTCCCCCTTTGGAGCTAGGCCCCACTCGAACTCGGGCTTGGACTCGGGTGTGGGCGAATGACGCAAATTCTTTGGAGTTCCCCCTTTGGAGCTAGGCCCCACTCGAACTTGGACTCAGACTTGGACTCGGATGTGGGCGAATGACGCAAAGTGGCGCTTTGTTGGCGCTGTTGGTGTTGCTTTTCTTGCAAAAGCTAAAGTTCCTCTTCCTTTCTTTAGTCCCACATCGGATGGGGCAAAGCTCTCTTGTGTACATATATTAATTTCTCTCCTTTGCTCTCTTAAGTTGTTGTGTGGGGAACCCCTTGGGCCACACGCGCACGCCGTCCGGCCCGGCTCGGCTCGGCTCGGTTCGGTTCGGTTCGGCGCGCGTAACGGGTGTGGGTACGCGCCCACATCCGCGGGCGCCGAATGCCGATTCGATTTCTTCTTCGGGCTCGGGCTAGGACCCTAAAATTCTTTTTGCTCCTCTTCATTCTTTCATTTATTTTTCTGAACGTTGGAATTAATTTCTGAACGTTACAATTGTTTTGAACCGTTATATTTTTTCAGTGTCCAGGTTCATTCTTTTAATTCTCCTGTGTAACGGCTGAATTAATCGGAAATTAATTCAGACCGTTACACAACAGTATTATATATGTGTCTGTCTTCTTTGTAAAAGATTACAACTTTTTCTCTCTAAAAAATTGCTGTGCCAACTGATTTGTACTCTGTTCTTCGTCTTCATCTCCAAGCTCTGGGCAGAGCTAAGTCCTGGTCGTTCTCTCTAAGTCGTGTGCGGCAACGAGATACCGGTAGTGCAGAAGTTTTACCACTAGGAGCTTCGGGAACATCTGCACACAGATCCCGAATAAACTCTTAGGGCAGTGCTTCGTGCACGACTTCCCCAGAGGCCGGTAACATCTGTTTAATTTTTATTTTTGTATTCTGAAATTTTTAAAAAAGAAAACAACAAATTCTAACAATCTAAGAGTTTATTCTTCTTACAATTGATTTACTGTTAGTTTAAATTCACAAATGTTTCAATAATTACTGTTACAATTTTGTATTGTTTCAATAGTTACTGTGGAAATTTACTATTGTTTAAATAGTTACTGTTGTTTTCTTAGAATTTGATTTACTAATAGTTACTGTTTTCTTAGAATTGACAGTTAATAAAAAATTGATTTACTAATAGTTACTGTTTGCTTAGAATTGTCAATTACAATTGATTTCTTAGAATTGATTTCAACCACCAATTGACAGTGAATACAATTGATTTCTTAGAATTGATTTTTACTATTAGCTTCTCACTATTTGCTTCTAATTGACAGTGAATATAATTTGATTTTCACTATTAGATTCTCACTATTTGCTTCTAATTGATAGCTAATACAATTTGCTTCTCACTATTTGTTATAATTGATTTATTCTAAAGAATTGATAGTTACTGTTTAAATAGTTACTGTTGTTTTTCCTAACTATTTGTTACAATTGATTATTTCTTAGAATTGATTATTTCTAACAAATAGTCACTGTTGCTTAAAGTGTTTTAAAAAATTGTTAGCACATTTGATAACTTTGTAAATTGTAATTTTTATCACAAAATTTCTTTCAGTTGTAACTTACAATTTGCTTCATTTTTTAATCACTTAGTATTTTGAAAGCAATCTAGGATCAAAAAGAAAATAGTTTAGTAAAAGGAAATTGCAAATAAAATCTTCAAATCTAAAGTTTCAAAGTAGAGACAAACTCGGGCACAAGCCGAAAGGGTCATTCTGTCAACCGGGTGTAAATAACCCTAAGCGACACGGTATTTAAGAGTCTTCGAACCACCGCTAGCTGGGAACCGGCCCCTACAGCTAACCTGAGTTAATCAACACTTGAAAAACTAAAGATTTTAAAATTGATTAGCAAAGACCACCTAAACTATTATCTTAGACATTGTTATTAAATAAATTTATATTTTCAGACTGAATCTAAAGTTAAGGTAAATCTTGTAGAAGGCCAAGGAAAACCCAAGTCTAATTTTTCTTATAAACCCAAAAAAAATTTCTTCAAGAAGAAGAAAAACTTTCAGCCTAACCACCAAAACCATCATCACCAAAACCAAAAACCTAGAAACTTCAGGCAGACTCAGGATCAAAAGAAATTTTATTTTGTGTGTGGTAAAACAAACCATATGGCCATCAACTGCTACCATAGGAAGAAGGGCTCAGTTAGACCAGAAGCGAACATGCTTCACAAAGGTTCTTCGAGTTCCTTCAGGTCTGTAAGCTTTCAACCCCTTATTAACCTCTCTTACCATTCTGATGATTGGTGGTTGGATTCTGGAGCTAATGTTCACGTTTCATTTGATCGCTCCTGTTTTTCAAACAATCAGGAATCAAGTGGAGGAGGTGTGACCCTAGGAGATGGCTCAACGGCATAAATTATTAGAAGAGGAAAAGTTAACCTGAAGATGACATCAGAAAAAATCTTAACTCTTCATGATGTTCTTCATGTGCCGTCTGTCAGGAGAAACCTAGTTAGTGGATCCCTTCTTGTAGCCTCAGGATACAAAATTGTAATGGAGGCTAATAAAGTAGTTTTTTCTAAGCATGACTCTTTTATAGGAAAAGGCTTTGTAAAAGACGGTCTTTTTATTTTAAGTACAATGAATAAAATTTTTGATTGTTCTCTCATTGTCTCTAATATAGAATCTTCAAATGTTTGGCATGGCAGACTAGGTCATGTGAACCTAGGTTCTATTAAAAGAATGATGACCTTAGATCTTATTCCCAAGACTCCAATAGATGACAAACACAAATGTGAGATTTGTGTTCAAGCCAAACACACTAGATTACCTTTCAAATCTGTAGAAAGAAATTCTGACCTTCTAGAACTTATTCATAGTGATGTATGTGACTCAAATAGGATTTTGACTAGAGGCGGTAGAAAATACTTTGTTATATTTATAGATGATTATTCAAAGTATTGTTATATCTACCTTCTCAAAACCAAAGATGAAGTTCTAGATAGATTTAAGGTCTACAAATCTGAAGTTGAGAATCAATTAGAAAGGAAGATTAAGATCCTTAGATCTGATCGTGGTGGAGAATATACCTCAAATAAAATGATTAACTTCTGTGAAGAACATGGAATAATTCATGAGGTAACTGCTCCATATTCACCTCAGTCTAACGGAGTTGCTGAACGCAAGAACCGTACTCTGTTAGATATGGTGAATGCCATGCTTCTCAGCTCTGGTGCTCCTGATAACTTGTGGGGAGAAGCCCTTTTAACTGCCTGTTACATTCTTAATAGGATTTCTAGTAAGACAAAAGATAAGACTCCCTATGAGCTGTGGAAAGGTAGAGCACCTAGGATTAATTACCTTAGAATTTGGGGATGCCTTGCTAAAGTCGGAATTTCCGCTGTTTTCATAGGATATGCCTTAGACAGCTATGCCAATAGATTTCTAGTGACTCACTCAGAAGTAAATAAAATCTCTAACAATACCATTATAGAAGCAAGAGATGCAGTTTACTTTGAAAACATATTTCCCTTTAAGGATAGAAGTTCAATCTCTTCCTCCATACCCTCTACCTAGCTCACAATCTGAACAAGACTTAGAACCAAGACGGAGTAAAAGGAATAGGATTGAAAAAAATTTAGGAGAAGGATTCTTCACCTTTTTGATAGAGGGTGATCCCTCAACTTATGAAGAAGCAATGTCGTCTCCTGATGCTCCCTTCTGGAAAGAAGCCATTAACAGTGAATACAACTCCATCATGGAGAATAACACTTGGTTTCTAACAGATCTACCTTTAGGGAATAAACCAATAGGTTGTAAGTGGATTTTCAAGAAGAAACTCAGAGCCGATGGTACTATAGAGAAATACAAAGCTAGATTAGTTACTAAGGGTTTTACCCAGAAGAAAGGGTTAGATTATTTTGATACCTACTCTCCTGTAGCTAGGATCACATCCATTAGAACTCTCTTGGCCTTAGCATCCATTCATGATATGCTAATCCATCAAATGGATGTAAAGACAGCATTCTTGAATGGAGATCTAGAGGAAGAACTCTATATGGACCAACCTGAAGGTTTCATTGCTAAAGGTCAAGAAAAGAAAGTCTGCAGACTAGTAAAATCCCTCTATGGCTTAAAACAAGCTCCCAAACAATGGCACAATAAATTTGACAAAGTAATTTATGAATATGGTTTCTTGTCAAATGAGTATGACAAATGTATATACTCTAAAGGTACATGTAAAAGTTGTGTCATTTTATGCTTGTATGTAGATGACATTCTTATCCTAGGTTCATCACTGGAATTGATAAACACTACAAAGAACTATTTATCTAGCCAGTTTGATATGAAAGACCTAGGAGAAGCCAACTTAATTTTAGGAATGCAAGTGACCAAAGGCAAAGAGGGTTATACTCTATCTTTAGCACATTCAATTGAAAAAATGTTAAAAAGATTTGAGTTATTTGATAAAAAACCTGTCCTTACTCCTTATGATAGCAGTATTGTACTAAAAAATAATGAAGGATCACCTTTGGAACAACATAAATATTCACAGATGATAGGCTCCCTTATGTATATAACAAATAGGACAAGACCTGATATTGCATTTGCTATTGGGAGACTAAGTAGATATACCAGTAACCCAAATCAGTCACATTGGACTGCCTTGGATAGGATATTTAGATATCTCAAGGGCACCTTAGATTACAAACTTCATTTTACTAGGCACCCTGATATCATAGAAGGTTATTCAGATGCAAACTGGGTAACCGACTCACATGATATAAAATCTACTACTGGATATATATTTACTCTAGGAGGAGCTACGATCTCCTGGAGCTCTTGTAAGCAAACTATCATAGCTAGGAGTACAATGGACTCTGAAATGATAATACAACTTGCACAGAAGCTGAATGGCTTAAAAATCTTATTATGCATATACCTGTTTCTCTTAGTCCTGTTCCTGCAATTTCTATAAATTGTGATAATAAATCTGTTATTGAACTACTAAAGCATGATTTTGTGAATGCTAAGATGAACAGACACCTGCAGCTGCGCTTCAAGTCAATAAAAAGCCTACTAGGCAAATATGTGGTTCTTGACTATATAAAGTCAGAAAAGAACCTTGCAGATCACTTGACAAAGGGTCTGTCTAGGACTTTGATCCTAGAATCATCGAGGGGGATGGGGTTAAGCCCATAAGTTAGTCACCAGCAGTGGCAACCCAACCGAGTCTGACTGGAGATCCCAAGAAGCCGGTTCAATGGGTAGAAACAAGCTGAACTTAGGTGACTTTATGGAACACTGACTCGAGATTAAAGTCTCATTAAAAATAAAGCCCAAGCGGCTGTACATGTGTACAATGACTCCCCATCCCTATGGTGACAGTGTTCTTGTGTGATATGGTTATGATAAGTTTAAACTCTTAATAGGTCCAAGCTGTAATGCTAGGTTGATTCATATCACCAACCATTAAGGACTTACATATATGAGAGGTCGTGAAGGCCGCGACTATGGGACAGGGCGATCCCAGACAACTCTCATGAATGTGAAAAGTGCGCATGGCTATTTAAAGCGCCATCCGATAGACCAAGGACCTCTAGCGTACTATGTGTGCTATTTTTCTAAATCTGGTTCAAGAAGTCTGATTCAAGGCATAGTCCATCAAGCACTTCTTCAGATTAAGGCAATAGTCACTACGTGAGATTCAAGGCTGTAGTCCATCTCATCTATGCATAGTATTTTACTGTCCAGATACTCTCTCTCTCTATTTACTTTACTCTTATCTCTGTTTCGGAACTTGACCTTTTGGGGGGGGATTGTTGGTGTTGCTTTTCTTGCAAAAGCTAAAGTTCCTCTTCCTTTCTTTAGTCCCACATCGGATGGGGCAAAGCTCTCTTGTGTACATATATTAATTTCTCTCCTTTGCTCTCTTAAGTTGTTGTGTGGGGAACCCCTTGGGCCACACGCGCGCGCCGCCGCCGCCGCCCGGCCCGGCTCGGCTCGGTTCGGTTTGGTTCGGCGCGCGTAACGGTTGCGAGTACGCGCCCACATCTGCGGGCGCCGAATGCCGATTCGATTTCTTCTTCTGGTTCGGACTGTGACCCTAAAATTCTTTTTGCTCCTCTTCATTCTTTCATTTATTTTTCTGAACGTTGGAATTAATTTCTGAACGTTACAATTGTTTTGAACCGTTATATTTTTTCAGTGTCCAGGTTCATTCTTTTAATTCTCCTGTGTAACGGCTGAATTAATCGGAAATTAATTCAGACCGTTACACAACAGTATTATATATGTGTCTGTCTTCTTTGTAAAAGATTACAACTTTTTCTCTCTAAAAAATTGCTGTGCCAACTGATTTGTACTCTGTTCTTCGTCTTCATCTCCAAGCTCTGGGCAGAGCTAAGTCCTGGTCGTTCTCTCCAAGTCGTGTGCGGCAACGAGATACCGGTAGTGCGGGGGTTTTACCACTAGGAGCTTCGGGAACGTCTGCACACAGATCCCAAATAAACTCTTATGGCAGTGCTTCGTGCACGACTTCCCCAGAGGCCGGTAACATCTGTTTAATTTTTATTTTGTATTCTGAAATTTTTAAAAAAGAAAACAACAAATTCTAACAGGCGCACTTCGCACGTACGCATGGGGCATGTAGATGGCCTGTTTGTAGCTCAACGGAAGCTACATGGTAGCGCCGAGGCAGCCCATTGGTAGCTCCGCAACAGTTCTGCATGGTTACTCCGCGATAGCAAATTTCAAGGATGTTCAATTTTGTAACTGCCGTATTGAATAGGGAGTAGTTACTCCCTAGGCTTCCGCCCATGTTGTTAGTGGACGGTTACAGCTGATCAAGGCATTGCTCTACTATATATTGTGCATTCTAACACTTAAATGCTTACATGAGAGGAGAGAAGAACCTACAACCACCTAGTGCCTTTTTGTCTCGAGTGTCATTGTTACAACCGTGAGTACTCTCGAAGAAGAAGGGTGGTGACTTTCAAGAGCGTTCCAGAAGTCCCTCAGAACTCGTTGGTTGATGGAAGCGGATTAACGGAGACGGTCGAATCACATTTTGAGCAACAATAATCTTCATCACTCTAGTAGAAGGTTGTGCTAATCCGTTAGCATATTTTAGCAATTTTTATCATTTAAAGTTTTGCTCTTTCAACAACAACTTCGTTGCTATTTTTCAACAGCTTCATAGCTTGCTATTAGCGGTTTTCACCGTTTTCAGAACTTACTATTTTACCACTTTTGTGGTTCAGTCTTTCACTGACTTGTACGAAAATTTCTGAATTTCAACAACAATCTCAAAGCTAGATACCAGAAATAAGATCAATGTGGTATCTCTGTCCAAACAATTTACCGAAGCAAACATAATCCAGTCAGGGTATCATAAGGAAAAAAAAAACAAAAGCAACCTTCAACAACAAGGAGGACTTCAAGAATCTAAAAGTGAAGTTACTTACTTCCTTCAAGACTAAATCCAGGTGGAGACGTTTGAGCTTTCCATTGGGTGGTTTCCTCCTAGGTGGATACGTATCGGAGTGTGAGGAGTACCATATATAGGTCGGAGAAGTTCGAGGAGATCGAGGTTTCGACGGAGACTCAGAGAGTATCATAAAACAGGAGAAGAATAACAATATCAGAGGCATTAGGGTCTGTTTTCTTGAGAGCAACGATATTAGGAGCGGAACATCAACCGGCGTACCGCTACCAACCGGTATATATACCAATCACTCGTGGTTGAGCAAAAGTGTGATTAGTTTTGATCCGGTATTTCATGATTAGTTTTGATCAGATTCGACGATCCGGATAGTTTCTTAGGGAAAAATGTTGAATGTATATTACCATGACCACATTAAGGATATCCGAACGTTGGGTTTTCAAGAAGTGGCGAAGTGGCGCTGCAACTTTCAAAGGAGAGTTCGCGTGTGATCTGAAGGAGTTCATTTGAGGAGATTATATCACTTCGTCTTTGAGTTCTTGGCATTAGTAACTCATTATTTTTCTCCGTTGTATTCATTCAATTCACTAAGTAGTTGTTATGTTAGCGGATTAGTGGTCTAGTAGTAGAGTTTTCTGGGTTGGACTATGTTCGTTCCATAGTTTCTTCTGATTTGTGTTTCCACGTAAAAACTCTCTGTGTTTGCGATTCTGTGATTGTGTGGTATTATAGATTATGCATTTGCTGGTAACTTCGATTTAGTTTAGTTCTCACGATTTTTTTTCCGGTCAGGAACGGTGGTTATTCCGTCGTGTTTCAAACTCCGTTCCAAATAGAGTGGTATCAAAACACAAGGCAGGTGTTTGACAAATTAATCGAAAGAAAATATGAATGTGAAACCAACTCGTATGATTAACTAAAGACACGAATTATCACCATTGGCAAAGTAAGATGAAGAATCTTTTCGTGAAAAAATTAGCATTTAGCTATATTTGGGGCCAAGAAACCTAAGTATAAATTCTATAAGGAGTGGGAGATCGAGCACCAACATGCCTGTATTTATATCAGACAATTCGTAGATAATGTATGCAATCATATCACAAGTGAAGCTCATGCAAGGACCTTGTGGGAGTAATTTGTCCTCATACACTAAGAAGACTGGGATCAACAAACTGTTTCTAGTCCGACAGATGATGGATCTGAGATACATTATCTGAAAGAATTCTAAGGCATGATCAACTAGCAACAATGCGGTTTAATTCAAAAATAAAATTCAGGGACTTTGATTACTTGGTATACTTTGTTAGACTCGTGAAAAACGACCACTTTTTGTCCCAAATATAACAATATTATGACTCGGGAGTTGTGAAAATAATATGGCTCATTGAAAATAGTATGACTAGTGGGAGTAGAGAATTGAACGAGGAGAGACGCGGAGGAAAACTCAAGCACGTTTCTTCATCATTGTGCATTAATATCATAGAGCAGATTTATACAAAAACTCTGAATGATATCATTGTGGCAAGAAGGCGTTAATATCATAGAGCAAGTTTATACAAAAACACTGATTATTGATTATTTGAATGAATTCTAAGGCATGATAAACTAGCAACAATGCGGGTTAATTCAAAAATAAAATTCAAGGACTTTGATTACTAGGTACTTTGTTAGACTCGTGAGAAACGACCACTTTTTGTCCCAACAATAACAATATTATGACTCTGGAGTTGTGAAAATAATATGGCTCATTGAAAATAATATGACTAGCGGGAGTAGAGAATTGAACCGTGGAGGAAACCTCAAGCACGTCTTCTTCATCATTGTGCGAGGCATTAATATCATAGAGCAAGTTTATACAAAAACACTGATTATTGATTATCTGAATGAATTCTAAGGCATGATCAACTAGCAACAATGTGGGTTAATTCAAAAATAAAATTCAGGGACTTTGATTACTAGATACTTTGTTAGACTCGTGAGAAACGACCACTTTTTGTCCCAACAATAACAATATTATGACTCTGGAGTTGTGAAAATAATATGGCTCATTGAAAATAATATGACTAGCGAGAGTAGAGAATTGAACGAGGAGAGACGCGGAGGAAACCTCAAGCCCGTCTTCTTCATCATTGTGCGAGACTCGTGAGAAACGACCACTTTTTGTCCCAACAATAACAATATTATGACTCTGGAGTTGTGAAAATAATATGGCTCATTGAAAATAATATGACTAGCGAGAGTAGAGAATTGAACGAGGAGAGACGCGGAGGAAACCTCAAGCCCGTCCTCTTCATCATTGTGCGAGACGTTAATATCATAGAGCAAGTTTATACAAAAATTCTGAATGATATCATTGTGGCAAGAAGTGCCACATTAAAAAAATTGCTTCGCGTATAAGAGAAAAAAAAAGGCGACAAAGTTGGCTGGTGAACTTGCCACAATGATATTATTATTGTAGGTAATGAGATAAAACTCTCATGTAATGACAATAGTTGGCTGGTGAACTTGTGAGCTTTTGTGCACGTATCTTATTTGCTAGTTACATGACGTGTGACTGGGAGTGTTAAAGATCAACAATAAGAACGTGTCTCACAATAGGACACCATTGGAGATGTGCACTTGAAGATGTACATGAGCTACATTGGTTTCAAAGGGTTTTTCAGTCAGCGATGCGTCTACCAAAGTTACTGCTTCTTTATTACTTACAAAGAGTTCGATGGTTACTACTTCTTTGTTATATGGACAAGAGCGCACAAGGGGCACATGCCAGCGATGCGTCTACCGAGCTATGGTACAAGCGGCTCATTCATATAGCAAGAAGGGAATGAGCTATCTAGCGAACCAGAATATGCTATAATGTTTGAAGCTTACAAAGTTGGAGAGATGTCCAAATTGTATGACTAGAAAATAGTATAATATGTCATTTCACAGTCACCCATCTTTGAAAAAGCCGACGTTACTCGAGTTGATTTACTTGGAGATCTATGGTTCATTAAAGGTAAAAACTATTGGTAGTGCTTCTTATTTTGTATCATTTAATGATGATTATTCCATGAATATTTGGGGGTCTATGCCATAAAGACTAAGGATCGAGTGCTAGACATGTTCAAGAAGTTTCAAGCCTCCGTTGAATATGAAGGTGAAGTACATTCGCTAAAATAATGGTGGGGCGAGTACCTTTAATATTTATTGTAAAGAACAAGGGACACGAGACACCAAAAAACACAGCCAAAGATGCCTCGTCTCAACGGCCTAGTAGAAAATTGATGAATCTGAAACTAGTGAAGATGTGCTTGTTGTCAGAAAAAAAGTTGCCGGACAGTTATTAAGGTGAGACTCTGTGTACTACAACTTATATTATTAACATTTCTCATATTGCTCCATAACAAGGTTATGTGCCTAATAATGTAGACAAGGATTTGTTATTCAATCACCTGTGAGTATTTGGATACAAGGCTTTTGTACATGTACCGAATGACGAAAGGTTGAAAAGCTTGAGGTAAAGACAAGACAATGCATCTTTGTCCGTTAGATCTGGACGAGTTCAACTACAAGCTTTATATGATCCGATTGGGAATAAGCTATACAGAAACCAAGATGTGGAGTTCATCGAGGACTAAACTATGGCCGACATTCAGGAATCTAAGAATGTTTTCTAAGACTGAAGATTTCTTTGAGATCGAGCTAATTCCCCCTACCACTGCGGGTTTGTTAATAGAAAGAGTTTGTTGATGATGGTAAGGGAAATCTTTAGTATAGTAAGCATGCAAAGGAGGCAGTTCCTGAAGAAGATGAGGTTGTTGATGAATAACACATGCACTAAAGGCTCCGTTAAAGAGAGGGAACGTCGACCATCGGGGAGGTACTTGACCAATAAGTACTATTGACTGAGGAGGAAGAACCTGAAAGCTTCTTTGAGGTGATGGAGGACAAGAATAGGGAGGAGTGGATGCAAGCAATCCAAGAGATTAGTGATGGAGGACAAGAATAGGGAGGAGTGGATGCAAGCAATCCAAGAGATTAGTGATGATGCATGCAAAGGAGGCAATTCCTGAAGAAGATGAGGTTGTTGATGATCAACACATGCACAGAACGTCGACCATCGGGGAGGTACTTGACCAATAAGTACTATTGACGTGGATGCAATTAATCCAAGAGGAGATTAATTCTCTAAATGCCAGCAACACATGCTCTACTACGGCTAAAGGGTAAGAGGGCCTTAAAGAATTGTTGGGTATTCAAAGTTAAGAAAGGAGAAGATTACTCACCCGTGATACAAGTCAAGATTGGTATTCAAGGGTTGTAGAGGTATAGATTTTGATAAAATCTTTTCTTCGATCATTAAGATGTTGTCAATATATGTTGTGTTGGGTTTAGCAACAAGACTTGATTTGGATGTTGATCAGATGATTCCGAAGAGGCTCCACAGTGATTTGGAGGAGTTATAAATGGAGCAGCCTAGAGTTTCAAAGCAAGGCACACGTGGTTTGAAACAAGCTCCACGACGGTATTACATGAAGTTCAAGTCTTTTATGTGAGAGTCCATATGGGTATGCCAAAATGACATCAAATCATTGTGTATTTGTGTCGTATTTTGCCAAGAATAATTTTGTCACTCTTATTCTATGTAGACTACATATTGGTGATGGAAATAATTTTGTCATTCTCTAATTTTGTCACACTTATTCTATGTAGACTACATATTTGTGTCGTATTTTGCCAAGAATATTGGAGATGAAGCGACAACTTAGCAAGGCTCTGAAAGGTATGGGTGTAATGAAGACAATTCTTGGGATGAAGATCAGTCGATAGAGGAGGTCCAAGATGTTGGAGAAATACTTTAGAAAGGTACTTCAGAGATTGGGGATGGATGGTTACAAGAAGGTGAGTACGTCGTTTGCATCTCAATTCAAGCTTAGCACCAAGCATTATTCATGAACCGAGGTAAAGAAAGCAATATGAAAAAGGTGCCTTATGCTTCAGATGTGGGTAACTTAATGTACGCTATGTTTATACAAGGCAGTTTCCCTTCAATCCAAGGTATTGGAGTGCGGTCAAATAACTCTTACAGTATCTCCAGCACACTTCTAGTTGAGAGTGACTAGCTGAAGTTGTTCAAATATACCAATGTGAATATGACTAAGGACGTTGACACCAAAAGATTGACATCATGCTATTTGCTGATGTTCGTTGGGAGAAGGTATGACAGTCGCGATTGTGATTTTTTGTCCACGACAGAGGCATAATTCGTAGAGATGACAAAGGTATGCAAGGAATTGTTGTGGCTGAAAAAATTTAATAGAGCTAGGCTGAAACATGAGCAATATATTTTGCAACGTGACAATTATAGTGCAATACACTTTGGTAAGAGTCTGACTTTTCATAGCAGGTCCATGCCTATTGCGATTCGATACTATTTAATATGCTGGAGAGGAATGTCGCAAAGCTTGAGAAGGTCATATACCAAAGTTCTACCAAAATTTCAAGTTCTCTAGAAAGGTCCCTTGAGTGGCAAACCACACCACCTAATCGGAAACTCTGTTACTCGAACTCTCCACTTTAAGGAGAAGTACCTGTGTCGATCCGATAGGACATGTGTATGGATATGAGATCCATATTCGATCCTCCATGGTGACAATCAGATTATTCGTGGTAACAATCAGGAAACTGGTAGCGAAGTAGATAGTTTATTTTAATGTGGTAGTGAAATAGATAGTTTATTTTAATATGGTAGTTTATTTTTATGTGGTAGTGAAATAGATAGTTTATTTTAATATGGTAGACCGGTAGTAAAGTAGTAGGGAAAGCTGAAGGGACGACCTCTTAATGACTTATTTAATTAGTTCAGTAAAGTTTATTACTATTTTATAATTACAGGTTATCTTTTTATTAAATTTTGCAAAAATGAGGTGTCTTTTTATGAAAACATGTAAATTTAATTATAAACTTAAATATATGAAACCATGCAAACTTAATTACAGTTATGTCTTTTTATAAAATCATACAAATTTAATTAGAGGCTATGTCTTTTTATAAAACCGTACAAATTTAATTATATATCTTTTATGAAGCCATGGAAATATAATTACATGCTATGTCTTTTTATAAAACTATACAAATTTAATTACATGCTGTCTTTTTATGAAACCATGTCCAAATATATTTATTTTAATAGTCATATTCCAGTACATGTACCAAAAATTTGGATCATTTTTAGCCGAGTCCGTGTGCCCTTCAATTATGAGTTTGAATGACCCGACTCTTGGATATGTATCCGTAATCGATACCCATACCCGAATCCAGGTAACATAGGTTGAAAATGGGAGATATTTTGGGGTATTTCCCTCCATATGTTGAAAAAGCTCGAGGAGGTCAAGGTTTTGACGAAGACTTGAAGAGTATCATAAAGTAAGGGAAAAACATCAGTAGCATAGCCATCAGTGTATCGATGATATACCAACAATATACTGGCAGTGTACTAATGTACTACGGAGTCTATTTTTTCGAGAGCGATATTTTATACGTCAACCGACATACTTCTACCAACCAGTATACCAGGAATTTGTCGATTACCTGTAGTTGAGCAAAAGTTGGGTGTTTCAGGATCAATTTTGATTATATTCAACTTTCAAAGGAGAGGAAATAAGAATCAGAGAAAAGGAGTCAGCCGGTATACCTCTACCAACCAGTATACCGGTGGTATGTCGGTTACCTGTGGTTGAGCAAAAGTCGGGTGTTTCATATTAGTCCTGAGGCGGATCAAAGAAGGTAGAACGCGGGCCATAACAGAGCTACTAGCGAGACCCGAAGGTCTACTCTCTACTGGAACCCAAGTTGTCGTCGAGATATCAGATTCACACAAGAGTCCTCATCTGATATTTCTCGATTCCAACGAAGCACGAACCAAGAATAGGTTACAACAGACTTCGAAGAAAATGAAGATTACAACAAGCAACAAGTAAAACGTTCTTCTCTTTACGTTCGCAGACGCTACAATGAAAAATAACGAAGCAAAGAAAAAGCTAAAGAGAAGCTCCTTGCTGGGGTGGTCAAAACCACTGTTGCTTAAAGCAATATTCGCCGTACAGACGATATACCCCCAGGAACCAGCAAGTTCACAAATGAACTTCTGGAACGCTCTAGTGACTACCTTCGAAAACACTCGAAAACATCATGTGGGAGAGGGACACTCTGGGTCGTATATGATCTGGTGTTCTCGATTTTTTCATCTATTTTCTCTCTCTCTCCTCAAATAAAAGAGGAGGTCCTCTATAAAGAGAATTTCAACACCTATGCGGCCTGAAGAAACACCAGGCCGCATATGCGCTGACCGACTAAATCCCCGATAAATTGGGTGTCAAAGCCGCATGCGCCGCCCGCACCGCATTTGCCGCTCCGCCGCCGGTCATGCTATACTGCACGAGGCAGACAGCGCCGCCAAACGCCGAAAGCAGCCGCTCGTGCCGCATGCGACGCATAGTCCGGAAGGCACATAAAACAATGTGTCGCATGCACCGCCAAAAGCAGACCATATCCCCTCCACAGGCAACCCTCTCATCCAAACATGGCCGCATAGCCCCAGGCCGCATAACGCCTGGCCACAAAGACCTTGGCCGCATAGCACCTAGCCGCATAGCCCCTGACCGTATAGTGTCAGACTGCATAACTCTTGGCCGCATAGCGCCAGGCCGCATGCGCCACGAAGCATGCGCCCGAGCTAGCAACCGTGCATGCAACTCGCGCTTAAAAGAGTGCATGAGCGCCATGCGACGATGTTGGCGAGCTAAGTGCAAAGTGCGCCTAAAAAGTGCTACTTTGTGTAGTGCCCCACTCCGCGTAGGCACTATGTACAAGTGATATCGCTTTGCTTGTTCGAGTGGAAGTCTTCTCGAAGAGTTCCCGATCAAACCACAAGACGATTGATTTAAGTGAGTGGGCAGAACTTCATTCTCTGATTCTTGCACGCCTTAATAATAAATCTGAGTTTTTGTAATGCTTGTTTATTTAATAAGATAATGTCCGCATTGGCAATGATAGAACGAGAACTTGCATGTTTAATAAGAGAACTTGTATGCTTGTCTGAAAAGAGATAGAACCTTACCATGCTAAGTCAAGATAGAAAAAAAATGTTGCATGCTTAGTTACACTGACACCGCTATCAAACGAACCCTTGCCATGCTAAAAAGATAAGTAAAGGAATTGCTTGAACAAGTCCCTTTGTAATATGCTAAGAAAGAGTAAAATTGCATGCTTTAGTAACAAGAGATAGAAGAACTACTATCATGCTTGCATACATAGAGTTTTTTTGTCCGTTCTCTATCGTACTGAAAGAGATAGATATTACATGCTAGTTGTTATGAAATCGATACCGTGCTTGCTAAATTATGTTTCGCTTGCCTGTTTTGCTATATCGAACTGCTATAAGTCTTTGATCGTATAAGCAGAGACTAATAGTGTGTCCTGAGGTACGGTCCTTGTGATATATTGGGGTGTGCTATTAGTTGTGTGAAAGAACAAGATGTGTTTTGCTTGACAAGATATGTTTTACTTGACTATATATGTTTTGCTTAATCATTTGTTTGCTTGCATTATAGATGATTCATGTTATTGTCTCGGACAACTTGTGCACAAGGTCTTGTCTCTCGAACGGTTCCTGGGGCACTGGAAATCGCTCGGTCCGGAAGAGATTTTTGTTTCACCCTGAGGATATGGTCCTACGGGGTCTAGTGGGGTGATGTGTCTATTAGTGTTGTGCTGAATCCATGATGTCACAATTGTTAGTATTCGTGTGTATTGGTGAAGAGCTGAACCTTGAGTCACAGCTGCCAACACATGCGCGTGCTAGTGAAGAGCTGATTCACTGCTTCTAATCATGGGGCTACTCATGGACCATCATGTAGTTAGGGCGCATGCTAGGTTAGCCTTCTTGCATACCTAACTATTTGATGCAGAGACGGACAGGGAAAGAGAACCTTATATATATGCATATGTTGCTAATTTGTATGTCTGCTGCAGGGATAACCGTTCAGCAAGGGGTAAGAAACACGAGTAGTACATATATATAGCTTGCTTGTTCATTTTGTCTGCATCATATAGTTTATCTGATAGAGCTTCATGCATTCACATCGGTTAGACAATGGCTATTAGTGCAGAGCTGAACCTTGGTCCCTGCTGCTATTATGTTAGTGAGAGCAATCATGAGTCACAGCTGCTAATAGCATCAGATAAAAGAGTCATTAGTTAACTAGATTACCGCTACTGATCCTGAGTTTCTCGGGGACCGAAATCATATAGATAGTTCATCTTGTTCGCTTAAGAGAATGATAGTCCACTTGATGCACTTGTCTTAATTTAAGATAAACATTCCACTAGAGATAACTTTTGTTCCTAAGAGATCGATCATGGTGCACGATACATGCTGCGCACTGCACAATAGAACACTGTCCCGATTGTATATTTAAGTATGCAAATTGTTTCCAAAGCTATATTTTCGAAAGAAGTAAAACTGACTCTAATCATGTGCTGTATGAAATAAACCTAGGTAAAAATAGCAAGATCACTAGTAATGTAATATTTTGTCACATGCTTACTTAGTGTTGGTCTCAGAAAATGTTGCTTCTGTTCGTTGATTATACTCACCAGTACTTTCTCCAAAGTGTTGACCCACCAACAGTTTGCTTGTTCGCAGGTGCTAGATCGTCCGTGAAAGCGATAGCCGTACCTCATCCTCAGGACTCAAAAAACTAGAATCGATGCGTTGAGCCGTATCGAGTTGTACTTTGAGCTGCTTTTGTATAAAGTGATGTAATGTATTGAACGATGTTATTGTATTCGAGAGAGTGCTTGAGCAATTTGTAACACTCTTGAATATCAATAAAGATGCTTGTTTTTGTATGCCATTGTATTCTTTACTTTTCTGCAATATGTGCCACTGCTTTCGTATTGAATAGCTTACTTGTCCTTCCTTGTTCAAGCTTTGGTCTTGTGCAAGCGCAACTTAGGCTTGCACGGCATCACACCTATGCGAAGACGGTCGGTCCCGCAAGGACCCAAACGAGGACGAACGATCCTGCGGGATCGGGAGTGACACTTTGCACTCTTGAGTCCGAGCTAGAGTCCGAGTCCAAGTCGCTAAGCCCCTACGGGGCTTACCTCCTAAGAAAAACTTTCCAAAGGTGGTGACAAAACAAAGATTGTCATAAAGGAGTTCACAATTAATCCCTCTAGGAAAGTCAGCCCACATGGGCCACCACCCCATGTGCATATACCAATACTAAGTATAGCTATATATTGAGATATACACATTGGTGATGTTTCAATGTGGGACTAAAACTCCCAAAGCTAAGGGGAAAACACAAACAATCTCCTACATATATCACAATATATGGTCGAGCGTTTCTCACAGTGACTATCATCATGCATTAGGATAGATATCGCCGACGACTTGAATCTTCTCATATGGGTCAAACAACAGTACGATACAAGAATGGACTAGGCCTTGAATTCTACACCATAGCTGCTATTCTCTCAACTCACACAATGACCTCAGCTGTGCCATTCGATCGCACGTTAAAGGCCCTGTGCTGACCTGGTCTATATACTTAGGCGAGTTCTTCTATTATAGAGAGTTTATTATCCGGCATGAAGTCTTGCGCTTTTGTGCGATGCTACGCCACTATGACATGGCCGTCCAAGGCCAAGGATCCCCATCTTGTGGTGTCATACCACTGTAGCATGAGGACACAAGCCTCTTAGTAGTGTCGTTACTACACACATAATGGAGCCTTGTGCTCATATGCGGTGCTACGTTGCTGTGACATGGCTTGAAGCCGAGGTTCACTCCCTCATTTGGTGTCACCCACTGTAGCATGAGATCACCAGCCTCTTAGTAGTGATATACTACATCCCAGCATGAAGCTTTGCGCTTTCGTGCGGTGCTACGCTGCTGTGACATGGCTCGAAGTCGAGGTTCACTCCCTCATGTGGTGTCACCCACTGTAGTATGAGGTCACATACCTCTTTGTAGTGATGTGCTATCACTCTCTATCTCCTTTCAGCATTAGGCTACATGCCTATGTACGGTGCTACCGCCGCTGTGACATGGCCCGGAGCCAAGGTTCACTCCCTCGTGTGGTGTCACGCCACTGTAGCATGAGATACAAGTCCCTTGTAGTGCTGAAACTACTCGTGCTTCATGTAACGTACGTCGGACGTTCACTTCCTCATGTGGTGTCACCCACTGTAGTGTTGTGCTACCACTCTCTATCTCCTTTCAGCATTAGGCTACATGCCTATGTAAGGTGCTACTGCCGCTGTGACATGGCCCGAAGCCGAGGTTCACTCCCTCGTATGGTGTCATGCCACTGTAGCATGAGATATAAGTCCCTTTCAGTGCTGAAACTACTCGTGCTTCATGTAACGCAAGTCAGACATGTAACGCACGCCGGACATCCCCCCTCTCGTTGTAACGACCCGTTCCGCTCAAACGGACTGCAGATTCAAACGGCAAAAGTGCAACGTCCCGATCCGCTTTGCTTCAGCGAGAATACTCGTTTGAGCCAAAGGATTTTCAGACTTGGTTCTTCAGGAGTTCCGACTTAGGCTTTCAGAGGCTCGCTCGGAGTATCGCTCGACCGAGGCGAATCATCGCTAAGGTGGGTGGCTACGATGAACTTGTCTTTGCTTACCAGCACACTTTAAATATGGATGTTTCATGCTAGTCGCTAGGTGAATCACCCTCTGCATACTAATAAGAATACAACGCACATAGCTAAGGGAATAATCCCAACTTGTATTGCTTGTGTTAGAACATGGAATTGAAATATTGCTTATATTCAGACCCTCGCATGTTACCTTTGCCTTGTGCAACTAGACCCCGCTATGCCTCGAGTAGAATTATATTTGTATACTATGTAGTGCACTGTTTCACTTGCTACACTGCACGACCCTAGATAATATCGCTCGAAAGTCCCTTTACGATTTCACTCCTCGGCTTACCTTCGGGCCCGAGCCAAAGTGAATGCTTAAGTTTTCTTATGAATGCAATGCTTGCCTGCTTATATGTTAACTTGTAATGTTGCCTTGCCTCAATGTTTGCCATACGAAATCATGCCACAATCAAAAACACTATCGCATATCGTGCATGCATTCAAGTTAGCCAGAAGACTATCAAATAGTCCTTTTATGAACCTGTAAGTATCCAGGACCGTTGAGTTGGCGCCAAGGCAGTCCCCGTACCAGGGGAATGCATCAAGGCAAGTTTATATCTGAATGGAAAGCATATCAAGTTTACAGCTGAATGATAATCACATCTAGTTTACATCTGAACGAGTATCATGTCAAGTAAAGAAAGAATCACAGCTCGTGGAGCAAATGCTCAGTTCAGAACAAAGAATCATGGATTATCATACCAAGTTATGGATTTGGAAGAGCCAAGACTGCGTGTCGCGGACAAACTTGGAATCAAGGGGATCTTCGGATCTCATTCTACGGACGGGCGCCGGGACACTGGGGCCGATCCGGTCTAGACGAAGTCTATTTTGGCGGGATGAGTGCAATGTCCATCGTTTCATATTGCTTGCACTCTATCCTCGACCTTGAGACTACAAACCGTCCTTTGTGGCTATTCCAGCGACAATTATTCATATAGATAAGTCATCCTCGCTTAGCGGCTATCCGCGTGCAAGTCATTGCATCGCATCGAGAATAACTGAAACACCTGAATAATCTTGAGTATAACACTGTACATACGGAACACTTCAACGTCTTATGCAACACACCTGATAATTCGAGTAGCTTGTGCACCCGAAACATAATTTTGCTCACAATATAGTGTTTGCATATGCTATTGTCCCTAAGTTTCATTATATATGCTGCTTGTGCTTGAATTAACTTGGTTTGCCTTGGACAGGGAAGGATATATGGTAATTTGGTAAGTATCGCTGCGTTTACCCTTATATCGCACGGCGCACTGTCACACGAGTTAGGCTATTTCAATATTGCCATGAAACTGATCCTTGGCAAGACTAGAAAGATAACCTAATAGTTGGTGCACGGAACCTATTAAATGTGTTTGGATTTGTCGAGCGGGCGAGTAGCCTCCCTACCAGTGCATTCATGTACTGATAACCCACCAGATTATTTGCAGGGTACGAAAGAATCCTCGTTCGGTGCGGATGCCTCCTTCGTGCGTGCTAAGGCGTGGAGTTCACTCTGGAGCCTTGGAGCGTTGCGATCCGGAACTGAAGTACATATACATGACATAATGTTGGAACATCGCCTATACATCATTCCACAAATGTAGCCACTTGGCACGCTTTTACTGTTTCAGAGAGAGAGGCTTGAGCGACTTGTAATCTCGGCTATACGCCGCTACACTTGTTCAATATCAATAAAGAGTTGCTTTACTTCTATACTTGTGTTATTTAATGCTTTCGCTATTGACGACTCAGTAAACTTGTTACCAATCGTCTATGCATTTATAATTTCGCTGTCGACTCTGTTTAGACCTCTTACAGCTAGCAATGAACCTCGGCCTTGCACGGGCGTGACTCACGCTCGTGCGGCATCACGCCCAGATGGGTCAAGCGATCGTCCCGCGAGAGCGGTGGCGCGGTAATTCTCGCCTGGCGGGGACGGCCGTAAGTAGCCTGCGGGAGATCAGGGCGTGACACTTGTGGTGTCATACCACTGTAGCATGATGACACAAGCCTCTTAGTAGTGCTGTTACTACACACAACATGGAGCCTTGTGCTCCTATGCGGTGCTACGTCACTGTGACAATGCTTGAATCCGTGGTTCACTCCCTCATGTGGTGTCACCCACTGTAGCATGAGGTCACCAGCCTCTTAGTAGTGATGTACTACATCCCAGCATGAAGCTTTGCGCTTTCGTGCGGTGCTACGCTGTTGTGACATGGCTCGAAGCCGAGGTGTCACCTACTGTAGCATGAGGTCACAGGCCTCTTTGTAGTGTTGTGCTACCACTCTCTATCTCCTTTCAGCTTTAGGCTACATGCCTATGTGCGGTACTACCGCCGCTGTGACATGGTCCGAAGCCGAGGTTCACTCCCTCGTGTGGTGTCACGCCACTGTAGCATGAGATACAAGTCCCTTGTAGTGCTGAAACTACTCGTGCTTCATGTAACGCACGCCGGACATTCACTCTGTCCGAGAACTCATTAAGACGTCAAAGCTATCCTCCCACAGAAAATGTTCTGATCAAGAACAAATAGTAGACCACAGTGGTTCCAGGTATGTATCCCATAATGTTCTTGAGGACTACCCACATGGGAATTATTTTCTTAACAACTTTTTTCCAAACTCACAATAGGGGTTGGAGATGTTCTGAGCATAGCATTGCCCACATTACGGTTTCAGGGTAGATTAGAGCACAAAGAAAAAAATTCTTGCATGGCATATCAAACAAAAAAAAAGAAAAAAATTCTTGCATGGCTGACGCTGTTGAGAATCCAGAGGCAAAAGTGTTAAGACTTCTTGAAGGAATTGTCCAGAGGCAAAAGTGTTAGAATTCTTGCATGACTCGGAGCGAACTAACAACCATTACTGACTGGAAGGAAACTTGTAAGAACTCTGTAAAAGCACAATTACAATACCACATAGTCGCAAAATCGCAGACACAGGGTTTTTACATAAAAGGAAGAGAACTACCGGCTGATCCGAGTCCGATCCGAGTCCGATCCAAAAAACGTTTTTACTGGACTAAAAGAATACACCACTCCTCTGCAACTTCTCCCACCGAGCCACTAACGAGTAAACCACAACTACTAAATGAATGGAATGAATACAATGAAAGTAACGATTTACCAAAGCCAAGAACTAAGTTGAATATAATCAAAATTGATCCTGAAATGTTGGTGTTTTCCACTTAGCTTTAGAAGTTTTAGCCTCCAATGTGTATATCTTAATATATAGCTATGTTTAGCATTGATATATGTATATGGGGTGGTTGTCTTGTTCTAGACAATGCACTTCACAATGACTTTACCTCAACATCATCAATTATGAATTAAAATATTTATAAAAAAAGGAAGAAGAGGAAAGTTGTCTTGGAAGTTAAAAAAAACACTTTTTATTGTCTTCTTAATACTTTTGTATTGGAGAACACTTTTCTATCTTATTGTCTTGTGTGAATATAATCTTGTCACATAGGAAAGATATTGTCTTGTGCCTTATACAAGACAATAGGGTTGGAGATGCTCTTACAACCAATAATGGTTGTAAGCTTTACAACCGCATACAACCAATAAAAAGTATTAAACCTTCAAACCATATCTTATCTGTGTGTGTGTTGGGGGGGAGGACCAATAATTGAACGCCACGTAGGCAATTATAAAGTTTACAATCAACTTTGGTTGTAAGTCTCACTTTATCCTTTGCAATGTAAGTACCTAAAAACCACCAAACAATGGCGCAATTTTCACCCTAAAGATTTCCCTTGGTCCTCCCTCTTCAACTACATATTATAGTACTTCTTCCAATTGATAAAATTCTGCATATTATAATACCATGATAAAAGCTAACAAGTCTATATTTATGTAGCAATTCCAATCACATTTGATATTATTTACGTTTTGATTAGTAGAACGAAAACATAGAATGGCAAATTAAGATTTTGCGCACCTCGGTCCTTAGCTTGAATGGCTGCTGGCTTGTAGCTCTAAGCTTGGAATTCCAGCTCCTTCCTGAAGAACAAGTGCTCTGAAATGCCCAAAATTTACCAATATCAAAACCACAAGTATTAAACCTTCAAACCATATCTTATCTAAAAAAAAAAAAAAAAAAATTCCAACGGATAAAAAAGTTGTTCGTATGGTGCAGACCACAATATTGGGTTCAGTCCCATAAGATTTAATTGATGAACAAGTGCTCTGAAATCCCATTAGTGGCTCTTCTCATTGATAATTGATTTCGTAAGCTATGATGCATGGAAACGATGCAACAACAACATGGTAAGAAAACGACACCTATTTTGATGTGTTCTAGTGTATTTTGGGTTCATATTTTTGGTATCCGAATTGTGTCTGACATGTCCATATTTTTGGAGTGTCCTTGCTTCCTATATAGGAAAGTAACTAAAATAATAGAAATTATGTTAGGACTTCATACCTTGCTTGGACTCCTTTGATCACCATATGATGTACTGCTTCCCCAGCTCAATCTAAAGAAGAAGAAGACTGAAATGAATCTAATAGAATCGCCTACTAAAGAGTTAATTGTATGAAATCCATCAACTGCTAAACTTTATTGTACAGGTTCTTCCGTGTCAAATTAAGAGGAGTCTCTGCCATCGATTTTTTGCTGAACTTTTTGACTTGAATTAATTGAAGTGGTAGCAAAAATTGGACAGTGTCGGTATTATTATAATATAGGCATTATGATCATGTTATGTTAAAGTCCTCGAATGTCCATTTTGGATAGGGAGTAGGGTTTTTGCAGTAGAACAAAATTGTTCGAATGTCCATTATGGTCATGTTATGGCAGTGGATTACTATAATACAATGTTAAAATACCCCCATGCGTCCGAAGGAGAGTGTATACCTCCTGAATAGGAGGACGGAAAGGAGGAGTTCATGATCTATGATTGGGTCCCAGTTCTGGACATCGAGAAAGAAGGTCAGAGTTCACCCTCCCTTTTCAAATTCGAAAGCATTTTCAAAAACTAGATTTGATAGTTTATAAAGTGCATCTACGCATCTATCACGATGATATCCTATTTGTTAGGCTGCGTAATAGCATGTAGTTGACCCTCCGACTTCTTCCGAACAGACTTCACGGGCCATAGAGAAGGTTAGTTTTGTCCCGACCAACTGCTACGTAGGCTATGATTAATTAAAGAGCCATCATTTTGTACTCGATAAAAGCTATTTGTTTATGCATAATTTCTTCGAACTCCAATGTTCTTCTGAAAATGATAGTCCAACAACAAAAACTTGACAAAAAATAATCCAGAAAAATAAGACACGTGATCACTGCACATGTCCATTTTCAACTGTTTACATCCAAAAGCACCAACGCACTTATATATTTAAACCAAAAATGTGAAGCTTAGGTACTAATTTAACACGTGATGGTAGGAAACTAAGTGATCACTAACCTATCGCCATTGCTGTCCACCGAAGACCGGTCCGGCGTAGTGGAGAAGTTAAAGTAAGAAGAAACGTCGGGCCCCGGCTGCCGCAGTCCCGGCAGAGCCCAGTTCACCACCCCGCCCTTAGTTTTCTGATCCCCACCCCCCGCCGCGTCCTTGGCGAAGGAAAGGAGCCTCTCGAACGCCTTGACCAGGTGCATCACCCTTCCGGCCCCGGGCTCCGGGACGCTGCTCATGGCCTCCTCCAGCATCATGCTCCTCATCTTCCTCACCTTCGAGCTCCCTGCTAATTCCACCTCTCCGGCACCGGCGCCCGCTCCTTCGTTCTCGGTGGCCGGACCTTTTTTCTTCTTATTGGAGGAGCGCTTTTGGGCCGAAGAAGCTGCAGGTTTCTTTCCTCCCGCCAGTGCTGGAGTTCTCGGCGTCGTCGACTTCTTCGTCCTCGCCGAATGGGCCTTGGGACTCGAGTTGATCTTCTTGATGGTGGGTTTCTTCGGAGTGGCGGAGAGAGGAATATCATGGTTGGGGTCAGAGTTCTCGGATCTCTTCCCACGTGGGTTCCTCGCCGGAGTCGCCATTGATGACCCTTCTCCTTCTCCTTCTCCTCCTCCTCCTCTCTCTAGTGCTCTCAGTTGGGAGTGAAGAGTCTGCTGAAAGTTTTGGAGGAGAGAGGAAGAGGAGTAAAGAGACGTTTGAGTGGTCCTCTAACGGCTAGTATTTTAAAATTGTAGTGGAGTTAGCCGTTGGATTAGGAGTGGGGGAACTAGTAAAGCCGAAAAAAGTATTATGATTAATTTTTGTGGGTTCGATTCATGTGGGAGGGGGTATTTGCTGTTTTTTCCGGATTTGTTGGAAGAAAGGTTCACAGAATGTTGCGACATTTATTGACTTTGTTAGTAGGCGTGTTGTGTCTGGGACACAAAATGTGACATTTTAATATGTTGGTATTCATTTGCAACCTATTCGAGCTCGATTCGAATAGGTTATTTAGAATTTATATATATGATAAGTACGAGGGTTTTAAAAAATCGGATCGGAGATCAATCCGACCAAGACAAGACACTGGGTCAGGTCGAACCAATTCAATCGCTTGGTTCAACTAGTGGTTCAACCACTGGATTAATCTAAGTGGCTCAAGTTTAGTTCCTTGAGGATACTAATTTTTACAACATTATTCATTTACAATCGGATTTTGAGAAAACAATGGGTCAACATTGAATCGGATCGAAAAAGTTACTGGTTCACGGATCAACCGATTGAACCGGCCGGTCTGATTTTTAAAACACTGATAAGTACGAATATTTTAATTTGCTAAAATTTGCTATTTGCACTGAGAGAATAAAATTTGCTAAAATTACAAATAAATAAACTGAAACATTCCTGACGTTTCACTTGAATCCCTAGTAAACACCTCACTAAACCCCCAATTCCCCAAAAATTCATTAACCTACAAACAAACAAAAAACAACAACAACAACAAAGACGTCCTTGGTAACGCTGTTTCTTGCAAAAAAAAATCTTACTATGGGCACTTTTTTTTAAACAACAAAAATGTCCTTAGGAAGGACATTTTCTGTCCCCAAATAACAAAAAGTCCTTAATAAAGACGATTTCTTTTTTTTAAATTTTTTTATAAATTTTATATAGAGAACTAAAATTATAGTGAATTGGAACAATATACAAAATTTTGTTGTAGTTCAGTTGGTTAGAATATATGTTTGTGGGTGGAAGGTCTTGAGTTCAAAGACATATCCCCTAACAATCTAAGCTACAACAACATTTTATATATTATTCTAATTTTATTCTCGATTTTTTTTTATAAAAAAATATTAAAAAAAGGATTGAAAAAACAAAAAAATGCCCTACAAAAGGCAATTTTGTTGAATAAATTTTATTCTCAATCCACAATTACTTTGAACATTCTTTTGATTTCTAATTATCGCCTTTGAACCTCGAAAATTGTATTCGATGGTACCCTTCTTGAACTCCCTATCATTTGAATCTCGTTCTTTTCTATTTTAGAAGGAGGGTTGGTAGATTAATTCATAAGAATGGTTATCTATGTTAGAAATGGGTAAGATAGATGCCTGTACTAGGTAGACTACTAGAACGAGAGGATAGCTTGGAGTTATATATAAGGATTAGCCTTAACAGTGAGCTTTTTCTTACCAAATAGATATTAGAACTCCCACCAGCAGTTAGTGTTAGACTAGAACCTTTACCAATCATCAATAATGGTCAGGATAGACATCGAGTTTCCATAATGCCTGAGATGACTATGGTAACTATTGAGAGGATACCCAGTTAAACCTTAGAATATGTGTAGCCCCATAAACCAATAAGACCAACCTTAAGGAAGACTTTAGAAGATATGCTTTGAGATTCTCATAATGAATAGAATAGCTTGACAAACCTTATAGTTAAGATTAGACCTAAGCCTGTATAGAATCTTATAATTTTATGGAGTTCCATGAAATTATTACTTAGAAGAGATGATCATGACTTGATGCTTGTGTTGTAGGTTAGTAACCTAGCCAAGAGGACTTCTATGAGAATGATAGCAGAAACTAGAAGAACAATAGTACAAAGGGATAGGTAATATAAGGGATAAGTTGCATGAGAATATATAGACATTCCAATTGAAGGTTAGACTAGTATTGGAATGACCAATTCCAATCGTGATTTAAAGAGTGTCAGCAGTAAATAGTATGCCATGAGTAATAGACCTGAGTACCTGCTTAGTTTAGCCTTGACCCATACCTACTAAGTTAGGAATATGTGAGTTAGACGAAGTTGTAAGGAATGTATGGTACTTATCTATAACTAGAAGTGGGTTGTCAATAATATTGGTAAGGTTATATAGAATAAAATTTATAGGAAGTATAGTATCAAGATCAAGGATTTGTTGTATTACTTTATCGACTATATTCTTATCCTTCCTATTAATAATTTCTATCTTGTTTTACTATCATAAGACTCTTGCTTTTGCAGCAGCAGGTCTTCTAAATTATCCAAAGGTGTAGATCCTTCCTCTTTTCCTAGTTGTGCCTTAATTACAAAATCAATCCCTTAGTTGGTACCACTGCTTGTGTTAATATCCATATCACCATAGGTATTAGTTCTTTTCTACTCTAATCCCCTTGATCTAGTCACCATGACTTGATTCTCCAAATACCTGCATAATCGTGCCTTATTCAACCCTGTAGACTTTTCATAATTTCTTCTTATCGTGGTCTGAAATTCCTTCATCTCATGATTCCCTCAATTTTGGTCTTTTCGTCATCAATGTCCATCGATGATCGAAGCCTCTATACAACCTTGCCTTAGTTAGATCTGACTCAGTCATTTCTTCTGCCTTGTAGAAGCTTAACTTATACAAGAGCAGTATTGGATGGATAGTAATTTTTCTTATAAAGTTGTTGACCAATAGCGTCATGATAGTATCTAGGTTCCCTTAGATAATCTTTGATTACGGCCAGTAAACCCTAAAATTCGTGTATCCTTATTTAGCAAATAGGCTCTTCCAGAAATCTTGTTAGCAGGACCACGACTTTAGTTTTAATACCAACTTATTTTTTATAAGTTTGGTAGATTAAAAGCCCTTGGTTTTAGTGTAGGATTATTTTTGAAATTTTAGGGTAAATTTGAATTTATTTTGGTATTAATTAGGCTTAATCTCAAACGGATTAAATCACCTCTTTAATTTATGTATCCTTGATACCCTTTGTTGTGGCTCGGATATTTGGAGCACAACACTATCCTTTCATTTCCAACAACTTTTATCCTTATGACCTAGACTAGTCACTCTACACCTATGACATGACTATCACTCACAAACTCACCTTCATATGCTTCATTTTAGTCGTACGACATTCACAACGTATTTGTACACGCAAATGACACATAGATATTCTTTTCCGTTGCGGTCAATTTAAATACGCAATCCCGACTTAATTCTTCCGACAACTTTGACATTTATAAGCCTAACTGGACCTACTAACTAATGACCCAGATGTACTCCCAAGTATGCACTCCCATGCAGCATATAGACCTTACCACATTGGTGGCTTATCTCCTTCTAAAATTCTATACTTAAATGTTCAATTCCGGTGCAATTGTACATCGGCAACCCAAGTACCCGGACAACTGATATACCCGTAGCCCACTCGAGCAAAACCAAGTCCATGACACTTGTGTTGCATGAAATTGAGCCCCTTGTACTCTCTACACAATATTAATCACCTTAACAAATTATATTACCTTTGACACTTATTGTTGAACCGTTCATCGGCATCCAAGATATGGAATGAACGTTTTACTTTGTGCCATCTCACCCTAGTTGTATTTGAATAAGATATATATCATATTGTCTTGTAAACATGACATAATTAGAAGCAATTAGAATTGGTAAACTTTATTTATAGAGATATTTACTCAATAGCACTATTGTAGTACCTAAATTTTCTTTGATAGTTTGTGATTGCGGTCAAAAAAGCCTCATCATCTCGTACCCTTTCTTAAAGATAGACTTTCTATAACCCTTGTAAATATGATCGTGACAAAAATTTTCACTGCCAACTTAATCTCTATAGTTGGGTAGTGACTGGAACTGAGTGTATCCTCACTCTTAGAACATGACGTCAAACTAGGATCCCATTTGTAACTGTGTCCACCAGCTTTCGAGAACCAATGTATGGCATTGCGTACTTAAATTCTTTTCTACCAGTCTGTAATCCTTATCTTAGATCGTGCTTTATTTTTATCGAGAAACTTGATACGATAAGTCGTATTCATCATTCTTCCGCAGTGAATCATCTAACTATTTTCTATCATATTTATTTTAAATTTCGAGAACAAAATTTTTATAAGTTGGATAGATTATAAGCCCCCTCATTTTAGTATAGAGGTAATTTGATATTTTATAATTATTTTTATTATTTTATTTAATTAAATAAGTTACAAAATTGATTTTTAAAATTCTTTTTTATGTATATAACACTTTGACTAGACAAACTAGACCAAATTGACCCATTTGCACCAACATAACTCAACCCAAACATTTCCAAACTTCCGCATGGTTCATGCTAAATATTATGTACTATTGTCATCTCTACAAAACACCAAATATCATGATATTCCACTCACACTCTCACACTTAACACATTAGAAAATAATTTCAGCTATACACACTTTAGATTTGACCCAACTATGCACCCCACCACTTAACCACTTTAGGTTGGACTCAAGTGTGGTAAAGTATACTAAATGGACATCCAACCCTCTCCACTTAGTTATCTTCCATAACACTCAAGCACCCTTAACCATTCTCTTTCCATAACTTACAAAAACTCTCCAACCTTTACTCTCCTCTCAACCCTTCATCTCCCCCATAATGGCTGGGCACCTATAGACTTCTCCTCACCTTATTAACTCATAACACATGAACGAAACTTCTTCCTAACTCTCTTCCTCAAATTTTATCTTCACACACCATCTCCAAAATCCTTCTCCATTTTCCTCCACACTACCATCTTTCTACCCCTACCTAGGCTGAATCCAAATTTAGCAACACCCCAATAATGCGGCCATATCTCCATCCATAGTAAGTATATTTCTCTTAAATTTAGTATGCTTCTTCTTCTCCCTGTTATAAACACTTTATCTTCACAAAATTTCTATCAAAACTTACTCTAATTTCCTCAAAATAACCCCTCCACCAGAAGTGTCCAAGCTAAATCCGAATTTAGTCTATTCCCTTCTCAGGCCACTCCACCACCTCCACAACCCAAAAACATCCACTACAGTGACTCTAACGTGTACCCCTATGTGTTCTCTACTTTTCATATTTTCTACAGCACCTGGATCACAACCGTTTGCCAGTGGAGAGCGTTTTACGAAGATTGGTCTAGGCTAAACCAGTTTTCGTGCACCGTTGTTTGCACCGCTTTGTGATGCACCACGACAACAAATAAATACTTGGTAACTCTTCTAACACATCCCTCTATCACTCCAATATTCTATATATCAATCTCGCTGAGTTTTATACATATTTGTGCATCCATTTTCGTAGGATAACTCATTGAACATCGAAAAACTCATGAATCCGATTTGTAACTTTAACTTGTGAGACCACAAACTTGATACATTATTTTTTGATGATTAAAATTATGTGTCCCATGTTAGGGACCTCTGAATTACATCTTTTTTATGTTTATTGCAGATTATAAAAATTATATTTTGTATGTACCGATTTGTTCCAATCAACCTACTAGTGGACAAGTTGTGCAACTAGTCGACCCTAGTGACTAGACCCAGTAGATAAAAAAATAATTAAATATTATTTATAGATATTTTAAATATTTATTCCAGAATTATTAGAGTATATTTTATGAATATATTTATGGTAGATTAATGGTGTATCTTAGTACCAACTTGAACCTAAAACTAGACTAGTTGACATGTGACATAGTTTTGACTATAGATGACTATGAAATAGTTGTGTGTACCATACCCTAGTATGATAACTGATCGGTTGATATCATATGTTCGTAGGAGTACATAATGATACGACTGGGATTGTCGAAGCAGGATCTTTGTTCATTCATCGAAAAGATTCAGGCAAGTGTACCTTGCCAAGATGCTCACAGTTCTTATTTATTTCTTATACTTTAGTTATTATAGTTATATGCATTCTTGATATATCTGCTTAATCTAGGTCCGGTTTATGATACTTTATGTCTGAATGAGATTCGGGTACCGACATCCTCCGCGGAGTCGAGTATCGTAGTTAGAGAGTCAGTAATTGAATCCATGTTTTGTGCATATATTATTTGCAAATCCTACCGTAGGACACTTGACACGTTATTCATGTGGCAGTCTTTCTCGACATGTTCGTGGTAATTGGAGTCTGGATAGAATTACAGGATGCATGACATAAAGTATTTCCAGTTATATATATATATATATATATATATATATGGTCTATGACTTGTGATGATAGTTAGTGGTCATGATCTTGCATGTCATGATTGAGACGTAAGGTTACATTGGGAGGGGAGAGTCTTCATCGTGCTCTTGGCATATTCTACTTATTACTTATCTATTCGTTTATAGGGCTTTAGGTTCCCTATGCAAAATCTAAAGTGTTTATATATATATATATATATATATATATATATATATATATATATATATATATATATAGCCTTCTCTGGGTTACCCCACATGGAGCATCGAGGGTACTGTCTAGCATATGGATAAGTCCGTGAGTACCAGCCTAGGGTATGAGTCCATACTCTCATTTGCATATCACATAGTTGGTTATAGTAGTTTACCATGTATTATAGCATTATACTGTTTACTTTGGCATGCTGTTTCTTATACCTTGTTACGTCCCTCTGAGGACCTGGTCCCCTGCCAGTTTTGCAGCATAGATGGTTGAGGGTTTTTTTTGAGCTGTTAATGCGTACCGCCTCGTCATGCAGGAATTAGACTCAGGTATTGTTATATCATTTCTACCGCAGTTATGTTTATCATCTCTCGTTACTATTTCTACTACCATAGCCTAGTTTTGTAGGCTCTTGTTATTTTTTCGAGTCTATTCGGACAAGTATTGAATATGGTGCATACCATGATATATGTTGTCCATTCTTGTATTTTGATTCATTGTGGATTGAGACTGAGATATATTTATTGTGTTATCTAGATAGTGACAATTGTAATAAAGCTTATACATATTCGAGTCGGACAAGAGTCTGGTAGAATACGTAGCTGACGAATGCCACATATCCTGGTCCTACGTATTTTAGGACTAGGACATGACAACCAATTAGAATTTGCAAGTGTTAGTTAGTGCTAATTATTGTTAGTCAAGACTTTAGCAAGTAGAATTAATTAAGTTTGGTGTCATGAAAGGAATATTCATTTTTGTTGTAGCGATCATTTTTTTTAGTTAAATTAGATTCCCTTCATGACAAATGGAGGTGGGCTTTTGAGTCATATCAAACTATTTCTAAACCTAACCCTAACCCTAACCCTAAGAGGGAGCTTATATAAGCCTTTATTATTCATTATAGCCTCCATTTGTTTTCCTTATTAGTTCATTCCACCTTCCCCAAAATTTCTTATATTTCAAATCCTTCCCTACCATTTCCACCCTTATTATACCAATCTAAACCCATTCTACGAAGCTTGGAGGAGCAAGAGAAACTTAAGAGTGGAGCATTGCTTGAAGAAGGTGTCAATCTACTTCATTGTGTCCCCTTGGTGCTTTACATTAGAAATCCATCTTCCAATAGATAAAACTCTTATCCCTATTGTCATTTCAATTTTTAATGATGAAATAAACCCCTAGAAACCTACCCATGGATAAGGGCTACCCATAGGAAGAAGAACTAGGTTCATAGAAGACCTATTGAGAAAGTTATATCGATTTTTGTGGCCAAATTGGGAAAATCCAAATTTGGACCACTAGGTATTTGTAAAAATGTTTCATTGGTAGTTTAGAGTTTGATTCATGAGTTTTGAGGGGGTACATATCCACAATTGGATACGGGGAGTGTGTATCATGATATGCCATGATATGGGTATGTAGATTTGGTATTTCCTTGTATTGGTGTCCATTTGTGCATATTTCCCTATATTACTCTAGGTCTACCTATTTTATACGTGTTCATGCCATATCTTAGCATAATAGGTTATTCTAGCTATAATTTTATCATAATGTGCATTTACATCTATTATTTTATTTGATTTTATGAGTCTCTTAGTGTTGTGCACTAGAGCGTGCACTAGGTGTTTATGAGTATGCTTGAGAGAGAGGGTCGAGTGTATTATGTTCACGTGGTATGTGTGTTAGTTTGATGAGGGTGTACATTAGTTAATGGCCTATTGTATTGGATTTTTTTGAGTATTCAGAAGTGCATACTGGTGTCTGTGCGTAGTGCAGTTTCAAGTGGGAGGGGAACTGGCAGTGTTGGGGAGATAAGGTCAATAGAGCATCATATAGCAGCAACAATAGATCATTAACAGTAGTTAGCAACTAGGCCAGGTATTGACTGGTGATGGAGGAATTTGAGATGTGCAATCCAGCAACTAGGATGAGGGAAGTGTTGTTGTAACGCCCCAGTCCTAAAATATGTAGGACTAGAAATACTTAACATGCCAGCTACACATTCGACCAGACTTTGGTCCGACTCGAATACGTATAAGCTGTATAATAAGGGTAACTATCTAAGAATACTAAAAATATCTATGTCTCAATCGACATAAAGAACAAAGTATCAAGCATGAACTATATGTGCTAAAGTCGGCCGCTAGTAACACATAAGCTCTAATAGACTCGAGAAAGGAATATGAGTCTATAAAACTAGGCTACATCAGCAGATGAATAAACAATATGAATAACCATAACTCTGGAAGAACTGATATAAGTACCTGGTAAAAATGCCTGCAAGACAAAATAACACACATCAGCAACTCCATGCAGTCTCCATAACGGTCTATGCTGCGAAACTGGCAAGGGACCAGGTCCTTAGAGGGACGTAACAAAGTACAAGAAACAACATGCCAAGATAAAATAGTATAATGCCACATACTCAAGGGTAAACTACTGTAACCATCTAAATGATATGCACACGAGGATATCACTCGTACTCAAACTGAAACTACTACAGGCTCCGTGTCGGAAAGCCCATAGCAGCAAGTAATATCTCGAAGGACCAGTAAATGTGCCAAAGATTATGAGACAGAGTTTAAGGCACCTCCAGTAATATAGTATATATATATATATATAAACATAATTAGCCTGTAGTATGGTGTGTCTCTTTCCACCCAATGTAACCTCATGTCTCATGTCCATGACGTCTCATGTCCATAACACGTAAGATCATGACCTCTAGATAGTACAACGAGTCATAATGATATCTATGTATATGCAAGTCGCATATCATGAATCCTGTAAGCCTATACAGAATCACCATGAATTATTCAAGAAAGATTTTGTCACATGAAATAGTGTCAAGTGTTCTATGGTATGACGTACTTGGTAAAGCAAGCACATAAAAATATAGGATTGTGGAATCAACTCTCTAAGTGACGTTACACGACTCCGCGTACGGCGTAGACACCCGAATCTTGTTTGGACGCTAAGCAATGTCTCATGATCCTAGGTTGAACAGGTATATCACAGAAGTATATAGAAAGAATATAAGCAAATAATATCATAAAATGTACTGTAAATTGGCAAGGTACACTTGCCTGGGCTCTGAACTCCGTCAACTACTCCTGTAAAAGTAGAATCTCCAAGTACGCATCTGGATGTTGAAACAAACATTACCGTTGTTCTCAGAATACTTGAAATAGCTAGGATTGACTACCCATAAGTCCAATTTGGACACAGGGGCAGAATTGACAGTTTCGGGTCAAAACAGGATCCATATGTGGCCCACTTCGCACCAAAAAATGTGCCAGAGATAAAGTTCTCTAAATTTGTCAAACTTAGTGTCTACTTGTCCAGAACGATGATATAAACCCAACAAAACTTCCAGAACTGGATTACGATGAACCGATCACGAAATCGCCCGTCAAGTGAAATCGTGGGGCCCGTAAAATGGTGTTTCGTCATCGTTATCAGAATCGAACTAAACTTGGGTCAGAGGACCAACGTAATGATACGAATCCGATGGTATAAGTTTTGTTATAAAATGACAAGCACACACGAAATTATGACGAGTGTCAGAACAGGCCAATACGGTATTTTTGACGTATAAGCGTTGATTTCGGTGTGCACGCACATCCAAATCAACTTTCATGAAATCCCATACGTCCACGTTGATGATACACACCTTTCGTTGCAATTTACACACGATAAAGTCACCTCGTTTGGCGGGACGTCTCCCGTATCGAGAAAATTTGGGTTTAAAAAACCAAGTTTTTGACGAATTTCAACAGTAAAATAATTACAACATACAATGAATTCAAATAAAGTGTTTAAAGGGATTAAAACTAGGTTATGTTTTCTAATTTATTGTTCAAGTAGAATTTTAACATTGTGTGCCATTATGAAGATAACGAGACTCAAACACGCGTACCTGGGACAGTTTATGTTCTTAAAAACTGGGTCATTTTTTTCTGTTTTGTGTCGCGATTTACGACCGACACATGACACGATAAGTTAAACTAATTAAATAAGGTTTAAGGGGGTCATGTGGTCTTCACATATGATTTGATGGGTTGCTATTTGGATTACTGTGCAGGGAGATACGGGGGCGAGAAGAAGAGTACCTCGTATCGCTATGTTGCTCGAGATTTTGGCGGGGCTGTCTTCGCGGCGGCATGCGACGCCGATCAGCGGCGATCGGCGGTGTGTCTGAATGGTAGGGCAGATGATGGTGGTTGGTCTCTGCTCTTGGCGAGGTTATATAGGGTGAAGGGAAGGGAGTTACAGGGAGAGAAAGAGTGAGGGTTGCGTCCAGTTATGGGGAGAGAAAGAGAGAGGGATGCGGGGGTTTCGGGGAACTGTAGTGTCACGCCCTGATCTCCCGCAGGCTAATCGGCCGTCCCCACTGGGAAAGAATGTCACTACCCACACCCGAAAAATTGGGCATGAGTTATGGATACGTCCAATCTGCGCCGCAACATCGGCGGTAGAACGCTGTCTAGGTCTACTATCTAGCTAACAATCTCTCACAACAATATAAGAACCTATCAAGATCTCAACTCCAAACGGAGGAGCAATATCATAAAGATAATCACAAGTACTCAATCACGAATCTAAGCGCGATAAGAAAACAAAGAAGTCTAACAGCTACAAAGTCCACACAATAACTACTACTAAAGCAACAACAACAATAATAATAATACAACAATATCCTGAATCAAATACAATACAAAGTCTCAACCAAAAGCCGGAGACAAATCCGGTACCAAAAGCTAATAAATAAAACTAAGGTCCAAGTGATCCCGGCTACCAACCTGGAAATCACTCCTGAACTAGGGGGTCCATGTCTGCACCCTCGACAGGTTGAGTGTCACGCCCCGATCCCGAAAGGGTCAATCGTCCTCGCTGGATCCTTCACGGAACCGATTCGTCCTCGCTGGGGCGTGATGCCGTACGAGCCTGGAGTTGCGCTCGTACAAGGCAAGAACTTGCAGTTATAGGAACCCACTTTGAAACACAATCTAGAAAATACATTCACAGATAATTGAACACAAGTGCAGGAAGAAAATATGCTTTTTTATTGATAATTCAGAGTCATTTACATAGAGTCTACATTGATGCGCCTTCTCGGCTACTTGAATTACATTAGAAAAGATAACTCAAAATGTAGGGCGCGCTCCATGAGATAGTCCCCGTCGTCCATACATTACGCCCTTGTATAGGTTGAAAGTCCAAGCCTCCAAAATGATCTGACTTCAACTATACTTCAAAATAGAGGTGCTCCTAACGCCTCTTCGTCTATCCACTAGCGTTGCACCGTCTGAGTGCCTGAAATAGTTGCCCACAATGTGGGTCAGTACTCAACTTGTACTGGTGAGCGGGATGAATCCCACTCGACTAAATCGACACTAGCTTATTAGGGGCGAGCATGCATTAAGATTACTTCTATAAAGAAGCAAGTGAATTCAATTCATATCAGTTGCATGTTTTGATAGAAATGAAAAATAGCATTGAATCCAACCAGTACATCGGTTGCTTACTCAACCGATGCACGCCTTCCCTGCAATGAAACACAAGTATACTTACCATCTGCACAAGACAATAATTAGCATGTATTCCATTCTTTACGGTCATTGGTGTGATCGACACCTTAGGGACATCTTTCCAAGCATTAGCGGCGCGCCCTATCAGCCCGGGTAGCAAGCCCTGCTGGAGGTCCCGCTAAGCATCGTGACTAGCACGAATCGAATATTTCCCTCCTGATCGATACGGTTCCAGTGCCCCGGAAACCGTTTCGAAGAAATGCCAAACCTTGTGCACAAGTTGTCCCAGACCATACAAATGCATGAATATTTCATATCTCATACAATGCATCGAATTTAACAGAAGAAGTAAAGCAGCAATATATATCTTATGCAACAGTTCATATTTTTCCAAAGCGGTGTTCCGATTTGATATCCCGTGGATTCAAATTCTATCCGAGGCACCAGGCCGTAACCAACAACCAGATTCCCGTTCCAACCAACTGAATTTATAAAGTGTGCAAGCATATAGTAAAATTAGTCTACAATTCCCATGTTCCTTTCTTAGTGGCTGGCATGCATTGTGGCTAAGCATTTCCTAGGCGTCCAACCGGGCATCATCGAGTGAACGTTTGAAACATTAGAGATGTTGGCGTGAAGAAGTAGGAAAGAAGGGACCAAACCACTCACTGGTTAAGGGAAAAGTTGCTGAAACAAGAAATCCCGCCTAGCGACGATCAAACGTCAGTTACGCGGACCTGCAACAGCACGAGCACCGAGTTAGAATTCTTGCCTATCCTTCCTTGCCGAACTCCCCAAAATTCAAGCTCCAATCAATAAAACCAACAGCGAAAACCAAGCAACTCGAAAGCAACACCAAATCAAATTCTAAAGCGGCAATCAAGAAAACCAAGCAACCAAACACGAAAACTATTGGACTCGTTTCAATAGAGGCCTTTCCATGAGTTGGAAAAGATTATCGCATTTCGTCCGTGGCAATAAGATGCCGAAGATCTAAGCATACTCTGACGGACTAGCCACAAGCCCAATTATATAGTGCACATCCCGGTCGGATCGGGATTTGAGGCACTACATAATATACCACTAAGAAAAAGTTTCATCCCGAAACTTAAGAACAAGGCCCTACCTCCGACTGAATGAACAACGAAGGATATTTCTCCTTCATCTCCGATTCCATCTCCCAGGTTGATTCCCCAACTGAATGGTTCCGCCACAGCACGCGAACCAAGGACATCGTACGATTGCGAAGTACTTTTTCCTTACGATCCAGAATCTGCACCGGCTCTTCTGAGTATGATAAATCTGTGCGCAGTTCCAATTGTTCGAAGCTAACCACATGACTCGGGTCATGCACATACTTCCGCAGTTGAGAAACATGGAATACGTCATGCACTTCAGCCAAGGCAGGAGGTAGTGCAATCCGGTATGCCACAGCTGCCACTCGTTCCAGAATCTCGAAGGGGCCGACAAACCTGGGACTCAGTTTGCCCTTCACGCCGAAACGCATCACCCCACGCATCGGCGTCACTTTCAAGAATACATGATCCCCGACCATGAACTCCAAAGGTCTACGATGAGCATCGGCATAACTTTTCTGTCGGCTCTGCGCCGTGCGGAGTCTTTTCCGAATCAAGCGAACTTTCTCAACTGCCTGTTCTACCAGCTCTGGCCCGAGTACTTGCCGCTCGCCGACTTCGTCCCAACAAATTGGAGATCGACACTTGCGCCCATAAAGTGCTTCGTACGGTGCCATCTGGATGCTCGATTGGTAGCTGTTGTTGTACGCGAACTCTGCCAACGAGAGATGCGTGTCCCAACTAGTCTTCAAATCGATTGCACACAGCCGTAACATATCTTCAAGTATCTGATTTGTCCTTTCCGTCTGGCCATCAGTCTGGGGGTGGTATGCAGTACTGAACTGTAGCTTGGTTCCCAAAGCAGACTGTAGGCTTGTCCAAAAACGAGATAAGAAGCGTCCGTCACGATCAGAGACGATTGAGGCAGGTACTCCGTGTAATCGAACAATCTCGTCTATGTAAATCTGTGCTAACCGATCAACGCTCCAAGTGACTTTTATAGGAAGAAAGTGGGCTGATTTGGTCAAACGATCAACTATGACCCAAATTGCATCATGCCCCCGTGGCATCTTCGGAAATCCCACAATGAAATCCATAGAGATGTTGTCCCATTTCCACTCAGGAATAGCGAGGTTCTGCAGCTCCCCACCGGGCCTCTGATGTTCAGCTTTCACCTGTTGACAGGCCATGCACTGTGACACAAAGGTCGCCACATCCCGCTTCATACCTTGCCACCAGAAGGTTCTGCGTAAGTCCATGTACATCTTAGTGCTCCCCGGATGCAAAGAATACTTCGCATAGTGTGCTTCCGCCATAATTTCCCTTCGGAGTTCTGGGTCGTTAGGAACACATAGCCTTCCTTTCATTTGTATGGTCCCATCTTCGCCTGCCACAAAGTCAGACGTCTTCCCCGCCAAAATTAGTCCGCGTGCCTTCGCTAGGAACTGATCGCCCTCTTGAGCTGATTTGATTCTATCACGCAGACTTGGTTCAAGATGGAGTGATGCCAGCTGCACTCCTTGATGCTGAACCCGAAGCTCGATGCCCATCGCCTCAAGATCTCAAAGTAGATGGTTGTTTATGGATAACGAGCCCACGTACTTCCGACTCAGAGCATCAGCAACGACGTTTCCCTTGCCCGGTGTGTAAGCGATCGTTAAATCATAGTCCTTAATCAGTTCTAGCCAACGCCGCTGTCGGAGGTTCGGTTCTCGTTGTGTAAATAGATACTTGAGGCTCTTGTGATCTGTGAAGATTTTGCAAGCAACACCATAAAGATAATGCCTCCACAACTTCAGTGCAAATACAATTGCCGCCAATTCTAAGTCGTGCGTCGGGTAGTTCTTCTCGTGCGGCTTCAGTTGCTTGGAGGCGTACGATATTACCTTATCCCTCTGCATGAGCACATATCCCAAACCGAGTCCCGAGGCATCACTGTATATCTGAAACTCCTCTACCCCATCTGGAAGAGCAAGGATCGGAGCTGAAACAAGACGCTGCTTAAGTTCTCGAAAGCTGGCTTCACAGTCTTCACCCCATTTGTATACAATCCCTTTTTGAGTGAGGCGAGTCAAAGGCGAGGCCAGTTTAGAAAAGTCCTTTACGAACCTACGGTAGTATCCCGCTAGGCCAAGAAAGCTTCGAATTTCGCTGGCTGATGTAGGTTGCTTCCAATCTACCACCGCCTCTATTTTCTTCGGGTCTACGGCGATGCCTTCTGCCGAGACGACATGACCAAGGAAGGCCACGCTGTCCAACCAGAACTCACACTTGCTGAGCTTAGCGAACAACTGATGCTCTCGTAATGTCTGTAGCACAATCTTTAGGTGTTCCTTGTGTTCCGCCTCATTCTTGGAATATATTAGAATGTCGTCGATGAACACGACCACAAACTTGTCTACATACGGCCGAAACACGCGGTTCATCAGATCCATGAAAGCTGCAGGGGCGTTCGTCAAACCGAACGACATCACAAGAAATTCGTAGTGTCCGTATCGGGTCCTGAATGCAGATTTTTGAATATCATCTGGTTTGATTTTCAACTGGTGATATCCTGACCTGAGATCAATTTTAGAGAAAACTGTTGCACCTTACAGCTGATCAAACAAGTCATCTATTCTTGGCAATGGGTACTGGTTCTGCACGGTCGCCTTATTTAGTTCTCGGTAGTCAATACATAGCCGCATGGATCCATCCTTTTTCTTCACGAACAGCACCGGAGCGCCCCACGGAGAAACACTTGGACGAATGTATCCTCGGTCCAACAGATCTTGTAACTGAATCTTAAGTTCCTTCAGCTCTGCTGGGGCCATTCGATAAGGTGCCTTCGATATCGGTCGCGAATTCGGAAAAGTGTCAATGCTGAATTCGATCTCACGATCTGGAGGCATTCCAGGCAGCTCGTCCGAGAACACGTCGAGGAAATCTGCTATCACATCGGCCTGAGCTGTATTTGCACTTTCCTGCCGGGTGTCTCGAACTGAAGCTAAGTACCCTTCACAACCCGAATGCAGCATACGCCTAGCCGAAATTACTGATATCATCATTGCCGTCTTTGGTGCAGCGCTGCACGAATAGTAAAAGTCTGCCTCGCCGGGTAGACGGAATACGACTCGCTTCTCCGCGCACTCAATTGTTGCATGACAAGCACCCAACCAATCCATCCCGAGAATAATATCGTAATCCTTAATGTCTAATACAATGACATCTAAGGAAAGCTTCCTGCCTCCGATGCAAATATAACCATCCTTACATATCGCATGGGTGGGCATGTCGACTCCCGAAGGTGTGCTCACACAAAGATTCATATTTAAGGGAGTAGAAGCTAATTTATGCTCAATAGTAAAATCAGCAGATATGAAACTATGCGTAGCACCTGAATCGAATAAGACTCTAACGGGCAAATCTCTGAAAAGTAATGTACCTGTCACGACAGTTTCAGAGGCGGATGCATCATCCCGAGTCAGTGCATAGACTCGTCCTTGAGCACCCTGGCGTTGTGGATTCACTGGCACAGCATTGGCATCATTTGCTGGAGGCCCCCTGTTCTGATTCCAGTTGTTCCGGTTCCCGTGGTGCTGATTACCATTGTTATGATTCCCATTGTTCCGATTCCCGTTGCCCTCCGGACAGTGAAAGTGTTTGTGGTCCAGACGGCCACATTTAAAATACCCTTTAGCTCGGCATTCATTCATTCGATGCCCTAATCTGCCGCACCTATGGCAGTGCAGTGCCTGGGGTGGACCCCTATTTTCCGATGTGTGCGGGCATTTTTGTGCTCCCTGCCCTCCCGTTTCCAGAGGTCGTTTAATGTTGTTGGTACGGGGGGCTTGCACATCGACCTTTGGGAGATTGCGCCCAAAGATCCGCTCGCTATTCAGGGCTGCTTCGTAGCATTCCCTGTATGTTTGGCACCTCTGGTTGATGACGTCCCTACGCAAATCATCATTCAAACCCTTCTGGAAGCGATAGCACCACGCCTGCTGGTTAGGCAAGAAGTGCCCAGCAAACTTAGCCAGCTTAGCAAATACTGAGTCGTACTCATCAACAGACATACTTCCTTGCACCAGATTGCTGAAGTCATCTTCCTTCTGTTGACACACGGTCCGGGGAATATATTGTTCAATGAAGGCAGATTTGAACATTTCCCAAGTAATTTTGCAGTTGGGATTGGTATCATAAATCCCTTGCTTAGTGGCTTCCCACCAATCATGCGCACGCAGTTCCAGCTGAACCGATGCACAGACAACTCGCTTGGATCCCCGGATGCCGACCAGATTGAAGAGTCCCTCCAGCTTAGCGATCCATCCCATTACCACGTCCGGTTTCGCTCGTCCATTAAACATTGGTGGATGCATCTTAGTGAACTCTGCGGCACGGCAGGTGTTCCTTGCTGGATGCTGTGTTTCTTCGGACTCATCCTCTACCGCCACAGCCGGCGGTGCAGCAGGCGTCACCGTGGCTCCCCCGTTGTTGGGTACCAAGGATGCAATCAGTTGCATCATGGTATCCATCTGCTTTTGTTGAGCAGCCAACTGTGCCTGTTGAGAAATGGCTTGTTGTTGCTGCACCTCCATGAGATGCATAAGCCGTTCGGACATATCCACTGAACCCGCTCCTCCGGATTCTCCAGAACTTGCCGGATCGTTCTGGACGGGCTGAGCACTGCTTGCAGCGGTAGTGTTTTTCTTAGCCATTGCTACAAAAGAGAGTAGCCTGTTAACACCTCAAAAATGATAGATTTTTGTATCTATGGGCTCATTGTATAGGCGACTCATCTCATGCAGCGGACACCGAATGCAACTCAACCGAGAGGCGCATCAAACTCCTTTATAATCTTTTAAAATCCCGAGGATGTAAAGCCTAAGCTCTGATACCAATATGTCACGCCCCGATCCCGAAAGGGTCAATCGTCCTCGCTGGATCCTTCACGGAACCGATTCGTCCTCGCTGGGGCGTGATGCCGTACGAGCCTGGAGTTGCGCTCGTACAAGGCAAGAACTTGCAGTTATAGGAACCCACTTTGAAACACAATCTAGAAAACACATTCACAGATAATTGAACACAAGTGCAGGAAGAAAATATGCTTTTTCATTGATAATTCAGAGTCATTTACATAGAGTCTACATTGATGCGCCTTCTCGGCTACTTGAATTACATTAGAAAAGATAACTCAAAATGTAGGGCGCGCTCCATGAGATAGTCCCCGTCGTCCATACATTACGCCCTTGTATAGGTTGAAAGTCCAAGCCTCCAAAATGATCTGACTTCAACTATACTTCAAAATAGAGGTGCTCCTAACGCCTCTTCGTCTATCCACTAGCGTTGCACCGTCTGAGTGCCTGAAATAGTTGCCCACAACGTGGGTCAGTACTCAACTTGTACTGGTGAGCGGGATGAATCCCACTCGACTAAATCGACACTAGCTTATTAGGGGCGAGCATGCATTAAGATTACTTCTATAAAGAAGCAAGTGAATTCAATTCATATCAGTTGCATGTTTTGATAGAAATGAAAAATAGCATTGAATCCAACCAGTACATCGGTTGCTTACTCAACCGATGCACGCCTTCCCTGCAATGAAATACAAGTATACTTACCATCTGCACAAGACAATAATTAGCATGTATTCTATTCTTTACGGTCATTGGTGTGATCGACACCTTAGGGACATCTTTCCAAGCATTAGCGGCGCGCCCTATCAGCCCGGGTAGCAAGCCCTGCTGGAGGTCCCACTAAGCATCGTGACTAGCACGAATCGAATATTTCCTTCCGGATCGATACGGTTCCAGTGCCCCAGAAATCGTTTCGAGGAAATGCCAAACCTTGTGCACAAGTTGTCCCAGACCATGCAAATGCATGAATATTTCATATCTCATACAATGTATCGAATTTAACAGAAGAAGTAAAGCAGCAATATATATCTTATGCAACAGTTCATATTTTTCCAAAGCGGTGTTCCGATTTGATATCTCGTGGATTCAAATTCTATCCGAGGCACCAGGCCGTAACCAACAACCAGATTCCCGTTCCAACCAACTGAATTTATAAAGTGTGCAAGCATATAGTAAAATTAGTCTACAATTTCCATGTTCCTTTCTTAGTGGCTGGCATGCATTGTGGCTAAGCATTTCCTAGGCGTCCAACCGGGCATCATCGAGTGAACGTTTGAAACATTAGAGATGTTGGCGTGAAGAAGTAGGAAAGAAGGGACCAAACCACTCACTGGTTAAGGGAAAAGTTGCTGAAACAAGAAATCCCGCCTAGCGACGATCAAACGTCAGTTACGCGGACCTGTAACAGCACGAGCACCGAGTTAGAATTCTTGCCTATCCTTCCTTGCCGAACTCCCCAAAATTCAAGCTCCAATCAATAAAACCAACAGCGAAAACCAAGCAACTCGAAAGCAACACCAAATCAAATCCCAAAGCGGCAATCAAGAAAACCAAGCAACCAAACACGAAAACTATTGGACTCGTTTCAATAGAGGCCTTTCCATGAGTTGGAAAAGATCATCGCATTTCGTCCGTGGCAATAAGATGCCGAAGATCTAAGCATACTCTGACGGACTAGCCACAAGCCCAATTATATAGTGCACATCCCGGTCGGATCGGGATTTGAGGCACTACATTGAGGTCCATAAAATGTCGGACACCAATCTTCCAGATTCTCTGAAAAATATATCCAGTCAGGATTGGAGCAAGTATACCTCTAACAACAGTTCCAGTTAAATGATAAAAACTATAAAATAGTTGTAGCAAGTAGCACAAGGTGAAGGAAATAAAGTATGAACAAAAAAATATACATATATATCAACTGGTGCATGAAAGGTAAAGATGCAGGAAAATCAGAAGCAAGATACTAATGACTGTAAGATACAAGAAATCTAAACTAAGAGCAAGTGTGTGCACAATAACATGAAGTGAGTCCAGCAAGAGTAATGTAATGAGTCAAGTCCAGAAAGTATAAGTAAGACCAACAAGAAATACAAGAGATTACAGACTAGAAAGAATGAACTCGTGTCTCTGAAATACCTGTTTCGACATGTAAACGGCTAGGAGTAAGTACGGCTCACCGCACACTAGGTGTGCGGCTGCTATCATTCCAGATTAGACCAAAGGGGGTAATTTCAGTTGGAAATGTTTACATGTCTACTCGAGTATTTTCCCGTCCCGTGCCAGTAGCACTTGATACACTGGCATTGCTAGAAATTATACGACGAATGATGGCGATGCAACAATATCAGCAGCTTTAGTAACATGTGCAGAATATCTTGTTGAACCAAGAAATACAAACGACCTTGGAAAGAAGTATTAGAACAGATTCAAGGGCATCAGTGAGATTCTGCAGACTCAACCATAAGTACTTTGATGGCACAGAGGACGTCATTACCGTAAATGTGTGGCTGCAGAATATTAAAACAATACTGACAGTGGCAAATATTCTAACTGGGGAACAAGTTGATCAGGTCCGATTGTAACTCTAGGACCTTGCTAGAGATTGGTGGGTAGCAGAAGAAGTTGGATTAAGATAATCTATTTCATGGAACAACTTCAGGGCCCATTTTGGGGTTAAGTATTTCGGAGTAGTAGCACAGTATGAGCTACAACAATGGTTTATCAACCTCAAACAGTCTGGAAGGACAGTGGATGGCTACTTGGCAGATTTCTGCAGGCTTAGCAGATTTGGTCAGACGATGGTACCAAAAGAACTAGAGAGGGCGAAGAGGTTCTAGTATGGACTTTATTTGGAGATTCAGCAACTAGTAGAGGGCTATAACTACTAGACTTTTGATAAAGTATTGATAACATCTAGGCGACATAAGCTAATATTGCAGAGGTTAGCTTCAAGGACGGAAGGCCAGAAGAGGTCTCATGCACAAAGCGGAAGAGGAGGACAAGCACAACTAATGTTTAGCACCATCTCCTAGCATTCGTATTCATGACACAGCGCCAAGAAGGCCAGTGCCATCAGCAATAATAACACCAGCTCGGCGGAACCAACCGAGGTAGCAACAGCAACGGAGATTGGGAGCCCAAGTCGGATGTTTGGTTTGTGGCAAGGGAGGCTATACTGAAGATGTGTATAGGGCAGCACAAGGGCTTTGCCAATGATGTGGTAGTCCAGATCATCGAATTGCCAATTGTCCATTAATGTAGAGGATTGAAGGACCGACACAACGGTTAGTATTATCAGCACCAGGAGCAGCTTAGAATAAAGGACCAACACTGGCGATTAGGCCATTGGCTCAGCGTCCATTGCCGACGCAAACTCAGATCTACAATCAGCAGTATGGGCAGTAGAGGCCATAACTGACCCGACACGCAAATCAAGTATGAGTCCAGCCAAAAATATGAATGATGCCTGTAGTGAGTCCTGATGTGATGCCAGTAGATGATTCCAGAAATAGAGGCCAGAAACATAAAATATATGTGTCACAAGTAAATGAATCCAGAAATACTAGTCCATATCGTGCCAGAAAATTCAGATAATACTATACTAGAAGCTGAATCATAATAAT